>CM062806.1:506788255-507394542 GCA_031772625.1 Pinus tabuliformis | reverse complement strand
AAACAAATTATCAATTCGAAAATCACAAGGTTCAACAATCTCAACTGTTGCTTCACATATCAACTCTTCAAACTGAATTTCATCTCTCCTTCTTTCACAAGAAATTCTTCCTGTGTTGTCAATGTTTCAAATATCAATGCATTATTAAGTTCTTTCTATTGTAATAAATCATTGATTCTCTCATTTAAGAGACATTGTCCATCCTCTTTTACTTCAAATTTTTTATCTTCTGAAAGATACTCTTCCATACTTCTAACAGTTTCAAAATATTTCTCATCCTCTGCAAAACACTCCTTTGTTAGTGTTCCTTCTCCCAAGGCTAAATCCTTTGCATAGATTTCTTCCTTCTTAACATCCTTCAGTAGATGTCCTTCTTCCTCAACAGCTTCCATGGCTATTTCCACTGTGTCTATCATCATAGTGAACTGATGATCCTTTACTATGTTTTCAACTAACATAGTTTCTGCTTCAAGTTTGCCTTCAATCTCTTGCTATCTATCTTCTCCAAGAGCTATCCTTGTCTCACCATCTGCATTAACATTCTCTTGTATTTGTTTCGCATCCACAGACAAAATATCAGTATTAAAAACATAAGACTCTATGGTCCCACTTGATGTCTCAGCCATCATATCTTCTTACTATTCTAAATCCTTCATATGATTCAGAAATTCTTCGATGGTCTCCTCTCCAATCTCCTCAAGCCCTTCACTTGGTTGCTTGATATCTTCCCCCAACTGCATATGAGACCTATCTATCTCATCTTCTTCTAAAACATAATTTGGATTCTACTTGTCTTCTTCCTTCTTTATGACAATATCAGCAAATTGTCCTTCTTTACACGTTTCACCTGCAAATATACACAAATTGTTAGATTTAAAACCATGTGACCCTTTGGTCTCACTTGAAGTTTCTGTCTTCAAGTCTTCATCTTCACTCTCTCCCAAAATTTCTCCCTGTTTTGGTTCATAAATGAACCCTTCCATTTCCATTTCCAACTCAGCTTCTTTGAGTTTTTCCATCAGCCACCTTACTTGCCTCTGCTATAGCCTTGTTTGAATCTCATGCCACCTTACTGGCTTCTTCCTCAAGACCTAACCTAGTCTCTGGTCTTCTTCAAGTATGCTCCTTAATGCATCGAGTTATTCTTTTAACTCTGCAATCTCTTTGTCAATTTCCTCTTGACTCATCCTCTTGCCATTTGCCATGGCATCCTCTTTCTTCATCTTTCTTCTGTTGTGGCTTCTCTCTGAACCTCTTCTATGACTATCAGTAGTCATCTTCTCCTCTTCTTTCTTCATGAGCTCCTTACTCATCTGCAACAGCTAGTCCTCGTCATTGCAATCTTACCTCACTAAGCTCTCCTCACTCAGTATTTTGGTAAGCACGGGTCCTCTATCTTGAATCTCCTCTTGAGCAACACCTTTTCTCCTTCTAGGCTTCTACAATCTCTTGAGAACACTTCAACTCTCCTCTCTCTCTATCCAACCTCTTGTTGGATTCTTCAGGTTCACTGCCACTTTTCCTTCAGAGTGTTTTCCTTACTCTGTCTTTAAGAACACATTTGGTTCTCCTCTCATAGATTCTCTTGTTGTCACCTGTGCATTAGTATATAAACACACATTCTTAATTTAAAACAGAACATATTACCTCACTTTCAGGATCTCAGCATGATCTTGTTTCACCATTCCATCTGTACTTTGTATGGATTTCCTCTATCTCTTGCATCTACAAGTTCTTCTACACATCACCTCTGTGTGACTTCCTTCTGTCATATTAGAATCTGATCCTTCCTTTCTTGTATAAACACCTTAACACATATTCTGTTCTCAATTATTTCTCATAGAATTTCTTTGTTCTGTTTTAACCAATTGTTTCAACTTCATTCTGCTCTGATACCACTATGATGCAGGGTTACCCCCGCACATACCCACAGTATGCATAAATACATATGTCCCAAGTATTGGACACTCAAAGGAATCAAATCTTCAAACCATAAATGATTAAGGCCTCTTTATCATAGGTTCCTTTGTATCGGAGGTCAATCACCCCGCTTAAATCTCCTATCAAGACTATTTAACCCTCTGTAACCTTCATATAAGATTTTATTAAAGCCTTCCTTCTAATTCCTTCTATCGTGAATTAAAACCCTCTCAGTCCTTTATAAAACTCATAAGCCTCATATATATCAACCTTTCCCTCTTAAATACATTGGTTAATATATATATTTACACATAAAACCTTTATTCAGTGCTTTTTCCTTATAAAACCATTTACAAAGGAAAATGCTCAGAAAACATACCTTTCTGCCTTTAGTATGATCTCCGCACACTTCTTGAGGTTCCACCTTTATCGCTGATCGCAATCGCCTACTCCACGGTTCACTTTAATACCCATCCTTCCATTTTACCGATATGCAATTATGTTACTTCCCGGAATACACTATCAGCGCTTAATTCTTACTATCCCGTTTACAAAGGAAACATACCCAAACAAAGGGAAAGCCCGCCAGAAGAGCCAGACTTCAAATATCATAAGCCCACATCTATAGTTATCAACGGGTCCGTCTTCCGCTTTCCTTTCCACAACACTCAGCTCCGAACTCTGATAAGTCCGATCTCTGATCCTCCGTGGTTCTTTAACAAACGTATATCTCATTATCCTCCGATTTCGATATGCGACTATCGAAAGCCTTTAAACACTCGGCGCAACACTTTAACATAATACAAAGGAAATACATTAAACTTTCACCCCGAACCATATAAGGCAGACTTCAAAGTTTATATAACATAGCTCTAAGTAACGTCGGGTCCACTCATCCATCAGCCCTTCGTATTATCGCAAGTATATTCCATACGTCGATCCTCAATCAAACAACCTACCTTTTAATCTCCGCCATTGATCTTTACTTTGTAGATTTGATGGTTCACATTTGGCTTTGGGTTGATAATGCCCATGGGGATTTAATCACTTGATGAAGCGGTTTCTCCACTCCGCTCGCTGCTACGTGTCACACACTCAGTGGAATCGGGTGCGCTGCACTCAATACCACTTACGGTTTTGAGGCCACCCGAAATCCGCTTTCACTATTACAAAACCACCTTCCTTTGTTAAAGTTCGCCAATGCAATATTTCTCCGTCTCCTCAATAATTGGATCCTGGTCGTTGATCTATAAGATCTAACGGTTATTGTTCATTCTTTCTTCACTTCACTAATCTTCCTTCCACTTGCATTTTTACGCTATTTCTTCGATTTTCCTTTGCAGTTCAGTTTTCTTCAAATATTCTCGTGCTCTGCTATTTCGCTACGCACTCTTCCTCTTGGCTTAATTTTGTATGCTCCTTTGATCACTGTCCTCTTAGATCCTTCGAATGGATCCAATGATCCATTACAAATCTCTGTATCATTTTCTTCCTCTATGTGTTCTCCAGAACTCTGCCTACAACCCTTGTTACAGAACCTACGAATTCATGTACAATCAACACTCGAAACACACATTCCAACTTGAAATTAAGTTGATTGTATTAATAAATATAAACAATGATTACAGAATGAGACCTCTATCTCTCACAAGCCTGTTCTTCAAAATCGTGGCCTCCTCTTGAGCTCTTCCCATAGGCTTATATTTATACCAGAAAGGTTTTTTGAACTAATCATGGTTCGACTCCTAAATCTACTGAACTGACTCCTAAATCCTCTATCCTCTACGTCCACTTCTAATCTCCTTTTAATCCCTAAGAGCTCTCCTTAGTTCCTTGAATCATGGAACTACTTAAATGGTTCTAATTGACTTTAGACTCTTTTGACATTATTTCCCACTCATGTTCTCATTTATCTAAGAACATTTACAAACATCTCACATTATCTAATTAATGAATATTTTATGCACTCAAAATCCTAATATTACATCAATTTATCACTAAGGAATCCAACTTCCTAAAAATACATGACCCCCTACGTCTACTTAATTACAATGATTTTATCTTGGGTTGAATGCTCCTACATCATCCTATGCCATCGCTCCCCTTTCTCTCTCAGACTATTACTGCTAACTAGTGCCTTAGGTATGTCCATCGACAACCTGTCTAATTGGCTCCTCCTCACCTCAAAAGCTATAGGTGACTTCAAATCCTTGTGTTATAAAAACACTTTGTCCCCAAATATGACATCGTAACATTTGTCCCAAAGGATTGATACGGAGACAAAATCCATCCCCAATATTGACACATGCAACACATCATGGATATGTATATGCTTTCCATTTTCCCTCCGAAATAGAATGGTCTCGTTGACAACTGGGTTGCACTTATACTTATTCCCCATTTGAATCTCGAACCTGATATCCTCCTCTTTGTAGTGGGAGAAGTACTCTCTAACTCCTATCATATGAAATGATGCTCCAATTTTTATGTAACATGCACCCTTTGAAGTTGAGCTAGGCATGTAAGCTATTAAAGTGGACTCCAAATCCATCCTAATAGAGTGCTCATCTACGTTTGTTGAAGTTGCAACTAGCTTCTTTCCATTCTTTTTCCTCTGTGGGAAATCATTGACATAGTGGCCAAATTCGTGACAGCCATAGTACTTTACCTTTGATAGTTCCTTCTTCATATTCTCTCCCTTTGAGTTTGGTCCCTTATTGGGACCTTTATTCGCTTTCTCTTTTCATGCTAGGGAAATGTTTTCCAACTCCTTCTCAACCTTCAGTGATCCAGGTGGATATTGGTGGCCACCTGCCAAGTCCACCTGAACCCCCACCATTGTCTTTCTCAGCATTTTCAGTTTCCTTAATTGTAGCACAACTTACTATTTTTAGCAGTTTTTCGGGTCCTGAACTTCCGGAGCCGTTTTGAGGCCCTAAACGACGTTTTTTGGGGAATCCGGGGGCAACATGGGTCCATGGAATGGACCCATGTTGCCCATTCCAACAATGATAGTGCTCGGATAGATCTTTCTAATGAGCTATTGTACGCGTCAAACGAAGATCATATGCCAAAGTTACGACCCCGGGAAGTTGATGTACCAATTTACCCCCAAACAGGGCCCACAGTTTGGCGTTTTATCTCCTAGGGTTAGGTTTTGGAATGTTAAGGGTTTTTCCATTGTTTCTCAACAATAAATAGGCCTTCGAGCCTCATTGTAACACAGTTCAGAGGCATGTAGCTATCACATCTCTTCTCAGAGATAAGCTACCATCGCCCTAGCTGGTTTATTTCCATTTATGGTTGTAAGCATATTTCAGTATTTTCCATTAATGAAATGAAGTATTATTTCCGCTGCATCTTTGTGTATATGGTTATCTCTGTAATTTGTTGCGTTCCTGTTTAAATCCGGATCAGTGGTATCAGAGCGGTCTACTTTTTCTCTGTTTTTCTTTGCATGTCCCCAACAAGGTCGGGATATAAGGAGTTAGGGCTTGAACTGGTTGAACCTTTGCAAGACCAGCCTCGCAAAACCCGACGGCCTCCCATGGCGGACGAGAAGAAAGACGAGGGGGCAGGAGATCCCATCAAAATCTTGCTCGAAGAAGCCCTCGAGCGACAACGGAACGCGATGATGGACAGCTTTGCCCAGATCCTTCAGTAGCTACCCAGAAGCAACGCATCAGCTTCCAGCAGCTACTCTGGAAACGCCACACCCTTTAAGGTACAAGTTAATTTTGAAATCCCCATATTCGAGGGTCAGATAGACGCAGATGCCGTAGATAAATGGTTAAATCTGCTAGAGGGTTATTTTTCTGTTCATGAATTTTCGAGTCGGGAAAAGATTGCTTTTGCTCTTCTCAAAGTAGCCCCCCACGTCAAGGACTGGTGGGAAACCTACTGCGAGCAGAAGGATGAAAGTACTGGCTCACTATTTTCAGCCGCACCCACCTAGGATTCGTTCCGGGATGCCATCAAGGAACAGTACTACCCTGTCGGAAGCTATGAGGATGAATACATAAAGTGGACCACGCTGCAGCAGGGAAGGGACCAAGATGTGCCAGATTTCACCAATATTTTCCATACCCTTCGAACAAAGTTGGGTATCAAGGATTCGGAGCAACATTTGATACTCAAATACCATGGCGGCCTGCACAAGTACATCCAGGAAGAAATACAATTCCTAAACATTCCCTCGCTCGGCGCAGCATACCGATATGCAGTCAAGGTCGAGCAAAAGTTTAAACAAAAGAGGCGAGACTTTGGATCTGCGAATCCAAAGCAGGGGAAAGGTGCCCCTAAACCACAGAACAAAGGACAAAGCCAAGGCGGGATAGCCCAAGACAACCAGGCGAAGCTGCAAGCAAAGAACAGCGCCGCGAAGCCGAGAAAGGACACTGGAAAATGGTGCGAGTTCCATAAGAGCTCCACTCACAACACAAGTGAGTGTTGGGCCAAGCAGTCACTGGTGGCTGAGCTAAAGGTTTCAAAATCAGATGCATTTTTCGACTCTGAGTCAGAACCCGATAAGGGGTATGAAAAAGGGAAGCAGATCATTGATGCGGATCCCAGCGCCACTGTTGCTACCGCCAAGATCCAAAAAAATGAACCCGAAGATCCAGAGGAGGAGGAGCGTCTCTTCCACTCCCAGATGTGGGTAAAGGGATCCCTGATACAGTTCATTGTTGATAGCGGGAGTCAAAAGAACCTCATTTCGGCAGAGGTCGTGAAGCGGTTGGGCTTACCGACCACAACACATCCACAACCATACACCATTGGGTGGCTTCACCAAGGACGAGATCTTCGCGTGAGCCAGCAGTGTCGCCTTCCATACAACATCAAGCCCTTCACGGATGAGGTATTGTGTGACATTGCTCCCCTTAAAGTTTGTGATGTATTACTAGGACAACCATACTTGTGGAAGCGACATGCTGTGTATGAATCAAGGCCCCGTGTTGTTATTATTACATTGGGAAATAAGTTGTTCAGGATACCAGAGGTAGCACCACCTGCCGCCATCTCTTTGATTACTGCAAAACAATGCAGTAAGATCATTTCCAAAACCAGGAAATTTGTTTTCCTGATGATACGCCCTCAAGGAAAGAAGAAGACAGTGGCCGCGGCCTCTAAACGGGGTCCCTCTGCACGACAACTACAGATGGACAAGGTTGTGGAGGAGTACGAGGACATCTTCACCTCCCCGGCAGGGGTTCCTCTGCACTGTCAAGTCAAGCACTCCATCGATCTGACCCCAGGTGCGCCGCTACCCAATGGACCAATTTATCGGCGCTCCGTTCTGGAGAACAATGAAATCAAGAGGTAGATTCAGGAGCTCCTGCAGAAAGGTCACATCCGTCCGAGTTCATCGCCCTGTGGGAGCCCGATCGTGTTGGTATAGAAGAAGGATGGGACGTGGAGACTCTGTATTGACTATCGAGCGCTGAACAAGATCACTGTCCGTAATAGGTACCCGATCCCGCAGATTGATGACCTCCTAGACCAACTAAAGGGGGCGAAATATTTCAGCAAGATCGATCTGAAGTCAGGATATCACCAGGTACCAATCGAACCCTCCGATGTGTGGAAGACTGCCTTCAAATCCAAGGAGGGCCTCTTCGAATGGTTGGTCATGCCTTTCGGATTGACGAATGCTCCTGCAACCTTTATGAGGCTAATGGATGACATCTTGCGGCCATTCACCAACTCCTTTGTCGTAGTATACTTGGATGACATTCTGATCTTCAGCCAGAGGTGGGAAGAGCACCTCCACCACATCCGACAGGTTCTCCAAACACTGCGGCAACACAAGCTATGTGCCAATTTGGAGAAATGCACTTTTTGCATGACCCAGGTTCAGTATCTGGGATACATCATTGATGAACAGGGGGTGCATGTCGATCCAGCCAAGATCCAAGTCATTCGGGATTGGCCCTCTCCAACCACTCTAACAGAGCTCCGCAGCTTTCTAGGTCTTTCCAACTTCTACCGCAGGTTTGTGTTGGGGTTTTCTCATATTTCTTGGCCCTTGAGTCAAGTCACCAAGGGCGGGGCGAAAGCAAAATTCTTTTGGTCTGAATCTCAACAGAAGGCATTCAGGGAGTTGAAGGATCGCCTCTGCACGGCACCAGTGCTCGCGTTACCATATTTACAACAACCATTTGAGGTCGAGACAGATGCCTCTGACTATGCTATTGGGGGAGTCCTTACTCAACATGGACATCCAGTGGCATATCACAGTGAAACACTTTCAGACACAGTCCGGAAGTACCCCACTTATGATAAAGAGATGTATTCCATTGTACAGGCCTGCCGACAATGGAAGCATTACATTTTGGGGAAGGAAACGGTCATCCACACAGACCACCGACCTCTGCAGTTCATACAGACCCAAGGGAAATTGCAGAATGATCGCCATAAGAAGTGGTCTACATAACTGCAACAGTTTCACTTGAATGTCAAGTATAGAAAGGGCAGCACCAATAATGTTGCAGATTGCCTCAGTCGGCCACCGATCATGGCACTAACCACCGTGCTCAACTCTTGTGGGCATGAGACTTCTGATTGGCCACTTCTCTACAAAAGTGACCCAGAATTTGGCCACACATACCAGACACTCTTGGAGGGTCGGCATGTTGCAGATTTTCACCTTCAGGATGCCCTATTATGCCACCTCGGTCACCTTTGTGTTCCTTCAAGCGAGCGTGCCAAGATGATTTGGGAAGCACACTACAGTCGGGCCGCTGGGCATTTCGGGGTCGAGAAAACAGTGGCAGTACTGCAAAATTATTTCTATTAGCCGAATCTTCGACAGGATTTTGGGAAGTACATCTGATCATGTACTGCCTGTGCCATTGCCAAACCGACCATTAAGAAGCACGGTCTCTATACCCCGTTGCCTACCCCTAGTCGACCTTGGGAATCCATCTCCATGGATTACATGTCGGGCCTTCCTTCCACTAAGCATGGAAATGACTGTGTTTTTGTGGTCGTCGACAGGTTCTCGAAGATGGCCATTATGATGGCCTGCAAGAAGAATATCACAGCAGAAGCCACTGCTAAACTCTTCTTTGAACGAGTGTGGGTGCACTTTGGGATCCCACAGTCTATCATCTCAGATCGGGATAGTCGGTTTCTCAGCACATTTTGGTCTAGTCTCTGGTCAATGCTGGACACCAAACTCACGAACTCCACAGCCTTCCATCCTCAAACTGATGGCCAGACAGAGGTTGTCAACAGGATGATTGTGCACATTCTGCGCATGTATAACTCAATGCATCCACGCACATGGGACGAGAGCCTCCCCTATGTTCAGCACAGCTACAACCGAGCTCTTCACAGCTCCACTGGCCATAGCCCTTTTCAGGTGGGTTTGGGATTCCAACCACTATGCCCCATTGATGTGGTCGTGCCCCTTGCAGCTACTCACATGAATTCAGCTCATGTCCAGTCCGAAACAGATAAGGCCACCAACTTCATTGAGCGCATCCAACATATTCGCCAGCAGGTCCATGACATTCTTGAGAAATCAAATGCCAAGTACAAGCAGCGACATGATCAACACTGGGTGCCACACAAGTTTCAGGTGGGCGACAAAGTCTGGTTGCATTTGCAAAAGGAATGCCTTACTGGAGCCTATCGGAAATTGAGACCACTCCGATATGGTCCTTACACCATTACTAAGGCTATGGGAGACAATGCATTTGAGCTCAGCATTCCCCCATTCCTTGGCCTGCACCCAATGTTCAATGTGGACCGCCTTCGGCCATACTTTCCACCATTGCTGGACACATCCGACATTACAGAACAGCTCAAACCCACAGAATTAAATCCAGATTGCATGGAACAAGCTACAACTGATCGGATCATGGACACACAGATCAAGAACACTCGCCAACAGAATGTCCAACTGTATCGAGTTGTCAAAGCAGGCCAACTCCTTCAGCAGGGCAAGTGGCTCACCAGGGAACAAGTTCAGTAGAAGTTTCCTCATCTCATGGAGGAGCTCAACGCAATGGGGACCATTGCTTCCTAAGGGGGGAGGAATGATCCAGGTGGATATTGGTGGCCACCTGCCAAGTCCACCTGGACCCCCACCATTGTCTTTCTCAGCATTTTAAGTTTCCTTAATTGTAGCACAACTTACTATTTTTAGCAGTTTTTCGGGTCCTGAACTTCCAGAGCCGTTTTGAGGCCCTAAACGATGTTTTTTTGGGAATCCGAGGGCAACATGGGTCCATGGGATGGACCCATGTTGCCCATTCCAACAATGATAGTGCTCGGATAGATCTTTCTAATGAGCTATTGTACGCGTCAAACGAAGATCATATGCCAAAGTTACGACCCCGGGAAGTTGATGTACCAATTTACCCCCAAACAGGGCCCACAGTTTGGCGTTTCATCTCCTAGGGTTAGGTTTTGGAATGTTAAGGGTTTTTCCATTGTTTCTCAACAATAAATAGGCCTTCGAGCCTCATTTTAACACAGTTCAGAGGCATGTAGCCATCACATCTCTTCTCAGGGATAAGCTACCATCGCCCTAGCTGGTTTATTTCCATTTCTGGTTGTAAGCATATTTCAGTATTTTCCATTAATGAAATGAAGTATTATTTCCGCTGCATCTTTGCGTATATGGTTATCTCTGTAATTTGTTGCGTTCCTGTTTAAATCCGGATCATTCAGTGTCTTGCTGCTACTACTAATCCCACTAACCAAGTTGATCCTAAGCTCTTCCTGACTAAATTCGATCCAAAGGCATTCCCAATCTAGAAGTTTGTCTCACCCATTGATCACTTGGATAAAAAAACTCCACTCCTTGGAAAATCCATTGAGTTTTATTCACACCACCTTCTCATCGTTGGGCTTATCACCTACCACAGCTATCTCATCTCTAGAAAGTTGAAGTCTAGTCAGGCAGAAAGTCACGTCTTCTCCCATATTTTGCTTGATGGCCCTGAGCCTCTCTCTAAGGATAACCTTTCTATTTTTTGTAAGATCTTGGTACAATTTTATGATGGCATCCCACATTTCCTTTATTATCCCTTTCTATGGGATATGTGGAACAGTATGATCCTTGAATCCATCAAGAATCATTCTCTTTTATTTGGAATTCTCCTTCTTATAGGTAGTCAGTTATTGTGGATATTTCATATGGAAAATAATGTTCTCCGCAAACTCCTTCAGACCATACTTGTCCAATAAGAATGATATTCTGGCCTTCCAAACACCAAAGTTAGAGACTCTATCCAACCTATCCTGATCTCTCAATCTTGTTGCGACCATATTTGGAAAATTTGGAATTCAACGAACTCAAATAAACTTGAGAATAATTGAAGAACTTCAAACTGGGTTAAAAGCCTCAACTTTGTTTTCCTGTGTTTTGTGCAGATCCTCCTTCTGCCCTAAGATCCACTCTGATACCATGTGAAATTTTAAATTTTGTTGTAGTTAACTACTTATTATTCACCTATCAATTTAGATTATTTGTCTTTTGCAAAATTTTGGTGACAAATATTGAATAAAACACTATTACAACTTCATTGAAAAATAATTAACCAAAGGAACTGAGGAAATAAAGCAGGCACAAATAATGAACACCGGTATTTCCAAAAAAATGTACTTGGATAAACCTCGAAAAGAAAACTAGTCTACATATGAGAGTTTTAATTATTAAATTCTTCAACAAAAATATTACAATTGGTTTCCATAAGATGGAAAACCTCTAGAAAATTATTTTGATCACTTTTGCAAGTTTCCTTGGCCTCCTAGAATCAGATCAACCTACTAGAAAAAATTTGGCCTCCCTCTAAAGCTGGTTCTGTCTCACACGTGCCGACTGGCATAAAAACTTGGCGCTCCTGCCAACTCGCACTCACTGGGAAAATTAACTTAGCCTCCACTAGAAAATCTTGACTTCGACTAGAAAATCGATCCTCTTGTGCAGATAGATCTCTCCTGCAAATTTACCTTGCTATGAAATCAGTAATTTTCACTGCCTGCTAGGGTAACTCGCACCCCATACTATAGCAACTCTCACCACTGGAAAATCAACCTCTTTCTGCAGAAAAATCAATCTCCAATTCTCCATAGAAATCATTGGGAATAATATCTATGGTAATCTCTTCTAAAACACATGTTGTTGATGTCCATGTGTTACCTCTATTCCCTTGCTATCTCTGCAACTATGTGTTTTGATGTTTTTTCCAAATGTCATTTGATTTCTGCTTATGATCTCTCATTGACGAATCAACATCCATGATCAAATCATAATCAATGGGTAAGTTCATCTTAACCCCATCAAGTGATTTTTCCCGATGTCTTTAGAGGAAAATTGATTTACCCCAATTAATGTTGAGTAATTAAGCTTATTTCCCTAAGTTAGTCTTAGGAAAATTAATTAACTCCTTAATTAAATCTAACCAAGACCTTTTCTCATGAAATATTTTTTGGGTATCCGAGAAAATGTGTTCCCTGGCATCATAGACACAATTTGCGAATAGCACACTTGTCTGACCTACATCAACTAATAGGTCAAACATAGTCATTTTTTAGAAAATAGCTTAGAATATATGTTGCTCTTGTTTGGTTTCCCTTATGGAAAGCTGGATACAACTAACATATCTAGAATGATGTAAATCTCCATGTTATCAATGGAATTTCCAAATTTATTAAAAAAGAATGTTAAAATAAAATTCATAGCTCTTGTAAATTAATAAAAGAAACTTTATTAATTAAAAAGCATTGTATATAGTTGTATTTTTTTTAAACAAAATTATTAGTAAAAAATTATGTTTTATTTAAAGAAAAATAAAATTATTAATAAAAATGTTGTAGTTTTTATTTAAAGAAACTATTAAAAAATACTATTGTAGTTTTAGTTTAAAGAAAAAATATATTTTCATGATGTGTTGGACCCTTCTTCATCCATCCAATATCAACCCTTCAATAGGAGTTCCCAGACACACATGGGCCTTTTAATGCCTTATTGTTATGACACTCAACACCACTATATCTACCTTGACACTATAGATATTACCATATTGCATGCCCTTTGCATGTTCATGTTGGTTAGAATGTCACATCACACTCTCTCCAAGAAAAACAATCAACTTTCCTTTATTTTGGTTTAATCTCAAGGAAACTTTTGGCTACCAATGCCCACCTAATACCCAACACATTATGATGTTAAACATGATGTGGGAAGTCGAGGCAATTAATAAGTCTATCTCTTGTACAAGGTGATATTATTGATGTCTAGGATGGAAAATGTCCCTACTTTTGCTTTCATTAAGCCATTATAACTTTGTAGAACCAACTCATTCATTCCTCCATTTGAACAAGCTCACTTCAACCCCCACATCCCTCCTACTCTACACTGGAAGAAGTGTCCATGCATGCATTTGAACTTTTGCTCCACTTTCCAAATTTCCAAAAGCTTTTGCTTAGTGTTTCTTTGCTCTAGTTGTTTCATCCATTTTTCTTAACTAATATTCATTATCATATAAAAAGTCAGAGGATAAGGCCTACTCCAATCTATTATCATGTAAAAGTTCATGGGCTCCACTTTATTATTATTTAAATGGAAAGGTTAATGCAAGTTTCATTTTGGTATTGTTTAAAATATTGAACATTAAGAGAGCTTTGCTTCGTTAGCATGTACAAGGTCAAGAATAAGCCAGGATTCACTCTGCTATGCTGCCCATTTGACATTCCACACATAATTGCTAGTCTCCCTCACACTCCACACATTTAACCATCCTCCAATATATTTAGAAGTTTTGGACCCTACTTAACTATTCCAAACTTTGTTCTTGAACCAATTTTGTTATAACATTAATTCAATTTATATTTATCGTCAATAAAATTGTTGCAAAAAATATATTTTTAAAAATAAATTGAGATATTAGTTTTTTAAACACACACACACACATATATATATACAATAATAATTTTTTTAATAAAATTATTACGTTATATCTTTGTTTCACCAAATTATTATTATACTTTTCATTTTGTTTTTTTTTAATCATAAATGGCTTAATGATAATGTCATGGAAATATGACAAAGTAAAATGGTACTCTAAAATGACAAATGACCACTATATGTGGTATATAAGCTTGACAAATGACAACTATATGTGGTATATAAGCTTGTGTTGAGATCCCTTCACCCATGAATGATTTAGTCTTACAATGGAACCTATCAACCAAACAACTAATCAAACTGAACTGTGTGATGTAATCTTTGAAATTACACAAAATTACCACAACCCAACCAACATTGTCAAGCCCACGAGTCAAGCGTGTCGGGCGGGCGCGTTTAACCGACGGGTTGGCAGAGAGTCAACACAGGCGCACGATGGCAAGGCGAGCCAAGCGCGTTTAACTGGTGATTCAAGGGTGCGCTCGCACGGTGCAATGACCCAACCGAACAATGGAAACGACCGCACGAAGCCGATTGTGAAAATGGCTAAGTGTCGAGTCGGGTAGAAAGTTCATATGTGGGGACGGTCCTGCATGGGGGCACCCACACCATGGGCCGACGCGATGGAGGGGCGAGTTGGACGAAATGGTGGGTCGGCTTGGTGGGCCGATACCCCAACTGATGGGTCAAATGCCATATAAGTAGAGCGGCAAGATGGTGCAGAAAGAAATCAAACAATTCTTTCAAGTGTTCATGTGAGCTAGGAGGGAGAGCTATCTTGGGAGGTTTGAAACTTGGCAAAGTGTAGGTGAACTCTTGGGTCGAAACACGGAGCCATAGAAGGGGAAAATTAGTTTTGCAGAACGGGCAAAGGTGTGCGAGGGGGTCCACCTGAACGAGTGAACAGGTGAGGGCATGCGAGGACGTCCACCTGAATGAGTGAACGGGTGAGGGCATGCGAGGGCATCCGCTTGAACAATTGAACAGGTGAGGACGTGCGAAGGCGTCCGCCTGAACGAGTGAATGGCTGAGGGCTTGCGAGGGCATCCTCCTGAACGAGTTGAGGGAGTTTGGCTGAACGGGTGAGGGCGTTCGGCTGAACGGGTGAGGGCGTTTGGCTGAACAGGTGAGGGCATCTGGCTAAATGAGCCGAGGGCATTCGGCTAAACAAACCAAGGGCGAACGAGCGCGTTCGGTGAAACGGTGAATGACATGCTGAACCAAAAAACAGTGCCACGGTGAACAAGTTGTGACAAACGGTAGAACCAGTAGGCACTCCGAACGATGGTTCGGGTAGACCGAATGGTGCAGGCCAGGTTGCACGGTTGTGATAAAAATTGCACCAAGGAAACTTGGGGTTTCCTACAAAGACTATAAAATTGTATATTTTGTGAAATATTGTTATTATCAGGTAGACTCATATTTCAGGGAGTTTCCCCTCCCATTAAAATATCCGTTGTGCATATGTGCAAATGGTAATATCAATGAAGATGAATAATTAAATGTTTCCGCTATATATGTGAATGTTATACTTAGAAAAGTTGAAAAATAAATTAAGTATAGAAAGTAGGTGTTGTCCACACTTACAAGTATTGTTAAAAATAAAGTGGGTGGTGGTGTCACACCCCCCATCATGCGGTTGGAAGAGTATCGCCAAGGTAGGGGCATGACAGATGGTATCAGAGCCCTTGATTTTCCGCAAGGCTTTTCTAGAGATTTGAAGAGAAGCTAACCCCACTATCACTTTGTGACAGACAGTATCAAAGCCCCGTATTCCGCGGACTTTGGTGATTCAGAGTGTTGGGTGTGGAGCCGAATTATCTTTTGTATTCAAAGGTATCGCCGCATTGGACCCCAGTTCGAAATGGGGCACCGCCCATAAAATATTCGTTGTAGGAGGGGTCTAGGGGGGGCGGCTGCAACCTTTTGTGAGCCCCCCCTGGCAGGGGGATCGGGGTTAGCACGTCCGAAGCTCAGAATAGATGTAAAATTGCCTTGAAAAATGTTGTAATTTCGTAGTCAATCTGGGTTGTTCATTAGGCAAAGATCTGACGGTAGAAGTTATGTTTGATTTAGAGTTTTTTGCCCTAGAAGGCAACCCCTCGCTATAAATGAGGGAATTGTATTGCGTCTATGTGTATTTGTATTCTTAGTGAGGAAGAGAGAGGAGATTGAGAGCGAAGAGGGAGTTATAGGGGATTTGTTGTAGGTTGTATCTCTTCAGTTTACTGGATAATATAAAGAAGGACTAGCTATTTCTTTGTGGACATAGCCCAAACTGGGTGAACCACATATATCTGTGTCTCTCTTGTTTTATGAATTTTCTGTGTTTATATTTCTGCAATATTTATGCGTTCCATTGCTCTGTAATATATAATTTCCTAACATAGAGAATGAGTTGAAGCTGATCTTGTTGCAGTTCATGACAAGGACCAGAGACTTAATTCAAAGAATCAAGGAGTATGTCGATTTTGCAGAAAGTGGTCTTTGCATGGATTATGACCTTTGAAGAATGGCAGGGGCAAACATCGTGGCCAAGTCAATCTGAAGGAAGTTTACTTGAAGAATCAAGTGATGTGGAACAAAGAACTGCAAATTGAGCAAGGACTTGTTTGAAACAAGGGATGCTCTTCGTGCTTTGGTCAAGGAAGGGATCTCTGACATGAATAGAGGTGAAGCCTATCGACTTGTAGGGAAAGTAGACTTATTTGATGCAGAACTCAAGGAGTTGAGGATAATGAAGAACTTGCTTTGGAAGAAGCAAGAATGGCTAACTCTTGAGAAAGAGCGGTTCATAGCTTTCATTCATGATAAGGAGAAAGCTGCAAATTGTGATGATAAGGAAGAGGAAGTTGTGATGTTTGAGGATGTTGCAGATATGATAATGATGGAGGATGAACTTGAAATTGTTCAAGCTAGATCATGATTGTGTAGTTTGCGAACATTGATGGATGAGGATATTCACATGGAGGAGCCTCATGGTGAAGTACTAATTATACTTGTGTTTCATTTGAGCATTTGGTAGATGGGCCATATGCAGGGAAGGGAAAAATCAGTTTGTCGATGCGATGGAGGATCTTACCATGGATGTCTACGATGAGACCTTATATGGAGAGGCAAGGACCATTGGCTGTTGCAGAGCTTGTTGGGGCTATTTGTGACCTTATGGCAGAAGGTGCAAATGCCCGTGACAAGGGAGGAATGTGATGATCATTGCAAAGGAATGGGTCGTGCTTTAGCCATATGAAGAAATTGGCTAAGTTCCCGGCATGACTCATGGAAAGATTGGAGAGAGGAGCACACACTTGATGATACTTGGGTGGACTTCTCATGGCTGAGACCAAGAGGAAGTCTTGGTGGGACCTTTAGTGGGGGAGCTATGATGGAAGAGACTCATATGATTTGATGATATGGTTTGGGTGACCGAGTTCACTAGACTGGATTGCAGACTTGGATGAGGATGACTATTGTTGTGATGAGTCTACTTAGTTTGACAAATGGGCAAATCAAATCATGGACATCGAGTTGGATAGATGGAGCATGGCAGTCTTATGCAGGGACATTATGCAGGAGCACTTGTAGAGGTGTCATTTATGGGCATCCAATGAGGAGTGCCAAGGCAAAGATGTTGTGCAGGTGGATTTGTTGATGTGACATGGAGACTTTTTACTTATGAGCTGATGGGGATGTTGTGCACTTGAGTACAAAAAGGCCATGGACTTGGTGGAGTTGTGATCAGATTATGGAGCATTCCTACTACATGGAGAGCTGAGGCATCTTGCAGTGACCTTTGGGCTGAGACATGTATGCTTACTAGGATGTTGGTTGGAGATGACTCATAGAGCTCATGATGACATGAGGTTGTGACTTTTGCGGACTTCATATTATGGTGGACTTGTAGGATCAGATGCATTGAAGAGTTGAGGTCAGGGACTTTGATGCAAGATGGGGTCCATAATTTTGAGTACATTTATGGGTGTGCTTGAGAGAGTGACTTGATGCGGAGGATCAATATGAGACACTTTGGAATGATAGAATTGCAGCGATTATGATGCCTTGGTGGAAACACTTGGGCATGGGTTGAGCCGAGACTTAACCACTTTTGGTACATGGGAGCTGATTGGTTTCTGACCAGGGGCGGCACATGGATGATGAGACAGGTGTATACTTGTTTCTTTGGCAGAATTGAGGGAGGGCACATCGCAGATATGATGGAGGTTGCTTCATCGACCTGGATGTGGCACATTGAGAGTCGGTTTGATGAGAGGATCTCTTCACTTTGAGGAGATTGATTTTACACACATATGGATGATGTTGTTGGGATAGATGCGACTGATTTGCAGCACATTAGCACCAACATCATGGACAACATGTTGTGGATGAGATGGAGGTTACTTCATGAAATTGGGCATGGCTTACTCAGATGGAGATGGATTCTTGATCGAGTTGATGTTATGGCAGGATGATGAGAGAAAAGACTAATGGTGGCATGAGGATGTGCATTCTCATGGTTTGAGTGCGACAGTTGGATTGGCTACCCAACTAGTTCGAGTCATGGGGGCTATAGCAGTGTACAGAGATATGTTAGCATTGTGTTGGAGTATCATGGCAGCAGTTCACACAAAGACAATAAATGATGGAGTCAACATGACATATGTTGCAGTGAGCATGTAGCTTGAGTTGGAGGGACTAGCCTTCCACGGTGGGGCAACATGTGGCGTTGCAACGGATGTGGTCGATGATCATGGATAGAGGAGACATTCCAATTCATGGAGACATAAGCCTTTATGGTTTATGCAATGACAGAGCAAAGGCAGGCAACATGGGCATTTTGATATTGGAGCTAACGAAACTTTGTGATGTCCTATGATGGTGTTGTCGAGGATGACAACCATTTAGAGTGGGGGAGTATGTCAAGCCCACGAGTCGGGCGTGCCAAGCGGGCGTGTTTAACCAACGGGTTAGTGGAGAGTCAACACGGGCACACGATGGTGAGACAAGACGGGCATGTTTAATCGACGATTCAAGGGTGTGCCCGCAC
Source organism: Pinus tabuliformis (assembly GCA_031772625.1). NCBI lineage: Eukaryota > Viridiplantae > Streptophyta > Pinopsida > Pinales > Pinaceae > Pinus > Pinus tabuliformis. Next base: position 507,375,661 of record CM062806.1, on the reverse strand, counting down.
GATGTGACGAGCCAACCAAATGATGGAAACGACCACGCGAAGCCAATTATGAAAATGACTGAGTGTTGAGTCTGGTGGAAAGTTTATAGGTGGGGGCGGTCTTGCACGGGGGTGCCCACACCATGGGCCGACGCGACAGAGGGGCAAGTTGGACGAAACGGTGGGTTGGCTTGGTGGGCCGATGCCCCAAACAATAGGCCAACCGCCATATAAGTAGAGCGGCAAGATGGTGGAGAAAGACATCAAGCAATTCTTCCAAGTGTTCATGTGAGCTAGGAGGGCGAGCTATCTTGGGAGGTCTGAAACTTGGCGAAGTGCAGGCGGACTCTTGGGCCGAAGCATGGAGTCGCAGAACGGGCGAAGGCGTGCAAGGCCGTCAGGCTGAATGGGTGAAGTCGTTCGGCTTAAGGGGCGAAGGCGTGCGAGGGCATCGGGCTAAATGAGCGAGGTCGTTCGGCTAAATGGGAAAAGGCGTGCGAGGGCATCGGGCTGAATGAGTGAAAAAGAGAGGGCATCCACCCGAATGAGTGAACGAGCGAGGGCGTGCGAGGTTTTCCGCCTGAACGAGTGAATGGGTGAGGACGTGCGAGGGTGTCTACCTGAACGAGTGAATAGGTGAGGGCGTGTAAGGGCATCTACCTAACGAGTGAACAGGTGTTCGGCTAAATAGGTGAGGGCATTCGGTTGAACGAGCCAAGGGCATCCGACTGAACGAACTGAGGGCAAACGAGGGCGTTTGGTGAAATGGTGAACAACGTGCTGAACGAAGAAACAGTGCGACGGTGAACGAGTTGCGACGGACGGTAGAACTGGTGGGCACTCCGAACGGTGGTTCGAGTAGACCGAACGATGCATACCGGGTTGCATGGTTGTGACAAAAATTCCACCAAGGAAACTTGGGGTTTCCTGCAAAGACTATAAAATTGTATATTTTGTGAAATATTGTTATTATCGGGCAAACTCATATTTCAGGGAGTTTCCCCTCCCATTAAGATATCCGTTGTGCATGTGTAAATGGTAATAACGATGAAGATGAATAATTGAATGTTTCTGTTGTGTATGTGAATGTTATATTTAGAAAAGTTGAAAAATAAACAAAATATAGAAAGTAAACGTAGTCCACACTTACAAGTATTGTTAAAAAGAAAGTGGGTGGTGGTGCCGCACCCCATCGTGTGGTTAGAAGAGTACCGCAAGGGTAAAAGCGTGACAAACATGGTGAGGGGAAATGAATCCTAATAATTAAACTAGGTTCGAAAGAATTTTGGAGAACCCTATTATCCTACAATTTTGGAAAACCCTATTATCCTACCCACACGCGAAAGGAAAGATGTTGTCCATGGGCCTCGCGTTAGATCATTGTTGTCCAACCTGTTCGAGGCTTATTTAGCACTTGTTTGGATATTTAATTCGTTTTAGGATATTTACAGGAGCAATGACAGAGATAGGAAGTGTGGAGCACTCCGACTACATGAGCCTTATTTATGGAGTGAAGATTGGAAATTATAAGATTTAGCTCATTTTTTGATATTTAGATGAGCAACGACAATTTTAATTTCAAGTTCCAATTATATACCGTTTTTTAGGAACGCTGAAGAGGAAGAACTAAATTGGAGGTTGGGGATGAAATTGAATGAAGCAATTTGACCAAGATTCATCGTTGCTTGAAGAACTAAATTGGAGGTTGGGGATGAAATTGAATGAAGCAATTTGACCAAGATTCATCGTTGCTTGATGTTGCTTGATTTCGCCTGTGCTTAACCCAACTAACATGGAAAGAAATGGTTTTAACTACTTGAAAAATTGCTTCTCTTGAAAATTTAAGGTGTTTTCATTTCTTAAATTTGATTAAAAAAAAACAGATTATGGTTTGTAGTGGTTTGTTATCAGGGAAACCAAACTTAAGGTAAATTTAAATATTTTTCATAATCTAAAATTTATCAGTGTCTATAAAATTCAAAATTACAAGGTTCTAAAGTTTATGGCATGTTGATGCAACTAAGAACTAAAAGACCAACACAAAAAGGATAGTAAACAAAAGTTATCATGTAGTTTTTGGGGAGTTTGATTCTTCAATGGCTATTCGTTCTTTGTTGTTTCTTGGCGAGCAGTTGAGGTCCAGAAGGAGGCACAAATGAGCTTTAATGTGTTGCAGTCATTTGTTCAAGCCTCTTGCCAAGAGTTGAATTTCATATAGCATTAAGAGGATCTCCTCCTTAGCTTCATTGTAGTGCAACAAAAACTCTTTCCAACAACATATTTAGGTGCCAATATATTTCTAATGTGTACATGTATTAGATAAATTGGCCATGAGTATGTCCAACACTAGGAACTCTTCTCACCTGCAATATCTGTATTTGACAAATATCCTTGCTCACCAACTATGTTCCTTTCAATTTCAGCGATTTCATCTTGGACGTGTTGGGGTGTGTTGGCTCTAAAGAGCTTATCCAAAGACCTTTCCTATTGTTGGACTCTAGAGTTAACCATGTCCCTGTAGTATGTTGCACTATGCTAACTCTTGGCTCTTTGGTGTGGCATAGTCTTTAGCAAGTGAAGAATATGGAAATAAACAAGAAGAGAGGTCTAGGTGCTTGTAAGGAGAGTAGAGAAAATCGGGGCAAGACCATGGTGGAGGTCGACGAGGAGAGTTGATGGACAACAAAGGAGTGAATCCTTAGGAGATTTAGAGTGTGGTGACATGGGAAAGAACCATGAAATTAGAACAAAGCAATAGGAATGTCACCAAAAATGAACCAAGGAAGAGCATAAAGATACAGAGCAAGAGAGAAAAAGAATGAACAAATGTGAATCCCAATTGAAAACTTGAGAGAAAGGCTCAGAGCCAAAAGGAAATAACTAGACAGAGCCAAGGGTCTTTGACAAGCCTTGTCTATAGTAAACACATAGTGTGGGAGTCAAGAGCCATTAGTGATTGTGAATCCTTGTAATTTTGAAACCTATACTATAATTTAACCTTATTCACGTGTAAGAATACACCTATGCATCAATTAATCTGCCTCAAGGAGTTAATGAAATCCATGGGAAGGAGGAGGAGAGACAAGCCCAAAAGTGATGCTTGCATACCTCCTTTAACCACTATAATCATTGTACTGACAACAAGGACAAGATGCATTAAACTTAACCTGCCACCATGACCTTCATTCATGATTTCTCTATGTGTCAACATTAGGAAATATTGTTAGGTAAAACTTTGACATGATGAAAGAGTCAAAGTAACTTGGTCAAATAGTGGTGGTTTTGGGAACATGGTTTTGGTTTCCCATAGTTTTGTGCATGTGGATTTCATGTAATCAAGCTTTTAAAAGGCTTGGGAATAATTCATTGTAATGTGCTAGAGATGCGAAAAGCTCATTTGGCCAAATTTGGCCAAGGGACACTAATAGAATATTTTGCTAGTTTTTTTTCCTCAAATTGGGGTTTTCTATGATAAACAGTATGTTTATGTGTGTTTTTTGTTGTTGTTGGTTGATTCTAAACTTTTGTCAGTGAATTTGTATTTCTCTCCACTAAATTTAGCATGGTATCAAAGCTAGGTCAAACTCAACTCTCTAAGGAGAGTGGTTTAATATAGGGAGATAGGAAGAGTTTGTTGGGTGTGAGGATATTCATCAAAAGTTGTTTATGTGCTAGGAAATTTCATAAAGAGGAGACACACCTACATAATGAGTGTATCGAGGATCTATGATTCTTAAAGTTGTGAGGAGAAATATTGTGTGAATTTATGATAGTAGTGGTTGATAAAAGAATTTTTAAAAGGTCGTGGAGTGAATGTTCTACCCTCCCTAATGGATGATGCCATGATCATTGCCAAAGAAGGCAACACCAAAGGGATAATATGACAAGGTTATTTGTGCCATGGATGTAGACAAAGTGTTTGACGAAATGCTTCAATGAGAAGATTTATCATGGATTCATAGAATGTGGTTGTGCATGGGTGAGGAGAGAATTAGGTGTGATGAGATGAGAATATGGTGGCATAAGTGTCGAAATAGAAACAACAATCAAAGAAAAGTTATGATGGAGTCAAAAGCTTTTTCAATTGCATGTAAATGGGCATACAGTTGTAAGACCTAGTATGGCATGCATACCCTTAGGAAATTATTGGTAAAGTATGGAGTTAGACCTAGGTGAAAATGGGCATGACAAGATATGGTATACCCTGGATATAAACTTTAAGGGGTGTAGGCCTAGAGGTGAGTGGTGCTGACTCACTTGGTTGGTTCAAGTGAAACCTCTATTCAAGGTTTAAGAGTGGATTGTTAGCTAAAACTTGACTTGTTGAAAGAATCAAAGTTGATCTATAAAATAGTGGTGGTTTTGAAAACATGGTTTTGGTTTCCCATGATTTTATTCCCATAGATTGCATGTAATGAAGTCTTTAAAAGGCTTGGAAATAATTCAGTGTAATGTTCCAGAGATGTGAATTGTGAAGGATCACTTTGCTAAGTTGGTCCAGGGGAAACTAATATGATATTTTCCACTCAATTTTTCACTAGATTAGGATTTTTTGGGATAAACATTGTGTTTATATGCATTTTTTTTGTTGATAAATTTCTCTCTCTTAGTTAATTTCTCATGGTAAGTTTAACAAATATGTGATGGAATAGTAATAAGTGGGGAGGTGTTGCACCACATCCTCCTCCACTAAGGCTTGGTGGGGCAATGGCCATGCCCCACCCCTCGCCCCACACCTGGGTCCTCAACAACACCCCATTCGAGGAAGAGAATTCCCCCTAAAAAAGGGCTAGGCATGCTTCTTTCAGGTCAGAAGGAGGAAACAAATTGATGGCCTTTAATATTGAAACAAAAGCTTTGTAACTCCTAAGGGCTTCAACTTTAATTGTCAAATCAAGGTTCATACAAACTTAAAAGGGCTCAACACTCTATGTGTAACATGCACTATCTCTTCCTTTATTGACTTTATGTAGGTGGAAATACTGAAATCAAATATAGATGTAGAGTGAGAAAATTGACTAATTTATGCTACAAGAAAACTAAAATTTCAGGAAATAACTTACTGCAAGAATGATAGCACGAAAACCTAGACTATTTGAAATAAAGGAAGGCACACTACACTATCTACAATGAAATTAAAGCACAATTATTATATCTTGCAAGGAAAGGAAACACACTGCTAAAATGAAAGCGTGCAAACAGAAAACCCTAATTTTACAGGAAAAGAAATTTCTATAGCAAACCAGATAAGAACATCTAAAAGGTCTCTCTACCTCCAAGTTCCATTCTCAAGGTTCTAAGAGTGTTGTAATATATTAAGGAAAACAAATCAAGAGTTTATTGAAAATATGAGCGAGTTTAGAAGGAAGGTTACAAACTATTATAGGGGTCCCTGTTTTGCTACATGAGATAGTCCAACAAGTAGGTGACCATGCTAAATGCAAGTTTGGCGGGCAAGGAATCTAAGGAGAAGTTGGAAGATGACAAAATATACTTGTCCAAAGCATCACAATAATTTTTTATAATGTTAACCTAGTAAAATGCAAGTTCGTCAGGTTTCTTGTAGCTGCAAAACAGGTTATTGTGCAAGGGACAGTAAACAATGAACAATGAATAGAAAATGAATTAAGCAAAGGGAATGAGTTAAATGAAAAGTGAAATTTTCATTTAACTATTGTAACTAGTACAACTATTATAACTATGTGCTACAATAACCTGCAAGAAAAGACTTTATAAAATTATCTAATTAACTGTGCACGAATGTTATAAACATGAGTACATATCATAAATATTTTGCAGAAATGCATAAACAAAAATAGTATAAGAGGGATCTTTAGCACTTGTGGTGGGCCCCAACCCAAGGAGCTCAAAACCCTTAGAAGAAAGCCATACTAGGAGCTAAAATAGGATATTAATTCCATTAACTAAAAAGTTGTTTGTACATGATAGAGTTATAAAACTTGCTTGAGAACACTAATCTATAATTCTCCTATTTTTCACATACTTCCTTATATTTTTATTCCTCTCTACTAGGCTACTCAAGCCTCTTATTTATAAAAATGGGTAGGGGCCAGCATCCTTGAGGGGAGGAGTGGTTTTCCCTCCAAAAATCCCTAAAAAAAGGTATCTTTCTCCCTAGGCTACCTTGCAGCAATAGGAAGAGGAATTAAATGCCTTAGCTAGCCGAGTTGAAGCTCTCTTGCAGTAGGGAACAAGTCTCACATATATCTCTAGTTGTATCTCCTCAAAATTTGTGCAAAATCTCTTCAAAATCCTGAACAAGAAGCATCTTAGGTACATAAAATATGAAAAACCTCATTGACTCTTTTAAAAACTCATTAAGTTAGGAAAGTGTGTTGTTAAGTGCAAAGGGTAGGTCTAACATAGCTTATATGTGCCTAAGAGTGGTTAGATGGGCCTTATGTTTTATCTATTTGCAAGACCCATCACCCCCCCCCTACTAGAATTGTTGCTCACGCTTTGAGCGACTTGCTCTTCTTCCCCCTCTAATCTTTCTCATTAATCTCTCTAACAACTTGTTTGACATCCCATGCTGAGCTAGAGGTGGTTGCATTTCCTAGGTGGAACACTACATTTTCTTCCATGGAACTAACATTCCATAGATTCATCTCCCTGAATTTGATGTTCATGGAGCCCCGGTAATAAGGGTGAATTGAATGTAAGCCCAATCCATTAGACCCCAACCCTTTGAATAATCTTTTTTTACAATGGATTCTTGGCTATTGCTACATATAACCTATGAGGAGAGTGATATTCTTTGATTTTTATGCTATGTTGCAATGCTTTCCATATTCTTTGGCAAGCTTGTGATCTTCCCTCCTGTAATAATCTGAAAGCGTCTTCCAAGTGGAGGATGGCCTCCACTTATCTCTACTTGTAATCTTCCACTACTTGGGGGTATTCTACAATAAGGTCATGAGTTGAGGTGATGATGAATGAGTTTGGGTACTCAATCTTGATCCACAGTGGCTCTCTTAGCTCCCAATCCATTATTTTAATTACCTCTTTAGCCCTAACTTCCTCATGCCTTAATTTGAATGTTAGGGCTAACAATTTTGCATCACCCAAGTATGGGTTTGGATCCCATGTGGTCAAATATGTAAGCACAAGTTTGTGGAGGTAGAATTCAACAACCTTGGTCTTTTCCTCTATAATGCATTGTAAGAAAAAATTAATGAACTCCTTGGTTTCTTACAGATGGATGGTCCCTCATTGTGCAATCTAATTGATCTAAAATTTGCACCACTATTCTTTCAAATACAATGAGTAAACCTTTGAAGGTTTTCTATAGCTAATTGCCTCTAAGGAGAGGTGTGCCATAGTTCCTAGAGTTGTTTCCAAGGATGCAATCCGAGTGTCCTTTGCTTGTGGCAACCCTTGTGCTTGTTGTAATTAGATTCTCAATTGTGTGTTCTCTTTTTTAAGTTGTCCCCTCCTATTTGCTTCATCTAGCCTTAAGAATTCCATTTCTTCTGTCATTTTGTTCATTTCATCCTCTATTTTATTTACTAGATGCCTTGAGCTATTCTCCTCCACCTATGAGTTTCTACCTTTACTTTATCCACCTCGAGTAGCAAGTGGGGTAACAAATGTTCAAGGAGTATATTTCCTAATGTTATTATAGGAGGGGTGGTTATCACCAAAAAATTGGTCATCTAGCCTAATTTACTAGATGGATCAAAGTACACCATGCAAAACCAATTTTACCATAGTAAATTTGATTTCACTATGAGAAATTACTTAATAAACCACCTTTGTTAAGTAATTTATAGTTAAATCAATGAAGAATAATTAAAAAAATCACTATTTATTTGATTTTCTTCTAGGAATAATTAATTAACCCACTGTTCAATTATTATTCCTTGTCATATTTGACCCAATTATGAAAAATCAACAGATAAATTATTAATTATCTTATTTTTCTCTAGGAATAATTAATTAATCACTAATTAAATATTATTCCTTGTCAAATTTGACTAAATCCCTTAGGAATCAAATAAATCATTATTTGTTCATTATTCCTTCACCAATTCCTTGAGATGATAAATAAATCATTTATATATTTATTATTTCTAAATAAAAGTTTAAATACCTTTTCCCTCCTAACCAAATATAATAAAATATTCCAAGTGGTTATTCCAAGAATGTGGTTAATAATATTATATTATTGTTCATTATTTGAGGATAACTCAATTTTTTGTTATAAATAGAAGGTTTTTTCATTCATTATTCATTTTTTATTATTTTCATTGTTGCACTCATTGTTTTAACTCTGTTTATTTTCATTGCTGCACACCATTATTTGTTGGGTTTAGACATTATGGAAGAGAGAGACTCTACACAAGCTGAAGATGTTTGAGGATAACCAAGGACCCATCCAATAGAAGGGGAGTGGTAACATTTATTTGTTCCCTTCACAGGTGTTATAATAAGATCTATTCTTTGTATATCTAGTTTCCATTGGATGATTGGAGTTATTACTGTTTATTTTTGTTGTTTAACTATGATTGTGGCATAGATCAGGACTTTGGCAGCTTTTGTTTCTATGAGTTGTTGCATATCTACAATGTTTAGTGACCATTTATATTGTTGAGATTGTTTATCATCCGCAATCTTAAGTGGATTCTTTTCGTACATCTTTGAGAAGAAAACACTACAACAGGGGTATCATCCTTCAACGACCAAGATACAAAGGAGGGGCTTCCTTGACTACTTGGCTGCATTTTTTATTTTTTTGTGATTCTACAAACTATTCTTGTAGAAGGAAAACCTATTCTTGTAGATGGTTAGCCTACCCCTATGATTGTACTTGCTACTTTGTTACTTCGGGGGATTCTTTCATTTCTTCTAGCTATTACTTTAGTTCTTGTAACTCTTACGTTTCTAGAATAGGAGCTTCCTCAATAGTAATAGAGCTAGAAGAAAGGGGTTTTAGCTTGCCACTGGACTTTATCCTTGTCATTTTCCTTCTCGTGTACACAATTTTTTGAACATTCCTACTTGCTTTTGGTTTGGTGGGAGTGTTAAGGCCTTCCAGAGTGGCTGCAATATCCTTCTCCTCTTCCTCTATGGTTTCTTCCTTTTTCTATTTTGTAGGGCTAGCCACTACCTTCCCTTTCCTTTTCTTGGTTGAAATATTCTCAGGTTTGTTAAACTCCACCTAGGACTCTAGGAAGGTTTGTCTATCCATGTCCACAAAATCCATCCAAGGGATGGGGTGCTGAATGTTTTTTAATGCATCTGACTATCAACTTAATCAACTCATGATGGGATTAATAATTATGTTTTCATTCTTTAACCTTAGTTCTCATTTATTTGAGAGATAGAAGAAGGAATTAGGGGATACTCAGCAGCACATGGGTTGGAAGGTGAGATTGAAATATTAGTTGATAGAGCAATCTGAATTGGTAGGAATGCATTATGTTCAACCTATGCTCATAGGAAATGTATTTGATAATATGGTAGGCTACCTCAACCCAAGGGTAAAGAAGACTATCCCTTCTAATTATGTTCTTATCCTCATCATATTGTTCATTGGGGAGGAAGAATCCACTCTTGGAATTAATAGTCTCTTGTCTCTTTTCTTTATTCCAATGTATCCCCTTAGGGAGAGTGGTGACTTTATTAATTGGATCTTCAATAACATATATTACTAGTCCATTAACTACAATGATCAATCCTTGGCCTTCAGGTTTTTTTAGTTTCATTGTATTCCAAAGAAACCTCATCATTCAACCCTGCAATCTTTTCAAATAAGCCTAATCATTGATAGTTTTCCAAGGTAACAACAACCTCAGGATTCTGATGAATTCTAGTTGTATCACTTGGCTCCCTTCTGCTAAATCCACCCTCGATGTTGTATGACAAAGTATCCAAAGGTATGGGGCTTGATTAAATAAGTTTTTAGGCAAGAAAGAACAATGCTTATCTGTTGTTATAAGATACAAAGTTTTTGTGGCAACAGGGGGATCTTTTTTTTGGAGCCATACAAATACAAAGTCTCAACTAGAATTGCAAAAATAACATAACTTATCCTTATCTCTCTTGAACCAAACCAAGAAAATATGCATGAAAATTGATAAAGTCCTAATGGACTCTCTCCCTTCCCTTAATTCATCATTCTGGAACAAAAATTCTAAAGAATTGACTAACAGTTTTCAACAATTATCCGACAAGTTGATGTCAGCAAAAGTTTAAATGATTTTTTTTAGAGAAAAAACCTCTTTCAACCTACTCAGAGTTGTTTGTGAGTGATTTTAGTGGAACTTTGCGTTCCTATAGCAAACCCTCTATATTTTATAGCATCATGCAGTCTGTCTCAAGTAGCTCTATAGGTTGATCCTTGTAACCTGTAGCTTCTTACTGTAGCTTCTTAGGACTGTTTAGGTGAGATTTGGTTAGTCATCGGCATCTGAAAATTTTGAGTGAATAAGTTTGTTTGCACATTTTTTATTCTAGATCTAATCTTCTGTGGCTAGATCTAGATCTAGGCAACTAGGTTCTAGATCTAATATTCTGCGGCTAGATCTAGATCTAATATTATCTTCTTCTTTATTTCTCTGCGGCTGGGTTCTATGGGCAAGTAAAATATGGCCCCCAACTTCGCGAAAATAGTTGTTGGCTCATCCGCTTCTGGAGGGCAAGCTCCTACCCATATTGTCAGTGAAGCCCCAGCTCTCACTGTCCAGGTGGTCCAGGCCTCACTCGATGAGGCTTTGAAGTTTTCCGAAAGTGCCCTAATCTGTCGGTTCAATGGTTTTTGGCCGCGGCTGACAGCTCTCCACAACTGGATCTCGGAGGTATGGAAGCCTATCATTTCTGATGAAATTAATATCTACCCCTATGCTAGGGGTTTCTTTATAGTAGATTTTGAAAATCCTGAAAGCAGACAATGTATTCTAGATTCCGGCCCTTGGTTTTGGGAAAAATCAGGCCTATTCATGAAGCCATGGAACCCATCATTCGATCCCTCTACAGCAGTCATAACCTCAACACCAGTTTGGGTGAGATTGCCAAGCCTACCTTTGCATCTTTAGAATCTCTCCTCGCTAAAAGCCATTGGAAATGCAATTGGGAAATTTTACTGCAGGTGCCCAGAAACAGAGGAATATGCCAAAACCACCTATGCACACATCTGTGTGGAAATGGATTTCAACACCGGATTCCCAGCTGAAATAAACCTAACAAGTAAAGACTATGTGTGGAACTAGAAAATCGATTACGAAAGTGTCCTCTTCAGATGTCGATCCTGCTTTGAGACAAGGCATCTAGCCAAAAATTTCCCAAAAGCCTCCCAGAAAAATTCTATTAGAAACAACCACCACAGATCTATATGGTGGGAAGGAGCATAAAAAGAAAACTACACTGTCATCAAAGAAGAATACTCTAGAGAAAACTCTAAATCACAAGAAATCGGGCAGGAAAGAAACAACTCTCAAGATAGGCAGGGAGAAAGCCCCGCCCAACAAATCAATAGTTATGAGGATTCGACTGCACAAAATAAATCTTCATTTAACAACAAAACATATCTCCTAGACCAAACTTCTTCTCCGACTATATTCAAAAGGACGAACACAATAGATCGCGAAGCTAAGACACCAATGTCCCAAGAACCAGAAGAGATGAAGGGGATGCAAGATAAAGGAAGTTGGAAGACCGTAGAGAAAAAAAAGAAAGCTACAACACCAATATCGCCAAGAAAGGCGAGGAGCCAGATAATTAAAAACTAAGAAAATTATAGGTCCAATAGGCCAATTTGGTCTCAGTGGACGTTAACCATCATCAACATCATCATCATCATCATCATCATCATCATCATCATCAATGACACTATTTTAATGGGCTTATTAACACTATTTTGCATGCACAACGTTAAATTGAGATAGATGGTGAGATTGAGTCAACTTTTTGTTTAAGTGGAGATGATTTCAACGGGTGGAGAAGGAGGGATCAAGGTGAAATACTGATTTGGCCCACCTGCCCTCATAGAATTTCATGTAACACATAAATCCATGTCATCCAATAATTAGTAGGTGACAACAACCACCTTTTTGAAATATATCTATTTTGTCTCATACACTTTTCCCACATGTGGGAACAACTTTAGATAAAGTGAAGTTTGGTTGCTAAACTAGCCAAGGTTGCTACTAATCTAGCTAGTTATTTACACTGTTCCCTTTTGCACAAACAACATTTTCTCTTATGATCAAATGAATTAATAAGGTAAGTGTCAAATATTTTCATATATTGTGCTTACCTTTCATGTTAATTGAGGGTGATGTCCACTTATAGGTGTCTTCATTGCACTATGTGGTGTATGAGGCGGTCTTGTAGTAGCCTACAAGAGATCTTGTAGTTTCTCAAGTCTATTTATGAAATATGGAGTGAGTTTTTTGTTGATGTTGTTGATATGGATTTGTTTATCTTTGTTGGAGGATAAGTTCTTCTTCATGATTACTTATGTTGTTATGGAAGATGAGCTAGTAAGATTTTTGCAGGTTTCTATATGACTATGTAGTCTCCTGTAGCAATCATAGAGTTTCCTCATGCTCACAAAATATCCTTTTGAAGTGGTAGATCAGCTTGGTAATTCATGAAAAAATAAAACGATGTTTATGGATGGGGCTTTTGTTGTGGCTATGGTGAAAAAAGTGAAAAATTGAGTTGTTGCAGGGTAAAATATCGCCAATAGTAGGGAAGAAAGTAGGTGATGAAGCATTAGGATGAAAGGGCTAAGTACTAGGGTGCTTCTCGTGTCTTTCTCCAACTTAGATGCCAAAAATTTCGTCAACCTCTAAATTTTTCTCAAAACTAGGTCTTCCTATGGCATTACAAGACTTTCCTATAGCAATTCAAGGAAGCTAAAAAAAACATATGGAAAAGAGTAGGTGATGGAGTTTTGATGTGGTGGATGATGAAAGAAGGTGAAAAATGGTGCAGGGATGCCATCTAGGCACTCTTGGAATGCTTGAATTGATGTTTTGGACCGATGATGCAAGTTGAACTATTCAACCTGTCTTGTTGTTTTTTCCTGTGATACATGCACATGAATCAAAGTGAGACAGGTACTTTTTTCTCTTTTATCATTTTTTCTTTTTTTCTTTTTCTTTTTCTTTTTTTCTTTTTTCTCTTTTTGAGGCCTATTGGATACCTCATGGATGTTTTCAACCAGTCAACCTAACCTAAGTGCCTTGGAAGAGGTTCTCCCATGGAGTTCTTATTTTTTTCCTTTTTGGAATTATAGACTACGTCATAGAGGTTTTCAGCTAGTTAATATACCTCGAGTGCCTCAAAGGAGGTTTTCGCTTGATGTTGTTTTTTCTTTTATATTTTTCTTCTTTTTTTGCTCAAGAACTAAATGGATTGGAAGCTATGGTGCTCTCAATTAGATTCAGTTCCTTATTTGTTTAATTGGTAAGATCAACCTTGGAGAGGGGATTCTTGTATATTTTCAATCAATATCCATTTACTATAAGTGGAACTTGTTCCTCATCTATAGTCCTAATTTTGACTAAGTCATTATCATAGCACTTCTCAACTAGGTAAGGCCCCAACCATCTGGTCATGAGTTTTCCTTTAAAATACTTAAACCTAGAGTCATACAAGAGGGCCCAATCTCCACCTTGGAAGGCTCTAGTTTTAATTTGATTTTCATGCCAAATTTTCTCTGCATCTAGACTACTTCAGTGTGTAACAAGGCCTACATTCTATACTCATCTAGCGCATTCAATTGTTGTAACCTATTAGCCTATTCTTTAGTCAAATCAATATCAAATTGGGTTGTTATCCTCAAGGTGTCATACTCAAATTCAATGGACAATAAGCCTTCTTACCGTAGAATAACTCATAGGGGGTGAAACTACTAGTGGTTTTCTAGGTGGTTTTGTATTCCCAAGTGGTGTCAACGAGTCTTTTTGCTTAATCATTTTTGCTTTTATTGCTCACTTTGGTAAGAGTTCTATCCAATGCTCTGTTGGTGACTTACACTTGCCCTTTTTCTTGGGGGTAATATGGAGTGGACTTCTGATGTTGAATGTGGTGTTGCTTCATTATCGCTTTAATCAGATTGGAGGTGAAATGGGAGCCTTAGTTTGTCACCAATTCTCTTGGAAAAAGGAACTTGTAGAAGAGATTCTCTCTTAAAAATTCAACCAATTTATGTTCTATTTCTTCTTTCACTAGCTTCACCAAAATCCACTTGGTCAAGTAGTCCGTGCATACAGTGATGTACTTCTTCTTCCCTGATCAGGGATCAATATGACAAATGAAGTCCATACCCCTCTTCTCAAATGGCTCGAAAATCACTTCAAGTTAGAGGGGCACCTTGTTGGGAAATCCATATAGATGATAGTCAAACGATTTCCCTTATTATGACATTAACTTGTGATGTTTCATTATTAGTATTAGTTTACTTAATTATCTTTTCTTATCATTAAGATTAATGCCAAACGAAAAAAGAAGAGAACACAAGATATAGGCACGTTGCCAGGGAAAAACCCCCCTCGAGGGGAAAACCCAGTCACAAATTCTTCCTTCATTAGATTCAAGATAAAATGACCATAACATTTACAAAACTAGTCTAGACTCCCTCCATCAAGTCATCCTCCTTTCACTGTGATTGCATTGAATACTTGTCATTGTATTTGCACTGAGACATCATCATTTTCACTATCATGACACTGAGATCTCCTCACTGTGATTCCACCGAAACCTCATCATTGTCATGACACTGAGATCTTATCTCTGTGAAGACACCAAAACCTTTTCTATGATGGCACTGAACAACTCTCCTGAGAAAGCACCGAAACCTTCTTCCTAAGATTTCACCGAGACCACGTCATTAAGATAGCACTGAGACCTTGATTGTGAGATAGCACTAAGATCTGTGAGACAGTGATACCAAAAAATTTCCTCCAAAATATTCCCTGTTGTGGTCGTCTTTGTTATATATCCAAACTCCTATCATGTAGTAGTTCTGAAATACTATCTCTGAAATCTTATCAAATTTTCTTGACTTTTCTTTATGCGAAGTCCATACTCCTTTATATAGTTGTTTCTCCTTGAAATTAGGCTGACATGACTATATGAAGGGATGCATTCTTATATTAGGCCGACATGAATATATAGAGGGAATCCAACTTGAAGACTTGGATGAAGAGGCCGAGTGATGACATTTTACTGAAGAGGATGACTTGATGGATGAGTCTTTGACCACATAATAAATTACTTTATCAATAATCTAAAGCCTACAATGGAGGCTTGACCTATAATTGACCTAAGCATGAAACCCATGGTTTAATAAGTCAATCCAATTTAATTAATAAAAAATATTTTCACTTTCTTTTGAAAAATAAATTACATTTTCACTCAAGTACAATAATGAAGACCGAACCTAGTTACATTTTCCAATGCTCCCTCTTAACTAGGGAGGTATTCATATTTACATATAATCACAGAGGTACATGGAAGATCTCAAGACATTATCTATGAAAAAAATTAGACACCGCAATGCCATGGACTAGATTCCTGACCAGGGAAATCTATCCATTGGTCTCTCAAAAGGCACCGCAATGCCACGGACTAGATTCCTGACTAGGGAAATCTATCTGAGTGGGAATAAGATGGACTCAAGATTTCAACCTCTCTAGGTACCATCAAGCTTACTTGCTAACTATCAACCCAAGGATCTACGTGTGTGTTAGAGATCAATGATTAATGCCACCCTTCCAACTTCGGGACCTAGACATCAACACAAAATGTTAGCCATATGTCTTCCTAGGCAATGCTTCACTCACAATGCCTCAACACCCTTTGATCTAGCAGATCAAGGACCACAAATCTGTCCCGATCAAACTGATCGGTAACCAACATGCTATCAAAAACCTTTGAGATATTTACCTATACAAAAGAAACCCCAATCAATAATATACTTTCACATATTTATAAACAAACACAAACCTTTGGTATCTTTTAGAAAATAGATGTTGCTTCTCAACATAGAAGGTCTAACAATCGAATCTCTAATAGAAGATTCCTTAATCGTACACTTTCCTTTCCTACTTCACATGCAACAACATATCCTTCATTCTCCAATCAAAACTATGTTCTTCCTCTCAACCAGGGGGATTTCCTTTATCTAGGCTCCCTCTTAACTTGGCGATATTTCTTCTATCCAGGCTCCCTCTTAACTCAAGGATATTAGCTTCTTCTTTACGACATCAAAGAATTTTTCATGGCTTCCATCCTTATCAGATTCATTCATATATCATGCTTATCACATCAACTTTACTTATGATCATGTTCACCAACTTGAAGATGATGTACCTGCACAACTTAGATTGCAAGTACAACAAAAATTATAGAACCATGAAGTTATCCATATCAAAATTTATAATAGCAGAAGCTTTATCATAATCAACAAGAGGCTATATTTCAACTTCTTGCCCAAGTTTAGTTACAAACCCTAAATCACATTCATAGCTCATCAAGACTTCAAACTCATTATTCTAGGATTCCAATATTCTTTTAACGACAAATTCCTTCATATAGAAAACCATAGAAACAAATAAAATCAATGAATCTAACAACTTTTAGAATTCATGTGTTAGATTCCTCACTAAGATTTCATACATGAGCTTCAACAATAAAAGTCAATCATAGCTTAACCGACATCATGACGAGCATCTACTAGAGTTTGATGTAAACCCTATATTTCCATTTACAAATTCTCAATCACTATATAAATTCATAGATTCTGGATTTTCATATCACGCATATTAGAGAATTTAATTATTACTAGGGTTTAGCTGCAAAACCCTAGATTTACCAAACCTCATTATCCTAGAGCATCAAACCTTTATTAGGGCTTGTTTCCAAACCCTAGGACTCATTATTTAAGTCAACACATATATCTAGGAATTCATCACCATATCATAAGCACATATGTTAGGCAATGCTACACATATACCTTCCTAGACCAAGCTAGGGTTTCAACCAATGGACACATACCTACAGCTTCATTCCTAGGATTCTAAATACATAACAAGGGTTTTTCTTATAGACCCAACCAACCCCTAAATATCTAGGGTTTCATAACATAGCAAATAAATCCCTACAATATTAGAACTTTCAACAATTTGAGATCTCAGACAAACATCATTCAACCCTAACAAGTTAGGTTTTCATGATCATACTGAAATCACAAACATGAAGTCATCAACAAAAACTTCAAATAGAATTTCACAATAACCTTGAGCAATTTTAGGGTTTCAAACATTGACATTATCATACCCTTAGATTAGGGTTTTCCAGACAATGTATCTAGGGTTCTATAAAATCAATTAAGAATATAAGGGGAGGTACATTTATCGAGAGATGAATCACCCTAAACAAGAATGTCTATGATTCAATATAGCTATACATAATGATGCTATTAATATTAATTTATGAATAAGCATTTATTATAAGGAAATCAATGTTTTTTAATTTAAAATATACCTTTGTTTCTTGACAAACCTTGTAGGGACTCCTTGAAGTGCCATGATATTTTGTCACTGTAACAAATACATCTAGGCAAAATATGAGATACTTAGAATATGATATTAGCTCTCAATTTATAATGGAGTATGGAATCCTTTATATGAAAATCAAGTTCATCTTTCCTTCCAATTAATACTAAGATTTTACATGACATCCAAGATTGCTTTATAAATCCTAGAAGGTAAGGTTTAAGGTTCTTTTATCTAGGCTAGAATTATATGGACCATCTAAGACATAATGAAAGATTATAAATATTTGTACCTTGAGTTTTCATACCTTGAACTTCTTTAATTGAGAGATCAATTATTTATAGGGCTTGATGCTCTCCTTGGAAACTATAAACACATTGTTAGAAGACTAAAGCACAAAGATCACAATACTTACTTGTGTTTAAAAGTTGTTCTCAATATTGTTGAATGTTGTAGAGAAGGCTTGGAAGAAAATAGTTGATTATTCTTAATTTAATCCAAACTAGATCACTGTGACACTTGAGTTGACATGATATCTTTCGTACTGAGGTTATTGAAGTGACAACGAACTAAAATGTCACTCAAACTGTGAGATGTAGTGGCCCTGATTCATGTATCGCCAAATCTCTGGAGGCATAAAACTGTAGTATCATCGAGCCTATAATAATACCGAACTATGGGAGGCATAATACTGAATTGCGTATATATAATATCGAACACAGATATCTTATCTAAGTTCCTTGTAATGACATTGAACCCTTTGTCTTCTCTGAACTTCTAATATTTGTTATCTTTCTTCACAAGATCATATTACTTAAATGGTACAAGGTCTGATTTCTTTGTTACTATGGAGGCAATGGCCTCTAGACTTACTCACAAAAAAATGTTCACATCGAAGTTTATCTTTTAGCATAGCGTTAGCATTGAGATACTAGAGAATCAAATCTTCATTGATGTGATAACAACGATTCATTCTTCGTATTGAGCTCATATAATAGTAATGAAACATATCATTGGGATTTTATGCAAGTTTACTTCTGTGTCATATCACTGAAACTTGCTTTCTAGAAATCCTTATTCGAAATTATGTGATTGTATTGTGAAGTCCTCATCCTTGCAATGGCACCAAACTTGTATCATTGTTCTTTTTAGGACGTTTTGAATTCCTTTAGACTTGATCATTAGTACAGATGCACCCAAGTGATTTTCAAACTGCCCTTGACCATAGCTCTGATCACATGTTGGGAAATCCATAAAGATGGAAATCAATTGATTTCCCTTATTATGACATTAACTTGTGATGTTTTCATTATTGGTATTATATTTATTAATTATATTTTCTTATCATCAAGATTAATGCCAAACAACAAAATAAGAGAAAAAAAGATATAGGTACAGTGCCAAGGAAAAACCCCCCTCGAGGGGAAAACCTAATCACAAATTCTTCCTGCATTAGATTCAACATAAGATGACCATGACCTTTACAAAACTAGTCTAGACCCCCTCCATCAAGTCATCCTCATTTCACTGTGATTGCATTGAATACTTGTCATGTTATTTGCACCATGACATCATCCTTATCATTGTCATGACACCGATATCTCCTCACTGTGAGTCCACCAAAACCTCATCATTGTCATGACACCAATATCTTATCTATGTGAAGACACTAAAACCTTTTTTGTGATGGCACCAAAATGTTCTCCTGAGAAAGAACCAAAACCTTTTTCTTGATATTTCACCAGACCTTGTCCTTGAGATAGCACTAATACCTTGAGTGTGAGATAACACGGAGATCTATGAGACAGTGATCGATACCTTTCCTCTGAAATCTTCTTTGATGTGATCATCTTTGTGATCTATCTGAACTTATATGTTGTAGTAGTACCAAAATACTATCTCTGAAATCTTATCGAACTTGATTCACCTTTCTTTATGTGAAGTCCATAATCCTTTATATAGTTGTTTCTCCTTGAAATTAGGTTGTCATGACTATATGAAGGGATGTGTCCTTATATTAGGACGACATGAATATAGAGAGGGAAGCCGACTTGAATAATTTGATGAAGAGGCTGAGTGATGACATTTTGTTGAAGAGGACGACTTGATGGGGGAGTTTTTGACCACACAATAAATGAATTTTACAATAACCTAAAGCCTGCAATGGAGGCTTGACCTATAATTGACCCAAGCATGAAACCCATGCTTTAATAAGTCAATTCAATTTAATAATAAAAATTATTTTCACTTTCTTTTAACAAATAAATTACATTTTGACTCAAGTACAATAATAAAGACCGAACCTAGTTACATTTTCCAGCACATCCCATCCTTTTGACTAATTTTTCCCATCCTTTGGCACTCATTAGATAGTGAAGTATATCTCTAGGAATCCTTTTGAAGGATTGGCCAAAAGTATCATGCTTGCATGATTTTGTAAGTTGCCCTATTTGCATCAAAATGGCCCACACAGTATACATCATGGCAAGCTAAGAGGATTTCATAAAACACATCCTCCCTCACACATCTTCTCACAATCTAATTAGCCCCCAACTTAAAGAGGTTTTCCCCAGTCCAAGTGTAGGAAATATTTCTTTTAACAATCTTAATTTCTCCTTTGAAGATAGGTGAGGAGGGAATCAGTCAGTAGCTAGGAAATTCGCAATGTCAGCTAACCAGGGAGATAGAAGTGGTATGGAAAATAGATGCTCATAAGGGAGTTCATCATCTATCACTTCATCTCCAGACAAGGTTAGTCTTGATAGATAATCTGCAACAACATTCTCCTTTCCAGGTTTGTTAACAATAATCAATCAAATTGTTACAACACCAATAACCACTTAATGACACTAAGCATTCACCTCTGATTTATTCATTAAGTACTTGATTGCTACACAAAAAGAGTGCACAAAGACTTGATAACCAGTGATGTAATGTCTAAATCTATTTAAAGAATGTACAATTGCAAGGAACTATTTTTTAGTTGTTGTATAGTTTAATTCATCCTTGGATAGAATTTTACTAATGAAATAAATTGCATAGGGGAGTTTACCTTCAAATTGTCCCATAACTACCCCAATTACCCTATCTTATGCATCTATATAAATATGAAAGGGAAGAGTCCATTTTTGGCCTTTGAGGATATGTGTTATCATTATTTTTTCTTTGATATCCTCAAATTCTTTTTGACATAAATTTTTCCAATAAAACTTGACATCTTTGGTTAGTGTTTGGTCAATTTAGTGTCCTAAATTGCTCTACATAAATTATCAATCCGAGTATCGTAAACTGATGAAGTGTAGTGCACTATATGTGCTAGATGGCCCTTCCTACTTTAGTGTTTTTGAGTTTTAATTTGTTTTGGGGTTTTTATCTTTTAATTCCTAACAAAACCTTAAATCTACTGTTGCTAAGAATATAGAGAAAATGAAATGAGAGCTAAAAGTGCTTTAAGCTGGATTTGGAAGTAAAGTTTTAACCAAGAAAATGAAAACACAGTTTCTCTTCTTGCTATTATGATTGTTTCCAAAACATGAACTAAAAGGAATTAAGAGTAAAATTGCAACTACTATCTAATCAATTACAAAACCAAAGCTTAAATGAGATATTAAAAACTGAAAATGAGATTGTTGCTATCTATGATGAACCAAAAATGAAATAATAAAAATGAGATTACAACTACTGTCTAGTCTATTGCAGAATCAAAACTTCATGAAAAACTGAAAATGGAATTGCAACAAAACTAAATGAAAAACTAGGATTGAAAATGAAATTGCAACTAATCTATCATAAAAACTAAATGAAGTGTTCTGTCACTCTGCTACACAATTTTGGGAGAACAACCTCCTTGTGATAAAATTTTGAGGGATTTAATACTTCATTGTTCTAAAACTGAAAATGAAATTGCAACAAAATTAACTGAAAGTGAAATTGTGAAGTGTTTTGTCACTCTGCTACACAATTTTGGGAGAACAACCTCCTTGTGATAGCATTTTGAGGGACTCCATACTTAATTTTTCTAAGAAAAAGTAAACATAAAATTGCAGAGAAAGACTCATTCATAAATGAAATATTTCACCACTTAATTTTAAGATGAACCATCAACTGAAAGGGCTTTCGAAAGCATTCACTTAAAACATAAGTTACTAAACTAACAAAAAAATTCCATTGATCAATTAAATTCAAAATCTAAAGATTAATGAACAGAAAATGAAAGAAACTAGACTAATGATCAGCCAATCTAAATTACTCTATGCTACTGATAAGAAACTAGAAAGTAGTGAAACAAAAGAGTTGTTTTGTGCTAATAAGAAGATGACATAAGCTGCATTATGAACAGAGTTAGGAAATGGTTATAAACATCATGAAAAAAACACAGTGAATTTACAGTTAACTATGAAAGACAAAACATAAATAAAATGTAACCTTGACCAACTTAGGGGCCTTCTGCAAAGGTTTCGGATTATAAGCACTTAATCAACACTCCAACAACGCTTCAGGTATCCATTGAAACAGTGTTTATATTAAAAACAGAGAAATAGTTCTTCAAACTACAGAGCGGAAATCCAAACTTAACACATAAGCAAAAACTGAACTTGTTCTGCGTTCTTCACACAGGGATTTATAGAGAAATTATACAACTGTTTTTAAGAGAGAAATAAGCTAGAACAAAACAAGTAGGCAGGCAAGTATGCAGAATTCTTGTCCTTGGTTGCTTGGAAACATAAACCTTATGGTAATCGTTGTTGGATTTCGTTTGTGCAGGTGGCAGATGAAGTCCGTGGCCTTAGGAAACTGCTTCGGATCCCATCACTAAGAAACATGTGCAAAATAGAGTCTTGTTTGCCATAGGTTTCTATGATTGACTTCCCTTTGACTGAAGTCTTCCTCATCAATCTAGGCCAGATAAATAGGATATGATCTATGCCCTGATGTTTTCCAAGCTACCCATGTATTCCTTTTCCCCTCTCGACACCTAGAACCTACAAAAGCATGGAAATAGCTGCGGAACAGCCGATTAGCTGCAGAATGTGGTTGTGTTCCGTAGCTAAAAGACAAAAACTTATTCAAATAGAAAACATAACAGTATAACATGTAAATCACTAAAATATACTCCTTGAGGCAATGTATAATGGTTTTTGATGATAAGGATGCATTTTTCATGGAAAAACAGAGAAGGAAGGATGAGAAAAGTAGCTAAGGGAAAGGCAGTTTTGGAACTCAACATACCCCCACTACAAGACTATTGCATGTCCCCATGCAATCAAAATTGTAAACTCCCTCCTCCTATTGCATTTGTTCTGAGACTTCAGCCAAAACATCCAACCTCTTCTTGCTTTTCTTTGCACCAACTGCCATTCTAGGCTTCCTCATGAGGAATCTGTACTTGAGGTTAATGAGTGCCCTGTTTAGCTTCTTATTCTTCCTTTTTAGTTTTCTGTTCTTCTTGTGCCATAAACCCAAGTGAAGCATAGTGTTATCATGGATAATCTTATCCAACTTGTTCTGTTCTTTTAAGGCTTCATTTTCTCTTTGGATGTGCCTATTTAGAACTTCTAGCTCATAGATTTCCTGTTTAAGTGAGCTAGTTAAAGTCTCTTGTGATGTGGCAGGCTACTCAGGATTAGATGAAGTCCCTGGGTCCACTGATGTACTCTTTTTCTCCAATGACTCTATGTAGTCATAAATCTGCTGTTGGATTGGATCAATACCTGAAGAGGCTCTCCTTGGGTTGCTTTCAAAGTTTTGTCGAGGAGAGTTCTATGGGATTTGCTCATATGGAATATTGTCATGGGACTAAGTTGGAGTTTCTTCCCCCAAATCTATGAACTGGGTCTCTTTTGATTTTTCTTTCTTCACTTATCCCCTGAGTCTAGAACTTCTCCTCAAACTTTGGAGCCTATGATTTCATCCTCTATAACTTGTTTCCTTTTTCCCTTCTCCTTCTCTTTCTTGAGCTAATCCCTGATTTTGACTAGTCTCTCAGAAAGCAGTTGTTCATCCTCCTTAGATGATGAAGGTTCAGGAATATTCTTGTGGATTTCCTCAACCTTTTCTTTCATTTTTCTTCTTTGTTTTGTCTTCTTTTTTTATCTCTGTTAATGTTTTAGAGATGGGCTCTTCTTCATTGTTTTCATGTGCTAAAGTTTTAGGAGTGTTTTGAATGGTGAGACTGGTCTTCCTTCTCCTACTTTTTTTTGCAGGACTTCCCTCAGGCAATTCTAGAGCATATTAGAAGAATTTTCTGACCAAAATGTCCTCCCATGTGTCCCCTACACTCTTTAAGTTATATTCAACTAAAATTTTTACTAGTCCATGGTGATCAAGAGTGGTTTATATTGTTTCAATTTTCTTCTGAACATTAGTGGCCATTCTTCTCAAACTATTCAACAGGAAAAATGGGAGATTGAGGGTTCCATCTTCAAGAAAATTCATTAACAGTCTTATGTGATATACATACATGGAACCAAATCTTCCCTTGCATGTAATAAACTTTTGCAAAATTAATAACATGCTACTCCATTTTCTCTTAAGTGCAGAGATTGGAATTCCTTTCCTAAAAACTGAAGTGTCCATACCTGGATTTTTGAGAATGACCTTCCAGGCTTCATCATGAAATTCTTTGTTCTTGAGCCACCTCTCTCCTAGCCTTGTTAGCTTGGTTGCTTCAGTAATAAAAGACTCGGTCACTACAAATTTTATGTCACCTATTTCCACATCCATTCCATCAAACGATCTGGCAAAATATTTGGTGATTTCTTTATGGTAACCATTGAATTTTTCAATGAAACTCAACCAACTAGCCTTCTGCAACATTCCTTTTAGCTGAGGATAACCTTCCATGTACTTCACCCTTATGGGTTCAATTCTGATGATGAGCCCCATCACCTCTGTTCTCTGCTATTCTTCAAAATTCCCTTCACTGTTTGAGAAATGGAGTGACTGCGTAAAGAGGATTGTGTATACGGCAGTGGAACAGCTGGTATATAGAA
Organism: Pinus tabuliformis; assembly: GCA_031772625.1. Lineage (NCBI taxonomy): Eukaryota > Viridiplantae > Streptophyta > Pinopsida > Pinales > Pinaceae > Pinus > Pinus tabuliformis. The sequence goes on along the minus strand of CM062806.1, from coordinate 507,351,162 downwards.
ACAAAGATAACTATGGATATGGGGACGGAATGACAGAATATATGGAAGTAAAACGACTGTAAATACAAGGTATATGAAAACAGAGTAGTTGTATGCATAAAATGCGTGGAAACAGAGTGTGCACAAGTATATGAAAATGGAGTGGCTGTACACGTAAACTGTGTGAAAAACAGAGTGACTGTTATACACAAAGGATATGAAAACAGAGTGATTGTGTGTACAAGGTAACAAAGTGTTTGTATGCACGAAATATATGAAAAACAGAGTGATTGTATGCACAAAAAGGCTGCGGGAGTATAAGAGAAAAACTTGGTGTAATAAATGAAAAATCAGGGTTTTGAAGAGTCGTATTCAAATAGGTTATGTCATGAATCTAACCGTTTAACAGGTGTGCTGGAGAAGTCCGGTTAAGTACGAGTCATTGAGTTTAAAACGGAGATTGCATCATTAGACCATTAGCATTAAAGATGGAAGGTGTGGCAGAATCATCATGGCAGTCAAATCTCATAATGATAAATCAAGGAGTCATGTGATTATACGAGTTATACCAACTTATGTTTTGTATTGCTTTTTGAAATAAGTTTTTGTTTTTACCTTTAGAACCATACCTTCCACTTGCTAATCTCTTGTTGTTTGCTTCCATAGGTGCTTAGATGTGATTGGTCTTCAAAAGTTGTTCTCTCCTCCATTACCTGCATATAAGATATTATTATGAACTGGCCTCTTTGTGCTTGGACTGATGATCAAACTGTTGCTGCAGAATCAGATTGGTTGTAGAACAGGATTAGCTACGGAACGGGAACAACTACAGAACGTGGAAACAACTGCAGAATGTAAATCAGAGAACAAATTATGGCTTATGGATGAATGGAATGGAAATGGTTGTATGAGTGAAAATATGACAAGATGATAAATGAAAAATGGAGATGGAAGAAATGCTGGAGAGGAAAAATTTATTGGTGGAATATGATAGTGGAGTGAAGTGAAACTTTGCAAAAGTAAAACAGAGTGAAAATGAGATAAAACAATGAATTTTGCAGAATGCAAAGTGAGTCACCATTTTTTTTTCAGAAAAGGAAATGGAAAATATAGGGTGTCAGAAGCTTCTGATTTTCACCCTGTATTTTCTGTATAAGCATGCCAATCAGTGATTGGTTTTCAACCTTATACAATTTATTTATTTATTTATTTATTTTAGATAAGGCTTAAATAAACTTAGAATGTTTTTGTTTTTCAAATCAGAAAGAAATTGCAGAAAAATTTTATCATTATTCAGAGTAAATGATTATCTAATTGTTCTTAGATCATTTTCTCTATACTATAAGGTTTCCAAATTAAGAAAGTTAGAACATTGCATTATATTCTCAGAAATAATTGTTTCATCCAGTGAATCGCCAATTGTTGTGCTGTCCCTTTTTAATAAACTAAGATAAATTAGTGATTTAATAAAACCGCTTGCCTGGCATTAATCATACATAAAAACTCTTATCAAAAGGTCCAATGCAATAGAGCTATTATCCAATTTTTTTTGATAAAATATGAAATGTCCTTTTAGAAAGCCATCATAAGTAAATCTCCGAAGTGATAATGCGATCAGAGATCGCATATCGCTAAGTTAAGCCACAATGCATCCTAAACAATATTTTCTAAAACCTTTGATCGATAACATAATCGCAATCGGCAATCGCACATATTACGTGACACATAGCGAAAGCCCTTTCAAACTTCCTGATTGCAATATCATAAAGTAAGGCGCATGTTTCAAGAACCGCCAAAAAGTTTTATTGGCAGGCGAAAACATAAAAGCAATAAATCAAATGATCCGCCAATTATTCCTATGCCTTATTACATTCTTTACCTTTATCAAAATCAGGGTTATCATCTCAAAGTGTTAAGTCTAACCGATGAATCTCCCGATTGCGATTTGCGATTTATCATTTCGCTGATCGGGAGGATCAAAAGTTACGTTTTAAAAGGACCATTAAGCATATGTGCGATGTGACAGGTAATTATTACATTTATTAATTACGATTGGCAATTATGATGGTCATTAAGTTTGCAGTTAAGGGTGAATCCTTCGAGGATTTCACCCGTGGTAACACTTAATTATGTTTGGTTTATCATGCGTGAATTACTTTAACTATTTTCATTTCATATTATCTTTGAGCAGGTATTTCTCTATTACATTTTCCATTGTCTGTGAAGAGCTACACTGAACTCATGAATCTGGAAAAAATGGGAAAGAAGGTGAATAAAGCCAAGCCCCCTGTCGTAGCCAAAGAACTTGAACCAAATAAGAAAGGATTGATATCAGATACGACTTGCCTCGGTTTAGGAAAAGCAAGCTGGGAGAGTATCTATAATTTACTAGAAGCAGAAGAGCCTGAAGAACTCGAAGTAGAAGCTACAACAAATTCTACAAGCAAATCAGAGAATACGTTGAAAGAATTGGCCTGCTCATACCTACACAGAATAGCAGTGTGTGCCAAGGTTTTGCCATATAATGACGTGGTCAGATGGATTGTTGAGAGCATTGCAACCACAGATAGGACATTTACTACAGCCGAAGGAAAAGTGTTCGGGTCATTTAGAGCAGAGGATCTTAGACAAATGTACCATTTACCCAAGCCAGAGAAGTAGTATAATAAAGCATTCTTAGAAGCTTTTGCCAAGGAAAACGACATTGAATCAGACCCTATTAGGCAATGGAGACATTTCCCGACCAAACACAAGCACGAGACATCGGGTATGTACTTTGTAGATTCATTAGCCTCTCCTTATTGTTATGCTAGTGCAATGATGTGCAGACTCTTCAGAGTCCATGATTCTGCTAAGTTCTCTATAGATATGGTTCCATTAATGGTTGCTGCAATTCATGGCTATGTCATGGACTGGGCAAACATTCTCTCTGAAAAAATGGCCACTGAGATACTTGAATATAGAAGAAAGAGGTATGTGACTACCCGGGTGATACCTCCCTTCTACTTCAATGCCTATATTATGGAAACCATCTGTTTTAATTCCGAATACCCCATTCTTGGATGGAAATGGACTCCCCAAGATCCCAATACTATTCACATCTACCATAAGGAACTATGGAAAGCCCATTATAAGAACCATTTGTACAGAATTTGTCATGGTTTTATTCTTCTTGTATATTACTCCATATTCAATAAGCCTGCCGCTAGGATATTCGAGGAAGCATCAATTGACCTAACAACAGTGGGAAGTTGGTTTGGGGAGGTGTTATAAGGAAAACTAGTGTCCATTCAGAGCTGCTAGTCCCACTAAGACAGGTAGCTATCTTAGAAACAAACAAACTAAAGTTACTTGTGTTTTCCTTTATGAGAGATAGATGAGAGAGAAGCAGAGAGCACCAACCTTAGTCTTTCGCTTGGCTCCTTGCTTGTTTCCTCCCCCCTTTGACAGAGCTTCACCACTCTTTCCTCACTTGTCCCACTTCAAAGAACACTTGCAAAGTCAAAGCAGTATAATACCATCAAAGCATAGAGATCTATAACCATAAAAAGTATAGGATCAGATGTATATTAACCATATAAATTCATACACCAATACAAGATTCAGAAATATACAAGAATATGGAGGAAAACTCAAATATCTTTATTGATAGAAGTAGTAGAAGAGAGGATTATAACCAAGCTGTCTGATCCAGCGCCATTCTCCCAGCATGAAAGCCCTCTTCACCTCATGAAAAGCTAGATCACCCAACAATACAATGTTTCACAGAGAAACCAACAACACTTCCTTACAAAATACAAAATTCCAGCCTTTGGATCTCTAGGATGAGGGATCCATATATAGATATTTGCAAGTGGGTGAGTCAGCTTCTGGGATTTTGATTAGTGTCATTTCACTGATAGTTCTTGGTTCCACTTCGAGATTTCATGATCTCTTACTCATCCCTGGGTGAATTCAGAGAGGCAAGTGTCAATTGAGCAGTTTCTAGAAGATTCTCTGGGTTTACACCTAGCAAATTGCCTCTGCCATTTGTCTACTCTCGCTCATCACACCCTACAGAAGGGCTTTTCAGCATGCATCGCACCCTTTGTGTGTAGCAGGTGAGATGCATCGCACCCTTAGCACTGAGCAATATGTATGGTTCAGCTTTGACCAGTTTTGAGTAGTTTTTCAGGGAGAACTTCTGGGAGATGATGTAATCAGCTGACCTTGTTCATTTAGGGTATGAAACAACACTTTTAGGGGCTTATAAGCCCTTGGTTTATGGACATATGAGATTGGGGTTGTAGTGCCCAAATATGTCTATAACAGTTGCCCCCTAAAGCATGAGTTCGTAAATCTTCTGATGTCGTGTGAAATGCTTTATCATGAGGATACGAGGTTTTTCGAACTAGAAAGTGACCTGTAATAAGATACAATACAATACATTATCTTCATAATATTTTCATGATCTAGCTGAGGCGGCATTCCCATGCTCAGCTTTATAAATTCATTTTCATGTGCATAGGACAGACAACCGTCTGTGTGGCAGACTGATGATTTTGGTAGAGCCATCATCCCTTAGCTTGGATGATTATCTGTGCAACTATGATGTGCATTTGATGTCTTTATTTTTTTGAATATACCGCAGCCCGGATGGATGAAACTAGATCTGGAGTCTTCAAACTCGTTCAATCTTCGCCCAAAGTACAAGTCGATCCATGTGAAAAGATGTTTTGGTGTCGAACATGGAAAGACATCGCCTGATTACCAGCCAATGATGTAAGTCATTAATAGGCGCAAGAGGAATCACCGATAATGATAATGACCCTCAAGGTACTGCAGTACAATTTACGTGGTGAAAATACATGAGTTGATGTCGAACACCACACAAAATCTTTCAGTCGAAGGCCACTGATGTAAACCTGTCACAGGAAATGAGAAACTTGCCATTGAGGCATGCAAGCTTCAAAGTACTGAAAGGGTTGTTCCTAGGTCAACTTCTTCGATAATGAGCTAATGTCGACAAGAAGTGACCCGTCGTAGGAGGGCCTTAATGAATCCCACATCTACGACACGAAACAGAGCAAATGATTTTTGTGGAGTTGAAAACGATCTGATGATACAAGGTTCAGGGTGGCAGTCACGAAAAATGGAGAGTGAAGGTATTGCAGCGGATGAGATGTTAGTTGGGTTGGTGAATTCTCTTAGCGACACCTCTTGAACATATCGGCGACACTGAAATGGATTGGTAGCGTTAACCCCAAAAATGGATGGTACAGAGGACCAATGGTGATATGACCGGTGAACGGAATAACCCAACCCGACTCAATCATGGTGATGGAGTGAAAGTGTCATGTTCAAGAACGACCTCCTACCAATGAAGTTCTTCAAGTTTTCTTCCCAATTTTTCCCCAATCATTGCTAACCAGTATCTCTTTATTTTTTTCAAGCTTGAGGAGGATAACATATGCTTGTTCTATAATTTTCCCTTCGGGCAAACCTGTCGCTATGTTTTAGCAAGCCTAGCTACAGTGAAACTCGCTCTTGTCTATAATGGACAAGTTTGTCGCTATTGTTTTAATGAGTTTAACGACAAAGATAACTCAGTCCTTTTCAGTTTTAGAGAGTCTAAAAAGAGACAAAAAGGAAACTCCAGTAATCCTTCTTCGTAGTATAATCCCTTAAGTCCGAAAAAGTATAAAATAATACAAAAGGGATGACTTTTCCGATCACTTTAACGAGCCAAAAAAGACAAGCGCTCAATCTTTTGTGTAATGATCCCTCCGGTCCAAAAATATTAAAATATAAAGGAGGGATGGCACTTGCAATCACTTTAACGAGCTAGAGAGGCCAATTTCTTGGCAATATTTTTATATTTTACGAGTCTAAAAAGAGCTTAAAAGAGACTTGTCTTTGAGGAACGAGTGATATTTTTGGGTAGCAGTTGGTTCCAGGTAAGGTTTGGAACTTTTCAATCACGGAAGTGTAAAGAAGATGGCTAATAGAATCACTCATCGCAGTTGTTCCTCAAAAGGGTAAACAATCAAGTGGAGGCAGATGATCGGCTAAAAAGTGGAGGTGATGGTAAGAACACGACCAAGGCTCAAAAGCTGATAGTAATGCGATCACAAAGGTTATTTACCAAAAGTGGGTTCATTTTTTAACGAGCTTGAACTCTGGGGGAACATATGCTCATAACTAGGTTTATTTTTTAACGAGCTTGAACTTTGCGGAAACATTGCTCGTGCCAGTCGTATAATAAGGATGTCTCTCATTAGTAGGTTCATTTTTTAGGGAGCTTGCCCCATGCGCAACTTTTCTCTGGAGCCTTTTGTATGCAAGCTAGGAACAACCAACCTATGAGTTTAAAGGGTTGAGAGCCTACAAACCAAGAAAATAAGCCTACAAAATAAGAAAATAAAAGGTCGATTTTCACTTGCAAGCAAAAGGTTTGCATGCCCCCAGGTATAGAGAGAAGTAGAGTTTCCAGGTTACCATATGGAATTTCTTGCATTAAAGCAAGGTTGTTACATCCACATTTGCAGGCAAAACAATTCCTTGGCTCTATCCATCAAAATAGACAAAGGTGAATGGTGGGAGCTTCCACTCACATAAACTTTGACGAGGGAATCCTTTTCCAGTCTAATCCCATTTTCCTAAACGGACGGGTGTGTCAGACTAGTCATATATCCTACGTGGAAACCTACCTCATATCTGGGGTTTTTCTGCCGAAGCAGACCAGGCTGCATGCCCCCTGGGTTTAGTCACATTCACTGAATCACTCGCGCTCATCAGGTGGATGGATTAGAGGTTGATGAGACATTCCTTGTTCAAAAAGACCAGTTAGGGATGGCACTTGACTAGCAGCTATGTTTGAACTGGGGAATGAAAGTTGGTCTATGAGGTCGACCACTCTGCCTTCATAAGGAAAACACATCACTCGAAAGAGTGAGGAAACAATAGCTCCCATGCTATAAATGTAGTCACGCCCAAGGAGTAGATTGTAATCTAATGGTCCTTGGACTACCATCACGTTCAAATAAACGGTTTTTCTTCTCAAAGTTATAGTCAAATTTGGAAGGATACCCAAAGATTGACTGGTTCCTTTTTTGAAGCTTGACAGATTTCGAATCTCAGGCAGAAGCGATGGCAAACCAAGCGCTTTCCAAGCAGTTAAGGAAAGGATACTCATGGAAGCCCCTTCATCTATGATAGTACCAACCATGATCATTATGTAAGCTTGTACTATTATTCGGAATGGTACATTAGATGGTAGGCAGGGTCTCCCTGGTAGATTCCAATCAAAGGAAATGACTAGATTGCTTGGAGGAGGGACCGAATAAACGACCAGATGAATCTCTGACGATCTTCCTTCCTGCGATAAAGGAACGGGTAGATTTCCCCCATGTTCATTGGATTCTGTGTTAACAAAAACAATTTGAATGTTGTCGTTCTCATTCTCTTTGGAGACTGTATCATCTGAAAGTGGACCTTCTAAAAACAAGACTGGGTCGATTGCCGTCTTGACCTGTTGACTTTTGTTCGATGTGGACTTAGAGGGTTTATTTCAATCATAGGTGCTTCAACCTATTAGTTTCAGTCTTTCCAGCCTTCCTCCAGTGATCAAATATGCTCTTACAAAGTGGTCTCAGAGTGTCAAGGTCAAATTTTGTCATTTCAGTGAGTCTTCAAGCAAAATTCGGTCACTAGGCATTAGGTCTAGGGTTTGATCTCACTATTTTCAAAGTTGCCCAAATGCCAATATATGTCACTATTCAGTTGATTCTATCATCATTCATAGGGTTTTCATTATCATCTCAGTGTCTAATGAGTCATTTTACACCTTGTTCATGCTTCAGTTGCGCCTAGGCAGGGTCATTTCCCTCTCCTAGGGTTTTGAAAGCTAATTTCTCTTGGACGGTCAAATCATCAGAAAAAATTGTATCCAGATGTTCATACACCTTCCCCTATCCTTAAATTACCTTATCAAATGCTTCCCATCGCTGAGATTCCCCAAAATCCTCAATTTTGCACAAACCCTAGTTTCTAGCTACAACTTGGCAATTTTCTAGGTTGCGCCTGTGTTTTGCCCTTTTGGACCCCTTCCCTTCACTCGATCTCCACGATTCCACTTTCCCTTGCTTCCTGACATCGCTCCCTACTTCCAAAAGTTTCCCCAAGAATTTAGAAGCCTCTTATCCCCTTCATTTCGCTTCATTTCCACGAAATTCCTTGTTTCACACATCGGGATAAGTTTCACTCAAAAGATGTTTTAGAGAAATAAAAGATGAATTTTTGGAAAATGAGAGAGGTTTTTTCCCACAACATGCCAAAGAAGAAAAAAGTCCTTCACTTTTTGCACAGGTGTCATGGTTTGAGAGAAATGTCAAGAATACCGTTGTCTCAGGAGAATCAAAGACACCTCTGAAGTGACCTTGGGAAAATCAAGTTTTCTCCTTGCTTGGTTGGCCAAATGATTTTCTTGATGGGTAAAATGATAACTGGACACAAAGAGCTTTCCAATGAGCTATCATGAGCTCAATTTGAGGTTGAGGAAGGCATTCAAAAGTTGACTTCAACAACACTCTTCCTTGAGGTAGCCTCATTTGGCACTTTTTGACCAGTCTTGGGAGATTTGATTTTTTATAGGGCAAATGAACTCCAAATTGAAAAATTCCAGTTGGGTTGGAAAGTATACTCAAGTACCTTTCCATCAAGCTATCCTGCACCTAATTCCAACACTGGGAAGCCCTCCAAAATCCTCCTGAAAAATTGTGCGACCAGTTGGGTGCGCGCGACCTGTCAGAGGGGTCTTACCAGTTGAGAAAATACACTGGCGCGACCTGTTGGGTGTGCGCGACCTGTTGGGAAATCATCCATAGAAAATTGCTTATAAACTGAAAATTGACCCCAAATCTCTTCAAGGTTGCAGGTAGGCCTCTAATCATCAAGGTTTATTGCTTGCTAAAGCTTGCATGAGCATGAAAATGTGTTTTAATGCCATCAATTTGAAAGGAGAAGTTCATGTGTATTTTGTTTTAAAATGTCAAAGTGCAAGTAAAGCTAGGGTTTTGTTTTGCTGCTCTCAAGGTCATCCCTTTCACTCCCATTTTTTCCCCACATCCCAACCATCTCCCTTGTAATTTTCACCTAATCTCCTTACCAAAATATCAAAGTCCCTAAACCCTACCTCCTATGAAACCCCTACAAAATATGATTATGTGATGGTATATGTTTCATAATTGCTTCCCTAAATTCCCCTTTCATATCTATTTTCCCTAAATCCCTTCGAAATCCCCCCTCCCTAACATCTCCCTTGTGTTTTTGTCCCCTTGGAGCAGCATTTAAACAGTCAAAACAGCAGGGTATCCCATGGGAGGATTTTATCTCTCGAAAGGCTATGCTTCTCCGGGTCAATGCTCATTTGGAGAGGCTGTTGGTTAAGGCCAACAAAGATAAGGACCTACTCCGAGACATGAAAAACCACTATTGGGCCCGAATGCACATATGCAAGGCAAAAATGAAGGTGATTCAAGGGCGGTTGGCCAAGGCACTAAAACGACGGAGAAGGCCCGATCCCCTCCACATCTTGGTTGAGGCTTCCTTGAAGGAGAATGATATTAAATGACCTCATTACAGCACAAATTTCAAAAAAAATTGAGCATTTTTGGTAACTTATGAATTTTTGGGCAAAAAACAGGTTTTTCTCCCTGACAGGTCGTGCGTCGCGCGCGACCTATTCGATGGGCAACTTCATTTTGGGAAAACTCAGCATTTCTGGATTTGTCATGCAAAGATACACCTTCTCAGCAATTACCAAGAGATTTCATCAAGTTTTGAGCCTCCAGAAGGTCAAAAAACATGCAAAAAATGACTTTCTGCCACCTTTTTGACACATAGGAAGAAGTCTTGGGAGATTGCAATTTTGGAGGGGCAAATGGCCACCAAATTCAAAAATTCCACTTGGGTTGGAAAGTAGACATCCAGAACTTTCCAACAAGCCCACTTTTACCTCATTTGGACACTTGTAAGTGCCTCAAACGTAGCTCCAAAGAAGCGCGACCTATCAGGATTAGGGCGTGACTTGTTGGGCAATTTTGCCAATTTTTCACCTACAGCTCAGGAATTCGCCCAGCTTTGGCCAGTTTTGACTTGGGATGAGATTTTTCACCCTCTTTGATGTAATTAATGTATTTTCATGTTGATATGACACTTATTTACCTATTCTAGAAGATTCATTCATGAAATAGCAAACATTTAATGAATGAATTGGTTTCCTAACTTATAGAGGCAAGTTGTTTTGACTGCCTAGATTTTAGTGCTCAGTTTAGAATTGGTTGAAACAGCTCCTAGAAGGATGAGCTCGACCCCTAGAGGCAAGGAAAGGTGTTAGCTTGCCTATATTATGTATTTTCTAAATCATTTTCATGGTTGGAGAGTTTGGACTCTTGAGGGAGAAAGCTCTTTTGTATTATCCATTGTATCTCTACAATTTTGGCAAAGGAAGAAAGACCAGGGTTTTGCAGTCCTTTTTGGGATTCCTATGGTTACATGTATTGATGGTGTGCTTCTCTTTGTACTTGTAAGTGTGTTATGTGAAATCATCCTCTTTCTTTTTCTTCTGCAAATTAGGCAAATGAAGTGTTAAAGTAGAATTCATGATTGCCATGCTCTGCTTTTAAGTTTGCTTAATATTTATGTTTTCATCTGTCTAAAGAGAACTCTTGAAGGTTTCTTGCTCTCTTTAGCCCCTCACCGGTCATTCCTATCCATTCACTTAATTCAAAGGCATCAATACAGTCTCCTACCTTGCCCCAAAGAACCCCCTGCAAAAACTATGTCCAATCCCCGCACCCAAAATTGCCTTTCCCCGATTTTCCACCAAAATCCTAAAAATTCTCAAATCAAACCTTTTGATTAGTTTACTAGCCTAAAATCAGTGTTTCCTCATTGGCTATCTCGCCCGTTGAAGATCTTTACCGAGATAGACCGAAGAGAGCCCTCTCCTGCCCCGTAGGGCTAGCTACGAGGCTAAGTGGTTTGATGTTTCCTTGAAGTTTACCTTTCTCAGCCGAAGGTGAAATTTCAAGCGCTAACACGACCAACAACAAAGGTGTGTCAGTCAGATTTTCAACTAGCAATGGACTCAGCAAGAGTTTCTTGTGTCCAGGAGGAAGTCGCTGCGGTGAAGCAGGGCGATTATCCAAGACTCTTTTAACTTCGTCTAGGAAAGGACAACGGTGAAGGACATGATCTTCTTCACACAATATACAAGGAAATTTAGATCTTCGTTTCTATCCATTGACTTCGTTTTCACTAGTTGATGGTGTACTCTCAACATGATCGTCAGAGGTTGAAGACACCGGATTGTGCAAGCAGGGAGACCAATCCCTCAGGATCCGTGGGATGTAGGGACAATCTTGATGATAGTGGTCTCCCTTGCAAATGACACATGGAGATTTAGGTTTTGATGGTGCAGTGTGTGGATTTTTGATAGATGATGCATGGTTGCCTCCTTTCGCCATTGGCTTCTTCTTCCTCTTCTCCTTCCCTTTCTTCTTCTTCTCAGTTACTTGGTTTTTAGTGTTACTAGCTTCACCAAGCGAAGAGGAAGGAGAGGGAGAAATAAATGAAGTAGAAGGTTGGGGGGTAACTCTAGTATCATCTAGTTGTTGATTTGATTGTTCAAGAATTACGGTGTTTTGAACGATAGAGGTCAAGAAAATCCATACTGGCAGGCCAATTGTGAGTCCTAGAAGGGACAATGTAGCCATGTGTGGAGCACCAACATCTCCCCAAGAAGAGAAAGGACTAGGATTCCCCCCAAGGGGAAATCCTTGATTGGTGGACTCCATTTTCTCAACCTAAGACCAACGAGGGAACAATGATGTTATTCTGATTAAAATAAATTTTATGACGCTTTGACACAACTTTCTTTTTCAAATTTTAAGAGTCGAGAAAAAGCTAAAGATGACTCTAGTCGCCTTCGATTTTTAATGAGCCTAAAGTGACAAGTGCTCAGATGGACCTTTTCTTTTAAGGAGTCTGAAAAGGAACGAAAGTGACTACTCTGGAAATCTAGACAGAGGGATTACCAAACCAATCGTAAAACTGCAGAATACTTTTTACGTATGACAATCAATCTTCCTGAATGTTGTGTTCAGTGCATTGCAATCGATAGGGTGGCAGACACGACTTCCTAAGGATAAAGGATAAAGCCTATTGTGGTCTCCCAATATATACTCGATGGTATGTGGGAGCACAAGTCCGTACTGGCACTTGTCGTATCAAAGAGGAGGAATCACCCAACCTATGATGAAAATGATAGTTACCAGGCTTTATGATGCCGGAATAAGTCTCTAGCCTAGACTTCTAAATGTTGTGCGTTAGGTTTCAAAGTGTTTTTATGTTCGTTGAGGTTTATTTTCCAGTTGATCTTTCTTAAGAAGTTTGCCTTTAAGGTTCACCACGTGATGTAGATATATAATTCCTAAATATACAATCTAAGATGATAAATAGTCATTTACTTTCTTTTTGCAATGAAAATCCTAGCTACTAAGGAAATAGAAGTAAAATTCTTTCAACATAGAGCAGAGAGCACATACTAAGATGCACTGTCCTAAATCAATTTCCGCATGCATTCTAAATGCAAATGCGAATGCATGTATTTGTTTTCCAGTTTCCTTAATGTGTAAATGACAAAACGAAAACTAAGTACAGTATAAATTACTTTCCTTCAAAACGACACTTCAGCAATTTCTTTTCAAAAATCGAAAGGAAGATTAAGACGACACTTTCAATTTCGACTTGAAAACTACTTTCGACACTTCAAAGAATTGACGATTTAAAACAAATACAATGGCAAAAGTGTAATCAACTATCTAAAAGAGGAAGATTTTACAACATTCTTTTCTTTGACTGAAAACGACACTTACGACACTTTCAAATCAAAATATGACAGTTCGATTAAGCTACTGTTTGCAAAGGAGAACTGTAAATGATGAAAAATGCATTAAAAACATTCACAATTATTTATCAATGGAGGCTGAATAATGCAAAGGAATAGAGTTTCAACAATGATATACTGATCATAGACAGCAAAACTACTGAATAGAGCTGAAAACAATGAAGGAAAAACCAAAATCTAGAGGCAGAACAGTTTCATTCAATCGTCGCACCTATAACACAGGGAAACAAGGATGCATCTCACCTGCAACACACGGGAGGTGCGATGCATCCAGGTTGCCAATGAGAGACAGTGCGATGGTCCGGGAATGAGACTAAGCTAGGTTTGCACTCACAGTTTGTAGTTAAGTTCAGGGATTTAGGTTGAGGTAATCATAGACAGTAAACACAAAGTATAGTGGCTGATCTAATGAGGTTATTTGAGCTACCACCAGGGCACTTAGGATGCTTGCAAGTCAGTTGTTCAGTTCATAAACAAACTCGGAGATTGACTGAAGCAGCGTTGATCTACTTTGCACTTGCATAGAAAATGCAGTTCAAAGGCTAGCTGGCTTAACTTCAGGCTCCGTCTATAGTTTATAAAGAAAACAAATAGAAACAAACAAACACACTATTTGATCCCCAGTGGAGTCACCATTTTGTTATCGGGAAAATTAGTGTCCATTCAGAGCTGCTAGTCCCACTAAGACAGGTAGATATCTTAGAAACAAACTAACTAAAGTTACTTGTGTTTTCCTTTATGAGAGATAGATGAGAGAGAAGTAGAGAGCACCAACCTCAGTCTTTCGCTTGGCTCCTTGCTTTTTTCCTCCCCCCTTTGACAGAGCTTCGCCACTCTTTCCTCACTTGTCCCGCTTCAAAGAACACCTCCAGAGTCAAAGAAACATAATACCATCAAAGCATAGAGATCTATAACAATAAACAATATAAGATCAGATGTATATTAACCATACAAATGCATACACCAATACAAGATTCAGAAATATACAAGAATATGGAGGAAAACTCAAATAGCTTTATTGATAGAAGTAGTAGAAGAGAGGATTACAACCAAGCTGTCTGATCTAGCGCCATCCTCCTAGCATGAAAGCCCTCTTCACCTCATGAAAAGCTAGATCACCCAACAATACAATGTTTCACAAAGAAACCAACAACACTTCCTTACAAAATACAAAATTCCAGCTTTTGGATCTCTAGGATGAGGGATCCATATATAGATATTTGCAGGTGGGTGAGTCAGCTTTTGGGATTTTGATTAGTGTAATTTCACTGATAGTTTTTGGTTCCACTTGGAGATTTCATGATCTCTTACTCATCCTTGGGCGAATTCAGAGAGGAAAGTGTCAAATGAGCAGTTTCTAGAAGATTCTCTGGGTTTCCACCTGGCAAACTGCCTCTGCCATTTGTCTACTCTCGCTCATTGCACCCTATAGAAGGGCTTTTCAGTATGCATCGCACCCTTAGCACTGAGCAGTTTGTATGGTCCAGTTTTGAGTAGTTTTTCAGGGAGAACTTCTGGGAGATGATGTAATCAGCTGACCTTGTTCCTTTAGGGTATGAAACAACACTTTTAGGGGCTTATAAGCCCTTGGTTTATGGACATATGAGATTGGGGTTGCAGTGCCCAAATATTTCTATAGCATGAGGAAAGACTCACATACATCAGACTTTTAGGCAGTCTTTCCAATCCTCATGTTCTTCCATTGTATATCCCTGATAAACTACTGGCTAGAGAACTGGCATATTAGATAACAGTTGAAGGAACCTCAAAGAATCTTAGGGATTCTAAAAAGCATATGTGGCCAACATTTCCTTTTCGATGTGGTGCTTTTACCCTGCATGATTTCAAACATGCAGAAAAGGAGGCTGAGAAAATAAAATTACTAAAGAAACTATCCCAAAAAGGCAATATGATCCTAGAGTTGTTGCCTACAGTGTTACTACTCAGGCCAAAATCACCATATTTGATCATGAAAAAGATAGCTTTGACGACCTGTTTGTTTCAGCAGAGATATTCTCCCAGGTCAAACATATGGCCAAGATCAAATTAGGAGCAAAAGGACTCGAGGAATTCCATAGGCTCAGGGAAAAGAAATTGGAAACACTTCCTTTAGATTTATTAAGTATAGCCTCAACAATACAACCACAAGGCCACAGTGAACAGGAAGTTACTCAGCAAATTCCCAAAATTGAAAATATTCCTGAGAAAGAGAAGACACCAGAAAGGGAATAGAAACAGGTAACAGGTAGTGGACCCCTTGATGCAGACATTAATATTGACCGTAAATTAATCAAGGAATGGGAACAATTTGATATTATCATCAGTAATCTAGAGAACACCCAAGGGTTCACTACACCAGATGTGTCTATAACACAGAAATCAGTAGTCAACACAGTTTCGATTGTAGGAACAAGCGGCCCACCCAAGCTTCATAAATACATAGAGATTATCCCTGAAAATCCCACTGATGAAATTGTTTTTCATATAGAAGAAATACCACCACTGGATGTCTTCTACAGCCCTAAGCATAGGGTTGTAGTCAAAAGACAGAGGAAGAAGAGGAAAATTGATCACTCTCCTCTTTTGACTCCTCAAATGGGAATGATGAATGTGGTATGGAGAGAGGAAATAAATCCCTCTGAAGATTTAATGAAACTTTCTTTGTATGCCGGAGGTTAGTCATTTGTTGAAAGAAAAATACCAAACAATCATTCAACTAGAAGCACAATCAGCAAAATGACAACAGAAATTAGAGTAGCTTGAACAACGGTTGGTGGAACAGAGGTAGCTTAAGGAACAATTAAATAAGCAGTTAAAACATGAAAAATAGAGAATCGATGAACAGGCCATCCATAGACAGCAAGAGCTATCTCAAGCATTGAGCAAACTGCAACTATTGAGCGAGCATGAGAAGAAATCAAAAGAAGAGAAAATCGCCCAAATGAAAGATCAAATAGAGTGATTCAAAGGATATCCCCAGGTAGATGAATTCAAAACTGAAGCCCTGGAGATGACCAAGGCTTTATCACGGAAATTGGACCTGCTATGTCATAATATATCATTGGTCGTTCCTTTATGTGACATCTCAGCATCTATGATCGAAAAATCAGTGGATGCAAGGCTTGAGTTAGAGAAGGCAGATGAAAGATTAACTAATTTTCTATCTTGGCAAGATTCGAAAGAGGGAAAAGCTGCCAATCTGCCAAAGATACAGGAGTCACATAAAGAAATTCTATTTTCCGAATGGGAGTCTTAGTTAATGAAAGCTGAGAGAGCTACATTCAGATGTAGATTAGCAACAAATAATCTGATTGAATTAATCAACGATAGTCTGTATTTATCTAATCTAATAACAGAATGCTCTCTAGGCAAACTCCCAAAGGTGAAATCATTAGAACAACAATGGAAACAGGAGTTGATGCAAAGAGAAAAACTGATCGGAGGCATTCACAGCTTAACATGGGAAACGTTTTGGTTTTTCCTTGTAAAACCACACAGTCAGCAAATGGCGATGAAGTGTCTCACAAATGCGATCAACCATATGATCCCTGAACTTGCCAATGCCACATTTACAACTCAATTATCGTATGAGTCAGCCATCATAGGCCCAGCCAATGCTTGCCATTTGTCAACTGCGATCACAAGAAGATAAGCCAATGCAATGAATCCTTTCGACTGACTGCGGCACTGCTATTTCAAGATAAATCCCAGATTTTTATGTTTTAAGTTATACCAACGCATAGCATATTTCTTTCATAGTTTGTTGTTAATTATGGTATTTAAAGACCCTTTCATGCTTTTAGAAAGTGTCCGCAATGTTGTATTAATATTTAAGTCGGGAGTTTCACTAATGTACTTCCAATATATTTATTTTTATAAAAGAATGGACCAAAATTCTGAATTTTGACAAAGAAGGCTTTTGTGAGATATGCACTTTTTCTTCCTATGAAAGTATTTCCAAATTAGAAGGCAGAATTTGAATGTCATTCACATCGGAGGAGATCCAAATGCGTACAGTACTACTATCTATGTTTTCGCTTTATTTTTCAATGTGAATTAGCATGTATCAAATTCGTTATTATTGATGTGTATATGTTTCTACAACAATTCTTTAACCTGTCACTTTTGAATGTTTCAGAATTGTCATCATTTAACTATATATTTCAGTGATATATTATGATCAATGCGATAATGTTTTAATTATTACTTATGTCTAATTAATTAAACAAAGTAATCATCATATGAATGCATATTTCTATGTTATGAATAAATCATCTTTATGTTTATTTGTTCATAGAAACAATCAAGAATCGCATTGTTAGAAAAATTCCTGGGATAGATTAGTTATCTTTGTATATTTTTTGCACTTTAGAATAGAGCACTTATCACTCCCGTTATACATTACAAACCAATCACCCATCAACTCATATATCACTGGGAAACTGGTTCCATTACATCCAGTCAGAGCCACCACACCAAACGGAAAAGGAGCTACTTTAAGGTCCGGACCGGGTGGTTTTCACCGATGTTGATACAACGATTTTAGAGGCATCAACAAGTCATAAAGTAAAGAACTCATAATAAAAGTCATTTCACACTTTTTGAATAAAATATTATTATTTTCATTTATTTATTTTTTTAGAGAAACAAGCCATATCCCTATACAATTTTCATGTTTTTACACATTTTTCAATAAATATTATATTTGTATATTTTCATATATTTATTTTTAAATTATATATTCATTTCATTTTATTTAATATTACAATTTCAAATTAGTTTTAAGTTAATATCTATACATATATAAATAACTACCTACTCATAAATATAAGTTAAATCTATTTCAATACTTTTCTTTTTTAATTTTAAATACAACTCAATCAATTTCATTATGATTATATTAATATTATATATTATTATATATAATATTATGAAAAATAATGAAAATGTAATATAATATATATTATATTCATTTTTATATTATATGTTATTTAATCATGTTATAGATCAAATCAATTCAATATGTAATATAAAATTAATACATAAAATAGTATATTACATTTATTATATTATATTATTTGATTTTTATATAGTATCCTAATTACATGTTATTATATAATTTAAGGAGTTGTTTATAATGCGACTTTTTGGAGATTCCGGTGACGAAATCCGGCGGAAAAAATTGAGGTTAAATCTTGATTTGTATTATTTAAAATGGTTTTTTAACTGCATATTTGGATTCAGCACCCTGAAAAACCCCTGGGACGCTTTGATTGTGCAGAAACTAGCTATCAAACTTGCGATTCCAATAAATTGCTGCCGGATTTTTACTGGAAAAACCTACCGGAAAGGCTTCCAAAAAGTCGCATTATAGACAATTGCTATAATTTAATTGTATAATTGAAATAATATAAATTTTAATTAATAGTATATTATACAACTAAATATTTATGAATTTATATTTATAATTCATTTTAAGTTATTTAAGTACAAAGGACAAATGCACTAGTTGTTCAATGATGATGAATTCTCTTGAAAAACTCATTTTTATTTATAGTCACATCAATACAAATTTTTTTATTAATTTTATTTAGGTACAACTCTTCAATTGAATTTAACCATGGTTACATGAATTGTGGTGCAAAAAGTGAAATGCAAATTCATAAATATTGTTTTATTGGTTTAGCTATTATCTTATTATTTCCTTAGGAGACTTATTTTAGACCTCAAAATTTCCCTAATATTATTTGAGATTTGACTTTCTGAAAATTTTAACAAAAGGAAACAATAAAATTACTTGGATACTAGATTTTGTTTCGTACCAAAATAGGTGGCAATAGTGACACATAGAGGAACATTATTGGACAATGGAGATGTGGCAATATGAGTTGGAGATGGCATAGCAGAGTGATGTGGCATACAAGTGGCAATATCCTGGCCAATGTGATGATGTGGTACCTCAATAGCATGACACATGACAAGTGATTTTGGAATTTTTAGGTGGCCATGTGGCCTATTTCTAGGTGACACATGACACCACTTAGAGGTATACACATGGCTTGATCACATTAGCTAATGATGTGGTAGATCATTGGGACTCATTCCAAAGGCATCAATTTGTAAAAAAATTGTCGTGTTATGAAATTTCAGGAATAAAAAAATAAAAAAATAAAAATAAATTAATTAATTACTTAATTAAAAATAAAAAAAATAAAAAATAAAAAAAATGATGACAAGGAAATGGGCCCATAACGTTGCAAAATAGGTCCATGATATCTAAAAATTTGGAAAATCTAGGTGTGTAGTCATTTGGCACATTGAACCAACACCCAAATATGTATTTGTAGAAAATTTCTACAAATCCAGCTCTGACACCATGTAGAAAATCTGTTGTAGGTTAACCTGATAATGTAATATAAATCAAAGTAGAATACTATAACCTACTTCTACTATCAATTTTGCTGAAGCTTAAAGATCGAGTTGAACATTATAACCAGAAGAAGAAAAATCAATGCACAATACACATGAAAATACTTCGGGGAAAGCCTCAGCTAAAAACCCCACTAACTATATTATCATACAAGGTGGAAATACATAGGAATTATACAAATGCTTAGCTCTCACAGCTAGCTAGCTCTCAGTACAATCCTCATAGATGCTCACAGGCAATCAAGGCTTCTCTCAAGCCTTCCTCTCTGCCCTCCAAGCTCCTATTTCCTTGTGTTGTTTCTCCTAGGTGATCTTCCTGTTACCAAGTGGAACATTGATCCTCCAAAATTGCGCAATCCTCAAGGATGAATTTCGTTGACTGCATGCATGAGTTTCCTTTATAAGAAAAAACATATAACTGATAGTACATTGTCCTTGACTTTAATCTCAACTGAGTCTTTCTCAGAATATACATGCATGAGTTTCTGATGAGGGAACCTTCAGTTAACTGGAGTAGCACTAGTTGGATGCATGCATGCATCAACTGGCTGATAACTCACTAGTACTTCCCAAAATAGATTGGAACTAATTTAATTGGACTTAACTCAATAAACTAAGCTAACTAAATACAACTCAAATATAACTCAATCTTATCTCCTTGAGTTAAGGGATAACTCAATCTTATCTCCTTAATCTAAGGGACAACTCTTGCATGACTTCAGACAGACTTCTAACTTGAATTTCTCCAACTAATTAATTCAAAATGAATTAATTAATTATTTCCAAGTAGTTGTTAAAACTAAATTCAATTTTAATTCAAGGACAAATAAAATTGGAATATTCTTGTTGCCACCTTTCAACACTCCCTCTCAACAAGAAAGGGATTATCTGCCACCCCGATCCTATCTCTATGGAACTCGAATTTACATTTTGACAATGCCTTCATCAAAATGTCAGCATATTGCTGCTCTATGAAAATGTACTGCAGCAACATGATCCTCTCGATCTGTGAAAAGCCACGGGCAACAAATCTTGCCTTATGCTTCTCCACACTACCATCAGTAGCTTGCTTTACCTTGTAAATCCAATGGGAACTCACAACTAACTTGTTATCTCATCTCAGAACCTCGTCCCAAACACTGTTACGAACTATGCAGTCATACTCCTCCACCATAGCATCAACCCTAATCGACTGCTACACTGCTTCCTCAAAGGAAGATGGCTTGGTCTCAACACATTTCCTAGCAAGGGCCATGTATCTAGTGTACCCCTCAAGTGACCTCCTTTGTCTGCGCTGAGAAGATGGTGCTCCCACATTCTCTCTCGCATCCTGCAAAAATATGTCATCTTCTCTTGTGTGCTTCCGTCCATCTCTGGAAGACTCTGCTTGAGTGGATGTCTCCACTCTTGGAACCTCTACATGCAGCTACTCCACATCAGTCTGAGGCTCCTCCTCCTTAGGAACCAACAGTTCCTCCATAGCCTGTAATTGGAGCTCGTTCTCAAGGGAAACTCGTGAACCACTGTCCTCCGACTGGTAGGCAAGTACACTCGATAGTTGTGAGGTGTATCAGTGTACCCCACAAGTATTCCCAACTTTGTTGTCAGCTCAAGCTTCTTCCGTGCATCCTTCGTCACATGGAAATATACTGATGAGCCAAAGATCCTGAAGTGACCCACATCTAGTCTCTTATCAGAGAAAGCTTCCTCTGGTGTCTTCATCCCAAGAATGTGATGCAGGGTTATATTCTGCAAATAGACCATTGTGTTGCATGCCTCAGCCCACAAGTGAAGTGGTAGGCCTTGGTCATGCAGCATTGCCTGTGCTGCCCCTACAATAGTTTTGTTCTTCCTCTTGGCCACCCCATTCTACTGTGGGTTATGAGGTGTCATCAACTCTTGTTTAATTCCTTCCGCTGCACGAAAGTCCTTAAACTCTTGAGAGACATATTCTCCACCATAGCCGCTTCTCAAGGCCTTGATCTTCTTCCCTAACGCTTTCTCGGCCAAAGCTTTGAACTCACAGAACTTTGTGAAGGTTTGGTCCTTCTGCATGAAATAAATCTAGCATTTATGAGAATAGTCATTAATGAAAATCACAAAATACCTTTGCTTCACTATGGATGCCATCAAGAATGGTCCACACACATCATTATGAACTCACTATAACATAGCCTCTGCTCGACTGTCTCGGTCATGAAAGGAAGACTTGGTGTAATTTCCCAAGGTACAACCTTTGCATGTGTCAAATTTCTCAAGTTTACCTTTGGGAAGTCTTGTAGATATCTGTTGCATTATCTTCAAAGCCCCATGATGTAAATGGATCAACCACCTGTGTCGCAACTCGCCAATTTCTTGGCTTTGCACCAATTATTCTTTTGTACTCAATGTTGTACAATCATCTACCTCTAGTTTATAAAGAGTCTTCACTCGAATCCCTATCCTCTTGGTCTGACCCGTGGCTATGTGTTTTAGGAACACCTTTCCTTTACTGAAGACAACATCGTAGCCTTTGTCCTCCAACATCGTGACTGATACCAAGTTCTTCTTTAGTCCAGGCACATACATCACATTTGTCAAGGTGAGAGGAGCTCCATGCTCCCTCTGAAAAGCAATTGTGCCCACTCCTGAAACACTATACCTTCATCGTCACCCATCTCTATGCGCATCTTGAGGTGTTTCTCCTCCAAGAAACTGAATAAACTTTTATCACCGGTCATGTGGAATGAGGCTCCACTGTCAATATACCAGACACAACCCATCATCGATGACACCATGCATGTGATGAGGGTAAAGTCCATTTCGAACTGAGAGGCTAATGCCTCACCTTCCGATCCTTCCGAGGATCCCTTCTCGGACTTCTTCGATGGGAAATTAGTCACATAATGTCCCATCTCATGACAATTAAAGCATCTCACTTTAGACTTGTCACCCTTCTTCCCTCCATGAGAATAATTTGATTTGGACTGGGAAGCCTTCCCCTTCCCTTTCCTTGCCTTACTTTCTAAGGTCATATTTTCTTCATCATCATCCTTGGATGAAGAACCATCTCGTGTGCTCCTCCCGATCTCCTCCTGCATAATATCTGACCACAGTCGTTCCCAATCCGACAGTTTCTCCCTTCCATTCATAGAGTCCTGGTAGTTATTCCAACTCTTTGGAAGGCCAAGGAGAGCGAGGCTCACCATATCATCATCAGCAGTAGTTATTCCCACACTACCAAGCTCATCTCTACAGGTGGTGAGCTTGTTCAGATATGTGGAAATAGTATTGCCCTTCTCCATATTGATTCTTCGAAGCTTATCCTTAAGCGCCAATTTCCTCTAGTCGCTACTGTTCTGGTAGAGGTCCTTCAATGTCTTCCACATTGAAAATGGAGTATCCTTCCCATGGAGACTCGAGACAATATGGTCTCAAACTCCCTCAAGGATGATCCGTCTCGCCTTCGCCACACACTTCTTCCACTCAGCCAACTCTTGTGCATTAGTTGAAGCTAGCTTTGGGATTTCTTGATCAATGAATTCCTTCAAGCCATTGTCTTCTAATACAGCCTCCATTATATCTTTCCATGCTATGTAATTCAAGTTACCTTCCACGGCATACTCGAGTCTCAAGCCCTATAACGCCATTGGCCAGCCTTGAAGTATGATATGAATTCGACTTGCACCTGCAACCTCGAACTTCAAACTTCAAATTCTCTTCTCAGTATACTGTTCACAACTCCGATAAACTTGGCTCTGGTAACATGTAGAAATTCTCTACAAATCTCGCTCTAGTTGGATGCATGCAATCATCAACTGACTGATAACTCACTATTAGTTCCTCAAATAGTTTGGAACTTATTTAACTAGACTTAACTCAGTAAACTAAGCTAACTAATTACAACTAAAAGATATCTCAACCTTATCTCCTTGAGTTAAGGGATAACTCAATCTTATCTCCTTAATCTAAGGGATAACTCAACCTTATCTCCCTAATCTATAGGATAACTCTTGCATGATTTCAAAAAGACTTTTAACTTGAATTTCTCCAACTAATTAATTCAAAATGAATTAATTAATTATTTCCAAGTCGCTGTTAAGACTAAATTCGATTTTAATTCACAATTTAATTCAAAGACAAATTAAATTGGAATATTCTTATTGCCACATTTCAACAGTATTTGAGTCAAAACTACAATGTTGAAAGGGGAGGGTATCGAGGGCCCATGCCTCCTAACATAATTGTGAAAATGCATTATCATCCATATCCCAGATTGTGCAATGAAAATTATTAATGCCTAAATATCAACTCCATGGTTTTGGCGATGGGCATATAGAATGTGAAATTTATCTACTGTAGCAACTAGAAATTATTATTCTAACTGTAAATTTAATTATGAAACTTATTTGCTACAACAAACAATGACAAAAATCACAACTGCAATTTTCACCATAAAAATACTGCGGAAAATAAAATATTGGAAACTAGGAAATTCTAGCACAAACATAAGAATTTTGTCAGAGTTATTTTTGGACAATTGTCCCCAAAAACACCGAATGCAAGAAAAATGGTGCAAAAGATGAGGGTTTATTATTATTATTCAGGAGCAATTTTGAGTACAAAAATTTAGATGCTCAACTGGCAATCTAATCTGAGGAAAATATTGGAAAAATTATCGTGAGAATTTTCTCTCACCCCACAACTAATTTCTACGCTCGAAATCACCTTCCTAGCCTCAAATTGAACCTCATGTGTCACCCTCTGTGTAGTTCTTGCATGGATCTTGTAGGGATTTCAGCCTTCTTTCCTTTGCCTCTTCCTGGAACTGGAAAACTTCCTCCTTGAATGTTTCTACCACCTGTTACTCACCCTCTTGCTCTATCTTCTCTATTGAATCACTGCCATTGAGAAAATTAAATTGCCTAGACAATTGAGTATCTGCACTAGTATTTTCTCCATTTACCCATCGACTTCTTATAATCCTTTTTTGGAGCACCAACGACAAAAATTAAAACATAATCAATGGCTAGGATCATCTATGGATTGATCTGTGTGATTTTCTAGATGCTTCTCACCTTATCTCAATTAATAGTGATTAATTAACCATATTCTCTAAGTTTGGACTTTGGAAATATTTAAAAATGGTTAATAATCTAATTGAGACACTTATATGCGGAATTTCTAGAAACAATTTCTGGATTTCAGAGATCTCATGTATTCTAATCTCTCCACCAAATTTCATGTCTAGAACACATTCGATGCTAAAAAAGTAACACTCCCTGAAAACACACTGTCTTTGTATCACCTCCTGTCACATTGTTGATGTTTGACCACTATTACCCACCAACTATTGCGTAACTCTAATATGTGTTGCATCTGTACTGCTACTGACACTATTGTACTTCTACCAACTCTGCATCTGCACTGCAACTCTCTCTCATCTGCTGTTGGTGAAACTGAAAATCATCCAAAGTAATATGCCCCTACTACTGAAATGGGTTCTCCACCATACCCATGTTTTCTCTAAAATAGACAAACTTAGCTCTCCCTAGAGATTTTATGAGTATATATGTAACCTGAACTTCTATGGGAACATATTGTAGCTAGATTTCTCCATGTTGTACACAATCTCTGACGAAATGACACTAAATATCTTTGTGTTTTGACTTATCATGAAACACTAGATTCTCAGAGAATGCAAATTTGATTATCACAGTAGGCATTAGTCTCCTCCATCCTCTATCTGAACAAGCTTACCACCATATTCCAAATTCATATAGCTTCACACTTAGTTGTGTTTCCTGCCATATACTCTGCTTCTACAGAGCTCAGTGCTACTGACTTCTACTTACTTCTACACCAAGAAACCATCCCTGATCCAACATTGAAGCAGTACCCATAAGTATTTTCCCTGTCCACTACACTACGTGCCCAATCTGCATATGTGAACCCATATAGTCTGACGTCATCTCCTCAGGTATATCTCAACCCATAATCAACTGTGCCACGCACATACCTCAGAATATGCCTCATTGTTTCCCAATATACCCTCTTCGGCTCTACCATGAACTGACTTGGGGTATTCACTGCGAAACAAATATTTGGCCTAGTGTTGACCAAATAAATGAGAGACCCAATAATTTGTCGATACAAGGTCGGGTCGACATCCTTATCATATGATGCATCTATCTTCTTCCAGTTGATGATCATGGGCATAGATATGGGTCTACAATTCCGCATTATGAACCTCTTCATAATATTTGTAGCGTATCTTCCTTGCCCAAGGAAGATCTCCCCATCCTTCTGCCACACTTCCAATCCTAGGAAATAGTGAATCAACCCCAAATCCTTCATGTCAAACTCTGCTTCGAGGTTCCTCTTGCAGTCCTTTATGAGCCCTAATGATTCTGTCAAAAAGATATCATCCACATAGAAACTAGGATGAGTGCCTCACCCTATACCACTAAATACTAAAGTTTGTTGATCTAAAGATGATCTGAGGTTGTAATTGATATCAACCCAAGCAGCACCAAGGATGACCCTGAACTTCCATGGCACATTGGGCATCATCATTCATGGTTTCTCATCTCATAACCATTATAGGAATACTCTACTCAAAAATATATTTCTATCAGTATATATCTCTCCTCGTAATTCCTCGCAATTTGTAAGTTATTCAAGATTGAAGTTAATAACCCCAATTAGTGGGCTAAAACGCCATGGAGTTGTGGCATGACATTTATCATTGATTTTGGTCATTGAATAGTCAATAATTAATCATTTTTTAAGCTCCTAAAATCCCTCTAACATTCTCTATAAAAGCCCCTCTCAACTTTATAAAAATAAATCTCATATATCCTCCAAAAGTAGGGATCGTGGAATTTTCGCTATAAATTTGTTTCTGGGATGTCTTAGATGAAGAAATTAAAATCCATATGAGAAAAAATCCTCATCAACATCATGACCGAAGTTCAGATCTTGGTTCGCTATATTTGTGGATATATGATCTGTGGAAGTTAGGGTTTTTGCGGTCTCTCAAATTTCATCTCAATGACATGACCTTGGGAAAATCGTCATAACTCTCTCTCTGAGAAGTGGATTGGAATTATGTAAAAAGTGATGGACAGTGCATGGATTGTAGTTTTCTGTGTATAAATTTCAGAGCCGAAGGAGGAAACAATGACATGTGGCACGCCATACCAGTTCGCTCTACTGAACTAGTCTATAATTAGGTCATTGTGAGAGATTGGGCATAAATTTGCCTTGAAGAATCCAAATCGGGTAAGACCTATGGCATGTGAAAGGCGACTCAGAGGACTACTACAGGACCGATGATCACATATTTAGGATCTGAAATCACAGAGATACATCAATTCAATATCGTGCTCTTAGAAGGAAAGAAAAACACTAGATCAAGTGTTGTCAACGGGTGCAAAGGACCAAACTTTCTAGGGCAGCAAAGAGCAAGGTGCAGCAAAATGATGCAGCAGAGGTAAGCTCCAGGTAAGTATCTTTTGTATATGCATGTTCATCTCTTAATTTCATTAGGTTCTTTGTATTCTAATTTGTTTTTTTTGTTTAGCACTAAGATATGCTCTGCAGGATGAGGCAAGTTTTGCTATTATAATGTCATGGGAATTTCCTTGAAGAATTTTTGTAGGTATTATATATTCATCAAGAGAAGACTCAATGCATAATCTGATGTTCTGAAGAGTGGGAAAGGGTAGCATGACAAGAACAACAATCAAGGTGTAGAACAACAAAAACAATTTCACCACATGAAGTCTTAAATTGGGCAGCACTGCATACAGTCATTATAAAAGTATCATTGTACATAGTCATTGTAAAAGTTGTACAAGTGTCTATCTGCCAAGAGTTGAAGAGGCAGTGTCGGGATGTCTAGGATCATCATTAGGTGGTTGTGTCATAGTTGGGGTTATGGTCTAGTGTGTCTTCTTCTTCTACATCATTCTATATCATTGTAAAGTGGACAATTTTCCCTTGTACAGGAGTCCATTCTTCTTTTATTCTGCTATAGGGTGGTAGGGTGGTGGTAGGGTGGTGCATGAAGTCACCAACAGGTTCAAGCCTGTGAAAACTTCAGGGTGGTAGAGTGGTGCTAGGGTGAATTGTCACTCATTAGGTGTTGGGGCATCCGTTCAGTTGACTACTGAAGAATCCCGGGTGTTGGAGCATCCATCCAGTGGGAGCTAGAGAAGAATGCTTTTCTAGATTCTAGGAAGTTGGAGATTTATTTTCAATTGGAGTTGAAGATTAAAGAATTATTAGAAAAACGTTCAGGTGGTTTTTTCCCAAAGGGGGTTTCCACCTTAAAAACTGTGTCCATTTGTGTTCCTTTTGTTTACTGCTATCATCGTACAAACACTGATAATAATTGAAGATTAACTAATGCTCTGAGAGATTAATAATAATAATAATTGAAAGGAATATTGATTCACCCCTCCTCAATGTTTCCAACAAAGGTCAAGATCTGCATCACCCTTGACGAATCCCATCTGCTACAAGTAGTGGTCAATCCTACCATACCATTCCCTGAGAGCCTGCTTGAGTCTGTATTGAGCTTTTTTCAGTCTACACACATGAGTGTGCCTCTCATGAGTCTCAAAGCCCTCTAGTTGTTCTATGTACACTTCATCCTCTATCACCCTATTCAAAAAGGTTGTCTTGATGTCCATCTGGTGAATCTTCCATCACATCAAAGATGTTATGGATATAATTGACTGGATAGAAGTGTATATGGAAACTGGGGTGAAGGTCTCCCCATAATTTAACCCTTCTTTTCGTGCACACCCCTTTTCCACGAACATGGCCTTGTACTTTTCCACAGTGCCATCTGAAGCATAATTGATCTTGTATATCCATCTACAACCTAAAACTGACTTTTCTTCTAGCCTTGGCACTACCTCCCAAACATCATTTTTCATGATAGAACTATACTCTTCTACCATGGCGTCTACCCACACTTGATGTTGTGCGCCCACCTGAAAGCTAGAGGGTTTTGCAACCTGAGCCACCAATGTTTGGTACCTGTCAATTTGTCTTCGTTGTCTTTTTTTCATCCTAACCGTTCCAATAACTCCTATGCATCTCTTAATGTCTGACGAACCTCTTTGTTGTCTCGACCACTAGTGGTGGGAGGTTCAACTAGTTCCTCCTCATCCTACCTCTGCTGATCCGTCTGCTGAGAACTCCCTGGATTTCCTACACCTGAGGAAATACTGGTACTGGTCACAATACTTGATCATTGTGACTGTCCTTCTACTCGTCCCATTGATTTCCCCTATGGCTAACCCTGCTGCTAGACCAAAGGAGCTTCTGTGGACTAATTCTGATCACCTGCAGGTATCTCATGAGATCTCCTAAAAGCTCAATCCTCCATGAACTTCACGACTTGACTCACCCCAATCTCCCTATTTCTAGGAATGTAGATCATGTATGCCTTTGAGGTTTTTCTATACCCAACAAAGAACCCCCTCTCTGCAATCTGATCCAATTTTGTACGCTTTTCTTCTGGCATGTGGCAATAAGAAATGCTGCCAAAGATCTTGAAGTGACTAACTTTTGACGTATTCCCTATGAAGACACCTTCTAGCATTTTCTTCCCCAATGCTATATGAGGAGTCTTATTATGAATATATATTGTTATGTTTCATGCCTCTACCCATAAAAATTTGGGTAAATCTTGGTCATATAACATAGCTTTTGCAGCCCCAACTATGGTTCTGTTTTTCCACTATGTTATCCCATTTTGTTGTGGATTATATAGAGTTTTCCATTCTCTCTTGATGCCTTCCTACGCACATAAATCTGTGAAGTCTTTATCAATATATTCTCTACCATTATCTGAGTGAAACACCTTGATCTTTTTCCCTGTCACATTCTCCATAAGAGCCTTAAACTCTCTGAAATGATCGAAGACCTAATCTTTGGTCTTCAAGAAGTAGATCTAGTTTTTCTTGGAATGGTCATCAATAAATATGATGAAGTATTCGGTGCCACTAAGAGCTCTAGTGGACATCGAGTCGCAAATATATGAATGTATAATTCCTAACATGCCATCTTCTTTGTTGTCACTTATTGGAAATGTCACCTTAACATACTTCCCAAGTAAGCATCCTTTGCACACATCATCGTGTTCTGTGCCAAGTTTTGGAGCCCCTGTTAATGTTTCTCTAAGCATCCTGAGTGCTCCATCGTGTAGATGCCATAACTCATTCAGATCCTTCCCACTGCTACTGTCACTGCCTATTAGTGTCATTGGAGAGTCGAGCTACAACCGGTACAATCTGTTACTTCGAACTCTAACTTGTCTTACCTTCTTCTAGCTTGGTTATTTGACATATAATTTCTTCCCTACGAAGTGAATATCATACCCCTTACCCTGTAAGTGGGTTACTAAAATCAAGTTCATACCCAATATTATCACATTCAATACATCTATAGTGTTGGTGCTTGCTCCCGACTCCCTTTGAAAATATATGGTACCTCTCCCCACTAGATTACATTTTGTCATGTTTCCCATAGTAATATGGAAGTCCATATGCTCCTTGTAGCTAGATAAATATTCTCTAACCCCTGTCATGTGAGTTGGTGCTCCGCTATCTATATAACATACACCTTGTGAAATTGATCCTGACAAGCAAGCAAATCTGTCCTCCAACCTGGAACACAAATATGAAGCCTCCTAAATGTCAATTTTTTCCATGGTCATGTTGAAGAATTTACAATGTTTTATTCCCCTTTCCACCTGACATTGGCTTCGCTCTATCAAACTATTGTAAAACCCTCTACGTCCTGCTAGAAATCTACCCAGCGAAAAAAAATATAAGTTGCTCCTCTACTTCTTGAATCACTAGAATTGGAAAATCGATTTTTTTTGCCTCTGCTAAGAAATACTGAACTTCCTCAAGCAACTCAGCCTGGCTCGCAAAGGACTACGTTGCTCCTGGAAATTTCAGCGTGTTTCTCTTACTCAACAACGAAATTCCTTCTTTCACTTTTGATCTCCCCAGCTGATCAATCAAGCTCTAATACCATGTGAAATTTTCTCTATTGCAACAACTGGAAACTTATTTTCTAACTGTAAATTTAATTATGAATTTTATTTTCTACAACAAACAATTAATAAAATCACAACTAGAATTTTCACCATAAAAATACTACGTAAAATAAAATATTGGAAACTGAGAAATTCTAACACATGCACAAGAATTTTGACATGGTTATTTGTGGAAAATTGTCCCTGGAAAAACCTAATGCAGGAAAACTGATGCAGTAGATGAGGGTTTTATTATTATTCTTCAACAGAAGTTCTAAGTACAAAAATTTAGATGCTCAATTGGCAATCTAATCTGAGGAAAATACTAGCAAAATTATTGTGAGAATTTTCTCTCACCCCACAACTGATTGCTTCCTTCGAAATCACCTTCCTAACCTCACACTAAGCCTCCTGTGTCACCCTTTGCATAGTGCTTGCGCAGATCCTATAGGGATTATGGACATCTTTCCTTTGCCTCTTTCTAGAACTGGAAAACTTCTGCCTGGAATGTTGCTACCCTCCTCTACCACCTATTACTCACCCTATGGATCTATATTCTTTGTTGAATCACTGCGACTAAGAAAATAGAAATGCCTGGGAAACTGAGTATTTGCACTGGTATTTTCTCCATCTACCCATCAACTTCTTCTTATAATCCTCTATTGGATCACCAATGACCAATATTAAAACATAATCAATGGACAAGATCATCTTTGGATCGATATGTGTGAGTTTCTAAATTATTCTCACCTTATCTCGATCAATACTGATTCATTAACCATATTCCTTAAGTCTGGTCTTAGAAAATATTTTAAAAACGGTTAATAATCTAATAGAGACACTGCTAGTGGGAGTTGCTAGAAACAATTTCTGGGTTCTGAAGGTCTCATGTATTCTATCCTCTCCACCAAATTTTGTGGCTAGAAAACATTTAGTGCTACAAAAACTAACATGGAAGAGGAGTATATTGATAGAAACAATAGTTAATGGAAATTTGGCACTAAACTAATTTTGGTGTCATTAAAGAAATTTGGTGTTTTAATCTTTTTTATAAATTTGGCATTTCAGTGGTTTGTATATTGATGATTTTGGCATTCTATACCTCCAAAATTAGTGTTGTTAAATTTGTCGTTC
This sequence comes from Pinus tabuliformis, assembly GCA_031772625.1. Taxonomy (NCBI): domain Eukaryota; kingdom Viridiplantae; phylum Streptophyta; class Pinopsida; order Pinales; family Pinaceae; genus Pinus; species Pinus tabuliformis. Next base: position 507,319,630 of record CM062806.1, on the reverse strand, counting down.
TGCAAAGGAATATGGCATTATGTGTGCCAAAATTCATAAATAGTTGAATTGATAAAGTGTGAATAGAAGAGAGGGTTGTTGATTAAAGGAAACTTCTAACAACTTGTTATGGTGAATAAAAATCAATCCACAATCTTGATTATCTAGTTGGAGAAATGAAGAGACCAGTGAATTTACAACATGAACTTGAAGTGATTTAAATTATATTAATTTTGAATGCAAAAAGACACAACTGGTGTGAGGAGATTGATATAAACTAATGCCTCGAGTTGAAACTAAGACATTTTTCTCTTGTTGTGATCAAATTAACAACGTGAGAGAAACACGAAAAGTTGTGGACATAAAAAGATAGTGAGAAATCTGTCAAATGTAAAAAATCAAGAGTAGATAAGGAAGAAAAGGACAAAACAAAGGTTGTAGGTGGAGATTGAGTGAAAATAAAAGTCGTTGTGTATAATTAAACTGTAGAGGATGAAGAAGAGAGAGAGTGTTGCAAAAATAATATTATAAGAGTTGGATAGAACAAATATTTACATCTTTTATTAGTGGATTGGTGTCTCCTTCACGTAGATTCCTAAAATTGATCAGTTGGTTGGTTTCTGAAAATAGTGGGAGTTGGTTCTTTTAAAAAGTGAGTGCTTGCAAATAAAAAGAGAGGTTGGAGCATCATGTAGATGGGTGCCTACATAATATGGTGTAAAAAGAAGTTGTTACTTGCATTCAAATCAAATTAAAAAGAATATTTGTGATTTTATCCCATATCGGTTTCCACGTGAACATCATGTGTCCAATTATTTATGTGATTGATTATTTTCTACATTTTTTAATGTTTTTAAATTTTCTAAACAATTAAAAAAAATATTGATTCCCCCCTCCCCCCATCTCAATGTTTTCCTAGTTTCTAATAATTGGTATCATAGTCAATCCCTTGAGAATTAGTGTAACAACTAGAAGGAAGTTCTAAACCTAAGACATCGCCAACAAGGATGGAAGTTCTACCAAAAAAATTCCTTTCTTTAATGTAACAAACTTTACTTTCTGGAAAGTGAGAATGAGGACATATCTAATGTCCCTTGGCACATGTCTAGGATGTAGTGATAAATGGCTATGAAAAGGCACCTGTATTGGTTGACAGAGAGGAAAAGTTTGAGTTTTCATTTAAAGTCAAAGTTATGAAGGAAATCTTAATTGGATTGTTTGAATCAAAATTTATTATAGTTATGCAATGCAATACTGCGAAAGGGATGTGGGAAAAGTTGCAAAATAGGTATGAAGGTGATGGTAAGGTAAAAAAGGAAAAATTGCAAGTCTATAGAATGCAATTTAAGACATTAAAAATGAATGACGATGAGGACTTAAAAAAAATTTCCTTAGAGTTGATGAAATAGTAAATACCATGAGAGGTTTAAATGAAACTAAAAAGGATTCCACTATAGTTCAAAAGGTATTGAGATCTCTTCCTACGAGATCAATTCCATTGTATCAGCTATTGACGAGATGTGTGACCTCGAAAGTTTAACAAAGGATCAACTACTTGGAACATCAACAACCTATGAAATGAAATGAGAACTGCAAAAGGAAAATCAATATCAAGGGAAACACCATTTAAAGCAGAATGAAAAACCAAAGATGACCAAGGATGCTCAAGTTCTGGATTGGATGAAGAAGAGGCTACATTTTTCAGAAGATTGAAGAAAGGAACTAGCAAATATAAAGGCAAGTTTCTTTTCAAATGTTTTAATTTTGGAAGAGTATGTCATTATGCATCTAAATGTCCATTCAAAAGGGAAACTGATAAACCCGATAGGAAAGAAAATAATAAATATAGGAGAGTTAAGAAGGAGAGGATCTTCAAAAAGAAAAGCTTCTATACACAAGAAGATAACATCTCCTTAGAAGACAAAAAATAACAATCCTCTTATGAATAAGGGCTTAGTTATTTCATGCTCATGGCCATAGAAATCCAAGATTAAGAACATGATGAATATGAATTAAATAAAGAGGTTGAAGTAGACTCGGAAGGTGAATTAATTAGTGCCTTAGAAGAAATTGATAGAGTTAAGAAAAATAATAAGAAACAAAAAGAGTTATTGATTAAGTATTAAAAACAAGAACACAAATCTGAAAACTCATCACTCCTTCCTCTAAAGTTAGAGTTCGAAGAAGAAAATAAGATTGAAGACATTCTATTGCAACAATTGAAAGAAAAAGGCAAGGAATGTGAAAAATTGGAGGAAGAGTCAGACTCTCTTAGAAATGAATTGGAGAAAAAACAAACTCCATTGAACCAAAACCTTAATCATATTAAAGTATCTAAAATTTATATGAAATTTTTAGTACGCAAATATCCCTTCTCATCAAGACTGGTTTGGGCTATAAGGGAGAAACAAGTAACAAGAAATTTGAAGACAAAAAACCAACAACTTCATCAAAGAAATCATAGAAAGTAAAGACACTAGAATTCAAGGGAATGATAGCAATAAATAATCATAAAGTAACAAAAATGGAAGTAATACATCTCAACAACAATTAATGAAGATTGAAAACAACAAACACATTGAACAAGAGAAAAATTAGCATAAAAAAAGTAACATTATAATTCAACAGCAACAAAGAAAAATCTATAACAAAGTTTCAAACAACTTGAAAGATCAGGCAAAAAATCATCAAAATCCCTACTTCCCTCAAAGAAAAAGTCATCAAATGCATAGGAGATCATATAATCAAAGACAAGTTAGACCTAAGTAAAGAAATTTATTCTATGGTTATTGTTATTCTTTCACAAATTTTGGACATAAAGCCATAAATTGAAAAACATATGATAGAAACAATCAGACAATAAATAAAAGAAATTATTATTATTAGTTAAGCAGACATAACAGATTTGCAAATCCACGTAGAAATAATGATAGGGAAAACAGGCCTTTTGCTCCCTTATTTTATGTTGTAAAATGCTAAAATTGACCTTGGCCATAAAGAAAGTGTAGAATCATAAATTTCATACTACCTCCTCAAAACAAGAAAATACTAGAAGAACCCAAGTTTTGCAAGAAGAAAAAGGAAGAAAAGAAAGACAAATGTGGCCTAGTCCTATATGCCCAAAACCAAAACAATTGTTGGTATGTTGATAGTGGATGCTCTATACATATGACTAGTGATAGGATTAAGTTCTTGTCACTAAATGAAAATAAATTAGGAAATGTTACTTTTGGTAATGATGCTCTAGGTAAGGTTATGGGTGAAGACATAATGAGCCTAGACAATGGAGAGGGTAAAGATCAAGATTTTCTTGACTCAAGCACAACTTGTTGAGTGTAAGCCAAATGTGTGACAAAGGGTATGATGTTACTTTTTACTCCTAATATTGTGAAATAAAGTCAACAAACACAGGAAAAGTAGTAGCAAAGGCTATGAGAACCTCAAATAATATATACATTCTCAAGGAAGAAAATGAGGAGTGTTATTTGGGGAAACTTGATGAGAATTGGTTGTAGCACATAAGACTAGGGAACTTGAATTTTAATCATATTATAAAGCTCAGAAAAAAGGAAGCATTAAGAGACCTACCAAAAATTACAAATCCAAACAATACAATCTTTTAATTATGCCAAATGGGTAAGAAAACTTGAGTGCCTTTCAAAACAAAAGAGCATTCATCCACTATACCTTTACAGCTAGTCCATACAAATTTATGTGGGCCTTCAAGAACTGAGGCTCCAAGTGGTGAGTGATACTTCAAGCTGGTTATTAACGATTACACCAGACATACTTGGGTTGCATTCTTAAGGGAGAAATCAGAAGCATTTGAAAAGTTCAAAATTTTCAAAGCCTTGGCTGAGAATCAAATTAGCTACAAATTAAAGTGTTTAAGGTCAAAAAGAGGTGGGGAATTTACTTGCAATGATTTTGATGACTTTTGTGAAGAAAATACATAAAAATAAAATTCACAATTGCAAACACTCCTCAACAAAATGGATTAGCTGAAAGGAGGAACAGATCAATACCACAAATGGCAAGAGCAATGATGGATGAAAGAATTCTTCCATATACATTTTGGGCTAAAGTTATTCATAAATTAGTCCATATTTTAAACAAATCACATCTTCAGCCAAACAATGACAAGACACCTTACAAATTGTGGCATGGAAACGTAGCATTAATAAAGCACTTCAAAGTTTTTGGCAACAAATGTTACATAAAAAATAATGATGAAAAATTGGGTAAGTTTGATGCTAGAGTTTATGAAGGAATAATATTAGGATATTCAAAAATGAGCAAGGGTTACACATGCTATGATAAAAGGTTATATAGAAGAGTTAGTTGTATTGATGTAAAGGTTGATGAGGAATTACCTTTCAAAAGTAAGTAAACAAGATTCATTAATCCACGTGATTACACCATCAATGAAGAGGAAGGAGATTATATTTAAGAATCAAAAAAGGAGAAAGAAAAAGAGGAAAAATACATTCAAGAAAAACCTCCTTTAAGGTATGTTCAAAAGAATCACTCTGGAAGTCAAATTCTTGGTAATAAGGAAGTAGGAGTTCAAACTAGGAAAAAAACTAGTGAGCACTTCTAGTCAAGCACAAATTGCCATATTGTCCATGACCAAACCTAAAACATCTCTCAAGCAATTCAAGATAATTAATAGATAGGTGCCATGAATTAGGAATTGGATCAAATCGAAATGATCCAAACTTGGGAATTGACTCCAAGACTAATAAATAAGAATTTCATAGGTATAAAAAGGGTCTTCAAGAACAAGTTAAATTAGAATGGACAAGTTATTAGAAATAGATCCAAACTACTTTTTTTAAGGTTATGCACAAGTTGAAGGAATATATTTTGAAGAAACCTTTTCTATTTTAGAAATATTGGAAGAAATTTGAATGTTTCTTGCATATGCTTGTCATAAAAAATTCAAATTATATCATATGGATGTGAAAACAATGTTCTTGAATGGAGAAATTGAAGAAGAGGTGTATATAGAACAACCTAAAGGTTTTTAGCTATCAGACAATCCTAATGAACTATGTAGGTTGAAAAAGGAATTATATGGACTCAAGCAAGCACCAAGGGTATATTATTCCATATTAGATAAACATATACAACAATAAGGCTTCAATAAAAAACTAAATTTTCAACTCGTATTTTTAACTTATATCCCTATAGTTTTACTCAAACTTTGACTGGGAGTACTCGTTGGATGTGGAATTTAATTCCTCATCCAAGGAGTACCCATGTTACATACTTTTGATGGAACTTGCTACAGGAAAAATGAGAAATTCTTAAAAAATTGTGATTGCAAACATGTTTTTTCATGTATTTCTCATGTTTTTTCATATAGAAGGATCCATCAGAAGTATGAAACATGGGTATTCCTTGAATGAGGAACCAAATTCCACATCCAATAAGTGATCTCGCTCAAAATTTGAGTAAAACCGTATGGAGATAAGTTGAAAATACGAGTTGAAAAAGTGGTTTTTTTTCCCTCTAAAATTTGATGATGTAATTTACTCTTATTTTATTATTTCCACTATTATTTTATAGTATTCCTTAGGAGGCCCATTTTAGACCTCAAAATTTTTCTAATGAATATCGAGCACAGGTATATTCAGTCTGAAAATTGTGAAACTTAGTCTATCGGCTAATTAGGGAGGCAAGGTGGTGCTACGGTAGGTTGGAGCCTGCATAGGGCATTTGAGTGTCCTTTTGGTTGCAACTGGTAAACAAGATGTTGGAGTATCCTTCAAGTTGGAGCATGTAGAATAGGGTGTTGGAGTGTCCTTCCAATTGTAACTGGTAAAATAGGGCGTTGGAGCGTCCTTCCAGTTGTAACTAGTAAACCAGGGCATTAGAGCATCCTTCAGGTTGGAGCCTATTAACTAGGGGCTTGGAGCCTCCTTTAGTTGGACTAAAAATATTGATGTAAAATTTATTGAAGAAATAATATTAAGAAGTGTTGGTGGTTTTTCTCCCGAAAGGGTTTCCACCTACAAAATATATTGTTTATTGTCTTGATGTGTGTGCATTGTTGAATGATGTTGTTTACTATTCATATGACACTCATTTATGTTGGTCTAATGTTAATCATAATTAATGCTTTGTGAAGTTAAAAATACAAATTAAAGAGAAATATTGATTCACCCCCTCTTAGTATTTCCAACATATGTGTGTGTGTGGATTTCCCCAGAAGGTCTTTTATCCTGTTATAAAATTTGGTGTGGACCCACATTCTAATTGTTGTTATTGATGTATCCATTTCCACAACTTGGAAATATTCTTAGGTTTAGCAATCAAATTGAAATATATCCTTCTAATTTTTTATTGTGATGAGTTGTTATATGTGTGGGTGTTAAAATTGGAAACTAGGGCAAAATTCCACCTTAGAATAGCTCATATGATGAAAATGATTATTGCATTGGATTCCTCTTTTCAAGAGGTCCAATTTTGATATAAGGTCCATCTCATTCTAACAAGAAGAAGTAGAATTTTGAATTTATTCTCTCTCATGCACAAACTATCAAGGTCGACCTCATTCAAATGTAGGATCAAGAAGAATAATGGATGTGTTTCCTCACTCTCAACGAATTGTATAAATAGGAGTGACCTCTCTCCTCATTTGGACATCACTCATCACATAATTTCATATCTCTCTCTTCTCTTGATTGGTTCGTACAACTTGGGCAGCTTCTCTCTCTTCTTCGCACATGTGGCAGGAGGCCGAAAATTTCAGGGAAAGAATAGGCCAAAATTTTAGAGAATAAGACCTACGTTGACCATCGTTGACCAAGCATGTTTTGACCAAGTTTCACTTCAGCGTTCATGGAAGAATTTCAATTTTCCTAGGCTGAGTTTCTAGGCACAAAAACTGAGGCATTTTTGGCAAGTTGACTAGCGTTGACTTCATATTTGACCACAGGAATTATAGTGTTGTTTCTCTCTCCTTTCAGTGGGTTTGACCAAACTATTTCGGGCTGAATTTGACTCTCCTTGAAGTCCGAATTGATCTACTATTGACCGAGATAATTGGAGGACATTGTGGTGTTGATTTTACCAGCGTTGACCTTCTGGTTAGGGTCGTAGTTGGTCTTTGTTGACTGCTGATTTTGATAGGGTTGTTTTGAATATGTATTGGGAAAGTGAATTTGATCTACGTACTCTCTCTCTCTCTCTCTCTACTGAAATATTGAATAATAATAAGAATATTTGATCAAAGGGTTTTCCCCACATTGGGGTTTTTCCTTGGCATCCTCCAAATCGTGTGTCCTCTTAACTTGGCTTGTCTTTTGCACATGTTTTTATGTTTTATCTGCATTTACTATCAATGTGTTTGAGTTAATGTGATTTCTACTAGAAATAATTGGAAATTATCATTGGGTTGATAAGGAACATTGACGTAAATTGTGCTAAAGCAAAAAACATACCATTGTTATCTAAAATTAACATGGTATCAAAGCTTAGGAGAATAAAAAGCCCAAGCTAGAGTGAGGAAAAACAATAACTAAGGGAAGTTGTTGAACAAGAATTTGTAACTAGACCAAATGACAACTACATCCTACTTCAAAAACGAGGACAACCTTAAGGACAAATCTGACTATCATGCATGGAAGATGTCTCTAGATTTGACATTGGAAGAAAATTATGCCATGGACTATGTCAAAGGAAGAGTAGTGGAGCCTCATTCAAATGCATCCACAAATACACAAACAAATTACAAGAAAGGTGAGGTTAAAGCTAAGAAAATTATTATTGATTCCATTCACGAGCCTTTGGTTTCCTATATTTCTGATTTGGAAACATCTAAGGGGATATATGACAAGTTGGTTGGGATGTTCAAAGTAAATAATTAAAATCAAGTTATCTTTATCAATTACAGGTTCAAAGACATTAATATGGATAGAGGAGAATCCATTCAATCCTGCTTCATGAGGATTATCAAAATCAAGAATGATCTCCTATATATTGGAGAAGTCATTGATGACAGGGAGCTCACTCGTATTGCACTTGGAGGCCTTATAAGAAAATGGGATGTTTTTAACACCACCATCCTCAACAATGACAAGATTCAGGGATTTGATGAATTATTGGCTAGATGCACTCAAGAAGAAATAAGGATGATGGAATAGACAATCCCTCAAATGGAAACAATCTCTCTTCTTTCTCTTATCATGCTAAGAGGAAGAACAATGCTAGTCCAAGAAGACAAGGTCAAGGGTTCAATCTGGGATTCAAAGAAGGAAGAAAGGGAAGATGCTTCAATTATAACAGGTTTGGCCACTTTTCTAAAGAGTGTCCTCAAAATATGGATACTCGAAGAGATGATGACAACCATAAAAACAACTACAAGGGCTATGGCAATCAAAGGAACAATGGGTTAAATAATAAAGGGAAGAGGAGTGCTCCTGATGCTCGAAATGTAAATGGTTGTCCTCCCAAAAAGTTGAGAAATTCCAGGTACGAAGAAGTTAATATTGGAGAAAAGAAAAGAAAAATTATCTTATTTCTGTCCTCACCACCGCCTCTCCTCCCGATACATTAGATCATTGGTTGATTGATAGTGGTGCATGTTTAGTCAATTTAATGTTCTTAAATTGTAAGCATAAATTATCGACCAGGATAGGTAAATTGATGAAGTAAAAGTGCACAGTATGTGCTGGAAGTTACTTATGTTGTTAAGGTGTTTATGTTATGGTTAATGTCTAAATTGAGATTCAACATGAAGATGATGTTACTAGCTATATTAGAGTATTATCTTTGAGATTTGTTAATTGATTATTCTAGAATTAATCCTAATTGAATTGAGCTTTGTAGGATGGTTGAATAATGATTTTAACTCTTTTAAATGAATCTACTATGTTAAATTGTTTTTAATTATTTTTGGATTTTTATTCTGTAGCAAAACAAGGCTAATTATGAAAACATGGAATGATGTGAAGGAGATCCTATTTTATCAAATTGGAAAATGAAGGATGGTTGAATTCAGATGCTAAGAAAAGAGCGTCACTCTTAACTATTGCAACTATATTCAATGCAAAAGTAAAACAAGAACGAGATTGTTAAGCTATGAAATAGCTAAACTATGAAATGAAATGACTGAGTTATACTAGGTAGAAAGCAAATGAAATGATTGAGTTATGCTAGGTAGAAAGAAAATGAAATGATTGAGTTATGCTAGGTATAAAGCAAACGGAATTACTGGTGCAAAGATCAATTTAATCGCGAACTCCATTGAACTGCATCCTAAAAATACAAAAACAGAGCATCCACAAATTAAATTGAAGAAATAAAAGAAAATCTACTTGCAGTGAGTCAAAGCTCTGATCTGCATGCAGGGGCCCTCCACAAGGCAGTCAGAAGCTTTAATCAACGCAACGTAAACTGTATGAACCAAGATCTATTAATCAGAAAATAGTTTCTATAGGATGCTTTCAAAATTACATACAATGGTGCACACTTAACACAGAGCGACCATTGTTCTTATAGAGTTTTTAATTAACAACATGAGAAATTCAAGCCTAAGGATCTTCGCTACAATCCTTATCAAACCAAATCATATCGCTTATTCATCGATTTTCTATTGAAAAAGAAAATCGATAATATCTCTTGAAACTCAGACTCTGTTCCAGCACATTATCTTACGGTTGATTGTCATGGTTGACCGTGTTGTAGTGCGATCATCTTGATGGATTGGCTCAAGTAAACAGGAAGAAATCCATGAGAGGATCATTCTCTATCTACCCATATACTCCTTTGTTGAGCTGGTGCACTCGAACCCTGTCAATAATGGAAATAGTTGCGAATCTATGGATTAGCTGCATAATCAGGTTAATTCTGTAGTTGAATGCAAACTTTAATAAAATAATAAGGCATATTGACAAAATATGAAAAATAGGACATATGAGTGCTTACCTTAACAAAACCTTATATTTATTGCATTTATTTGGATGATAGCAATAGGAAAATAGAGGAATATGGGTAAAAAGGGTGTCAAGGTAAAGTAGTTCTTGGACTCTACATTCCCCCACACTGGAGGTTTTGTATATCCTCATACAACATAGCATTGTGATTCTCCTGTACATCCTTGCTATCACATCTAGATTTCACTTTCTTCTTCTTTTTGGCAGCGACTGCCATTCTTGGTTTCTTCATAAAGATTTTATACTTCAAGTTAATGGTTGTTGAAAATGGCAACAAGAAATGCTAAAAATATAAGTGCTAAAAATAGTAGTTTGGGTACCAGTGCTGGATTGGGCAACAGGGAATGAAAAATGGAAGTGCTAAAATAGCATTGTATTTTTAGCAGTTCAGGATGGATTCCTATTTTAGTCAGTCCCTGGACTAAAAATAGGAAGTAAAATTCGAATTTGATATTAATAGCAGTTTGTAAATTAATTAATTAATTCATCTTGAGTTAATTAGTTAAGGAAAATCAAACTTGAAGTCTATGTGGGGACATGCAACAGTTTATCTATTAATTGAGGAATTTATCCATCAGTTAAAGAGATAAGGATGAGTTGTAATATTGAGTTGTAATTAGTTGGCTCAGCTAATTGAGTCAAGTCCAGTTAGATTAATTTAACAGTTTGTTAAATTAATGAGAGTTCAGTTAGTTAATGCTTGCATGCATGTAACTATTGTATTTTAGATAACTGAGTATTCACTCATGGATAACTCATGCATGTCAGTTCAGACAGAGACCTAGTTGAGATCAGAGAAGGGACAGTGTACTATCAATTGGATGAATATTTTTCCTATAAAGGAAGATCATCCAAGTGGCTAACTGTGTGAAGAGGCCAATTCACACAAGTGACTGCATTGGACCCCAATCAAAATTGTGCAAAGAAATAGGAAGCTTGGAGGGAAGACCAGAGGTCAGATAGAGGCCTTTAACTGTCTATGAGCATCAGAGGTATTGCAGAGAGAGCAGGATAGCTTTTGAGCTAATTCTTTTTGTAATACTGGCTATATTTCCACTTGTATGATAATACAGAGTTGGGGTTTTAGGCTAAGGCTTTCCCTGGGTAAATTCTTCTGTGTTATTTGTGATTGATTCCTTCTTATCAGTTATATGTGTTCTTATTGATGTTGCTCATGTTCGATTAAGCTTCCGCTAAATTGTTTGTAGAAGTAGATCAAGTGTTTTGCTTTAGTACATTGCATTACCAGGTGATCTACAGTGGGAATTTCTACATGGTATCAAAGCTAACTGATTTGTAGAAAAATTCTACAAGGTATCGGAGCAAAGGTGATCAAATGAGATAACAGTATACTCAGAGGAGATTTCAAAGTTTTGAGTTTTGGGCCGAGAGTTTGCATAGCAGATCTAAAAATTTATGTACAAAACTTTCAGAAAAAAATATCCGATTTGGATTTCTTGCGGAAAAATACGCAAAATAAAAATAAAAAATAAAAAAATCCACTGAATTAGAGTTCGGAGGAGGGAGATATCGTTGATTTAAAATCAAGACTTTTTCTAAAAAAATTCGTGACATCAGGAAATATGAAACAGATTGGTGTGCTAGCCAAGGACCTGTATGCACTTGAGGTACAAGATGCATGCAAAGCCTTGAGGAGCAAGGCAAAGGTTAGATACTTGCTGGTTGAGAGGGAGAGTAAATTACCTCTCAACATGCAGCGCCAGAAGAAGTCTCAGACAATTATGGAGGAGCCACAATTGGTGAAACAGCTTTAGGAGGTTATGGCGCAGCCACAACTAGAGAAGCTGAGAGGAGACTGAGTGGAGGCATCCGCTCATGCAGAGACCTCCAGTGGGGGGAAAATTCGAGCCAGGTGGCCAAAGGGATCATAAGAGGTGGGGTGATGTGGAGTGATCGTCCCAAGGAGGAGGGGCAGGATCCTTGAGGTACCCAACCTCTTTGATTTGACTTTGCTACAGGAGCCCCGATGAGGAGTAGCAAGAATGACTGATTGAGTAGAGATAGATGCGGATGGAGTGGCAGAGATAGCTACAGTGCAGGAATCCCAGGACAGTGCAGAGCTAGCAGGCTGCAACAATGCGAGAGGCACAAGTGTGTTGCACCAGTGCAGGATGGCACAAAGAGGTGTGCAACGATGCGAGATGCATGGAGATGTTGTAGTAGCGCAGAGGTCAGAGAGGGAGCACTTGTCAGCAACAGGTAGAGCTTCAGCATCAAAGTATGTTTCTAGCCCAACAAAGAGGTCAGTTGGGAGTTTTTTTTGTTCCGAGAGTTGCTGGAGAAACCACACTTGGTAGAAGTGTTGCATGCAGAACATTCTGAAGGTACAGGATCGGGTTCAAGAGGAAGCCTTTCTTATTGAGAGGGAGTGTTGAAAACAGCAACAAAAAATGCTAAAAATAGAAGTGCTAAAAATAGCAGTTTGGGTACCAGTGCTAGATTAGGCAACAAGGAATGAAAAATGGAAGTGCTAAAAATAGAATTCTATTTTTAGTAGTTCAGGATGGATTCCTATTTTAGTCAGTCCCTGGACTAAAAATAGGAAGTAAAATTCGAATTTGATATTAACAACAATTTGTAAATTAATTAATTAATTCATATTGAGTTAATTAGTTAAGAAAAATCAAAATTGAAGTCTATGTGGGGACATGCAGTAGTTTATCTATTAATTGAGGAATTTATCCATCAGTTAAAGAGATAAGGATGAGTTGTAATATTGAGTTGTAATTAGTTGGCTCAGTTAACTGAGTCAAGTCTAGTTAGATTAATTTAACAGTTTGTTAAATTAATGAGAGTTCAGTTAGTTAATGCTTGCATGCATGTAACTATTGTATTTCAGATAACTGAGTATTCACTCATGGATAACTCATGCATGTCAGTTCAGACAGAGACCCAGTTGAGATCAGAGAAGGGACAATGTACTATCAGTTGGATGAATATTTTTCCTATAAAGGAAGCTCATCCATGATGAGGATTTATCTCCTTCAGGACTGCGTAGTTGGATCAGAGGTTGGTGAGTGTGTGAAGAGGCCAATTCACACAAGTGGTTGCACTGGACCCCAATCAAAATTGTGCAAAGAAATAGGAGGCTTGGAGGGTAGACTAGAGGTTAGATAGAGGCCTTTGACTGTCTATGAGTAGTAGAAGTATTGCAGAGAGAGCAAGATAGCTTTTGAGCTGATTCTTTTTGTAATACTAGCTATATTTCCACTTGTATGATAATACAGAGTTGGGGTTTTAGGCTGAGGCTTTCCTCGGGTAAATTCTTCTACGTTATGTGTGATTGATTCCTTCTTATCAGTTATATGTGTTCTTATTAGTGTTGCTCATGTTCGATTAAGCTTCTGCTAAATTGTTTGTAGAAGTAGATCAACTGTTTTGCTTTCGTACATTGCATTACCAAGTGATCTACAGTGGGAATTTCTACATGGTATCAAAGCTAGCTAGTTTGTAGAAAAAATCTACAATGATTTCTATTTTCATTGCCCTGTTTTATTTCTTCAATTTCTTGTTATTTTTATACCATAGAACTAAGTGAAGAATAAGGTTGTCACTCTTGGAAATTTGAATTCCATTATGTGCCTTCAGCATTTGATTTTAATTTTTGATGTATCTATTTAATGTCTGCAACTCAAATATTTCTTGCTTCAAAACATTAGATGTTGGAGGTTCTTGTGGCTCATTAAACTGGTTACTTCCTTCTTCTGGGCTTGGATTGATCCTTTGGTTGTCTCTTCCTTTCTCTCTAATGATTCTATGTAATCATAAATTTCTTACTAAACAGAATCAATGCCTGGACTTTGTACTGGACTTCTTGGAGGTGAACTGAAGAGAGGTGGTGACACCCTTGGTGACAATCTTAGTGACTCTCTTGGAGAGTCTTCAAGACCTTCATATTGCTCTTTCGACTCAATATTGATATGTTCTGCAACTCCTGAGGCTACTTCTTTCACTGTGTTAAATCTAGTGCTTTTTCTCAAACCCGTGGTTGGAAATCCTTGAGTTTTCTTCTCTTTTGCTTTTGGATTTTCTTTTCTGATGAAGGATCTTGGTTTGGGGTAAAGCCTTTGTTTCCTTGATCGCTTTCTTTCTTCTAAAATTCCCTCTTTTCATTTTCTGCAAAATATCTACAATGGGTAGTTCATCCTCTGATAATTCCTGTTGGGACTGTGGTTCTTTTTCTATTATTGTTTCCATTTTTCTCTTTCTTCCCCTTAGGGTTCTACTACCACTTGGTTGTTCAAGGTTTTTCTCTTCAAAATGATTTCTTACTAGAAAAAATTCTCAATTTTCACCTATGCTTTGAAGATGAAACTCAATCAAGATTTTTATCAATCCATGATGGTACATTTTATTGTCTATAGACTGGATTTTCTTCTGAAAATTTACTAACATTTTCTTAAGGATATGCAAGAGAAAGTATGGAAGATTCATTTGATACTCTTCAAGGAAATCCATCATTATCCTAATGTGGTAGAAAAACATATACCCAAATCGACCTTCACAAGTAATAAATTTCTAAAGTACAAGGAGCAAATTTCTCTATTTACTTTTGAGGACAGAACTAGGAATACCTTTTCTGAAGATGGTAGTGTGCATGTTTGGGTTTTTCAAGAAGATTTTCCAATATTCCCCTTCGATTCCTCTATTCTTGAACCACGTTTCTCCATCTCTAGGCAATTTGGTGGCTTCTGCAATCAGGGACTGTGTTACTGTGAACTTGACATCACCTATTTCAACCTCTATTCCATCAAAAGATCGTGCAAAATTTTTCGTTACCTCCCTGTGGAAACCATCAATTTTTTCAATGAATTTTAACGACTGTACTTTCTGTAACAGTTCCCTGGTCTGAGGGTATCCTTCCAAAAATTCTTTCCTGTTGGCTCTGTTCAAATAATAACAACCATGGTGAGAGAAGTTTTTGTTTCAAGAGTTGTTTACTTGACAGGGAAATATGGTCTTGGTAGGGTTTTGTTCTGTGATGGAGAGAGATGGAGAGGCTATATGAATTGGAGGAATGAGAGAACAAGTGAATATTACAAAGGTTTTTGGAAATGAGTTAGCCGTTGGAATGCATTCAATTCAATGATTCAACGATCAAATCGATGGATTCGAAATGAGGACAAGACAAGTGTTAAAATGGTGGACTATAATGGATTTGACAAGTGAGTATCACCCATGATTTACAATGATTTTGTTTTATTCCGGTAGCGCTATGTCCACATAATTCATATATGCAATATGTTAACCCTTATTGTGAAATTAAAGTGTCACATACCTTCGACTGATTTACCAACCTTTATTTGTCCTTTGATGTCTTATGCAAGTACTTTGCACTTGAAAGGCGTCAATTATTTCCAATTTGATCCACCGTGTTCCTTTCAAATTGGCTGCAGAAATCTTATTAGATCTGCAAACACTTGTTCGAGCTGCAGAAAATCACTAATTCTGTAGTTGAGAGATTTTTAAAAGAAAGGGATGCTTAAAAAAAGGATTTTTCTTTTTGGAAGAAATGGTAAAGAGAGAAAATTTAAGGTGCAAACAGAAGTTGGTTTCACTTTAAATTTTTTGTATAAGCATGCCAACAACTTGTTGGTTTTCATGCTTAGATATATATATATATATATATATATATATATATATATATATATTTCTAATAGAGGAAAATAAAATTCTAAGGTGGAAAAGAAGAAGAATTCTTCTCAACCATCTTCAATTCTGAATTGTCTTGGAAAATTTTGACAAATTCTTCTTTTGTCAGTGGCTTCTGATAAAGTCAAAGTCGATGTCCATTTACTAAAAGAGGAATTTTCTCTTCATCAACAGTCATGATTCTAACTACACCATTGTCAAAGACATTTTCAACTTCATAAGGTCCAACCAATGAGTTTGGAATTTTCCTTGGAAGTTTTTGAACTTTGAATCAAAGAGTAAGGCCCAATCTCCTGGATGAAATTTTATTTCTTTAATGTACTTATCATGCCATTTGGACCTTTGTCGCTGAACTAGGATGGTCTTCTGGAAGGCTTCCTGTCTCATTTCATCAAGCTCATTGAGTTGTCCCATCCTTTGCTTTTGTGCTTCTAATAAGTCAAGATCCAACTGGACTGTTGTGTTACAGGTTTGGATCAGGAACTCTATTGGAAGTAAGACCTGCTTCCCATAAACAAGTTCATAGGGAGTATGTCCTATAGTACTTCTCCATGTATTTCTGTAAGCCCACAAAGATTCTGTAAGCTTTTCTGCCCAGTCCTTCCTATGTAAGTGTACAATCTTGGTAAGAATTGTTTCAATCACCTTGTTTGTAAACTCAACTTGTCCATTAAATTGTGGATGGTATGGAGTGGACTTACGATGCTTGATTTTATACTACTCCACAAGATTCTGCACTAATCTGGATGTAAATTGTGTTCCTTGATCTGTTACAATTTCTCTTGGAACACCAAAACAAGTGAAAATATCCTCAAAAAGAAATGAAACTACAGCATTTCCAGTAGCAAAAGGAAGTGCTTTAGCTTCTACCCATTTAGTGACATAATCAGTACATACCAGGATATACATTTTTTTTCTTTGAAGGTGGATTGATTAGACCAACAAAATCTAGTGCCCATTTCTCAAACGGTTCAATAAGTACCTAAGGCTGAAATGGCATTCAATTTGAAAGAGTAGGTTTTCCCATTCTCTGACAATTGTCACATATTTTAACATATTCCTTGGTATCCTTGAAAATGGAAAGCCAATAATATCCTAAAATTAGCACCTTATAAGAAATTCTTCTGTCAGAAAAATGTCCTCCACAAGGTTCATCATGGCATGCTTTAAGTATTTCCAGTATCTCATCTTCTTGAACACATCTTCTGATGATGAGATATGGTACTGTTTTGTATAATTCTTAGTTTATCCATGAATAAGATGTGATGTTGTGAACCATCTTTCTCTTTTCTCTATGAGAAAAATGAAATGGTATTTTCCCCGTAGCTAAATAGTTAGCAATATCTTCATACCAAGGTGATTTAGTAGATACCGCAAAAAGATATTCATCAGGAAATTTATCCTCCATAGGTTGATCATTATTATAATTCTGAATTCTAGATAAAATGTAAGCAATTGTATTATGTTTTCCGGGTCTATCTAGAATGGTGATGTTGAATTCTTGTAACAATAAGAGCCATCTAGTTATTCTTCCATTAGTGATTGGTTTATTCATGAGGTATCTAATGGCAGAATGATCTGTGTGAATGCAAGTTTCATAGCTAGTTATATAATGTCTGAATTTGTTGATGGCATGAACTACAGCTAAGAACTCTTTCTAAGTTACAGTATAATTTAGCTCTATTGGAGTTAAATTTTTACTAGTGTAATAGATTGCATAAGGAGTAAGGTATTTTTTTCCCTAACACAGCTCCTAAGGCCATATCTGAAGCATCGGTTGATATATGGAAATGCAATTTCCAATTAGGTCTTTTTAAGATAGGTGCTTCAGAAAATTTCTTTTTCAAATTTTCAAAGGTAGCTTGACAATCAGGATCCCAACTGAATTCACAGTCTTTGGTAAGTATTTTGAAGAGTGAAGATGCAATTTTTGTAAAGTTTTCTATAAATCTTCTATAATATCCAGTAAAAACAAGAAAACTCCTAACATCTCGTTGACAGTTTAGCATTGATAATTTAGAAATGACCTCAACTTTAGATGAGTCTACTTTAATCCCATCTCCTAAAATATGGTGACCTAAAAAAATTCCTTTATTAAACATCATAAAACATTTCTCATGACTTAACGAAAGATTTGTTTATTTACATCTTATTAGAACCTTTTCTAAATTTTCAAGTGCTTCATTAAAAGAATCTCCATAAACTGTGAAATCATCCATATACACTTCCACACAATCATGAATAAGATCAGAGAAAATTACGAGGAATGCTCTTTGGAATGTTTCTGAAGCATTTCATAATCTAAAGGGAAGTACTCGGTAAGCATAAGTTCCCCATGGATAGGTAAATGTGGTTTTATATTGATCCTCAAGTGCTACCTGAATCTTATTATATCCAATAAAATCGTCCAAAAATGAAAAATACTTTTTCCCTGCTAATGTGTCCAAGACTTGATTTATGAAAGGAAATGGAAGGTGGTCTTTTAATGTTGCTTTATTCAATTTCCTGTAATCGATACATACTCTCCATTTCCCATTTTTCTTAGGAACGATTACTAGGGGTGAAACCCACTGACTGTCTGATATTGGATAGATGAAGTTCACATTTAGCAGCTTTTGTAATTCCTCCTTAACAATTTCTTTTAGATTTGGGTTCTTTCTTCGTTGTGGTTGTCTAACTGGACTTGCACTCTGTTCAATGTAGATATGATGCATGCAAGATTTAAGATCAATTCCTCTCATATTAGTGTATTCCCATGCATAAGCAGAAGAATGTTTTTGTAAAATTTCTACTAGTTGATTATTTTGTAATTCTTCCAGGTTTTCATTAATATTCAAAGTTTTACCTGGAAAAGTTTCTATTGAAGAATTCCCAAATTTCTTCTTAGAGAGAAAAGATACTTGTCTAGATGAGAGATATTCATTTCGACTACAGTCATAATGTGAGGAAGATTCATTATTTTCCATTAGATTTAAAATTTGGTCCTCCTCTCTTACTTGTTCACTAGTGAAAACAGGTTGTATATCATCACCATCTATCCATTCCTTCTTCTCTATTTCTATTATTTTTTTTGCAGGTGGGTACAATATAAATTTCTTTGTACAATTTCCATCTGAGATAAACATGTCACCTGATCTACAACCGATGAAAGCATTAGTTGTAGCTAACCAAGGTCTTCCTAGGATTAATGGATGTCCTCCTAGATTATTCTTGGGTGTTAAGACCATGAAAGCGACAAGATATTCCCACAGATCTAAGGATACACAAACATCTTCTAACACACCATCAGGTTTAATCACAGACCTATCTGCTAATTGTAATAGTGTTGGTGTGTATTGAAAGTTAGGAAGCCTAAGTGAATCCAAAACTTGTTTACTCATTATGTTTATGGCTGCTCCTAGATCAATGAGTGTGTTTGGTATTTCAATTCCATTGATGTAAATTTTCACAATGGGGCTCCCTGGGTCTAGATATTTTTTTATTGTTGTTTTCCCCATCATGATGTCTGCAATTTTCCCAACTAATTGAATTATTTTTATGTCTTTTCTTCTTCTTCCTGATCTTTAAGTACTTAATTCATTGACTTTTTTTGCGAAGATTGGTATTTCTTTTATGGCTTGGAACAAAGGAATTTTTATACAAACATTTCTTAATTCATCCAACATATTGTAATGAGGAAATGTGATTTGTTTTTCTACTCCTTCATCAATTTTCAACCATTCAGGAAAAGGTGGTCTAATGGATACTGAGTTTTGTTCTATAATAGGAGTATTTATTGGAACATTTCTTGTTTGATTATTTTCTTTCCGAGGAAGAGAGGTCTCTCCTTCTTCAGATTGATTTTTATGTTTTTGAAGATTCGTCCTTGCTTCCTGAATAATAGCAAGGGCTTTTCTTTGCAATACTCTTCCAGATATTAATTGAACATTATTTAGATCTAGTGGAGTTATTACATAGGTTTGATAATTTTTCCCTTCCATATTATAAACAAGTTGTTGTTGTGACATCTTATTATTGGGATTTGGAAGTGGTTGAGCAGGTAGTCGATTTGATTTTTGTGCAAATGGTAGGGAGAGATGTGGATTTTCATTTTGAGTTTGGACTTGAGGTAATTGATTGGATTGAGAAATTTGATTAAATTAGGGTAGGAATTGTAGTGGAAAAGTAGGGTAGGATGGTGAATATTGTTGATATGGAGCATAAGCCCCATAACAATTTTTCCATCCTTGATTCCAAGATTGTGATTGTGGCTGAGCCCAAGGATGCCAAGATGGATTCCAATTATTTTTTAAAGACTGAGCAAATTGTTGTGATCTAAAGCCTTGTGGTTGGCTTGTTTGAGAGTTCTGCCATGGTATCTTGGCAAAAAAATAAAGAGGGTCTACTTGTTCTAGTATCCCTTCATCATTAAATATAGCCTTGAGACTTGGTAAAAAAGGGCATTCCTTAGTATCATGGGTATCTGCACATATGGCACAAGTTTCTATAGTTTTTAAGTCTAAAGGACATTCTCTTAGAGCATGCTTCTTTCGACATCTAGGACAGAAAATGGATAATGCAACATTTTCGGATTTTTTCTTGTTCTATAGTTTAAGGGTGTCAATTTGTTCAGTTATACTCCCTAAAATATCTATCTTGAAAGTATCAAGCAAGATTCCTAATTCTGACCTACTGACTGCCCTAGCTGCAGATTTATTGGTTCTTGATAAGAGAGGGTCTCTAAGACTTTTTCCAACTCGTGCTTTATCCCTTGAGATATGTACACATAAATCATAGATATCTGTAAATAGTAGTTGAGAAATATCTCCTTTTCCTGTTAAGTTGAGGAGATCGATCCACTCATCTCTGACAGCTTTGAGTAGGAGGGCTTTCAAAGTTTCATCATCCAAACTATCCATTTCTCCTTTTAAGATTATAGACAAATCTTTCGACTATGTCTTCAAGATTCTCATATTCTTTTTGTTTCATTTTGAAGACTTTGTCTTTATTATTGTGAGGCATACAGTAATCTCTATATTTATATAAGAAAGCTTCTGTCATTTGTGCCCATGTCCTTATAGAATTTGTTCCTAGACTCATGAACCATTTTAATGTTGAATCCTTTAAGGTAGCAGGGAACAATTTCAATTTTTGAGCATCATGCAGATAATCATATGATCTGCATAATACTTCAAATTTGAAGAGAAATGTCTTTAGGTATTCACTTATTTTTCCATGGAAATTAGGAAGAATATAAGGTGAAATTTTTTTCATTGTGAGGGTTGTATCTTCATCAAAAATAGGAAATCCAAAAGGATCTTGATTTCCTCTACCTCTACCCCCTCCTCTGTTTCTATCTCCACCTCCTCCTCTACCTCTACCTCCTCCAATGATATTTTGATCACCATTGACATTGTGTACCTCACCTTCTCCTTCTTCAACCATGATAGATTATTCAAAATTAATGTAAGTTCTTCTAATTCTTTTGGTTCCTCTATCAATGGATAGCCAAAAGGAGTTTCTTGTTCCTCTTCTTCACTACGAAATTCTAATTCTTCTCCTAGAATTTGTTCATCAGTGGAAGATAGAAAAACTACTCCTGTAGTTGGGGATGTAGGATTTTCCTCAATTAATGCTTTAGTAGATGAAGTAGTTGAAGTTTTGGATTGGATTTCTGATCTTGAGACTTCACCAAGTCTTTGTTAACCTACAAGTGGAATTCGGATTTGAGTAGGTGGTGTAGAACTTCGAAGTTGTGGTGGAGTGAGTGGATTTGTGGGGATTAAGCTTCATCCTCATCCTACAAATCTACCTCTAGAGTCTCTTTCCCTACGCATATCATGTTTTTAATTGATGATTATTTTTTTAACTTCTATTTGTACTTCTCCGACAACAATGCCAAAATGTTTAGTGAATTTAATGTTCTTAAATTATAAGCATAAATTATTGACCAGGGTAAGTAAACTGACGAAGTACAAGTGCACTGTATGTGCTAGAAGTTACTTATGTCGTTAAGGTGTTTATGTTATGGTTAATGTCTAAATCTAGAATCAATATGGAGATGATGTTACTATCTATATTAGAGTATTATCTTTGAGATTTGTTAATTGATTATTCTAGAATTAATCCTAATTGAATTGAGCTTTGTAGGATGGTTGAATAATGATTTTAACTCTTTTCAATGAATCTACTAAGTTAAATTGTTTTCAATTATTTTTGGATTTTTATGCTGCAGCTAAACAAGGCTAATTATGAAAGCATGGAATGATGTGAAGGAGATCCTATTTTATCAAATTGGAAAATGATGGATGTTTGAATTCAAATGCTAAGAAAACATTGTCACTCTTAACTACTGCAACTTCATTCAATGCAAAAGTAAAACAAGAAAGAGATTGTTAAGCGATGAAATAGCTAAACTATGAAACGAAATCACTGAATTATACTAAGTAGAAAGAAAATGAAATGATTGAGTTATGCTAGGTATAAAGAAAAAAAATACTAATGCGGAGATCAATTTAATCGTGAATTCCATTGAACTGCATCCTAAAAATATAAAAATAGAGCATCCAAAAATAAAATCTAAGAAATAAAAGAAAATCTACTTGCAGTGAGTCAAAGACCTGGTGTGCACACAGGGACCCTCCACGAGGCAATCAACATATTTAATAAATGCAACATAAAATGTATGAACCAAGATCTATTAATCAGAAAATAGTTTCTACAGGATGCTTTCAAAATTACATACGGTGGTGCACACTTAACACAAAGCGGCCATTTTTCTTATAGATTTTTTAATTAACAATATCAGAAATTCAAGCCTAAGGATCTTCGCCACAATTCTTATCAAACCAAATCATATCACTTATTCATCGATTTGCTATTGAAAATGAAAATCGATAATATCTCTTGAAACTCGGACTCTATTCCAGCATATTATCTTGTGGTTGACTGTCATTGTTGACCGTGTTGTTGTGTGATCATCATGATGGATTGGCTCGAGTAAATAGAAATAAATCCATGAGAGGATCATTCTCTATCTACCCATATACTCCTTTGCTAAGCAGGCGCATTCGAACTCTGTCAACAATGGAAGTACTGCAGATCTATGGATCAGCTACAGAATCAGGTCAATTCTGTAGCTGAATGCAACCATTAATAAAACAATAAGGGATATTGACAAAATGTGAAAAAGAGGACATATGAGTGCTTACCTTAACAAAACCTTATATTTATTGCATTTATTTGGATGATAACAATAGGAAAAAGGAGGAAATATGGGCAAAAAGGGTGTCAAGGTAAAGCAGTCCTTGGACTCTACATTGCCTCAAGGAACTTCACTGGGTACAAAGAGGCTCTCTCAAACTTTATTGAAAAGAAGATAGATATGGAGATTATACTTGGGGATAATGCCACTTATCCCGTGAAAGGAATTAGGATTTTTACTCTTCACTTAAATCAAGATCAAACCCTTCATTTCCAAGAAGTGTTGTATGTACCTGATCTAGAAAAGAACTTGGTCTCTGTTTTTGTGATGGAAGATAAAGGTTTCGAGTTGACATTCATTGATGGGAAGGTTCACATTAGGAAAAGGAACCCAAGTTATGCATTCACTCCTGGATTCAGGGTTGAAGGTCTCTATCAGGTTGGAGGAAGTCTGTTGGGAGAAATGACTTGCGATACTTCTCTTCAATCTGAATTATGGCATCAAATATTTTCTCACCTTCATTACAAAGCCTTACCTGATGCAAGGAAGATGGTAACAGGTATGCCTAAATTCAACTTGGATCATGAAGGGGTTTGTCAAGGTTGTGCAGCTAGAAGAAATACAATGGGACCATTGCCCTCAAGTGAAATTCAAACTACCGATATTCTTCAATTGGTCCATTCTGGTCTATCAAGTATGTTTCCCACGACATATTTGGGTGGATATCTGTACAATGCAATTTTTGTTGATGACTTATCTCGAAAAACATGGATGTATTTCTTAAAGAAGAAGGACGAAGTGTTCAAATGGTTTCGCTCTTTCAAAGCCTTGGCCGAGAATCAAACAGGGAAGAATATCAAAATATTGATATGGGACCAAATATGAGTCAAATGAATTCAATGAATATTGTAGGGAATTTGGCATTAAGAGAAGACCACTACTACATATACTCTTGAAATAAATGGTGTGACCGAAAGGAATAATCGAACTATAATAGAAGACACCCGTGTCATGCTTCATAACCAAGGTCTACCGAAGTTATTATGGGGAGAAGCTACCAACACCACTGTGTATGTTCAAAATAGATGCCTACAACAAGAATTGGACTTCAAGACACCTGAATAAGTATTTACCGAAAAGAAACTTGATCTTTCTCATGTGCTGAAAGAGAAAATAAGCAAGCTAGATGCTTCTGGGAATAAATGAATGTTTGTGGGCTACAGTGAAACTTCAAAGGAATATAAAATCTAGGTGACTGGTCAAAGGGAAGTGGAAATAAGTCATGATGTCACTTTCGATGAACATGTTTCCCTTAGGAAAGTTTAAGATCTTCCTATCCCTAGGAAGGACAATGATCATGATGTAGGAAAGAAGGATGAACCTTCGTCTGATGACTCGATGCTCGATGTTGAAGGTCCAATTGATCACATTGATCCACTTCCTAGTGAGCCATCTACTTCAAGAAAAATTCCTTTGTGGCTTAATGATACTCTTGAAGATGTCGAGAGACATATTTCATCGAGGGGAACATTGTGTGAAATCAAGAAGTTGAAAAGATACCAAGGATACTTAGCTGCCATGAATACCATTGTACAATCTGAGCCTTGTGTATTCGAATAAACTGTGAAACACCAAGTTTTGAAGGATGAAATGAATGAAGAGTATGAGTTGATCATAAAGAATGATGTCTGGGATGTGGTTCTGAGACCCAAGGACAAGTCAATGGTCACTTCAAAATGGCTCTACAAGATCAAACATGGAGATGATGGGAGTGCTGAAAAGTTCATGGCCAAATTCATTGCTTTAGGCTTCTCTCAAAAGGAAGGAGTAGACTATGATGAGATATTTGCACCAGTTTCTCGATATACCACCATATGTTCGATCATAGCCCTTGCTACCTCGCAAGGATGGAGCCTATACCAGATGGATGTAAAAACTCCCTTCTTGCATGGCTCACTTAAGGAGGAAGTATAAGTAGAACAACCCTAGGGGTTCGAAGTTCAATACTGTGAAACACATGTATGCATGTTGAAGAAATCCCTCTATGGATTAAGGAACACCCCTAAGGCTTGGTATGAGAGGATTGATAGTTATCTTATGAAACTTGGATTTACAAGGAGAGATGCTAACCTAAACCTATACTTCAAGGTTGAAAAGGAAACACCTCTCATTCTGGTCCTTTATTTGGATAATCTCTTTTTGACAGGTGATGACCCTCTCATTCATCAATGCAAGAGAGAGTTGGCTTCTTAATTCGAGATGAAAGACCTAGGACTAATGCACTACTTCCTAGGACTCGAGTTCTAGAAAAGTCCAGGTGAAATTTTCCTTTCTCAAGGAAAATACATTGTGAAGCTACTTGACAGATATGGGTTGGTGGACTGCAAGTCCGTATCTACTTCAATGGAAATCAACTTCAAGAAGTTACGTGGAAGTTTTGTTGGGCCTGGATTAGCAAACCCTTCAGAGTATCGTCAACTTGTAGGGGTCCTGATGTTCTCGGTCAACTCTCGTCCTGACATATGCTTTGTTGTGAACACGTTGAGTCAATTTATGGTCGATCCTCATCACATTCATTAGATAGCTGATAAGAATCTCTTGATATATCTCCAGGGCACAATCCACTATGGACCGAAATACACTACCTGGAACTTGAGGCAACATGGATATTTAGATGTTGATTGAGCTCCCAGTGTGGTGGATCATAAGAGCACGTCTGGGTGTTGCTTCTCTTTGAGGTCTACCTTAATATCTTGGATGAGCAGGAAGCAGAAATCAGTTTCTTTAAGCACCACCAAGGCCAAATACATTGTTGCGAGTATGGCATATTGTGAAGCTGATTGGTTGAGAAAGCTCTTTAGTGAGCCATTCGAGCACATGTTAGATACCATCATGGTCTTTTGCGACAACTAGAGTGGGATTCGCCCATCATATAATCCCATGTTCCACAATCACTCTAAGAACATCGATATCAGGTACCACTTTATCCGGTATATGGTACAGCATGGAGAAATAAGGATCCAATACATCAGGACAGACCAGCAGGTCGCAGACATTCTCATGAAGCCTTTGGGGAAGGTCAAATTCTTAACCTTCCGAGAGAGACCTAAAGTCGTGGAAAAACCATCCTATGAGGGTCTCGAATGAGTTGGACACTGAGCTCTGGGAGCTCCTAGGGGCTTGGGGTACTTCTTGGAGCTATGAGTGACCATAGGATAAGTGGTTCACCTTCCCCTAGTGGTGTGCTAGATACAGGGTGAGGGATTCACCTTCCCTTGTGATACCCCATGATGGACACATGTATGTAGGGTGAGTGGTTCACCTTCCCTCGTGATACCCCATGATGGACACATGTATTTAGGATGAGTGGTTCACATTCCCCTACGATTGACATATGCATAGGATGAGTGGTGCACTTTCTCCTATGGCATATGAGAAGGATGAGTGGTTCACCTTCTCCTGTCGATGCCCCAACACACATCCTACCCATGGAATCTGAGACTCATGGGAAGGTACCTCTCATCTGGACAATGAGTTGGGAAAAGAAGGTTAGGGATCACATCACTACCAATGGATGTATCATGTATTATCATACTCCCTATGACTAGGATGCATGGTGTTCAACAACTTGATATGGGATCAAGCACTGACTTTTGTAAGTGAAGAGTGGTATGATCTTTTGCCTCAGTCTCAATCACTTCTTCATTATTACTTCATCATTTAGCATATCAGATTAGAGTAGGGCAGCAATGACAGAGATGGTACATGATGACAGATGGATTGGAAAGTGGAATTCTCCCTAGTTGAGAACGAGCATTAAAATTGGAAACTAGGGCCAAATTCCACCTTAGGACAACTCATATGATGGAGATGATTATTACATTGGATTCATATTTTTGAGAGGTCCAATTTTGATATAAATATAATCTCCTTTCGACAAGCATAAGTGGAATTTTGAATTTATTTTCTCTAATGCACAAACTTTCAAGTTCGACCTCAGTCAAATGTAGGCTCGAGAAGCCTAATGGATGTGCCTCCTCAGCCTCAATGAATTGTATAAATAGGAGTGAAATCTCTCCTCATTTGGACATCACTCATCACATCATTTCATCTCTCTCTCTTCTCTTGATTGGTTCGTACAACTTGGGAAACCTCTCTCTCTTCTTCACCTGTGTGGCAAAAGGCCAAAAATTTCAGGGATAGAACAAGCTGAAATTTCAGAGAATCAAACCTGCATTGACCATCATTGACCAAGCCTATTTTGACCAATTTGACTTCGGTTTTCAGGGCATAATTCTTGTTAAAATTAGAATTCTTGTTAGGATTGATCTAAATATCATCTGATTCCGATAAGTATTTATGGAGATATGAATTTATTTTGATTATAGACAAATTGTCAAGGTTGGCCAACAAACTTATGTAGGCTCAGAAGCCCAACAGTCATGTCTATTCAACCACAACATTTGCATATAAATACAAGGAGCATTCTCCCCATTTGGACAATTCAATTCACTCATCTTCTCTCTCTCTCTCCTACGCATAAAAGGAGCCTCTCTCACACACACGTGTGGCTGAAAGGAAGACATCCTAGGGCAAGGAAGACACAAAGAAGGACGCTAGGGTAGCAGGTCATTTCTTTGACCAGTGTTGACCTTCCAGAAGTGCGGATTGGGTGTGGTTGCCTCTCCTAAGCAGGCCGAAATTTTTGGCATGAAAATCGAGGTGATCTCACCTCTGGTTTGACTGGTGTTGACTGCCCTAGTTTAGGGCTGCAGTTGACTTCAGAAATTTGCAAATAGATTGAACTTTTGGGGTTGTTCGAGGAAAAGTTGACCAGAAATTGACCAAGTATTTTTGAGGTCAATTTCAAATAGTTTGACCAAGTTTGACTTTGCTGATCTAGGGTTTGCTACCACTGATATAAAATTCCATAATCCAGATTTTGTACTATTTCTCTCTGTTGAAGATAAAAGAAGATTTGATCAAAGGGTTTCCCCGCATTAGGTTTTGTACCTGGCTAGCCGCCACATCTCGTGTCTCTTGTCTTCGCTTGTTTTCTGTTGATCATTTAATGTTCTATCTGCACTTTACTTAATGTATATGTGATTGCTAATCTGTGGCTAATAAGAAGAAAAATAAGTAAACTACTCTTAGCATAGAACATACCATAATTTAACATGGTATCAGAGCTGAGGTGAAGACAAAGCCCAAGCAAGAGCAAGAGAAATCACCGAAGAGAAGGTTGGCAAGGCTATATTAAAGAAATCATGGGTCCTCAACACACTTCCCTGCTGAAGACAAACTCCGTGAGAAATCTGACTATCACAGACAGAAGATGTCTCTCGATCTAACATTAGAAGAGCAAGAAGTGTTGGACCATGTGAGAGGTGGGATTGTTGAGCCTCCATCAAATGCATATGTTGCTGCCAAGAACAAATGGACCAAGGGATAAGTCAACGCAAGGAAGATCATTCGAGACTCTATCGACAAGCGTTGGTGGCCTATGTTTCTGAGCTGAACACCTCCAAGGAAATCTATGATAGACTGGTGAGTTTATTTAAAGTTAATGATGCAAATCAAGTCTTGTTTCTTAGAAATACGCTGAAGGAAATTAAGAAGGGAAAAGATGAGAGTATGCAAGCATATTTTCTAAGGATAACCGAGATCAAGAAAGATCTCCTATCTATTGGGGAAGTAATTCCTGACATGGAAATGACACTCACAACTCTTGGAGGTCTGCCATCTAAATGGTATATATTCAGGACTACTCTTCTCAATAATAACGTAATTCTTGGATTTGAGGAATTAATGACCAGATGCATTCAAGAAGAAATGAGGATGGAAGAGCAAGAAATTCCCATACTTAAAGGTCATCCCTCTGCCTTTTCTTCTCATACTAAAATAAGAAACAATTCTGGGTCACTATGTAAGGGAGTGCCCTGATAAAAGGGACTCACATCGGGACGATGATCAAAATCCATCTCAAGGCAATCAAAGGAATGGCAAGTCAAATGACAGAGGTAAAAGAAGTGCTGGAAATCAAAGAAGAGGACAATCATTCAAGAAGGCAAGAAATTCCAGGTATGAATCTAACACTGTTAACAATAAGCAAGATGAATATTATCTACCAGTAGCTCTATCTACTAGTGCTCCCCCGGACTCGCTGGGAAATTGCCTGATTGATAGTGGTGCCTCAAGGCACTTCACTGGTTACAAAGAAGCTCTCTATAATTTGATAGAGAAGGAAACCAACCTGGAAATTGTTCTTGGAGATAATTCAAAATATCCTGTGAAATGCGTAGGAAATGTCACTCTTCAATTGAATCAGGGTAATACTATCCACTTACAAGATGTATTATATGTGCCTAATCTGAAAAAGAACCTGGTGTCCATTTTGGCAATGGAAGACAAAGGCTACAAAGTGGCCTTCAGTGATGGCAAGGTACGTGTATGGAAAAAGAACTTTAAAGATGCTTTTACTCTTGGGTTTCGAGTTGATTCATTATATCAGGTTGGAGGAAGTCCGCTGGGTGTCATGTCTTGTGACACATCTCTTCAGTCCGAACTATGGCATCGGAGGTTTTCTCACCTTCATTATAAAGCTCTACCCGATGTAAGGAAAATGGTGACCGAGATTCCTGAGTTCAGATTAGAGCAAGAAGGTGTATGTCCAAGATGTGCCGAAGGAAAGCTCAAAAGGAGACCATTCCCCTCAAGCCAAAGCAAGACCTCTAATATATTGCAGTTGGTTCACTCAGACATATCCGGTGTGATGCCTGTGAACTCCTTAGGAGGATATTTATATTACCTCACTTTTACAGATGATTATTCTCGCAAGAATTGGATATACTTCTTGAAAAAGAAGGATGAAGTGTTTTCCTGGTTTCAACACTTCAAAGCCTTGATCGAGAATCAAGCCAAAAAGAAGATCAAGATCTTAAGGACTGATAATGGGATTGAATATGAATCCAATGAGTTTCATGACTTTTGCAAAGAGGCTGGCATTAAGAGGGAGACTACTACACCAAATACTCTTGATCAGAATGGTGTGGCGGAAAGGAAGAATCGTACAATTGTGGAAGTTGTCCGTGCTATGCTCCATGATCAAAGACATCCAAAGTTTCTATGTGTCGAAGCTACAAATACCGCCATATATGTACAAAACCTATGCCCTCGTCAAGCATTGGGTTCCAAGACTCCCGAAGAAATTTTCACCGGTAAGAAACTGACATATCTCATTTTAGAATTTTTGGAAGCCCTATATATTTTCATGTGCCTAAAGAGAAAAGGAATAAATTGGGTGCATCTGGAAAGAAAGGAATCTTGATGGGCTATAGCGAAAATACTAAGGGTTATAGAATCTATGTAGCTGGTCAAAGGGAAGTCAAGATTATTCATGATGTCACCTTTGACGAAGATATGGCTCTTAGCAAAGTAGACAATCTTCCTACTTTAAGGGGATCTAAAGATGCTGACACTAGGGAACCGAAGGAAAAGGAAGATGAGATGATGCCCGATGTGGAATAAACTATGGATCCTATTGATCCTCCTCCACAAGATCCTTCCTCTTCTAGGAAGAGGCCTTCATGGCTTAGGGGGACACTTGATGATGCTGAAGGACACATTGCACCCAGAGGAACCTTCCGTGAAAGTAAGAAGCCGAACAAGTATCAGGGATACCTGACCATCATGAGCATGATCATCCAAAATGAGCCTTTGTCATTCACATATGCTGTCAAGCATCAAGTATGGAAGGATGCTATGATCGAGGAATATGCGTCCATTATGAAAAACGATGTTTGGGATGTGGTCCCCAGACCCTGGGATAAAGCAGTTGTCACTTCAAAATGGCTTTACAAGATAAAGCATGCAGTTGATGGAAGTGTGGAAAAGTATAAGGCTAGTTTTGTTGCTCGTGGATTCTCCCAGAAGGAAGGTATAGGCTATGATGAGATATTTGCACCTATTGCCCGATATACCACCATCCACTCAATCATAGCCCTTGTTGGTTCACAAAGATTGAACCTACATCAGATGGATGTCAACATTGCGTTCTTACATGGTTCAATCAAAGAGGAGGTCTATGTGGAGAAACCCGAAGGATTTGAGATTTATGATCGAGAATCTCATGTGTGCAGGTTGAAGAAGGCCCTCTATGTACTAAAGCAAGCACCCCGAGCATGGTATGAGAGGATCGATAGCTACTTGATGAAACCGGGATTCACTAGGAGTGAAGCTGACCCTAACCTTTACTTTAAGGTTATAGATGACAAAAATCTCATACTGGTGCTATATGTTGATGACCTCTTTCTAAAAGGTGCAGACCCTCTCATTCATGAATGTAAGAGGGAGCTGGCTTCTGAGTTCGAGATCAAAGACCTAGGACTTATGCACTATTTCCTAGGATTAGAAGTCTGGCAAAAACCAGGGGAGATTTTCCTATCTCAACGAAAATATGTGGTGAAGATATTGGAGAGATTTGGCATGGTGGGCTGCAAGCCCGTAACTACCCCGTAAGTGGTATTGCTACCGGACCTATTTTACGAAATGCTACCGAGTATCGTCAACTCGTTGGAGCATTAATGTTCTTGGTGAACTCCCTTCCGGATATATGCTTTGCAGTCAACACATTGAGTCAACATATGGTTGAGCCTCACCACTCACATTGGATTAGTGCCAAGAATCTGTTGAGATATCTTCATGGCACAATCACTCATGGGTTGAGATACACTACCGAAGATGTGAGACTACTTGGGTATACTGATGCTAATTTGGCAAGCAGTGTGGTGGACCGAAAGAGCACTTCCTAGTGTTGTTTCTCTTTGGGATCTGCCTCGATATCCTAGATGAGAAGGAAGCAAAAGTCAGTGGCATTAAGCACCGCTGAGGCAGAGTACATTGTTGCTAGCATGGCCTCCTGTGAGGAAATCTAGTTGCGAGAGCTCTTTAGTGAGCTGTTTGGATTTACATTGGATACCACCGTGATCCTGTGTGACAACCAGAGCAGGAAACATTTATCAGAGAATCCTGTATTTCATGATCGCTCCAAGCATATTGATATTAGGTACCATTATATTTGAGATATAGTGCAGCGAGGAGCAATAAGGCTCCAACATATCGGTACAGATGAACAGGTCACCACCATTTTGACAAAGCCCCTAGGAAAAGGTCAATTTTTTTACTTTCCGAGAATGACTTGATGTCATTCATAAACCCTCTTATGAGGGTTGAGTATGATGTATTGAGCTCTGGGAGCTCCAGTGGGGTGCGGGGTACTTCTTGGAGCAACATGTGACCACAGGGCGACTCCCCGTCCCTTGGTGGTGCACTATGTACAAGGTAAAGGTTCAACCTTCCCCTGTGACACCCCGTGACGACTATGGAATAGGATGATTAGTTCTCCTGTGGGCCAGGATGATTCGTTCTCCGTGGTGACTGTGGTACAGGATGATTAGTTCTCCTGTAGGCTAGGATGATTAGTTCTCTGTGGCATCCACTATAAAATATGATTCGTTCTCCTGTGGATAGGATGATTAGTTCTCCTGTCGAGGCATCCTACCCATGCAGTCTAGGACTCATGGGAAGTACCTCTCATCTGATCAATGAGTAGTGAAATGAAAATAGGGACCATAGTAGTACTATTGATGGACGCATCGTTGTATCTATCGTACTCCCTATGCCAGGATGACATCAATTGATTTGGGATCAATGATACTGATCTGGGATCAGTGAGAGTGGTACACACTCTAAGACTGACTTTGGGTCAGTGAAGGATGGTATGATACATCCTCGATCATTTCTTCTTCTTCATAGTTCGAGCAGAGCAGACCAGAGTGGGGTCAAGTTGTGCAAGACAGTGCATTTGATGGATAGATAGCAGCGACGGTCAGACGGATTGCAGATGGAGTTCTCTCTAGTTGAGAGGGAGTGTTAAAATTGGAAACTAGGGCCAAACTCCATGTGGATCACCTTATTTATGGCTTCTGATATTTTTCCTAGATTCTTCTCGTAGAGAGGTGTAGGATTGATCTAAATATCATCTGATTCCGATAAGTATTTATGGATATATGAATTTATTTTGATTATAGATAAATTGTCAAGGTTGGCCAACAAACTTATGTAGGCTCAGAAGCCCAACAGTCATATCTATTCAACCTCAACGTTTGCATATAAACACAAGGAGCATTCTCCTCATTTGGACAATTCAATTCACTCATCTTCTCTCTCTCTCCCCTACGCATAAAAGGATCCTCTCTCTCTCTCTCACGTGTGGCTGAAAAGAAGACGTCCTAGGGAAAGAAAGACATAGAAAGAAGGACGCTAGGGAAACATGTCATCTCTTTGACCAACGTTGACCAAGCGTTGACCTTCCAGAAGTGTGGATTGGGTGTGGTTTCCTCTCCTAGGCAAGCTGCAATTTTTGGCACGAAAATCAAGGTGATCTCACCTCTGGTTTGACCGGTGTTGACTACCTTAGTTTAGGGCTATAGTTCGCTTCAAAAATCTGTAAATTGACTGAACTTTTGGGGCTGTTCAAGGGTTGTTTCTTCAAGCTATTTGAGGACAAGTTGATTGGAAATTGACTAAGTATTTTTTAGGTCAATTTCAACTAGTTTCACCAAGATTGACTTTGCTGATCTAGGGTTTGCTATTGCTGATATAAAATTACAGAATTCGGATTTTGTACTATTTCTCTCTATTGAACTATTGAAGATAAAAGAAGATCTGATCAAAGGGTTTCCCTGCATTGGGGTTTGCCCCTGGCTAGCCACCACATCTTGTGTCTGTTGTCTTGGCTTGTTTTTTGTTGATCATTTAATGTTTTATCTGCACTTTACTTAATGTATATGTGATTGCTAATCTGTGGCTAATAAGAAGAAAAATAAGTAAACTGCTCTTAGCATAGAACGTACCATAATTTAACAATTTTGATTTTCCTAGGCCGAGTTGTTGGGCACAAAAACTGAGGTGTTTTTATAAGGTTGACCAATGTTGACTTCAGATTTGACCGCAATGTTTCTCTCTCCTTTGGCTAGGATTGACCAAACTTTTTTGGGATGACTTTGACTCTCCTTGAAGGCCGAATTGATCTACTATTGACCGAGCTGCTTGGACGATGATTTGGTGTTGATTTGACCAACGTTGATATTATGTTTATGTTGACGGTGTTAGACCCGCCAACATCAGGGGATCACCCAGGTATGAAGTCCCAACTAGACCTCACACTGTTTGGTGTGGGAGTCCCATCCGGTACAATGGCCCGGTTGCCATTATCTTAAAGATTTTCCTCAACTCTTGCTTGTCAGCACAAGAGAGTGGTATGCTTTGTCTTGCGAGAAGTGAGGTTCGTGTGCCTGGTGATTTTAAGTGTCTCTTGTGTCAATGGTTCTTTCATCGTAGAGGGAGAGGGTTGGAGTGAGTCCCAAGTCGATTGGGATAATTCCCAACTCTGCTAGGAACACACAACACAACAGGACATGCATAGCTTCTGGCGGAACAGTCCACATGGATGCGGTAGTCACAACACACAAGGGAAGATAACACGTATAATACTCAGTGGATTATTCTGCGCATGTGCAATGGTTGTTATAACAAGTTTGATGTGAAAGGTCTGTCTGATGTCTGGGAGAGTAGTATAAACAGGCGAGACAACATTAACAACATATACAACACATTTTCATTAACATATATGTATTACAACAAGTGAATCAGTTCAAGTGTTAAACACAGGTTAAAGCAACATGCATTACAAGTGTTAAAGATTAGCCTTACAACAGTCACAATACATGTGTGAGAACGTGCTAGCCTGTCAGCAGGCTTCTGAATTAAGCAAAAGTTCCAAGACACGTCACTACATCATACATCACTAACCCCACGTGCGGAGCGTTGGAGCCACTACTTACTCCTCAAAGAAAAGATTACAGACTCTCAAGGCTATGTGGGAGGAGCTGAGGTGAAAATTCCTTTGCATGTACAAATGAGAGGGTATTTATAGCCAAGGGTGAAACTTACCCTTGTGGTTGTTCGACTACCCTCATGACTGTTTAACTTCCATTACTTTTTGACTTACATGACTCTTCATACAACAAGTGGGTCTCTTGGACTTCCACATTACATTACATTGATTAACAGTATGGCCCACAATAGAGATGTGGGCAACATGACTCATGACAAGACTCGACATGACAATGTTGGTACATTCATGATGTTGCTGGTGTGCATGTCGAACTGCAGTATTGCTGGTGATGGATGTCCTCAAGGTGTGTCACAACTTCACCTCCGCATGGCAACATGTGCAGAGCCTTCGATGGTTGTTGGCTTAGCTTGATGCTACATTCACACATTGCTCCTTACTTGTATGTTAGTAAGCTTGATAGGTTCGTCCATTCACGAAAGGTGCGTGTTCATTCGTTTGTCTGTCCGTGAACACATCTTGCATTTTTTCTCGTCCGTTCATCCGTGAACACATCTTTGCATGATCATCCGTTCGCGAGCACATATATTTGCATGCATCGTCTGTTCGTCCATTGGCGAACCTATCCTTCTGCATGTGATCCCTTTGTTCATCCCATCCATTATCGCACCATGTTTTTTTGTGTACCTGTGTCTGTGATCAATCATGACGAAATGACATCAAATCCATAAACCTCCTAGTCTACCATGATACATGATCTTTTTGGATGTAGGTGACTGGGAGAGATGACAAGGTTGCAAGGCAGGATGGAGGCTCCAAAAACTACTGATGCAAATTGTGCATGAGTCATTGGGTGATGAATATGGGCAATCCGGATTGACAGTGACTATCCGTGGGCTCTAGCTCAGCTGGTGGACAAAGATGTGCAGTTTTTGGGAGGAACAGTCCGGGCTACAGGAAGACTAGGCAGGCAAAATCTATGTAATTCCTAAGGGGAACTTACAGTCACATGTTGGGTCACTGGTAGCAAAAACTGCACAATTCCTTCGGGGAACTAGCAGTCAGCTGTCAGGAGCTTGGTAGAAAAAGCTGTGAAATTCCTGAAGGGAACTAACAGTTAGCTGCTGGAGCTTGGCAACAAAAACTACGCAATTCCTAAGGGGAACTTTCAGTCACCTGTCGGGAGCTACTAGCAGGAAAAAATACGGTGATGCTAGGAGGTTGGCCTACTGGACACCTCTACGCAGTTTATGAGCTGAGCGGGTTGTTGGGCAGCAGAGGACTTGCTCATGAAAATTGTGCAATTTTCTCAGTGAGCAGCCGGTCGACTTTTGGGAGGGCTGGCTAGAAAAACTACGCAATTTTCTAAGGGAGACAAGGACTGGCACTAGGTGTCTCTCGGGTCTGTCTGCGCAATTTTCTTAGTTAGCAGAGTAGGCAAGTTCTACAACCTCTGTGCAATGTTTTAGGGGATCCAGTCTCGAGGTGGCTACCAGGTCAAACTCTCTAGTTGATCAGCATGAAGGTTGATTCATTTGCTTGCGGACAACACAACTTAAAATGGATTACTTGGTGCTTCTGCTCTATTCTGGGTCACATTCAATCGAGTCGATGGCGGGATGATGGTCCAACTATTGGAGGGTAATCCAGTCATGAGAACTTCAACAAAGTGATGAAGTGTGTGAACGGGCGAAAGATGCATACATGATCTTGAAAACACACACTTACATGACTAGATGACAAGATGACTTAAACCATCCAGACACACATGCTCAACATGACAACTGATGGTGTAAGAGACAAGCGCGACACTTATGATTGATCGATGGTCGACAGTGAATGTGACTCTGTGTGTGAGTGTGACAGACGTTTTCATAGCGAACACAACACTAAACGAAGACCTTGAGCATAACTAGAACATGGTTGCAAGCATGACACTGACATCAACATGAAAAAACTTAGGTGAAATTATCAAGAAAGGTGGGTTCGAAGACTCACACGAGCTCACAGAGTGAACCCGAGTGTGTGTGGCCATCAATTGAAACTCTCAAGGGAGGCTCTGAAATTGAGTGCAGGGCAAAATTTTGGAGGATGGTTGTAGCCGCTACAACACTTGGCGACACATTAGTAGAACTCAAGCTTATATGTTTTAGTTCATTAATAGCACAGGGTCTTGGTCTTTCGAGGAGTATTGAATCATTGTGTAGGTAACTTCGGCTTCCCCACTTACCCCATGGACATACATGGTTCACCTTTTTCCAACTCAGTCAAACAAGATCAAAATTTTAGCTTGATCACAGTGTTTCAAAAGTGGGAAGGGTAGTTTAGCTCGCAAGTTGAAGATTTTTAGAGTATAAGTTTTCATCTTTGGTGTTGCTACTCTACCAGCGGGCTTGGACAGTACCCCAGTGGAGTTGCATGCTTCACCTCTCTATGCAGGAAGCCTTTCTCTTCTTTCACCTTTGTATTTTTTAAAGAGGAATGTGCATAGGCACTTATTTATTCTTGGGGCGGAATAAGGATCTCGACTTATTGAGAGGAAAAGAGTTTGTTCCTTTAGAGAAGCATGTAAGACCTCTGACATAGGTTTACTTGTTTAGATTTTCCCCTTCTCTGTTTCTACTAGTTGGATGAGCTTCAACACACAAAGTAGAAAGCTAAGTACAAGCATGAGGATTCCCAGTGTGGACACAAGTTCATGGTTGGACCAAAACTTCCCTCGTAGATAGCTCGTATTTTCTATCAAGACTTCATCAACCGAAGTTTATAACCGAGCACAGAGAAGACAGACACAAGATTGGCCAAGTGCTGCAGGTGTCACAAGTCTCTTCAAATCTCAGCTACATACTCTATTCAAAAGCCATAACGTAATAGTTGGCAGCACTTATTTCCGAGAAAAAAAATAGTAAGGTATTAAGCAAACCAAACAAAAGAAAAAAAAACAGTAAACAAAGCAAACGAAGTGAAAACAACAAGAAGCAAGCAAATTAACCAAGTCAGCAAGCAAACAAACATGAAAACCAAAAAGCAAAGACAAGAAAAAAAGAAAACACTACTCCTACTCCTACATTAAACGGTCTAGGTTATGTGAAATGAAATTTAGAGTGAAGCCGCCGTAGGTGTACCCGACCTGCAGTAACAAAGATACGAGCGATTAAAACAGATAAAAAACAGTGTGCAATAGAAAATGAAAAAACTTGAAAAAATTGCACATGAGAGAGAAGGTCTTGCCTGTGGGTGGAAGAATGTGTCACAACCACCCAACACACACGCTTACCTCCTTCATGACTACCATTTTTCAACAAACCTCGTTGGCCTCTTACGAGGGTGTTTTGTTCTGCACCAATTTTCTTAGCGAGTGTGAGGAAGGATTGAAGCTTGTTACCTGCAACACAACTCGCCAAGTAAGATTGTTCCAGCCATTCAACAATGGATAATAAAATTCATGATGGTTGTTTTGAAAGATTCGTGATCTTTGAGAAGATGGATTCCTAATTTGAGAGAGGGGATCACGATGGGAATCTGATACAGATAGATAGATCTGGTCATTCTCATCATTCATGTCAAGATAGTGAGGGCCTACCATAGCCATCAGCGCAGGCCGAGGTGCCTCACTTGCTTGACAAAAATCTAAGAATAAAGATGTTACATAGTGAAAATCATAGTGTGTGAAGCGACTATCATTGGATGTAATGTTGGGAAAATGATAAATTGCATGACAACCACCCAAGGTAGAAGAAAAATCAGACCAGTCAATCGAGATGGTAGATTCCCAGTTTGACATGAACAAAGAAAATTTTTGAACAATTGTGTGAATGCTCTGAATGAGGGAACCAAGTTCGTTGTCCACTAGACATGATAGAACACCCACTTGCAACTAGTGAAAAAGTGCACAGGCATCATGGTAATCATAGAAATGTAGAAAGGATGCCAACACTATGAATGTGTGAAACCAGTTGGGGTGTGGTGAAATGAGAGTAACTTGATTCGTGTGATAGGTTGTGTGCTCATCATCACACAGGGAGATTGCTAGTGTGATGAGTGGGTAGATTTGACGTGCGAAATTTGAAAAAAGACCAAGGAGTTGATTACAAGAGAGAACATCCGATAAGTATGATTCCAGATAAAGATAGTCTTTGAGATGATCAACTTCACTGTCCCATGATTGAATGAGGGACGAACACTCCCAACCCAAATTAGATGTAAGAGAGGTGCATGAAGACGAACATGATGTAACGGAATCGTGGATTCGATCATTAGCGAAAATCTGAAATTTTGAAATATCACACCCAGAATAGTAAATATTCTTTACACGGGGATCCATGTTGAGTGTGATCATGCAGATATACGGATTGTGCGTGAGAAACGAGATCTGATTTGGTTCAACGAGCTTACCAAAGTCGCGAGGTCCTCACATAACCATCAATGGAAATTGAAGTGCCTCGACTCCCTGGCACTTTCCAGAATTGAAAAATTCCATTTTGAGAGGTGAACTAGATCATGCATGGCTTGAGGATGGCTTTTATTACTGATTTCAAAACTACTCTAAGGATGACAGCTATCTCTGTCACAGGCTTCATCAGATTTTTTAGCAAGCTAACTTGACGAGTTGCCTTCATGCAACACACAAGGTGATGACAAGTGGGAAGAGTCTTGTGTGTTGAGACTATTTGCATCGTGGGCAACCTCATTTCCTTGTGTCGATCGAGGAGATAACTCATGGGATGAAGAAGCAATAGAACATGGGATATCAACAACGCATGTTGATGCGCTGTGAATGATAGGACAGACAGGCAAGTGAGGTGCAAAGGAAGCTTCGATATGGATGTCTGCTTTGACTAGTGCACATTCCAGATCTAAGTTAGAGTGTACATGAGATGACAGTAGATCATATGATGTGCTTGGGCGTTCATCACAACATACGAAAGTGTGGGAGTGATGATAGCCCAATATTGGAGAGAAATAATTGATTATGCATGATGTTTCACCAAGATTCATGAATCGAGAATCGATCAAGAATGGAGGCTCAATGTTTTGAGAGGAATTGATTATGTCTTCACGTCCTACTCCTTAGTTTGTATAATGAGACTACCTTGCACATGACTGCAACTTGAGCCAGCAACTCGAGAATCAAGAGAGTGCATGATCCTAACTTATGAAGCAGATTGCTCAAGCGAGTCATGGTGCAAGGAGTCATGGCTTGTAGATGATGGAGGATGGCAGAGATGTAGATTAGATTCAAGACTTGGGTGAAGAACGGTGATGTCCCCTTGCAGAATGGAGGGATGAGTTTTCAGCATAAGCTTTCTGCACCATTCTGTAATTTCCTCCATTGGGGTGGGAGACGACCAAGCATATGGATTAGGAACATGATGCACATATTTCTCAGCTTTGCAACTACAGCGGGGGGGTACCTATTGCACAAATTTCTTAGATTTGTGGTTGCTACAAGGCAACACCCTCTTCAAGACATGAGGTGTCTCGTGCTCTACAAGAGTAGAGGAAGAAGGAAAATTAGGGGATTCACTATTTCGGGAGACATGAACCAAGCGTTTCATCTCTTGGCTTGTTGGCTTGTTGGGGTCTGACCCAGGTTCTGAGTTAATTAGCCAAACAAATCCCTGTACTACTGGCCCTTTCGGCAACATCCCGTGGAGAACAGACTGAGGTCTCACTCGAAGCAGTATGGGGGAATGCTAGAACCAAGTTTCTGCACCCTTGAGATGTTTGAGGGTTCGATTTAGTCCAACTGTGAAATAGCTTCGCGTAAGTCACTTCGCGCACTGTCCTGACCTGCGAGACCTTTGCGATCCGTTACAGTCACCTTCGCGTAGCCATCACCAAGGGCTGAGGTTCTTTCGCACTGCTAAGGCAGTGATTTGTGTTATTTTCCCAAATTACATCACAGATCTTACTTATGTTCTTACAATTGTTAGTTAACTTCGCGTAAACAGATACTTTATCTTATATTCGCTTAATCAACCCAATCATGTAAGTTCTCACATCATATAAATAATATAAATGTAATTTATACCCAACACATTCAATGCACAAAACAGGAAAAGATACACAGAATTGATATGAAACTGCTTCTTTATCACTTCTTCAATCGGTTACACACTCAAATCACCCTGCGCACTCAGTTGCAAGGGTTCATGCACTCAACTGCAGACTACCAGGCCTCTGCACACTCAGATGTAGAGTCTTCTCCTACTCTACGACCCAAAAGACTCAACTCTACACTTAGATCAGATTCAGTGCTTCATCATTCATTATGTGTCTCTACAACTTAGAGCCTCACTCTATTTATACAATCCCATGGTCCGTGGATGATGGGTAGATCTCTCAAGGCGACATTACATTACAAAAATGAGGCTGGATAACCCTATGACTCAATTATAGCTTTGCGCTCCGCGCCCAAAAAACACGGAGTCTTTACATCGGATTTAGTGAAGACTTGGGCTTTAAGCCCCAAAACTTGCCTTGGAGGATCACGCGATCAACAAGCCCCCAACACAAACAACGTGACTCGCACTCGAGTCACTCTGTCGATGCGGAGATCTTCGTGCAGAGACCTCCCAGCTCTACTCAGACTGCTGCAAGATCAGTAGCGCACTGAGCTGCTGCCTGATGTACTTCCTACAGCTAGTCAGATGGTTGGGCCACCTATGTATTGCTTCAACCGACTACCGTTTACTTTTCCTGGGAATAGTTCGCCATTCAGTTTCACCAACTGCACCGCGCCACCATCTGTGATTTCCTTAATAACATATGGTCCTATCCAATGCATTTGAAGCTTTCGTGGGAATTTTTTAAACTTGTTGTCATATAACAACACCAAATCATTCACCTTAAAGGTGCGCAACTTGATATGTCAATCGTGCCAGGCATTTTCGCACTGCTTTTGTACCTGCTAATGGAATCATACCAAAAACCATTCTTCTTCGAGTTCCTCCCGCTGCGCGAGCCTCTCCTCTAGGGCTTTGCAGTCCGTCATACCTGTGAGTGCTTCTATGCGCAGACTAGGCATGATATACTCCATCAGCATTATGGCTTCCACTCCATAGAGCAGCCTAAAAGGCGTATGTCTCGTCAGTTTTTTGCATGTTATCCTATAATCTCATAATATTGTGGGGACATGCAGGTCCCAATCGATTTGTTGCGCATTGCATACTTTCATCAATGTGGTTTCCAATACTTTGTTAAACGCCTCTATGGTCCCATTAGCCTGCGGGTGATATGGCATGCTTTTCTGATGATACACCTGAAACTCCTCCATCAGCGCACTAATCGTTGCATTTAGGAAATGTGTACCGCAATCGCTCACCAAGATCTTCGGACAACCGAATCGTGTCAGTACATGTTCAAACAGAAACTTTGCAGCCATCGCACTCGTGCAATCTTTGACTGGTTGCGCTTCTGCCCAATGTGTCAGGTATTCTGTCGCAGTAATAATATATCTTGCCCCTGTCTTTCCTTGAGGTTTGATAGGTCCTACAAAGTCGATCGCCCATTTTTCAAAGGGTTTCAACTTCGTTTGCAGATTCAAAGGCATCTCGTCCCTTCGCGATGGCTTACCCATTCTTTGACATACATCACATGCCTTGCAGTGCGCTTTTGAATCCTGATGAAGGGTCGGCCACCATAACCCTGCATGGAGAATCTTCTGCACGGTTGCTCTTCTTACATAATGACCTCCCGCAGGGCCCCCATGGGCATCCGCGAGGATGCTACTTCGTTCAAAATTTGGTACATACCTCCACAATATCTCATCAATCCCCATATTATATAAATTCCTCGCAATGATAGAAAAGTATGTTGCGCGCACCACTAGTTCCTTCTTCTGCTAGACAGAGTAACCTTCTGGCATAGTTCCAGTTGTTAGAAAGTGGATTATATCTTCAAAGTGTCCATCCACTATGCGCACAACAAAAAGTTACACGTCGGGTAATCCTTCCTCCAAACTGGTAGGTTCCTCCCCTATCTCAATGCGTGACAAGTGATTTGGTCCCATGTTCAATCATCTAGGCTTCACAACTACTTCAAAATCATATTCTTGGAAGTATACACCTACATATGCGCCCCCTAAACACAAGCTTATTGACCAAGTATTTTAGCGTGGAGTGATCTGTGTACATCTTGAAGTGTCCCCCTAGTAAGTAGTGTCGATATTTCTGGAGCGCATACACCATAGCCATTCCCTCGCATTTAGTGGTGGTATAATTCTTTTTTGCTTTAAATAGTTAGTGACTCATGAACGTCATAGGGTGATCCAAGCCTTCTCTGCCATCTTGTGTGAGTATTGCCCCCAGTGTTATACACGACGCATCAACATGAACGTGAAATTCTTTCTTCTAGTTCAGGAAGACAAGAATCCATGCAGTAACCATCTTCTCCTTCAATATATCTAGGCTTTTCTTACAGTCATCATCCCAGCAAAACGTGACATCCTTATTCAGTAGTTTTTCCATTGGCACGGTGATCTGGGCATAACTCTTGGTAAACTTTCTGTAGTACCCAGTGTGTCCCAAGGTAGCGTGCCACTGTTTCACACTGCGCGGTG
Source organism: Pinus tabuliformis (assembly GCA_031772625.1). Lineage (NCBI taxonomy): Eukaryota > Viridiplantae > Streptophyta > Pinopsida > Pinales > Pinaceae > Pinus > Pinus tabuliformis. The sequence goes on along the minus strand of CM062806.1, from coordinate 507,276,377 downwards.
CTTCCAAATTCAGAATCACCGCAATTTTGCAGGGTCTACCATCAGCCCCTGTTTACCAACCAAATGCCCCAACACGTTCCCAAAAGGAACAAGAAACATACATTTCTTGAGGTTGATCACAATTTGGTATTTTCGGCATTTATCCAGCATCAAGCACAGGTTCGCTACATGGCACCTAACCAGCGCGAATATAGTCCAATCATTAAAATAGACTTCCAAGAACTTGTGAATATATTCCCTGAACGCCTATGCGCGAGAAGGTAGCTGGCATGTTCTTCAATCGAAACGGCATGACAATGTATTGAAAGCAACCCCACTCTGTCGCAAAGGTTGTTTTTCTCCTATCCTCCAGCGTGATCCTGATCTGGTGGTATCCTAAGAACCCGTTGGTGAAAGAATATGCTTCCTGACCGCCTACATTGTCCAACACCTCATCTGTGAACAAAGTTGTGAATGGATCATGTACACACGTGTCGTTCAACTTTCTGAGATCCACGCATATTCTTATTTCATCCTTCTACTTCTTTTCTTGTACAACCATCATACTTGACCAATCGGACTCCTCGATAGGGTCAATAATACCTGCCGCAAGCATCTTATCTAATTCTATGCATACCTTCTCCTTGTATTTCGGGTTTAAGCGATACAGTCTCTGCTTCATTGGCTTCGCGTTAGGTTTTAACGTGATCCTCATTACCCCTAAGTCTCTGATTATTCCCTTTAAGTATGTGAACTTGGTCAGGAATAAGTCCTGATACTCGCGGAGTAGTTCAGCGACCTTATCTACCATCGCGTTGTCCTAGTAGTCCCCAATCTTCACGAATTTAGGTTCTGCCTCTGTACCAATATTCACCTGCTTAGTCTTTGTTGGCGCAGTTATGTCAGGGTTCTCAAGTTGTGGTCCTTGAACCTCGCGTTGGCCTTCTCTCTCTGGAATATCAATGTTCCTCGGATCTTCATCCTCTTCCTCGACAGTTAGATTATAACACTCCAACGCAACTTAACTAAGTTGCCCAGTCAGGCAGAATCAACTCTACTAACTCCTGAGGCATCCTAAAGATCGATGCTTTTACTTCTTGCAGCGCTTCATCAATATTATTCCATCCATCGTCAAAATTAAAGGTCATCACGAACCCTTCGTGCAGAACATCCGATTCACTCATCCCATGCCGATGCTCTGTTTCTATATACCATTTAATTGGTATAACATCCAAAGTGTGACAAAACAGGTGCACCCACTCAGGTTGTGGCTCTTCTTCCTAGGCATGCATCCACTTAGCCAAATGTGTGCGCAGATCATCCTGCCCATTGTATTTTTTTGTCAATCACACTCTAGGCTTTCCAAACCATGTGCGCATCATCCTCTTACATGCACGCCAGTCATCAAAGTTTCCTTTGTGAGTACCCCACCATCTCATAGGTGTAGCGTGCAATACCCAATTCAGGGCCTAGAAATGTTGCTTTTCTGGCTCCTCCCTTTCAAATCTGTCCAAGAAAGCATATACCTCACCTAATCCATCATAAGTAGGCATATCTCTCACTTCTGTCGATACGCAGCACAATGATCTTATCATCATATTACAGTTCAACGTGGTTATCTCATGTAACCGGTTCTTCCATCACTCTATCTCCTCATCCGAATCTGAAGTATAGTAGCTTTCACACTCCCATCAAAATTCGACCATCCGCAGTGGGATTTACCTAGTCATGCTCTAGCGCAGTTATTTTGTAGATGCAGTCCAAATCGTCGTTGCTTTCAGAGTCACTCACTGGCTCTGTATAACGCGATCCCTCAACAGGGTCCAATGTTATCACTACACGCAAAGACTTCTTCTCAAAAATCATCTTGCGCTTCTTCAGATTAATCACCCCATTCATGTTAGTGGCCCAATCAATTCCTAAGAGTGCGGGGTAGGGATTGTTGTCATCAATAATCTCTATTCTCAAAGTCTTCTAGCGTGCTCGCTCCCTCAATATCCACTGTGATTCTTTGCAATCACCCCAGGGGTATTATCTTCTGTTGGTTCGCCATTAATAGCTGAATAGGAGACCACTGGAGCGTATGCCTCCCCATGTGCTCCCATGTCTGCTTCAATAAAACGTTCGCATTTGATCCTAAATCCAAAATCACTTGGTCCATCTCATATTCTCCAATCTGCATGGTTAGCCTCATTTCTCTTCCTATTCTTGTCTTATGTTTTCCAATATTCCGGACTACGTGCGGTTCTCCTGGCGCGGTCCCAACACATCTGTTAATGAGTTCCTATAATCCCTTTACAACCTTACTGTCACGCAATAGCTTCATACATGTTTCCAGGAATGTTGTGAGCATAGGTGGGTCCGTTTTCGGCTCTGGTTTGCCTTTGCTTCTTGAAGTGGAGGCATCAACAAAGCTCTTCTTAGCTTCCATAAAGGTTTCTCAAGCGCGTTCCAAATCAAACTCCGCTTCTTTTGTTGGAGATTTGCGAACCTAATTACTTTCTTCTGGTTGTTTGCCTTTGTCATCTCCCATTACAATTCCACTTCGGAGCACAATATTTACATTTGGTTCTTCCTCGCGCAGCTCAGACCTCATCATTTGCAGGTTCTGAGTCGGGGTCTAAGTCGAGGGAGGTGGTAGCGCTCCCTTGTCATGTATCCTAGCTATTAGCGTAGGACAATCCTCCATCTCATGATAAAAAAAGGTACAGTATAGACATGATGGACGCATTGGCTTCGTACAATCGCAGGCATAATGTCCTGGCCCTCCGCAATTGTAACATATCAGCTGTCTACGACCTCTTCCAGGTCCTCCTCCACCTCGGCCCCGACCACGCCTCTGAAATCTAGTTTGTGCCATCCCTACATTCTGGTCTAGGGGTTGTCTTTCATCCTGAACCCTGTAGGTGGGAGTTCTATCCATCATTAGCTCATAACTTCTACAAGTGCGCTCATCATGTCCCACCGATCTACATAAATTACAAAACAGTTATTGTGAATTCTGTGTGTACTTCTGTAACAAATGGCAGTTGTACATAGCATGCTTTCCACCTATTTGACAAATCGTGCACCACAAAACAAGCGCCACGCTCGGTCCTGCATGCACTTCCAACCTTAATGGCATCGATCCTCCTCCCGCGAGGTAATTTGCGAAAACCGGGCAATGGTCCTTATCATGTCCCTAACCCTTACATTTTATGCACCACACCTCCTCACGCACTTCTAGTCGAGCTATCGTATCCTATTTCAGACACCGCATTTCAAGGCATAAGTTTTTCAACTGCGCATGGATTTACTAGACTCCCAAGTTAGGATCCTATATTGGGGTCTCATGCAGCCTCATTGCGATCTCTATGGCCTCTACCTGAGTCGTTAACCTCTGTTGTGACAGCGCGTTCCTTAAATGTGGCGTTAGCGATGCTACAAACCATTCACGGTGTTGTCCATCCATCAAAGTCATATTAGCCTCACGAATCATACACTTCAGCCTCTGATCCAGCTCCCAAGGAGTCTCGCCTGGTAGCATTGTGATCTCTTTGAACCCAATGATCGACTGCGCTTCTAACTTCAGCCTGCTAAATTCCTTATTCAACACAGCTTGGATATTTATGATTCCCGCATTCGGATTATCACTTGAGTGCTTAATGTACCATATCAGCGCGCAATCCTGCAAAGCGCTAACCAGTGTCGTTTTCTTGATATTATCATCTATAACTCCCTACGCTTCCTATACAGATTTTACCATGAACCAAAACTGGTCCGGGTCTTCATTTCCCAATCCCTTGAACACAAAAAACTTTATTGCACTCACTATATTGAATCGCGGTGGCGGTGGAGGTGGTACAGGTGAAGATGAAGGTGATGGTGGTGAAGTTGGTGGCGCTATGGGTGGGGGTGGTATCTGTGGAATCCTCTGTCTTATCAAATGGATCACACTTCGCAGAGAGATCTTCGCGAGCTCTTCTTCATCCCCTCGCGGAGGTGAAATCAAGGGGCTATTCTCTGGTCCCTTAATTCCTTCGTTTCTGTAAGTTTTTCCACTTCGTGTAGCTCCGAACATCAATGTAGCTGCATAATCCACTTTTCGCACAATAGAATCTTAATCCAAGTATTCAGAGACTTTACGTACTTACCTCGCGGTCCTTTGAGAAAGCATCGCTCTGCCACGATATAGCTGACTGAAGTGTCTACTGCGAATTCAGTAATGAATCATCCTATAATCCGATCGAGCCAGTGATCAACAACGCGTGTGATCTTATCCTCCAATCCTTCCAATCTACGCACCAATTCAGGGGTCCACACAAAAGGACCGTCAAGCTTCCACATTCCTTGGCTATCTTCTAGCTTTGTTATCCACTCGTACAGCTCAATAGGGAAAGATGCGAAGAAAATTTCGTGGATCTTTGTGTATAGGTAGCAGTCTAACCACTCTTCTTTTTTCAGTCGCAGATTATTGTTCTCCTGTGTCGCGAACTCGTGAATTCTCCTGTCCAACCAACCTTCAATTCCTTCTTAGTTGGATTCCAATGATACGACATCAGACATCTCTATGCAGATTCCGGTCCCAAAAATGGAACCATTTGTTGGCTTGTTGGGGCCTAACCCGAGTTTAGAGTTAATTAGCCAAACAAATCCCTATACTACTCAGGGCCCTTTCGACAATAGCCAACGGAGTGCGGACTGAGGTCTCACCCAAAGCAGTATGGGGGGATGCTGGAACCAAGTTTCCACACCCTTAAGATGTGTAAGGGGTCGATTTAGTCCAACTATGAAATAGCTCAGCGCAAGTCACTTTGCACACTGTGATGACCTGCGAGAACTTACAGTGACCTTTGCGCATCCCTAACCAAGGGCTGAGGTGCTTTCGCGCTGCTAAGGCAATGATATGTGCTATTTTCCCAAGCTACACCATGGATCTTACTTATGTTCTTACAATTGTTAATTAACTTCGCGTAAATAGACACTTTATCTTATATTCGCTTAATCAACCCAATCATATAAGTTCGCACATCATATAAACAGTAGAAATTTAATTTATACCCAACACATTCAATGCACAAAACATGAAAACATACATAGAATTGATATGAAACTACTTCTTTATTACTTCTTCAATCGGTTACAGACTCGACTCACCCTGCGCACTCAGCTGCAGACTACCAAGCCGCTGTGCACTCAGCTACAGAGCTTTCTCCTACTCTACGGCCCAAAAGACTCAACTCTACACTTAGATTAGACTCAATGCTTCATCATTCATTCTGTGTCTCTACAACTTAGAGCCTCACTCTATTTATACAATCCCATGGCCCGTGGACCATGCGTAGATCTCTCAATTACATTACAAAAATGAGGGCAGACAAACCTATGAATCAATTACAGCTTCGCACTCCGCGCCCACTGTAGAAATTTCTGTTTTCCTACCCCGGTTTTCAGTTTCTCCTTATTTCTCCCATATAGTTAAATGCCCTTTCCCATAACCATACATTTAACAAGCTGAAAAAAAAAAAAAAAAAAAAAAAAAAAAAAAAAAAAAAAAATTGCTGAAAACACAAATTCTGGAAATTTTACAGAATGCTGGAAATTGCAGAAATAAAAATCAGCAGTAATAAACAGCCATTAAAACACATTTAAACACTGAGATTTTTGGTCAATGTGACCCTGGAAAAACCCCCTACAACTCTTAGGGAAAACCAGTTTGAGAGCTCTTCTTTATTTCTGAAAATTGCTTTTTACAGTGAGAAATTTTCAGCAAAAAATCAGCAAGCAAATTTACAACTTATCTCTTTTCCCATGCTTCACAGCAAACTGGAAATTACAGCAAACAGGACATCAATAAATGTTGTACGGTCTCCTCGATTTTCGTTCCCACTTTCAGCATTAAATGTTGTTGTATGGCCCTCGTTTTGCATGCAGAAAAACCAGTAAACTGCTCCTCGATTTTTGTGCAAACCTCTCCTCGAAAATCGTGCCAAAATCTTCCTTTCACTGTGTGTTGAATCAACTATAAAAATCTTCTCAACTTCTGCCTTGGAATGTGTGCCAAGCTGCTGTCTCCTTCTCCTCCCTGCTCAGAAATCTCTCTTGCTCTCTTGCTCTCCTTCTCCTAATCTTCTCATGAAAGAATTGAATTGAATGTGATCTTTTCCTCCTTTTCCTCCCTTAATATAACTCCAAATGACTTTTGGGTGACCCAAGTGACTTTTGGATGATCTCTAAATCCAATGGCTGAAATAGATTTAGATCAATGGCTGAGATTAAATGCTCATTTAAATCTCACTTTTTATTTGTTAATTCACCCCACTTTAATAAGGAGCCACTTAGTCATTTATTTCCAAAGTCACTTTTCCTTTCTAATTTTTCATTGACTTTATAAAAGTCACTTTAAAATTAGACTTAGTAACTTTATCACTTAAAGTCACTTTTAAATTAGATTTAACTTTATAAAATTATAAAGTCACTTTAGGAGAAAAATTAAATTCTTTTGGACACTTTTCCCTAGGCCAAAGATCAAAGCCTAAGGGAACCACCTGTCCTCCGGTACCAAATTTCAACACTCCCTCTTACCGAGGAAGGTGTTCCTCACCACACCCATCTTGTCTCTGAAGTAGACATGCTTGCCCCATGGTAAGGCTTTGGTAAGGATATCTGCAACCTGCTCATCAGGGGAAATATACTCAAGCTTCACAACCCCCTTCTGAACATAGTCTCTGATGAAATGATATCTGATCCCGATATGCTTTGACCTGTCATGAAATACTGGATTCTCCGTGAGTTTAATGCAACTCTGATTATCACAGTAAATCACTAAAGGTCTCAACGACTGACCAAATAAGCCAAACAACATCTTGCGAAGCCAGATAGCCTCACAACTAGCTAGACTGGCTACCATATACTCTGCTTCCGCTGAACTCAGTGCTACTGACTGCTGCTTCCAGCTGAACCATGACACTACTGCTGAACCCAACCCAAAACAACACCCTGAAGTGCTCTTCCTATCAGAAGCACTACCTACCCAATCAGAATCAGTGTATCCTGCCAATCTCACTCCATCTCCCTGCCTGTAGTCCAGACCATAATCCACTGTCCCCTGCAAGTACCACAAAATGTGTTTTGCAGCCACCCAGTGAACCTTCCTAGGCTCACACATAAACTGACTCATCATGTTGACTGCAAAACAGATATCTGGTCTAGTGTTGACCAAATACATCAAGGAACCAATCAGCTGCCTGTACAATGTGGGATCCACCAACTCGGAATCCGAAGCATGAAGCTTCTTCCAGTTGGTGATCATCGGTGTCGACATGGGTCTACAATCCTCCATGTGGAATCTGTTAAGGATGTCCACAATATACTTCCCCTACCCCAGGAAGAAATGCCCCTCCTCCTGCCACACCTCCAAACCCAAAAAGTAATGCATCAAGCCGATGTCCTTCATCTCAAACTCCGTCGCAAGATCTATCTTGCAATGCTCTATGAGTCTCTCTGCACCTGTAATGATCAAGTCATCCACATACAGCACCAGAATGAGAGGCTCATCACCAATCACAATAAAGTAAAGGTTCAGATCAGTGTTTTTAAAACCGGAACCGGTGACCGGACCGGTCCACCTAATGAACCGGTTTACCGACCGAAACCGGTCTAACCGGGACTGGTTTGGTCTAAACGAACCGGTTTTTAAAAAATACATTAAATAATTAATTTTTAATGAAACAAAACTATTTTTAAGATGTAAAACCATGATTCCAAGCCAATAGAGACAAAATATGCAAAGTTTGCTCATTTATATACCATGCAAAGGTGAATATATCAAAATGGCACCGAGTGCAATACATATCATCGACAAAATAGCAAAATACATAAGAAATGAGGCTCATTTCTTATGTATTTTTAGCCTGATTATAAGTATAGGGGTCACCCTACTCTACCTTTTTAGTTTATATTTGCAAATACACATGCCTAACCAAATTCCATATTCTTTGAATCACAGATTATTTGGGAGTCCAAAAGGTGGTGTAAACTGATGAACTTCATAATTGTAATGTTTTTTTTTTTTTTTTGAAATTGAGAGGTATGTTTTTGCATTTTTTGAGCTATTATACTATGCATTTTGGACTTGTATTGTGGCATAATTACATATTTCAAGTTTTGCTTGTCATCAAAATTATTAATCTTGGACTCCCACCTTTCCGGTTTTTAGCTTTGGGGACAAAGCTTCCTGGGGAGTTGCATGTTGTGCACCTAAGCACAACATTTTTGTTCACACTAACAAATTCATGTATTTAAGGTGTATTTAAGCTTCATAATGTTGTAATAATGTTTTTTCCGTGGGCCTTTATGGTATTATGTTTCAAAATTCAATAATGAATGTCATTTTCATGTAATTAGGGCCTAGGTACTTCTCAACGGTAACTTGGGCCTCAAATATGAGGTTTCTCTCTCTTTTGTGTACATAGGGGCCTTCCAGAAGCTTTTTTGTAACCTTTTTTTTGCACTTCAACTATGTATTCAACAAAGTTTCAATGGAGATGTCTCCATACATTCATATTTACAGGTGCATTCCACTTGAGTGTTCCGGTGCCTCTAACAGTCTTAACTTTTTGGATCTTCTTATAATTTGAACTCCACAGATATCAAATTTTTCTTTATTGCAGTTCATATCTGTATTTGCAGTTTTATTGTTTTTTTTTGCATATAGGCCTGCTAGATTCTGACAACTAACTCTATTTCTTCATGGACTCTGATTTAAAATTAGTACCATCATTTAAAATGGATATATGTGTGTTTGTGTAGAGGGATGGATAGATAGATAAATATGTTAATATATGTTGTATCAAGTGGTATTGTATCCAAAATGTTTTGAATAAACTTCAAGTATCTGTAGCTGTAGCCTTGTAACAAAGTTTAAATGTCGAGGTCAAAAGCATTCAATGGTGCTGGAAATTACACCATGAATAACAAATCAAGGTAGTAATATCTATGTTCTAGAAAAAAAAATTGTTTCAGCTGGATTAATTGCACTCTTAAAGAAAGAAAGACACCCATGGATAACCGAAGGATGGAAATGGTAATGAAAATTCTATCATATTTGGCAAGTCAAGGTAGTAATGCACAACCCCAAAACCCCTAAACCACCCCTAAACCACAAAACCACTGCGCCTTTTTCATTAATTGGCGGGCTGTCCATAAACCGGCCGGTTCCGCCCTAAACCGGCCGGTTTTGACCGGTTAGGGCCAGTTTTTGGTCACAAGAGGTATTAAACCGGGTTTTTTAGGCCGGTTCGGACCGGCCAGACCTCCAACCGGCCGGTTAGACCGGTTACCGGTTTTTGTGGCCGCTTTTTAAAACTATGGTTCAGATCTGCCTCACTCTTTGTGAAACCCATCCCCTGCAAATATGTATCTATCCTGGAGTACCAAGCTCTGGGAGCTTTCTTCAGGCCATAAAGGGCCTTCTTCAGTCTGCACACATGGGACTCCTTCCCATGCACCTCAAATCCCTGTGGCTTCTCAATGTACACCTCCTCCTGTATGAAGCCATTGAGAAATGTGGTCTTCACATCCATCTGGTGGATCTTCCAACCCATCTCTGCTGTTATCGATATAACGGAACGGATCGAAGTATATCGAGCCACGGGAGCCAAGGTCTCCTCATAATCAACTCCCTCTACCTGGGAGAACCCTCTAGCCACAAACCTCGCTTTGAATTTCTCAATGCTGCCATCTGCAGCATGCTTTACCTTGTAAATCCATCTGGAAGTAACCACGGATTTGCCCTCAGGCCTTGGCACCACCTCCCAAACATCATTCTTCATGATAGAAGAATACTCCTCCTGCATGGCCTCTCTCTAGACCAGCTGACTAGCTGCCTCCTCATAGCTAGAAGGCTCAGAGTCAAGGATGCTGGTAACCATCGCCATATAGCTACAAAACCTCTCAGGTGGTCTACTCTCTCTGACCGGCCTCTTCGGCTCAGCAACAGATGTGGCATCTCTCAAGGTGTCCTGAAGCCACTTGGGCTTTCTCTTCCCTAAGCATGCTTCTCCCATAGGAGAATGAAACTCCTCCTCCTCATCACCATCAGTAGCCTGAACTCCTGACTGTCTGTCTGCTGTCCTCCTGCCTGCACCTGAACCTGTAGAAGTTGAGGCACCGTGTGAACTGTCCATCAATGGACTCCCTAGTGAACTGTTATGTGAACTACTCTGCATGATGGCCAGAGCACCACCCCTCTGGCTCGGCGAGCCACTGCTCACTGACGGACCTGACATCCTCATAGATGTACCTCCGGATCCTCCTGATCCCTGCCCACTGGATCCGTGCGATTGACTCAACTGCTGCTGAGGGTCTGGCTGATCCAGATACTCTAACTCTCGTGACCTCCTAAAGGCCCTGTCATCCTCGAACTTCACATCCCGTCTAACAACAACTCTCCTCTGTGCAGGAATGTAAATCTGAAAGGCCTTTGAGGTCTCACTGTAGCCCACAAAGATACCCTTCTCTGCAGTGGGCTCTAGTTTGGTCCTCTTCTCCTTGGGTATATAGGAGTATGTAATGCATCCAAAGATATGAAGATGACCAATATCAGGCTTCTTCCCAGAGAAAGCCTCCTCTGGAGTCATGTGCCCCAAGGCACGATGCAGACTCCTGTTCTACAAGTAAACAGTTGTGTTGCAGGCCTCTGCCCACAAGAACAATGGCAAACCCTGATCATGTAACATGGCTTTGGCAGCCCCTATGATGGATCTGTTCTTCCTCTCTGCAACCCCGTTCTGCTGGGGGTTGTAAGGAACAGTGAACTCCCTCCCTGCCTCCGCACAATAGTCAACAAACTCTCCAAGGGTGTACTCTCCTCCATTGTCCGACCTCAAGTACTTGATCTTTCGACCTGTCTGAGTCTCCACAAGAGCTCTGAACTTCCGAAACCGCTTGAAGACCTCACTCTTGGTCTTCAAAAAATAAATCCAGGTCCTCCTGGGGTGATCATCAATGAATAAAACATAGTACTCATATCCACTCAAGGAAACATGAGACATCCGACCGCTCACATCGGAATGAATCAAATCAAGTATCCCCGTCGCTCTGCTGTCACTGTTGGGAAAAGGGGATTTGGCAAATTTGCCCATCGCACAACCTCTGCAAGTATCAAAGTGATCAGTATTGAAATCTGGCACACCTGTAGTGATCTCCCGTAATGTCCTCAAGGCTCCATGATACATATGTCCCATCCTGCGGTGTCAAATCTCACACAGCTCAGAACTGCTAGCTCTGTTGTGGGTACTACTGCTCAATGCCAAAAGGGGTTGGAATGCAAACTTGTACATCTTTGCATGGCGTACACCTATCACTCTAGCTGAATCAGCTGGAGTGCCCCTGGGATACATCAACACCTGTCCTGCCCTGAACAGTACCTCATATCCTTTGTCCTCCAAAGTTGAGATTGATATGAGGTTCTTCCTCATCCCTGGCACATAAAGAACCTCTGACACCTTCAAGGGAGGTTTGGACTCCCTCTGAAATGTCACTGTCCCCACCCCGACTGCTCTAATAACTCTGTCATCACCGAGTACTACCTCAATATCAGTGCCACTCTCTGAAAGCTTTGAGAAGTACTCACAGACTCCTGTCATATGACGTGAAGCCCCACTGTCCACATACCAGATACCTGAAGATGCTCCGCTAATCGAGGGAAAAGCATGCTCCCTTTGAACCTGTGTGGCAGGTGATCCTGCACTAGAGGACTCACACGTAGTGAACGCAAACTCTCGATCAAAACGACCAGCAAAGTCCTCAATCTCTGCTGAAGTTGCCACGTCCTGGTTCTTCCCCTTCTTCTTCTTCTTCTCCGGACACACAACTGCATAGTGTCCCATCTTTTGACAATTCCAACACTTCACCTTGGAATAGTCCTTCTGTGTGTTCCCCTGTTTACCTTTACCTTTGCCTTTGCCCCCACCACTTCTTGTGGAAGCCTGCTTCTTCCCTTTGCCTTTCTTGCCTCCTGCCACCAGTGCTACATCCTCATCCTGCTCAACTGACTTGGCTGCCCCAAGGTGACCTTTCCTGATCTCTGTCTGAATGCAATCATCCCAAAACCTCTCCCATGTGGGAAGGGTATCACGTGCACAAACCCCATCAGCAAAGTTCAACCATGAACGGGGGAGGCCATTCACTGCAATCCGCATCAACTCAGTGGGTGGAATGGCCTCTCCAATCGCTGCCAACTCATCTCTCACATTAGTAATCTTTGTGAGATATCCAGCTGCACTATCATTACCCATCTTAATGTTCTTCAGCTTCTCCTTCAGGACCATCTTCCGGTTCTCATTGGTACTCTGGTAGAGATTGGACAATGTTGTCCACATCTCATGGGCATTGCTCTTTCCTCTCACATGAAGAATGCAATGTTCTTTGATTCCGTATAGAATCGGCCTCTTACCCTTGTTGTTCTTTTTATTATAAGTTGTCAACTGAGTAGCATCAGTAGGCATAACAGCAGGGTTTTGTGTGGTATGCACCACGATATCCCAGACTTCTGCCTCCTCAAAGATACTCTGCATTCTCTCCTTCCAAACGTTGTAATTTATATGCCCATCCAACCTATCCTCCACCCTCAATCCTAATGACATCCTGTTGTCCTAAAACTGAAAAATAGCACTGTTGTAGGAAAGATAAAACTGTTTTTTATGAAAAAATCAGCTTGTTGGAATTTTCTGAGTGAAAAATCAGCAACTGTAATTTTTCCTTTTGCTGTCACAAACTGCCCTTCAGCACTCAAGCTCTGATACCATGTAGAAATTTATGTTTTCCTACCCCGGTTTTCAGTTTCTCCTTATTTCTCCCATATAGTTAAATGCCCTTTCCCATAACCATACATTTAACAAGCTGAAAAAAATAAATTTGCTGAAAACACAAATTCTGGAAATTTTACAGAATGCTGGAAATTGCAGAAATAAAAATCAGCAGTAATAAACAGCCATTAAAACACATTTAAACACTGAGATTTTTGGTCAATGTGACCCTGGAAAAACCCCCTACAACTCTTGGGGAAAACCAGTTTGAGAGCTCTTCTTTATTTCTGAAAATTGCCTTTTACAATGAGAAATTTTCAGCAAAAAATCAGCAAGCAAATTTACAACTTATCTCTTTTCTCATTCTTCACAGCAAACTGGAAATTACAACAAACAGGACAGCAATAAATGTTGTACGGTCTCCTTGATTTTCGTGCCCACTTTCAGCGTTAAATGTTGTTGTATGGCCCTCGTTTTGCGTGCAGAAAAACCAGCAAACTGCTCCTCGATTTTTGTGCAAACCTCTTCTTGAAAATCGTGCCAAAATCTGTCTTTCACTGTGTGCTGAATCAGTTGTACAAATCTGCTCAACTGCTGCCTTGGAATGTGTGCCAAGCTGTTGTCTCCTTCTCCTCCATGCTCAAAAATCTCTCTTGCTCTCTTGCTCTCCTTCTCCAAATCTACTCATGAAAGAATTGAATCGAATGTGATCTTTTCCTCTTTTTCCTCCCTTAATATAACTCCAAATGACTTTTGGGTGACCCAAGTGACTTTTGGGTGATCTCTAAATCCAATGGCTGAAATAGATTTAGATCAATGGCTGAGATTAAATGCTCATTTAAATCTCACTTTTTATTTTTTAATTCACCCCACTTTAATAAGGACCCACTTAGTCATTTATTTTCAAAGTCACTTTTCCTTTCTAATTTTTCATTGACTTTATAAAAGTCACTTTAAAATTAGACTTAGTAACTTTATCACTTAAAGTCACTTTTAAATTAGATTTAACTTTATAAAATTATAAAGTCACTTTAGGAGAAAAATTAAATTCTTTTGGACACTTTTCCCTAGGCCAAAGATCAAAGCCTAAGGGAACCACCTGTCCTCCGGTACCAAATTTCAACACCCACAAAACGCAAAGTCTTTACATCGGATTTAGTCAAAACTTGGGCTTTACGCCCCAAAACTCGCCTTGGGGGATCTCGTGCCCAAATGGCTCATGAAGTCAAGGTCCACAAACCATTCAATAATTTTGTGACATAGGTGAAGGAAGTAGGTAGAAAATTCCTCAACTAATTCGACAGGCTTCATTCTTAAACGAGAGATTCTTTCATAGACATCTTGGTGGTCACAATCATTGAAGGCTTGATGGTGCTCCTTGAAGAAAGTGAGAAGGGAATGGACAAAAGAAGGTGGCGGGGTATGACACCACTGATTAGCACCACCTTCAAGGGTGAGGAACAAGAGTACACAAACAAGCTCATCACTATCGATTTCATGAGATTCACATAAATGAAGAAAATCATAAATGTGCTCGGTTACAAACTTTCTGCCCTAACCATCAAATTTTAACAAGGACAAGTGGTCGAGAAGCTCGTCAAGGATTGATAACTAATTGGGGGATAAATTAGCGAAACACCCTGGGAGCACGAATTGTGTATTATTCATTGGGTAAGAGATTCAAACTAGATGTATGGGCTCGACTTGTCTTCTGGACCTGCTTCTAGTGCCAAAATGTTGACGGTGTTGGACCCCCCAACATCAGGGCATCACCATGGTTTGAAGTCCCAGCTAGACCTCCCACCTTTTGATGTGGTAGTCCCATCTGGTACGATGGCTCGGTTTCCATTATCTTAAAGATTTTCCTCAACTCTTGGTTGTCATCATAGGAGAGTCGTCTGCTCTGTCTTGCAAGAAGTTAGGTCCGCGTGCCTGGTGATTGTAAGTGTCTCTTGTGTCAATGGTTCTTTCAACGTGGAGGGAGAGAGTGGAAGTGAGTCCCAAGTCGGTTGGGAGAAGTCCCAACTCTGCAAGGAACACATAACACAACAAGGCGTGCACAGCTTTTGGTGGAACAATCCATACAGATGCAACAATGACAACACACAAGGGAAGATAACGTGTATAATACTCAGCGGATTAGTCTACACGAGTGCAACGGTTTTTATAGCAAGTTTTTATGTGAAAGGTTTATCTGATGTCCAGGAGAGTAGTCTACATGTGAGAGACAGCATTAACAACATATACAACACATTTTCATTAACATATATGTATTATAACAAGTGAATTAGTTCAAGTGTTAAACACAAGTTAAAGAAACATGCATTACAAGTGTTAAATATTAGTCTTACAACAATCACAATACATGTGTGAAAACATGATGGCCTGTGAGCAAGATTCTAAATTAAACGAAAGTTCAAAGACACATTAGGGGACTTTCAAGGTCTAAAATGGGCCTCCTAAGGAAATAGAAAAATAATAGCTAAATCAATAAAATAATACTTATGAATTTGCAATTCACTTTTTGCACCACAATTCATGTAACCATAGTTAAATTCAATTGAAAAATTGTACCAAGATAAAATTAATAAAAAAGTTGTATTGATGTGACCATAAATAAGAATGAGATTTTCAAGAAAATGTAATTATCATTGAACAACTAATGCATTTGTCCTTTGTCCTTAAATAACTTAAAATATATTTTGGATTTAAGAGATCTGTGGTTTGCATCTTTTGAATCAGCGACCGGAGAATCCACAGTATGAACATTTTTATACCAACGTTTCAAATCCCAAATGGGATCCATCATCAGGATTTTAGAATGATGATAAAAGAAGAGCTTCTTAGGGAATAAATAATAATGAGGATAAATTTTTAGGGAACAACATACTGTCGGCTTGGAATAATAATTTTATTTTATTTTATTTTAATAAATTACTTTTATTTTTATATTAAAATTTTTATTGAAGAGTTAATATATTAATTCATAACCTAAAGATTAAATTAGGGAATTGAACTAATACTAAAATTAGTTTATTGAACTAAAATATAATAATTTCTATATAGATTAAATTAATATATTAAACTACTTCATATTAAAAATTATAAATAATAAATATTTATAATTGATTAATATAATAATTAATATATTAATTAATAGTTATATCGAAATTATTATATTATAGCATTATAATGCCAATTTTTATATTAAAAAGGTTATTTCTAAAAAATATTAGGGAAATCTATATTAATTTTTATATAAAATTAAACTAATATATTAAACCAAATCATATTAACAATTATAAATAATTAATATTTATAATTAATTAATATAATAATTAATATATTAATTAATAGCTATATAGAAATCAATATATTATAGTATTTTAATGCTAATTCTTCAACTTTGATATTAATAAAAAGGTACTGACTAATAAAAATAGAAAAGGAGAGGGATAACTTACCTATTGAATGCTTTACCTAGGGATGTGTTGGCGATTTTGATTTCCCTGATCAAGGGAAGCCAACTCCCGCTAATCTCCATACCATTGTCTCCATTCAGATTATGAGGATGCTTGATAATTTCAAGGGCTTCTTTGATCTTTCGTCTCTAATGCTGCTCTTCCCTTGCGATAATTGATGCACTTTCCAGGCAGATATGGTGCTTAGTCTTTGAGGAGTGTTCTGCCATGGCTGAAGTACGAGATCTTCCATTCCTTATATCAGTGTCATGTTCCTTGAGCCTTGTCTGGAGGGAGCGACCTATTTCACCAATGTATCTTTTTCGACAAGAACAATCTATTTTATAGACTCTTTTAAGCTGATGATTGTCAATATCATCTTTTACAGACTTCAAACCTTGCCTGATAGTACCAGGTGCTGAGAAATGCGTGATAATGTTTTTCTTTCTTAGGATTTTAGCGATTTTGTCTGTAACTCCATGGATATAAGGAAGAAAAACCTTACCATATTGAGGTTGGTCTTGAGCCTTGGGCTCATGAGATAACAACTTTCTTTCAGCTTTCTCTATGGCTTTTTTAATTTCTTGCTCTTTGTAGCCTATACTCTTAAAAGTTAAAACTAAATGCTTCTTTTCTTCGTTCAGATGCTCTGAGTCAGAAATTCGAAGGGCTCTCATGGCAAGAGTGTTTAGAACACCAAACTTCTGGGCTGGGTGGTGGTGGGAATCAGCATGGAGGTAACTTTCTGTGTGGGTTGACTTCCTGAAAACCTTATGGCCCAAAGAGCCATCCTCTTTTCTGATGATTATTAAACGCATTGACTTCAGCATTCTGCATCCTATCCAACATGTTGTCATAACCAATAACGTTGTTTATCACCATACTCGGATCTGGTATGTGCAACTCATTCTGTTTAATATTATCTACGCAGTTTATAATGTCGTTCTCTCTAACGTTGACATCCTTTGAATTATGATCTCCGCTGCCAATCTTCATTGTTATGCTTTCGTTCTGGGAATTGACAACGCTATCGGAATTCTGAAGAGTTAGTGGTTCTAATAATGCCGAGAGACCTTTGCCCTCTACGTTGTGCTTGTCATCAATGCTAAGCGAACTGTGGGTATTCAACGACTTTACTATGGAATTTTGTGCCCTATCCAACGTGTTGTTATTTGGATCTGGTCTGTGAAACTCGTTATGTTCAATGTCAACTGCGCAGTTTTTAATGACATTATTTTTAACGCTGACATTCTGTGCAGATTCAATGGCAGGGTTCAGAGTTTTGACTATCTCATGAGATCTATTTAATAGCTTGGACAATTTCTTGCGCTGCCTTGCCTGAGCAGTCTGTCCCTCATTATCTGCTTTCAGAGCAGTCCTGGCATCGATAATAGCCCAGAGATTCTTATTGATGCTGTTAGCTAGTTTAAGGTGGGTTGAGAGGGCTACACGTCCAAGATATTCCAGAGAAGCCCTAACCCTTCTAATTTTTGACCGAATTAGAGAGAAGCTTAGTTGAAAAAACGCATTACTATTATATCTGTTCTGCAATCTATGCTTTACTTGTGCAAATGGAGGAATAAGATTATTGTCCCGACAGTTTTTAAGAAAATGCAGATCTGCAGCCCTTCTTGCCATCCTCACTCTAAATCTTTCGAGTAAAAGGATTTCACTCCAAGTATCCCCTCCGTACAGGGACAAGATTTTGGATTTAAGAGATTTTTGGTTTTCATCTTTTGAATCAGTGACCGGAGAATCCACAGTATGAACATTTTTATACCAACGTTTCAAATCCCAAATGGGATCCATCATCAGGATTTTAGAATTATTTCCAGAGAAGCCCTAACCCTTCTGATTTCTGACCAAATTAGAGAGAAGCTTAGTTGAAAAAACGCCTTACTATTATATCTGTTCTGCAATCTATGCTTTACTTATGCAAATGGAGGAATGAGATTATTGTCCCGACAGTTTTTAAGAAAATGCAGATCTGCAGCCCTTCTTGCTATCCTCACTCTAAATCTTTCGAGTAAAAGGATTTCACTCCAAGTATCCCCTCCGTACAGGGACAAGATTTTGGATTTAAGAGATCTGTGGTTTGCATCTTTTGAATCAGTGACCGGAGAATCCACAGTATGAACATTTTTATACCAACGTTTCAAATCCCAAATGGGATCCATCATCAGGATTTTAGAATGATGATAAAAGAAGAGCTTCTTAGGGAATAAATAATAAGAACGAAGAAAAGAAGAGCTTCGAATTTCTGACTCAGAGCATCTGAACAAATTCGAAGCTCTGAGTCAGAAATTCGAAGCTCTTCTTTTCTTCGTTCTTATTATTTATTCCCTAAGAAGCTCTTCTTTTATCATCATTCTAAAATCCTGATGATGGATCCCATTTGGGATTTGAAACGTTGGTATAAAAATGTTCATACTGTGGATTCTCCGGTCACTGATTCAAAAAAAAAACTTAAAATATATTATAAATATCAATTCATAAATTCTTTATTGTACAATATACTATTAGTTAAAATTTATATTATTTAAATTATACAATTAAGTTATTTAGTAACATGTAATTAATATATTAACATGTAATTATTTAATATACTATATAAAAATCAAATAATATAATATAATAAATATTATTTATTATTTTCTGTATTAATTTATGAATGGGTTACAACTGTCATAAAATTGTGTAAGAGTTTATCAAATAATTTATAAAAAACAAAGATTTAATTTTTGTTTGGGACATAATAACTTGAAATTAAGCAAAATTTCTAAGATCAATTCATTAAAAAACCATAAATCATACAAAACTAATATACATTTTTTCTTTAATTTTAATATTCTTGTATTGTTATCAATATTATAATAATATTATTCATAGATTTAATTTATTCTAAAACTACAATGTCACATTTGTTTTATTTTGATTTCACATGTATAATATGTATGTATAGTTAATTTGAAATTGGAATATTAAATAAAATGATATGAATAATATATGAAAATATGCAAATATAATATTTATTGAAAATATGAAAATATGTAAAGACATGATGATTGTATAGAGATATGCATGGTTTCTTTCAAAAATATGAAATGACAATAATAATATTTTATTCAAAAAGTGTTAAATGATTTTTATTATGAGTACTTTACTTTATGACTTTAAAAGTAATTGTTTACAGATTTTTTTGGTGTGGGTTTTGAGATTTTGGGCTCGAATATTCCACAGTATTCATTTTTATGTTGTCTACGTTTGAAGTTTAGAACAAGACTCATCCTCGGGACTGAATCTACAAATAAGAGAAAGGGCGTTATAAATATGAAATGGAGTGTTGTCAAAGTACTTAGAGCACTACCATGGTTAACCATGAGTTTTTATCAACCATTCAGAATGTGGCAAGTAAGTACCTTTAACTAAAACAATGCCACCTCAACCATTAGGGATGATGTCATCTGCTAAAATGTGATTGGTTCTCATAAAGTGGATTTTGATCGTATATTTTCCTTACGAGGCCCATTTTAGACCTCAAAATTACCTTAATGGTTGGCTGGAAAAACAGCGCAAATTTCTGAGGGAGATAGGGACAGGCACTAGGTGTCTGTCTGGCCTGCCTGCGCAATTTTCTTAGTCAATGAAGTGGGCAAGGTCTGTAGCCTCTGCACAATTTTTTAGGGGAGTCAGTCCTAAGGTAGCTACCAAGTTAAACTCTCCAGTTGACCAGCATGAAGGTTGATTGATTTGCTTGCAGACAATGCAACTTAAAATGGCTTACTTGGTGTTTTTGCACTGTTCTGGGTAACAGTCGATCGAGTCAATGGCAGGGTGATGGTCTTGCTATTAGAGGGGAATCTGGTCGTCAGAACTTCAACAAAGTGACTACGTGTGTGAACAAGTGAAAGATGCATATGTGATATTGCAAACACACACTTACATGACTAGATGACGAGACGACTCAAACCATCCAGACACACATGCTCAACATGACTGACTGACGGTGTAAGCGACAAGCACGACACTTGTGATTGATCGTTGGTCGACCGTGATGACGCTTGCACGACAGTGAATGTGATTCCGTGTGTGAGTGCGATAGATGTTTTCATAGTCAACACAACAAGTACACACGAAGCAAAGACCTTGAGCATAACCAGAACATAGTCACAAACATGACATTGACATCAACATGCAAACAATTGGGTGAAATGATCAAGCAAGGTGGGTGCGAAGACTCACACGAGCTCACCTAGTGAACCCAAGTGTGCACAACCATCAAGTGAAACTCTCAAGGGAGGCTTCGAAATTGGGTGCAGGCCAAAATTTTGGACGGTGGTTGTAGCTACTACAATAGGTTAGTGTTGCAGTTGACTGTTGTTGACTATTGATTTTGACATGGTTGTTTTAACTATGTATTAGGCAAGTGAATTTGTTGAAATATTGAATAATAATAAGAAGATTTTATCTAAGGGTTTTCTGCACATTGGGGTTTTTCCCTGGCATCTGCCAAATCGTGTGTCCTCTTGTCTTGGCTTGTCTTTTGCACATTTTTTTATGTTCTATCTACATTTACTATCATGTGTTTAATTTAATGTGATTTCTACTATAAATAATTTTAAATTTTCATTGGGTTGATAAGGAACATTGAAGTAAATTATGCTAAAGCGTAGAACATACCATTGTTATCTAAAATTAGTAGTGGGTCATATTTCTGTGTGATTAAAGATAAAACATATAATCCACCTGGTCTGTTTGGAGCCATCTATTACATGGACACATCTTCCATGGCATGCTTCAAGGACGCAAACTAGATTAGACACATTACCCCTCCATTTAACTATTTGAGCTAACACACAATGGTATGGAATACCTTTTCACTACATATTATGGAAAAAATACCCAACACTAGGGATTGTTTATTGTTGGTTGTGTTAGGAAAAAACATGAATATCACCCATTCATTTGTGGCCTAGCCTCCAATATGGATATCATCACACATGATGTGTTTCTATTCTAGGATCACACGAATGCTACGATATTCAAAAAAAAATAAAAATGAGTAATAGAGAGAAACAAAGGAGGTACAAAAACAAATTGTAATATATTCAATCTAATCCTAGAATAGAAAATATTTACATATATATAAATTTGATTCATACCCTAAGTGACTAATGCATCTAGAGCATTTTCATAAATATATGCAATCAAAAATACAATTCTGCAAAGGAAAATCACTAGAAATTTATGGGCATTTAATAAACTAAAAATATATCTTAGCGACCACATTGACTATGTTGGATTTTGTTGGGTGGTTAATGCAAAACTTTAGCAAAATAGAGATATAATTGCCTCTAGCAATTTATAAAGATGCTTCAATTTTGGTTCATAATTAACATTCTACCACTTGAAGCTAAATGAAGGCTCCTAGATACTAAAATATAGTTGTAAATGAAATATTTTATATTGATCCTTACCTAGGATTACTCATCAAGTTAGCCCCAGGCCTACCAAAATTTGAAACAATGCTTGTTTGTATCTTGGATAAATTTTAATAAGAATATTAGCAAGGTTTTCATCTATATGAATCCTTTCCAATTTTAAATCCCCTTCCTCAAATACTCGTTGAATCCAATGTTACCTTAGGTCAGTGTGCTTGGTCTCTGAATGACATGTTGGGCCTTTCTTTAAATGAATGGAACCTTGACTTTCACAATACAATACATATATTTGTCTTTTTCTATTCATGTCTATCCTCTGAATCATTACATCAACAATATGTTTTTGCATGTTATTGTTGTACTTTTATATTTTTCCTCTGTTGTGGAGAGGGATACTACTTTCTGTAGTGTAGCACCCAAAACACTACTACACATGCAAAAATATATAAATAACCATTAGTAGAATGTATAGTGTCCACATCTCTTGCCATATTTGAATTTGTAAAACCTTTAATCACAATATCATTTTACCAAAACATAAGCAATAATGACTAGTAGCCTTGAAATAATTTATGATCCACTTTATTTCTTACCAATATTATTTCCCTAGATTGGCAAGGAACTTTCTTACAACTCCCATTGAATGGTGCAATGTCCAATCGTCTACATACCATCACATACATTAGGCTACAAACTTCTAAAGCACAGGGAATCTTGCTCATTTCTTGCTTCTCCTTAACATCACAAGGGCACAAATAAACATTGAATTTTAAGTGAGATGCTAAGGGTGTACCGGGTAACTTCTCATCTTTAATAGTGAACCTATATAACAAATTTTCAATATTTTTTTATTGTGACAACCACAAATTTTTATTATTTGTCTTATATGATCTTCAATCATAATATTTTTTTGGCAATTGGATAATCAAATGCTCCCTGTGTGTTTCATGACATGTGCTTCACCACCTCTCAAAGATATTTTCACTCTAGTGATACATCCATTTACTAACACCTGCGAGTTTTAGTTTAACTAAAATCGTGATTCCAATAATTGGTACCAGAGTCGGTTCCTTGAATTGCAGCTTAATAGATGGAAGGCAAATCTCAAAAGTGCAGAGATGGGAAATTCAAGAAGCATGCATCCAAATGATCAAAGGAAGTCTCCAAATATGAAGAGAATCGATTTGGTCTACCAACACCTGAGTTTGATGAAGCCAAATATGAAACATGGGAATCCATAATGAAAGACCATTTGCAAGCTCAAGGATATGATGTATGACACTCTATTGTTTTCAGAGATACCTCTATTGATGAATCTAGAAGATAAAATACAAAAGCTATGAATGTCATTCTAGGATCTCTGCCAGACTATATAAAAGCCAAGATATATCAATGTCTATTAGCCAAAAATATTTGGAAGAGGCTCCATAGCCCATACTCAAAGAAGTATGAAGGTCAAGAAGAAGAAGACGATGATAATGATTCAAAGAAAGTAGATTCTTAGGTCAAAGAATTTGACAATGATGAAGAAGAATAAACAATAGTCAACATGGAGGCAAAATTGATCAACGCCTTATGTGATCTTAAGAAAGCAAGGAATAAAAATAATATACTTGAAGAAGAAGTTCACCTTCTAAGACTTCAAGTGCAAGAAGCTGAAAAGAAAGAGAAAAACTTGGCAAGCCAGTTAGAGGAATTTGTAGCATAAATAAACATGCTCAAGGAATGGCAGAAGGAAGGATGTTGAAAGGAAGGATCATAACATTGATGAAAAGGACCAAGAAATCGCTCAATTCAAGAGGAAGGCAAAATAAGAAGATAAAGCTTCATGAAATAAAGGCACAAGCTCCAAGCCTCTGCACAACAATATTAACGCAAAATCTTGAAAATATTTTAAAGGCCAAATTGAACTGAAGGACAGAAGAAGATTGAAAATGTTGTTGCTCCAAGAAATAATGCTCAATAAAGAGTTATACCTCCTCCCAAAAAGAATGTCTTCAGAAGATCTTTAGGACAAGACAACTTAGCTAGCTAGCGTAGTATGTTTAATGGTTATTGTTTCTTATGTACTAACTTTGGGCATAAGGTTAGGTATTGCAAATCTTATGATGGGGATGACTATCAAAGAAATTATCAAAACCCTAGAAGTAAGTTTGCAAGATCACAGACCAGGTTTCAAAAGGACTTCGTTAGCAAAAAATATATGTCATTTGTTTATTCATTTAGGCACCATATAGAATGCTTCAAATTGAATAACTATGGACACATAGCTTGCGATTGCAGACATATGAAGTAAAATATTGATATTAGGTAGAAGACGATTTGGAGAAGAAAATAAAAACAAGAAGATCAAACAAGTGAAAGTATCAACAATCACCCTCTCAAGATTTGTAAAGGCACAAGACTATGATTAATGAACAGGTACACTAGAAGATGTCAAGGCTCAGGATGATCCACCTACAAAGTTGGTTCATACATTATTTTCAAGAATAGATCTTGTTGACTTCCTATGAATGTTGAAGAGGGGGAGTATATGTAGCAATGTTTGCAAATTTGAAGATCTATCCTTCAGTAATTGAATGATAGAGGGAAAATGTGGCAAAGTTGTTAGAGGAGTAATCAAAATTATGGTCAGATTGGTCAAATTTATTGACAAAATTGTAGAATGACTCATGGTAATATAGATGGAGTTATTTGCGACAAGTCGTGTGAGGCATAGCAGGTCAAGGGGAGAAAGGAAATCAAAGGAAGAAATGTATATTGCAGGAATTCAAAGAAATATATTTCTTCAGGGGTAGTAAACCTTTCCCATTGATTTCAAAGGGGGAGATAAATCAGGAAAGAAATATCAGAGACATAGCGTGAGGGAGAGTAATATTCGTAGGAAGAGTTTGTGTGTTACCATCAATAAAAAAGGTGTAGATTGTTGAATGGTGTTTTTATTGTTGCCATTTTCAGTCCTTGAGCACTCTTTTTTTTTTGTAAACATTGTAGAACTCTATGTATTAACTATTTTCAAAAGTTTTTTACATCCATATTCTCTGGGTGGTCACCTGCCCAAAGGAAACCAGGTGACCACCGGTCAGCGTTAAAACCATTCCAAAATTTGAATAAGTTCATGATAATCCATCTACTATTCCTGTGTTGATTGTCTCTACTAATATCGCTAAAGATCAAAACAGACATGCTTATTTCCTTCATCTAATTCAAAAGTTAGAAAAAAAAACTATCTAGGTCTCTAGATTAATCCTCATCAGATGATGCTATCGGAACTTTTGCCTTTGTACTAGGGCTTGGCCGCTCTCGTTTCTGTTCCAGTTTCCACTTGAGCGCAGTTAGGGTTTGTTCAATCCTTCCCAAGGCAAGATTGTTCCGGTAAGTCTGTATCTGTATGGTCGCTATTTCCTTGAGAAGTTCCACACGGACCGGGTCCTTCTCCTTGCTGCTTTCCTGTTTGTCCAATACTTCTCCTTCCATGTGTTCATGGTGGAGAGTCATGGCCCGAGCCACGATGTGTTTCATGATCCAGTACTGTTGTAGGGTCTTTTTGAACAGCGATTGTCTTCCATTCGTTGTCCCAGGGTCTTTCAGCATTCCTTCCCATTCATCCATGGGTATATCTCTGCATCTAAGGTTGTCTCTTAGATCCTGCTCCCAGCTCCAAATCTGGTCCCTAACTTCCTTCGGATTTCCTTCCATGTATGAATCTATAATCGGCTTCATGTGATCTCCATTGGGCTTCCTGCCCCTTTTCTTTCCCTGGCTGCTAGTGCCTTCTTCTTTCTTGATTGTCCTCTTGCTTCACCTAGGAGCCATCCTTCTTTTAGCTTGGCCTTTATCACCTTTTCCCTGTTTCTCTTTGTCCTATTTCACGGTCTTGCCCTTTGCTGTTGTGAGACCTATCACAGAATCCACACATATGTCAGCCTTGTTATTTAAGTTTACATTTTTTTCGTGAGTCTTCTCCCCCCCCCCACCTCTAGTTTCCCAGCTTCTGATTTTCCACCCTCCAGGTTTCTGGCCTCTGGCTTCCCACCCTACTGAATTTAGCTTTGGCTTTGATTATTCTTTGGGTCATGGGGTAACAGTGGTTATTGTGCTTTTCCCCTCCCATGCAGGGATCCCACTTCTGCTGGTTTTACCTCTTCTCACCCGAGGGCTCGCCCATGGTAAGAATTGGACTACTGAGGCCTCCCCTTAGCTTGGGTTTCTTAAGCTTTCCAGCCATGTTTCTTTTGGTTGAGGTTTCAACCCTCCCCCGAGGGTGAAACTCCATCCCCCACGGGTTCTGGTTTTTCCTTTCCCCGCTACCCTCCTCCAGGACTACAGGACTACTTTCTACAGTATTTCCTTTCCCTAGAATGTAGGATGCCAGGACCTCTATTCTAAGGTGGGGGTCCAGGGAGTTTGGTTCAGACAGGCCTTTTTGCTCATTCTGCTCACCGTCTCTCCTAACAGTCTCTCCGTCCCGAGCAACCGGAAACTCTTCGGAATGATTTCCTTTCAAACTTCTGAGATTGCTATTACAAATGAAGTGATAATACCAGGTATGCTTACCATATTGCATTACTAACCTACTTCTCAAACAAATTACACTATCAGAGTTTAAGGCTAGAGACATCACATACCCTCTTACTGCGCTTCGCCTCACTTCCGCCTTCTGCTTCTTCTCACTGCCTGCTCTTTCTTTCTCGTCACCTTTCTTCATTCTCATCTGCATGCAAATTACCCCTTTCCCCTTTTCCTTAGATTTTATTCCTTTTTCATTCCTCCCTCTTGTCTTTACCGCCAGCTGTTCTTTTTTTCCTTGGCACGCCTCCCTTCCCTCCTGCCTTGGGATGCTACCCTCTTATCCTTACCACCGTCCTGCATTAACTTCTTTCCTCTCCCGACTACTCTTTCCATCGGACCATTGACTCTAACATGCCACTTGTCGTTATTACGCTGCCCGTCCTTGATTTTGTTGTCCTGCCCTCTCCTCTTCCATTCCTTTCCATATTTGCCGTTGTACTCTTGGGGATTGTCCTTCCTCTGCCCTCCTCCATCATCCTACTGAACTCTGATCTTACCCTGTCCTGCTCCACCTCTGTCCTGTACTGTTCCTCCTGCGTCTGTCCTTTTCCCTCTCCGCTCCAGTCCTTTCCAGCTGAATTCTCTAGATGCTCGCTCTTAATCCTATCTTGTTCTATCATTTGGATCAGTTGCTCCATATCCTCTTTTTGGTGGAGCTCTTCCGCGCTAGCATCCAGTTGCTGGTCTCCTTTCCGACATCCCCAGTTCGCTAGCCAGTCTGCAGGAGCATTTCCTTTTCATCTCACATGGGAAGGTAATATGTAGGCTATCCTTCTCAATTGTTGGCTTATTTCTTTAATTATCCATGCGGTCCGCCAGCTTTGACTCAGCTTCTCTGTTGGTGCTCCGTGTTGTAATTGTTTGAGTGTGTCTATCACGAGCTTCGAATCTCCTTCTATCTGGAGTTGTTGATACCCTTCTTGGATAACTATTTCTATCCCCCTGTTCAGTGCATGGAATTCTACCTCGTTATTTGATGCGTTTCCATAGTCCATCGCATAGACCCATCGAGTTCTGCCTCTGTCATCCCTGAAAATTCCTCCTATACCTGCCTCCCCTGGATTCCCTTTTGTCGCCCCGTCAAAGTTTAATTTTGTAAATCCTTGCGGCAGGTTCCTGTAGTGGTCGTCTTCTCAAGTTTTTCCAGTCTATTGTTTTCTTCCCGCCATGTCTGTGGTTCTTATTTTGATTTGCAAGCGGTTCAGAATACGTGTCTCCGTTTGGTCTGCCTTCCAGTCTTCGTCGTTCCACTTCTCAAGGATTATGGTTTCTCTTATGTTCTGTATTGTTTGGCTCCATATTTCCTTCTTAGATTTTTCATCTTCCTTGAATATCAACCGATTTCTTGCTTTCCATATGTTCCAAAGGAGGAACCCTATGGATAGATTCTAGGCTCTATTCAAGATTGCATTACGGTAGGGTTTACTCCTCCATTTCTCTATCGTTGTAGTTATGCTGCTCGAATCTTTGTCGCTAATCTCGAAGAGTTGTTGGTGGCTTTGCCACAAGGTATTGCTGACTCTACAGGCATTGGTCAGGTGTTCCATTATTTCCTCCTATTCCTGGCATAGGATGCAGCGCAAAGGACCCTGCGTCCCCTTCCTTCTCAACTGGTTCCAAGTTAAGGCTTGCCCGTGGGACATTATCCTAGTAAAAAGCGTTATCTTTGGCCAAGTTTTCATGTGCCAGATTCTATCCCATTTTTTAATTTCTGGTTGTTGGTGCTGCCAGCGTTTATGTAATATCCTTCTATTGTCGTAAACATTCCTTTGATGTGTTTTCCCCATCTTATAATATATGTTCCTTCTTTGACTACAATTTTCCTTGTCTCCATCTCTTTTCTGTAATTTTCCCACTATTATGTTTCTCATGCTTCTTGCCAGTCCTTTTTCATTTTCCATTTTCTCCAGTATCCTTCCCTTTCAAGCAACCAATAGTTCCTAGCTGAATCTTCCTCCATTTGGGTGGTGAACTAATGAATTTCTTGGAGTTGAGGTTGATGGTGGAGGGTTTCTCTCTGTTGCCATGCCTCACTCCAAAAGTTTGCTTTGTCACCTTCCCTGATTTCCCAGAAACTATGTTCTCTTATCAAGTCTCTATTTGACCTTGCTAGGTTCCAAATTGCGGAGCCTTTTTTCTCTGATTGGCTTCTCATTTTTCCTTCAGGGGATCTTGCCATCTCATATTTATTTTCACACAATTTCTTCCATAGATCTTCTCCTCCTTGTATCCATCTCCACCATAGTTTTGCACCCATTACTTGGTTTAGAATATGTGGATCTCGCAACCCTAATCCTCCTTCTGTTAGAGATTTTCTCAACCATTTCCATGAAAGCAGCGCCCACTTTTTAGTTTTGTTTGTACCTTGCCAGAGAAATTTTTTGAAAAATTCCACCATTTTTCGGCATATTGATTTTGAAACAACTTGGCTGGTCATTTGGTATATTAGCACTGACTGAAGGACCAACTTAATAAGGATGAGATGACTCGGAGTATTCAGAGTTCTGAACGTTCAATCGTCCATTATTTTTTGAATTTTCCCTATCAGACCTCCCCAGTTAGCAATTCTATTTTTCTTATCACTAAGTTGGACACCTAGATATTTGGTGGGGAACTTCCCTATTCTGAACCCCATTGTTCTAGCTAGGAATGATTGGGAAATCATTGGGGTATTAAAGAAAAAGATTTATGTTTTATCTTTATTTATCTTTGTGCCTGATGCTTTTGTAAAATCTTCAAGGATTTCCAGTAATTGCTTTGCTTCCTTTAGATTGGCTTGTCCATACATCATGACGTCATCAACGAATTGTTGATGTGTAATGGTTAGTTCTTCTCCCCACAATCTAAGGCCTTTTAGCTTTCCACTACTCACTCTTGCTTTTATTAGTCTACCCAGACCGTCAACAGCTATTATGAACAGGAATGGGGAGAGAGGGTCCCCCTGTCTCAGCCCTCTGGACGGTTTAAAAGTTTTTGTAGGGATCCCATTTAGCATTATGGACATACTTGGAGTGGTGATCATAGACATTATCCATTCTATCCATCTATCATCGAACCCGTAAGCTTTTAGGATTTTCTGGAGATATTCCCAGCTTAGCTTGTCGTAAGCTTTGGCTAGGTCGAGTTTGATCATCATTCCTTTGTGTCTTGAATTCTTCAGTGAATGGATCGCCTCTTGTGCAACTATGATTCCATCCACTATCTGTCTCCCTTTCACGAACCCTGTTTGTTCCTCTGAAATCAATTCTGGAAGGATAGATTTTAATCTATTCACCATTATGGTGGCTAGGATTTTGTAAATTACATTACATAATGCTATTGGTCTAAAACCTTGAGGTTCATCAGCCTTTTCTAGCTTCGGGATCAATGCTAGGAAAGTTGCATTCCAAGCTGGGTGCATTCTTTTCGTACATCTTGATTCTTCCACAGCATTTACAATGTCTTGCTTCATAAAGCTCCAGGTTGCTTGGAAGAATTCTGCTGTGTATCCATCCGGTCCTGGGGCTTTGTTCTTTGCCATTGTCTTCACTGTCTCTTCTACCTCTTTTTCTGTTATCACCCTTAGGAGTGCCATGTTCTGTTCTCGATTCACCCTTCTGGGTATATATTGACTTATTTTTGCTATCTCCTCTTCTCTATTGCTTTGCGTCTCAGTCAGGATTCCTTTGAAGTGTTGTATCAACAACCTCTCCATTTCCTCTTTCTGAGTTAACCTGTTGCCTTGGTTATCTCTTAGAGAAAATATTCTATTCTGCTGTCTATGCTGTTGCATGGCTCTGTGGAAGAATTTCGTATTTCTTTCCCCCTCTTTCAGCCATTGTACTCTTGACTTCTGTCTCCATAAAATTTCCTCCTGTTTTCTTCTTTCCTCCAGCCTGTTTAGTACCACTCCTTCTTCCTGGGCTAGTTCCTCTGTTCTCCCCTCTTCTATTATTTTCTGTTGTATTCTTTTCATGTTTGTCTGAAGCTTTTCTTGGTCTTTTTGAATATTGCCAAATTCATCTCTATTCCATTTCTTTATTTTGTCTTTTAGCTCCTTTAATCTTAATTGGAGGGTATGCATCTTGTTCCTTCCTTTTATTTCATTCTCATTGTTCTACCACCAGTGCTCCATTTTTTCTATGAAGGTTGGGTCTCGCAACCAAAAAGCTTCAAACCTGAAGGGTCTGTTCTGATTTTGGCTATTCATGGCAATTTCTAGTTTTATGGGCCAATGGTCTGATCCTTGGCATGGAAGGATTGTCGCTTCATAGAAAATGTCTTTCCCTATAAAGTGTTCTGTTGCTAGAAACCTGTCGAGCCTAGATGCTATCTTCTTACTTCCTCCTCTTCGGTTGTTCCAAGTGAATTTTCCATTAATGGTATGTATATCAATCATATTTAAAGCTGACTGTGTTTCTCTAAATCTTTCCATGTTTGGATCTTCCCGTTGCAATCCCCCCTTCTTTTCCTCTTTTGAAGTTGTCATATTAAAATCCCCTGCTATCAACCACAGTTTTTCTGTGTGCATGTTTCCTAACTGTTGCATTTGGAGAAGGAATTTTCCTCTTTCCACTGTTATATGGGGTCCATAAACCGCCGAGACCAAGAACCAATCCCTGTGGGCTATAAGTCTAAATCTCCCTGAAAGGACTCTTTTCATTCCTATCCAATAGTCTATTATGACTTCTACAGGATTCCAATCCCCCCTGCACTACCTTTTGCGTCAATTGTCATACTTTCGTATGTAGGTTTGATTTTTTTTAGAATCTCCTCCATTTTCCTCCCTGTTATTTTTATTTCTTGTAACAGCATAATTTGGGGTTTTTCTCTTTTGATCCTTTCTACTAGGTATCTATGCTTACCTTTGCTATTAAGACCCCTAATGTTCGAAGATGTAATTATCATTGGTTGGTTGGGGTTGTTTGGTGGAAGACCGCTAAGAGCGGTACTACTCTTCCTGTATTAACTAGCATTTCTCCCATAACCTGTATTGACTCCTGAAGATTCCTTCTACCTCTTTTTTTCCCTCCTTTCGCTTTACTTTGTTGATCTTGGTTATTTTCTGGTTGTATGCCTAGTTGCTCATTCATTCCTGTGTTTCCCTGATCTTGTTTTTCTTTATATTTTTGGAAGGTTTCCCTGTATAATTTTTTATCCTCTTCTAGGATAAACCTTTCATCCAAGTGTCTCCATTTGTCCAAAAGTTTCCTCAAGATTTCTTCTTCTGTCATTGGATCTTCCCCTTTACTGTTATCTATTTCCATTACTTCATTTTCTCGGTTCTCCTCCTTTTCCTTTCCTATCTTTTCCATTGTTTCGCTTTGGGTTTTTCGCTTTGTGCTATTTGCGTCTTGGCTTGGTCTGCCTCCCTATTCTTTTTCCTCTTGATAATCCATTACTCGGATCTCTTGGTCTTCTTCTTCTACCTATAGGATTTCAAACCTATTTTCCTTGTTTGTTTTGGTTGGTTGTTCTTTTCTTCCTTCCTTAGGGGTTTCCTTTGTGGGTTTTTTCCTATATTTTATCTCCTGAAACCCATCATTATCTTCTTGATATTTCCTCTGTTGCTTGCTCTTTCGTTCTTCCTCTTCTACATTAAGGGGACATTCCTTATCAAGGTGCCCATATTCATGGAATTCCCTACATCGGAAAGGGATGTACTCGTAGCCCAGTGCTTGTTACCACACCTCCTCATGGTATTCTAGCTTCACTGACCATAGAATAGGGTTCGCTATGTTCATATAGACACAGATTCTTGCATAAGAGGTATATCTTCCCTTCTTTGTTGACTCAACTATTTTGACAAAGCTTCCTATGGTATTACCTATTCCTTCTAGAATCTCAGGGTCCCAAAAGTCCATTGGTAATCCAAACAGTCTTACCCACACTGGAGCTACTGGGAATTTCTCTGTATCAGGCTTGTAGCATTCCTCCCAATACCTCATGAATAAAATTGCATTATTATGAAAATATGGACCATTTTCAAACACTTTTTCTTTATCTTGTAGGTTTGAGAAGATTACCGTAAAGAAGCCTCTTGCGCCTAGCTTCAACTCTATGTGGCCTTGGGGTTGCCATTTCTATTGTATCCATCTTGTCAGGTCTTTTTCTGACAGCCATACACCAATGAACTTGCATATTAATGTGTGGTCCTTCATATAGCTTCTGTAGCGCTCGAGTTTATTCATGGGTATAACAAATCTCGGTTTTTCCGCTGCACATGGTAAACATTTGCCTTTGCTTCCTGCCTGCCATCTTGCTCCGAGGATAGGTCCTTGTGTCTTTATTCCATCTCCAGCTTGTTGTTGCTCATTCCTTCTCCTACCGCTGCATCTCTATAGGAGGGGATCTCTCCCCTCCTATCTTCCTCTGTCATTATTGTACTCTCTTGGTTTCAGTGCCGCTTGTCTGTCTGTTTTTAAGGTTTTCCGCGCCGCCTACCTCATGGCCGCATGACCATTAGGGTTGCAGAGCTCCCAAAAACCCTCATCCAAAAAAAATAAGTTCAATAGTCCTTGAGCACTCTTAATATTCATCTAAGTTTTCATTTATTGGAAGCTCCAAATGACAAGAATCCCTAGGAATCCCTAGACGCCCCGCACTTGTTGAAAAAAATGGATGTAGAAGACAATGAAGTTGATCATGATACCATCGTCATTTAATTCTCCTCGCCATTTTGATTCTGATGGTAGGTGGCACATCTTCTAATTCCTCATAGTGCACGATTGACGCCTCTTTAAACAATGGAGCCCTAACTTTGATCAAGAATCCCCAAAGGATATGCTACAGGGAAATTTTGTTAATTCAAAAAAATTAAATTAAACTGGGCTTATCCTATTCTAGTCAAAAGTCAATTTCTTATCAAGGCCATAATGACCAAAAAAATAAATTAAAATGGTTGTGGGGTTCTTGGCTCCAAATTTAATTTTTGGAATTCAAATTTTAGTGTGGCTCCCTCCAATTCTCAATTCAGCTTATGTCCTCAAGGAGTGCCCTCTATTCACTATAAATTTTTTAGTATTTTTATTGGGGTAGCAACGAACAGGTTTTCTAATCTCTATGATGCCTAAGAGGCTAAGGAACACGAGATATCCAAAACTTAGAAAAGGATTCGCGAGAAAAGACTTGGAGTCACCTTAATTAAATTAGTTAGCCAATAATTAAATATTTCCTATGTCTAACATAGGAAAATTGGTAAATTAAAGTGAAATAATTGAAGGATTTCAACTTTGCTCTAGAGACATCTGAAAACGTTAATTGACAGAGTCAAGATGATATTAGCATAAGTTGATATATGATCGTGGTTGTTGAGACTCCAATGAGAGACGATAAGATCATGTCGAAGGTTTTGGAGAAGATAACAAGTGAGTTTAGTAGTTTTACTAAGCAAGTTGTAGTATTCAGGTAAGGGCGCAAATGAAGCTAGGGAGGCACCAAAAGCAAGGTTTTTAGCAGAGATTTGGGAGTATTTTTTCTGAAGAAAATTTCCACAATGATTTCCAATTTCGATAGACATGAAGGAGATCTATTTATCTATAGAGAAGGAGGTCGCATTAGCTAGTGTGAGTAGCTAGTTTTCCTAGTATGAGTTGTTGAGGAGATCACATTTGAGTTTCCATTTGTCATATATATATATATATATAAGGTAGAGAGAGTGGGTCTAGGATGCAGTATGACTTGTTGGTACACTGGAGAAATTGAGGTAAAAAATGAGCCTCAAAACAAAAAAGTACAACCAAAATCAACTTTATAAGAACCAATAGTATTCAAGATTATGATTTCAACCATGGGGGATGATTCACCATTTTTGGAATAAAAAAATATAAATTAAAAAAAAAACTACTTTTTCAACTTATCTCCCAACGGTTTTACTCAAATTTCAAATGGAAGCACTCGCTGGATGTGGAATTATAATGTTCCTAAACATGAATGTAAGTGATATACAAAGCATGCAAACAATCAAGCAATCAGAAAAACGAAATATACATTAAGCACACATGGAAACACTGGAAATAGAGAATTGTTGAGCCATTTTATTACTTCTTCAGCAGCAAATACAATAGTAAAATAGAATGGTGCACCTAGGCTTGTCTCAATGGACAAGCATGGAAAAACACAGGTGAGAAAATGTTGAACTGAATGCTGTTGCAACTGTTGCACCAAACTGAACTGCGTTTCCCCATAAAATCACTCTGTCTGTTGACTTCAAAGGGTTTGAATCACTGCTTCCCATGCTCAGAAAATATAAGATTTCAGCGCCTTGCTCCTTGGCTTAAACCTAGAAAAAACCCACGAAGGAATTGGCCAAATGTTGACCTCACAATTTTGGCCCAAATTCCCCTTAGCTCCTCTAGATGTTGGCTAAGTTGGGACCCCTATCTGACCCCTTAGATCTACCCAGAAAATTCTATAAATTTAGGAGTGTGATCCTTGCCCAAAACCCAGAAAACCTAGAAAGGGTTTCCCTTGGTTCCAACCTTCAAAAATTGACCCTTCACAACTTGGCCCTCCTCCAATTTCGAATTCTGTTGCCGTTACTGATACTATCAATCTCTGCTCTACCAACTCCAGAAATCCTCCTTAAATGGCCCTCCAAGTGATCTCTTACTTCTCCCGGCCATCTCCAACTATACAATTCCTTCCTCCAACTCCCATGTGAGCCTAGTGATGGCTCTACGCAGGCCTAGGGAGCTGTAAATCAGAGTGTTGGGACGCTAGCTCCGCTGGCTCTAAACTCATAAGAAAGATTGGCCCTTTGCTACTCTCCCAATCCTATAACTCTCCCGGAAAATTATTGATCACTGATAGCTCCAAACTCCCCTTGATTATTTTCCAGCTAGCTAGAAATACACACTCCTTGTTGTGGCTAAATGGTAGTGTTGTAACACACTCCTAGAACTCCTGAAATACTTATGGAATTGCCTCTCTAGGGTGGGCACGAATGGTCCCCCAAAGTAGAGGTTGAATCACCCACTTGGGAGATTCGTGGCTAAACAGCCGGTTGACTTAGCTAAACAAAAAAGTGAACATTCAAGTAATTTTGATTTCAAGGTGTAAGAATGAATCCAAAATGAGAGTTCCCCCCTCCTTATAACTCCTTGGGCTTTCTTAGCCTCATGTGGGCCCCTCCATCTACCTATTCAACTTTCCCTCAAAGTTATTCGAATGGGCCAATTCGAACTCCCATGTAATTGGACCCCACATTCCACTAGCAACCAAATAAAATCTAATTGCCTCCTAAGTCCCTAAGTCGAAAATGACGGGTTCTCTTCCTTTTCCAAAATTATGCAAAATTGTGTAGCAGCACCCTGTTACAAATGTGTTTAAGAATGGACATGACAATCCTCCCCTCCCAAATGTTGCTTACCCTCATGCAACCTCATAGCTGGGTGCTCCAAAATGTGCTCACCCCCCAGGTGGCATCCTCATCCAACAAGCTCTTCCAATGCACCAAAAATCGCTTGTCCTCAAGCAATGCATGAGAAAGAAACCTCTCTTACTATTGCTCCCCATTGTCACTGCAAAATGTTCCAGGGTCCCAGATGTGCAACTGGATCATGCCTAATCTCTGCACTGTCCTGATATGGAAGAATCCTTCAATACCAAGATCCTAAGCAATCTTGTCCACCATGAAGCTCCCCTCGCTCCACTCACTATCTTGCCTGGTGAAAGTACCAGAAGTCCCCTTCTTCATCAGTGACTTGCTAAAGCCCAATGGAAGATCTATATGATCTCCCCCTGCAGTAGTCGGCACATCCCTAAAGGTTATTAAGTTGTGAAGAGTTGTGATGCCCCAGTTCCCTACTAGTCCCAGAGTGGTGTCATCATGCTGACGTTGCGCTACTCTTACTATGTCATACTCCCCATCATGCGCGGCCAGTATCCTTCACTCCCGGTACTCGATGGTGTAATACTGAAAGAGGCGAGACACATCCTGCTTGGGCATCTCCATGGCACTCAGGCCTACCCATCTAAATCTAACTCCAAACCTGTGCAGCAACAGAGAATGTCTGCCTCCCCATATGATGAAACCCTCTGTGAACCCCCATGTGTCATCCCAAAAGAGAACTATATCACTCTCTACCACGACTCTGCTCATCATGAGTGATCTATCGATCAACTGAATCCTGCATCCCATAACCAGACCTGTTGCGACATAGCCCTGTCAACCGATCGAATACCTTTAGCCCTATTCTCTAGTCCCTGTGTGTGATCACTATATAGGCTCCATATATCGTGGGATAAGTTGATGCATGATAATCTACCTTGTGCCTGCCACTATGTATTATCGATGGTCGCTGGGAGCCACGTGTGCCAAAGAGCTACCCCCTTAATGCAACCAAAAGATGGGTATCTGATACTTGTAATCGACTCAAGGTATGTGGACCCCTCCTATCCCTACCAACCATCTCCCTTGGGTCTACCATCCGCCCTCTCGATAATGTGCCAATATAATGTTTGGAGATCGGACAAATACTGGAAAGTTTCCTCAATCGTACACGGTATCCTCTGCTCATGCATGGTCCTAACATGCCCTCTGGAAAGAGTGACACATGTCTCCCTTGTGACCTGCTCCCCAGGTGTAGGCTCACTAATGAACGATATGCCACCCCTATAGATGATCATCCTATCCCCCAACCTATGGTTGTCAACTCTTGCACTGACCCAATGCCACCACTGAGAAGTCTCTCCCCTTGTGCGTTGAGTGTCATCCCAATATCTCAAGTGATCTACCTATCCCAAGTCGTTTGTGCCTGTAAGTGATGTAGAAGAGGGACAAGCATGTGAGTCCCCATGGATACCATCAAGTATCACTCATCTGCATCCCCGTCGATCTTGGGTGAAGTACACCCAAAGGTATGCCCAATGTCTATGACCATAAGTCTCCTTGGAGGCAACCCTTCAAGGCCTCGTTGTGCAACACCATATGCCCCTGCATCCCACTGAGTAACCCTGTAGTCCTCAACCTGGAGTTGTACCTTGCAACCTCTCCCTATATACCACTAGATACCCCATGCTACTATTGTACCATCCTATACCGTCTCGTATCCTGCCTGTGTCATTGTATATGGCTATCCCCACGTGTACTCGATGTGAGGTGAGTCGCTTAATGCAAACCAACATGCTACATCAAACAACCACGCATCTCCATGCTCCTCTGCAGGCTAGTGCTCATCACTACATACCTCTATACAACACTAGATGTTGGGTTCTAAAATTGGGTCTGTATGTAGCAAGTCACATCCCTCTGCATAACACTGGACTCTGCGGCATATCCTTGTGCACCCTTGGGTACCACTACCTACTGTCGTACCACGCTATATCATATGCCATCCTCCATGTGCCAACACATCCACAAATCTGCTAGTAATCCCTCCATGATGTGGGCTAGATCTCCCCATCTACCTTGAAAGACTTGAGTGGTCTAATTCCTCACATGTCAATGGGAATGAAACTATTGTGCCTATCCTCAGTAGCTCCAGTGTCCAATATACCAATGAGAGAGCATCGTCTCCATGTAATGCCCTGTCCGATGGTCTGTCGATGCCACCTCCTCCTACCAACTCCTGCCATAGTAGGCTAATCACCCTATGACTCCATGCACAATCAATATGCCAAGACAACTCATGAAATTGGTCTGCTCCCCTGTCAAACCATCTTGTCACTAGTGTTGTCCCGGGCTCTGATGGAGATCTGAAAATGTGTGTGTGCCCAAACATCGGATCCATTACACAGATACTACTGTCACCTAACAACTCTATGATGTGATGGGATATGCCACCTGTATCCCAACAATAGTTTGGCCCTTGATTCCCTATGGTTATCCATGGCCTATGCTGAAATGTGGCCATGGATGTATCCAACCGCCTAGCTTGCTCCATTGGGTACCATCTTAGTACCTCTTGCCACCAAATCCCAAAGGAGGGATCGAATGTACAATCCCCTGTGGAAGAAAGAAGCCCTCCATGCTAATGCAGTGTCATACTTAGCTCATGTCGCTCAATCCTGCTAACCTGACCATCCTCTAGGGTATGTCTAGACAACATTGCCTCCCTCAATCTAATGCATAAGGGTGGGCTAATAACGTTGTAGATCTCGTCAATGTGCCTCTGAAATGAACTGTGTTGAAATCCCAATATGTAGTCTCTCTTGTGCCCTTCATCAATGGCTAGACCAAAGGATGGTTGCACATCCTCCTCCGTCATGGACTCAACATGAGCCTCCAACTG
Source organism: Pinus tabuliformis (assembly GCA_031772625.1). Classification (NCBI taxonomy): domain Eukaryota; kingdom Viridiplantae; phylum Streptophyta; class Pinopsida; order Pinales; family Pinaceae; genus Pinus; species Pinus tabuliformis. The sequence continues at coordinate 507,237,924 of CM062806.1, read as the reverse complement.
TTCCTCCATAAACAATCCAACACGCAAGACATGCTCGCCAATCAGCTATAGGTGATTTTCGTCTGGTAACTCTGGCATAGATCTAGATGCCTTTGTACCTATTGGCTCCTCATCAATGGTGGAGATGTCTCCCGGCAGCTCATCAACTTGTGGTGAGCTACTATCACCTGAGTACTCAATCACAACCTCTAATACCTCATCAATGGATACCTCAACAACAGATGGCACCTCCTTAATGATGGACACCTCCATGTCTCTTGCACCTCGTCAATGGAAGGCCCTGTGGGTGTGCGCTCTACTCTCTCCCCCAAGGTGTCAGCGAGATCTATCAAAGGAATCTCCAACAAGAGTGACTCTTGTGTCACACTAGAAACAATGGCATGCTCCTCACACACTAGTGTGCCCAAAAAAACCTCTTCCTTAGGCTCCTAATATCTAAAGCCAGGTCTCTACCAGCAAAATCACCCCCTTGTCGCACCCTCTAACTGTCCTTGTCTCATCTGATCCTTTTGAGGAGATCTGATGCCCTGATTCTGTCGAATTTCCCCACACAATGTAGATGGTTGCACCCCCATAGCCTGCGCACCACTAATGTCTCTGTTGTAAGGATGAGAATGGATATGGTCCGATACCTTCCTCAACTTGGCCAATCTCTCATCATTCATATGAATTCCACCCTAGAATTCTTGCATACTAAATCTTCTTTAAGCCATAAGTTGTCTATGATTTAACCCGTCACTGTGCATACATGCTCAAATATTCCATGGTCTAGATGGCTAACCCACAGCTGGCCAAGATCATGGCCCCGATACCACTGTAATGTTCCTAAATAAGAATGTAAGTGGTATACAAAGCATGCAAACAATCAAGCAATCAAAAAAACGAAATATACATTAAGCACCCATGGAAACACTGGAAATAGAGAACTATTGAGCCATTTTATTACTTCTTTAGGATAAAATACAATAGTAAAATAGAATGGTGCACCTGGGCTTGTCTCAATGGACAATCATGACAAAACCCAGGTGAGAAAATGTTGAATTGAATGCTGCTGCAACTCCTACACCAAACTAAACTGTCTTGCCCCATAAAACTATTATGTCTGCTAACTTCGAAGGGCTGGAATCACTGCTTTTCGTGCTCATAAAATTTTGAGATTTCAGCTCCTTGCTCCTTGGCCTAAACCCAGGAAAACCCACGAAGGAATTGGCCAAATGTTGACCTCACAATTTTGGCCCAAATTCCCCTTAGCTCCTCTAGTTGTTGGCTGAGTTGGGACCCCTATTTGACCCCTTAGACCTACCCAGAAAATTATATAAATTTAGGAGTGTGATCCTTGCCCAAAACCTAGAAAAACCTAGAAAGTGTTTCCCTTGGTTCCAACCTTCAGAAATTGACCCTTCACACCTTGCCCTCCTTCAATTTCGAATTCTGTTGTTGTGACTGATCCTGACAATCTCTACTCTCCCAACTCCATAGATCCTCCTCAAATGCCCCTCCAAGTGGTCTCCTACTTCTCCCGGCCAGCTCCAAATCTACAATTCCTTCCTCCAACTCCCATGTGAGCCTAGTGATGGCTCTCTACGCAGGCCTAGGTAACTGTAAATCGGACTGCTAGGATGTTGGCTTTTCTGGCTCCAAACTCACAAGAAATACTGGCCCTTTGTTGCTCTCTCAATCCTCTAACTCTCCCGACAAATGCTTAATCACTGATAGCTCCAAACTCCCCTTGCCTATTCTCCAGCTAGCCAGAAATACGCACTCCCTGTTGTGGTTGAATGGTAGTGTTGTAACACACTCTCGGGACTCTTGAAATACTTATGGAACTGCCTCTCTAGGGCGAGCACGGATGGTCCCCCAAAGTAGAGGTTGAATCTCCCGCTTGAGAGATTTGTGTCTAAACAACGAGTTGACTCAGCTAAACAGTAGAGTGAACAATCAAGTAATTTTGATTGCAAGGTGTAAGAATGAATCCAAAATGAGAGTTGCTCCCTCCTTATAACTCCTTGGGCCTCCCTAGCCTCATATGTGCCCCTCCATCCACCTATTCAACTTTCCGTCCAAGCTATCTGAATGGTCCAATTCAAACTCCCATGTGGGTTTCCCCCACATTCCCCTAGCAACCAAATAAAGTCGAATTGCCTCCTAAGTCGTTAAGTCGAAAATGATGGGTTCTCTTCCTTAGCCAAAATTGTGCAAAATTTTGTAGCACCACCTTGTTATAAATGTGTTTGAGATGGTACATGACAGGGATCTAATTCCTTATCCAAGCATTAGTCACGTTTGATACTCTCGATGGACCTTTGTACACAAAAAATGAAAAATAAATGAAAAAACCAATCATGTTTTCTCATGTATTTCTTATTTTTCATGTAAAAGGGTCCATCAAAAGTTTGCAACATGGGTATTGTTTGGTAATTTAATTGATGTTAAATTAATTACATGAATTATCAACCAGGGCTAGTATACTGATGAAATCTATGTGCATTGTATGTACTAGGAGTCCTTGTCACTCAAAAAAATCCTAAGTTAATTTGAGATATCGAAATGCATATGTTTTTCTACAACTATGTAATTAAATAAATCATTCATAGGAATGGAATCAATTCTATTTATCTTGCTTAAAATAAAGATCACACTCTTCTTCAAATAAACTTCACACCTGCTTCACACTTAAAAATAAAGTCACACTTCTTGAAATAAAATCATAGACACACTTTCTTTAAAATGAAATCACACACACTTGATTTAAAATGAAATCACTCTTGTTTGTAAATGAAAATCACACTGTAAATGAATCTACTTTGAGAGAGAAATATTAACTCTACAAATGAAAATTCGATCTGTACAACTGCAATGTAAATCCATGCTACTGATCTATGTTAAATCATACTCTATCCATGTGCACCATATATCTTGCTTCACTTCAACAATAAAAATGATTAGATAAACTTGCTATGAAAAAGTCTTAAACTCACAGTGAAAATAAAAAATTAAACTAACATAATCCTACAGAAAACACAAAACAAAATATTAAATTAAAATTAAAAACCTTACTATCTCGAGGGGGGCCTCCTATGAGAAACATGTATCAATAAGGTGCCTTCACCAGACGATTAATCAAAAAATTTATATCACACAACCGAGAAATAGAAACGAAACAGGGTTTTTATATAAAAACATAGTGTATACAATAAAATCCAAGTCTTTGTTTGCTATGCCAAAAGGCATGTTTATAAGACTCCTACGCATTAAATGTTTCAGAGTATTATGCCTTATGCTTAATCGACACTAGCTATAATTAACTTTGAAAGATAAGATAACGTGATCTTCTCATGATTTTCTATCAACGCAGCAAATCATGAGGCTAAAAATTTGCATCTCGCTCGCCTGGTTTGCCTTCTATAGTGGTTGACTTTTACTTTGACCAAATTGCTAGGGTGTCTTCTTTATCAATCTAGACTACGGAAGTAGGAAAAAATCCTTATACCAGCTAATTGCCATCTACCCATATGCCCTGCTCTTCGGCTGAAGCTTCGTAACCAATAAAACCTTGGACTTGGCTGCAGAATCATACCTCAGTTGCAGAATCATTGTAATTCAATAGCTCAGGTAAATGTTGAGTTAAATAATAAAGAAAAATGATATTTATGAAATAGAAGATGATTATGTACCTTCTATGTTATAAACCTTGTAAACTGATACCCAAATTGGAGTTATGAAAGTCAAAAAGGGAAGAATGGAGTGAAAGAGGGTTGTCAAAAAGAAGCAATATTTGGGGTTCAACAGGTACTCCTTGGATGATAAATTAAATTATGCATCTAGCGAGTGCTTCCGCTTGAAATTTGAGTAAAACTGTAGGGAGATAAGTTGAAAAAGTAGTTTTTTATTTTTTCCCTCAAAATTTTGATGATGTAATCCAATTTTATTTTATTATTTCCACTATTATTTTATAATATTCCTTAGGAGGCCCATTTTATACCTCAAGATTTCTTTAATGAGTGATCCTAGTGGCTGAGCGAATTTCTAGAGCCAATAGTGCACAGTTCTAAGCAAGAGTGTGAGTTTTGGGAAGGAGTGTGAATTGGCTAGAGGAGGCCAAATCAGTTGCAGAGGGAGACAGCGATTCTCCAAGTTATTTTTATCAGTGGAGATTATTAGTTGCCGGAGGTTTGCTAGTGAAAGGAAACCAATTGTAATGTTTCTCAAATTGCTTAATAATAATAAAACCCTCATCTATTGCACAGGTTTTCCCTTCGCGTTTTTCCAAGGACAAATGTCCAAAAATTATAGTGTCAATTTTGTTGTGTATGTGCTTTATTTTCTAAGTTTTCAATAATTTTATCTTCCACCGTATATTTTATTTGTGAAATTTTCAATTGTGAATTTATCATCATTTTCAGGAAATTGATTTACAGTTAACAAATAAACTACATAAGTTAGGAGATAAATATACAATTATTGCAATCATGGAAATTTCACATGGTATTAGATAAAATTATATCAGGGAGGCTCTAGAGCAAGATCTGTTCAGTTTCAGAGGGAGATCTAAGCACTAAAGAGTAGAGTTGCGCAGGTCGGCTAGTTGGTGTGAATTTCAAAGATATAAGTTCGATTTAAAGTTGAGCGAGTTGATCTAGAGGAAGAGAGAATTGTCTCAATTGTAGCGGCATGAAATGAGGTTGCTGGAAGGGGTTTCTAAAGGAAAGTCTATTTTTCATAGAGAAAATCTAACACCATGGGTTTTGTAGCAATGGGTTTTGCAGTAGAATATCAGTGCAGTGCAAGGAAGAGAAAGCACACAAAGGTTTAGACCCAATTTTTTTCAATTCATTTCTCTAGTATTTTCAGAGTTAGAGAAGGTCGAATCCATTCTACAATGAAGGTTGAAGCAAGGAGTATGAATAGCCAGTTTATCCAGTTCGCATTAATGAAGCAGTAATTCCATTTCTGGTATCGGAAGGTGATCTAGAAGGAGGTGCGAGTTTATTTTAAGGACAAAGGGAGGCAGTATATTCATCAAAACTAATTTTAGAAAGTATTCTCAGTTGCCAATGTGAGTTGTAGGATCTAGTGCGAGTTACAGGTTCCAATGCGAGCTATAGGCAGAGGGTGTGGGTTTGCAAAAGGAGGTTGAGTTAGTTATTGCAGACGAAACTTAGTGTTTCTAGATTGATTTAGTAGTCAAAGGAGTGAGATGATTTTTCTAGTATTTGATTTCTTAGTAGATTTTCCGATGATGGAAACTGCAGGATTAAGAGACTAGGACATATTGGATGGAACCTCTAACTTTGGTATCTGGAAGGCTCGGATGTTGTTTCTATTGGACAAGCACAGTCTAAAGGAGTTCACGACAATAGTCATAAATGTAACAAAAGATCCCATCTAGTTTCATAATTATAGGAGGGATAATGCCAAGGCGAAGAGGATGATCCTTGATGGAGTACGAGATCATTTTGTTCTGCATATCGAAAAGAAGACTACAATGAAGGAGATGTATGATACCATCATCAAGTTGTACTAGGAATATTTTGAGAGTGTGAAGATGATACTCAAAGAGAAGCTCAAGACCATCAAGATGAACAAGGGTAATAATGCAACATCCTATCTCACCGAGATTCACTTTGTCAGAGATGAGCCTGATGTAGTATGGGAGAAGCCAACAAAGGATGAACTGGTGTGTACATCTCTCAATGGGTTTACCAAGGAATGGCGTAGATTTTCTTAGGTGATTACTAGACAAGACAAGATTTAATATTTGGAATGGTTATGGAGCGACTTCACTCAAGAGGAGATGAGGCTCAATCTCATTGAGGGCACAACCAATAGCAGTGGAAAGGGACTGAAGGTAGAGAAGGATGAGGAGAACATCACTCTTGCAAGGAGTGGGAAAATGAAGGGTTCGAGTTAGGTACAAGACTCGAAAGGAGAAAAGAAAAATAAAGACGTATCAAAGGTCAAGTGCTTAAGTTGTGGTGAGATTAGTCATTATGTTAGCCAGTGTCTGGAGAGGAAGAAGGACAACAAAGGGAAGCAAACAAAAACTTTGGTAGAGATCGAGTATTTGTCTTTTAGATTGGCGGATGAATTCACATTAATAGTAACATTATCCTCACGAGGAGGAGGAATATGACACTTTAGTATGCAAGATCAAGCAAGATCTGAGGGAGGAGCAGCAAGGAGATCTAGATCAAAACCAAGGAGGGCTTGATCAGTAAATCATACCCATTTTCTAAGTATTCCTCATTTAGATCATTACCTTTTCTTCAAGAACCCAAGAGTTAAAGTAGCAGGAGGATTGAAAGGTCAGCAAGGTGTAATCAAATACTTGGGAGATAGTTGCATAGCTAGGTATGCATAGTCAAATACTTGAGAGATAGTTGTAGATCTACTTGGAGTGACATAGTAGATCCGGAGAGATTAGTACACAAAGTTATAATGATGGCAGAAGTGTAGTGGTAGGAGGAAGGAAATGTGAATTAGCTAGTTGTAGAGAGAAAGGTACAGTTCTAGATAGAGAGACTCCAACATAGGGGCATTAATACTGCGAGATCCAAGTAGTAAAGTGGAAGCATGGATCAGTTAGGCTACATAATGTTCCCACATATCAGCAAGTTGCGGATATGCTCACAAAATACTTGGGCAAGGCAAAGTTTGTCTACATTAGCGGGCAGTCGTGAGTAGTGGAGAACACCTTCCTTGCTAAGAGGGAGTGTTAGTTTTTTATTGAGGTAGAAGTGGACATATATTCTAGTCTTTATGATTTCTAAGAGGCTAAGGAACATGAGATATTCAAAACCCAGAAAAGGTTTCATGAGAAAAGACTTGGAGACACCTAAATTAAATTAATTAACCAATAATTACATATTTCCTAAGTCAAACTTAGGAAAACTAGTTAATTAAAGTGAATTAATTGAATGAGTTCAATTTTTCTCTAGACAATTTTGGAAAAGTTATTTGACAGAGTCAAGATGATATTAGCCATCGATTAAGATGTGAGAATGGCCATTAAGACTCTAATAAGAGATTATAAGAGCAGGTTGAAGGGTTTAGAGAAGACATCAAGTAAGTTCAGCAGTTCGACTTACCCAATTGCAGTATTCAGCTAGGGCATAGTTGAAGCTAGGGAGGCCGCAGATGCATGGGTTTCAGCAGAGATTTGGGGGGAAATTTTCCACTGAAAATTTTCACAGTGATTCCCAGTTTCCAGAGACAGGAAGAGGATTGATTTATCTATAGAGAAGGAGGTTGCATTTGCTAGTGCGAGTAGCCAATATTCCGAGTGTGATTTTTTGTGGAGACATGTTTCAGTTGCCACTTGTTGGATCTATCTTCCCGAAGTAGAGAAAGTGGGTCTAGGAGGTAGAGGGAGGTGGTCGACATTGTTTCCTCCTTCATCGCGCCTTGGTTTATTTAAATGTAGTGAATAAACATATAAAAACCTCATACTTTTAATAATGTCTATGTATACATACATGTAATTTATGTTATCGAATCTATCTTCCAAAGGTAGATCAAGTGGGTCGACGTTGTTTCCTCCATCATCGCGCCTTAGTTTATTTAAATGTAGGGAATAAACATATAAAAACTTCATAGTTTTAATAATATCTATGTATATGCACATGTAATTTATGTTATTCCTATCATCTTAAAAAAATAAATTATGAAACAAGTCAAAAAAAATATCTATATAGTTGTATGTATTATGAATCTTTTAATAGAATGAGCAATAAGAATACTTTTATATATAGATGTTAAATTTATATGTGATATAAATATTATTATAAAAATCTTGTGGAGATAACTAAGAAATGTTTTACATCTGTGTGAGTTATGAGATGTTCTACAATTCATTGTTTTTCAATGTGTGTGAGTGGTAGCTAAGTGAGAGTTCTTATCATCCAAATTGTCATGTCTATTGAGTATATTGATCCCATCACTATATAATGGAACACATTGTTATGTATTTGGAATGAGAATGACAAGCCTGAATTGATATAAGTCTTATTTCATCAATTCTCTATGATCCTTATTAGTTTAAGTAAATCATCATACACTTATTTAACAATATTGAATTTGATGACAAATTTAATTATAAAAAAAAAAAACATTAATGAATATTTAAATTTTTTTTTCCATAGGGTGTAGAGGAGATTGTGATAGGGTGTTTTGATAAAGCACTCCATGGTGTAAAGGTCATTGGTTCAAAACTCATCCAGTGATATTGTCATTTCAAGACACACATTTACACATTTATAGTGAAACTTCTAAAACTACAAATTAAATTTAAAATTACCTCTCTTACAAAATTAACTATACTCTCGAATGAATGAAAGAGAATAATTTTTAAAATGAATTCTCATCCAAAATTGAACATACTCTCGAATGAAAGGAAATTCAAGTCTAATGGTGTGGCGCGTTACAAGTTAAGTGTGCTAGTTATTTCAAGCCTGGCCTGTTACAAGTTAAGTGTGCCAGTTATTTCAAGTCTGATTGAACATACTCTCGAATGAAAGCAAATTCAAGTCTGATTGTGTGGCCACGTTACAAGTTATGTGTGCGAATTATTTCAAGTATGTTGGTGTGCGCCAGTTATTTCAAGACTCGCATTATTTAGCAAACCAAAAAAACTCTAAACATTTTTTTATTCCCTAATTTTAAAAGCACAAAATAAAATCCATAAATAACACATTTACACAATTTTTAGTGAAACTTCGAAAACTACAAATTAAATTTAAAATTACTTCTCTTACAAAATTGAATATACTCTTGAATGAAAGGGAATCAATTTTAAAGCTAGTACAACCACATTAAAAATATTAATGTAGTTGATAGAGCTGAAAACTTTATAAATATAACGAAAAAAACTATTGCAACATGAAGAATGTCTTATCAATGTACACATTTACGATTAACCATGTATAAAAAGATTATGGGTCAACTTTAACTTGAGAAAAAAAAAGAATTACACATCTTATTGATGATTATGATGATGATGATGGTTAACGTCCACTGAGACCAAAATTTGGTCTATTGGACCTAAATAAACAAATTATTTAGTTTGATTTAAGATTTTATTCCTATGCTCAAAAAGCTTGGAGAGAAGCCTCCCGAGCTCACTATAATTTTGACAACGTAAAGGGCTAGGAAGGTCGGTATTGCAACAAAGATTTTGAAACTGAGATCTAATGTGGTTGTATGCGGGGCACTCTAAGAGGAAGTGATTTTCATCCTCGATGTTCATATTCTCACAGAGATGGCAAAACCTTTCCATCCATGGTGTTTTAAGAACTGCCCAACGACCTGTTTCACTATGGAGCTTATGAGAGTTCGTTCTAATCTTGGCTATATTAATTTTCTCCTTTGAGCTAGATAAAACGGAGAGATACTTTTGATCTTCTAGGGTGGGTTGATATCTTAATTTTCTTTTAGCTGCTAAATATTTTCTCACACAACATTTTTTCTTTGAACTTAGAAGTAACAATATTTTTAATGTTATTAATGTTTTGCAATGCAACATTCTCATCGATCTCCCAATGGTTTAACCAAGCCCTGGTGTCTTTATACCAACCTCATTTGACCCTTAGGTGGTTTTGGCTGGAATTTAAAGCTAGCTTAAGAATTCTATGGTCTCCTATGTTATTGAGTTTGTGCTTCTACAGTAGAAGCCTAGTCATAGCTAGGCTCTCGATAGGGGAAAGACCCACTTCTATAAGGAGAATAGGATAGGGTGTGTTGCTTTTAATTTTGAGGTTATACATTATAAAACGCTTCTAGATTTGCTCAATCTTTCTGCAGGATTCTCTAGAGATGCTACAACCCCAAACCTCACATCCATATAAGATAACCGGAGTGACTAATGTTTCAAAGAGGAACTTCTTTCTATCCCACATTACGAAGTTGTCCATTTTACAATTATTTTCAAGACCAAAATAAGCTTTCCATCCCCCATTAATCCTTTTCTCAAAGCTATAGTTCCAGTTGAGCTTGTGATGAATATCAATTCCTAGGTACTTGTAGGAAGACACTTCCTCCAAGTTACTATTGTCGTACATAAAATTAGCGTAAGTGTCCTTCTTGGATTTGATAATCATAACTTTTGTTTTGTCAGTGTTAACAATAATACCCATGGTAGAGCAGAAATCCATAAGAAGTATAAGTTGCTTATCAAGATCAGATGGGCAACTTGCGAGAAGAACACTATCATCAGCGTAGAGAAGAAGGATGATGACTATCCCAGCTAAGATCGTGCCAGCACATCCTGCTTCCTCTAAACAACCTTCTAGCTTGTCGATGTAGATGCAAAATAGGGTAGGAGAGAGGGGGCAACCTTGTTTAACTCTGATATTACACTTAATATCTTTCGACCACCCCTCATTGCTCTTTAACTTGGCAATTACATTCTCGTATAACCTTATAGCGACAGCTCTCAACTCAAAAGGAACCTTTAGCTCTTCTAATATGTTCCAAAGGTTGTTTCTAGGAACCGTATCGAAAGCCTTTCTAAAGTCCACAAAGCAACAAAAGAGATTGGATTTATCATTGCGGCATTCCTCCACAATGATCCTAAGCGTAACGAGGTGGTTTGTTGTTGAGTGCTGCTTTCTAAAACCCACTTGGCCTTTAGCCCGCTTACCTTCACTTTCAAGCCATATGCTCAACTTCCTTTCCAAAATAATACCATATAACTTGGCTAGGAGAGGGTTGATCATAATTGTCCGATAATTAGAGGGGTTATTTGTATCCCCACTTTTAAAAATAGGGATAATGAGGCTTTGAGTCCATGGTTTAGGGAACCCTTGCTTGACCGCTTGATTGAAAAGCTTGTGAATGTGGGGGATGAGGACAGGACCTCCAATTTTTAAGATTTCCGCCTGGTAACCTTCAATGTCCTTAGCTTTCCCATTAGCCAAGCGATTAACCCTAAAATCAATGTCTTCTAATGATAATACTTCTTTCGTTTTGAGCGGGGTTTCAAAGTTATCCATGACATTTGGAGATTCATAAAGCTTTTTAAGATAGGAATTCCAGTCGTGTAAAGCAATTTTATTATTATCTTTAGTTTTCCTAGTTAGAATCTGCCTCCAAAATTTCTTAGGAGCTACCTTAGAGAGGTGTAAGAGATTCTCTTGTCTTTTACGAATATATTGCCTTTTTTCCCTTTTAGTTAGGGATTTGTATTTTTTTATCTTGCCAATTTTAAGAGATTCATCAACAACTTCCTTAATTTCTCTCCTCACACTTTTACAATCTTTGTCATACCATGGGTTGGTTTTGTTATTTCTTTTATTACTTGAAACTTCAATTGAGAACATGTTAACAGAATATGAGAGGGTTGTAGTAAAATTATGATAGAGATCTTCTATGTTGTCTATACTAGATAAAGGAAGCAAATTAGTTTTTAATTCATTTAGAAAGAGATCTTTTTTTATTTCTATCAAAGATTAACTTCTTTTGGCTATAAGGATTATCTTCCATGGGATCTCTGTGCATGAAAAAATTGAGAGTTATAAGTAAAGGCCTATGATCAGAGTCAGGCTCGTGGTCATTTATAAAATGGACCATTTTTCTAAATAAAAATTGCTTATATATTAATTTCCTCATTTAATTAGAATGTGACTTATTAGAATTGGAATAATCTCAAATCCATAGGAAATTGGTGGGCTAGAAGGAATCTAATTTAACTTGAGAATAAAAAGAATTACACATCTTATTGTAAAATGGACTATTTTGTTCAATAAAATTTTCTTAAATATTAAATTCCCCATGTAATTAGAATATGAATATATTAGAATTGGAATAATCTCAAATCCCTAGGAAATTGGTGCGCAGGGAGCCATGTGGCACAATTTTTTTTTTTATTAAAAGTCAATGAAACCTAACAAACTCTGTAACACACTACAATTGTTGATAAACATTAAGACTAAGCATATGATGAGCATATTCCCTTGAGAACCAATCTAAGCCATCAATTAAAAAAATAAAAATAAAAAGTCAACAGATCCTCATTCACCTTAAGTTGAAATAAAAATCCTTTGGCAACATTCTCGAGCGAATGAAAGAGAATTAATTTTAAAATTACCTCTCATCCAAAATTGAACACACTCTCGAACGAAAGGCACTTCAAGTCTACAAAACTCTCCCCCAAAATTTGAACAAATTTTGTTCTGAGTGTTTTTCAAATGACCATTCATTAAACTTTATACTAGCACATCCACATTAATAAATGTGGTTGATAAACGCCAAACACATATATCAATTATCAATAATATTAAGAATTAATGTTATTAACGTTATTATCAATAATATCAATATAAATATAAGAACCATATTAATAATAATTAATATTATATTATTATTATTACATTAAATAATAATAATAATAATAACAATTATTTTAATAATTATTTAATAAGTAATAATGAAATAATTTTGAAATAAATATTTATTAAAAATCAAACAACAATTTAAATGTGATTGATACGAAATTCAACTTTAACCACTCCACCTGAACACAGTTATTAAACACTAGCCTCTTCCAAAGCACATCGAGACTAATAAAAAATTATGCACCAATTCAAATCACTAGGGTAGTGATCACGACCATTCACACTTTCCAACCAATCCCTTCTCTCACTTTCTTTCATTTTTGCATAACATTGAAAAGAAAAAGGCGATGAAATTTGGAAACCATCTATTGATTTCACTCTTGATATAGATTTAAATTTCAGAACTTGCCTCTCTATCTCCAATATCTACAGTGGCTCATTGCAAGGGAATATTATTAAACCCAAGGGATAAATATTATAAACCCAAGGTATAAAAGCCCTAAGATAAATATTATAAACTCTAAACTAAACATGGTTGACCATGATTTAACATAATTGATTTTCATACTGAGACGATGTTTGTCAGAATGTGACATTGGACCATGGTTGACCATGGTTGCTTTTCATATTGAGACAATCTTTGGCACATTGTGACATTGCACCATCGTTGACCATGGATGACCATGATTGTAAACCCCATAGATTTATGTTAAACCCTAGGATTAATATTATAAACCCTATGAATAATATTATACCCTAGAAATATGAGCCAAATAAACCCAAGGGGTTGATATTATAAACCGAAGGGATTAATTCTAAAACCCAAAGGTACTATAAACCCAAGGAAATAATATTAAACCCAAGGGATTAATTCTAAAACCCAAAGGTATTATAAACCCAGGGGATTAATATTATAAATGCAAGCTATATAAATCTAAGGGAATAAAAACCAAACAGATTGATAATATAAACCTAAGAGGATAATATAAAACTTAATGGATTAATATTATAAACCCAAGATACATAAACCCTAAGATAAATATTTTAAACCCAAGGGATAGACATTATAAACCCTAAGATAAGAATTATAAACTGTAAGATAAATATTTGTCACAGTGTGATGTTTGAAAATGGTTTACCATGATTGATTTTCATATTGAGACAATGTTTGTCACAATGCAACGTTGGACAATGGTTGACCATCGTTGACCATGGTTGATCTCCATATTGATACAATCTTTGTCATAATGCGATGTTGGACCATGGTTGACCATCATTGTGACAATATGAGTTCACGGGGGCTTCATTGGGGGAGCAATAACATACCACATGGGTTCATATTGGGGAAAATATATTGAGGAAAAAATGACATAATATATTCGGGGATATATAAGGGGTAAACAATTTTTATATTGGAAAATATAAAAAATGGAGCTTAAAGTTAATGAAAAAATGGATACCTACAATATCTAGTGAAAGTAGGGTTTTTTTTAAATGGGAAGTTGTATTGCGTTCATATGGGTAGGGGATTAAATAATGTGATTTTTAGAGGGATTTTCCAATATGTAGTCAAATTAAGGGTATTGTTTAATATGCCATGAACGCACGTGATATGTCAAAGGTTCGTTGAGTGAATCCCCCTTGGTGTCGTTGAACCAAGAGATATTCTTTGTCACAATATGACCATGGTTGACCAAGGTTATTGACCATGGTTGACTATGATTGAACCCAAAGGTATTATAAATCCAAGGGAATAATATTAAACATAAGGAATTAATATTATAAATGCAAGGTATATATACCCTAAAGGGATTGATATTATAAATGCAAGGGAATAATAAATGCAAGGGATAAATAATAAGAACCCAACAAATTGATAATATAAACACAAGGGAATAATATTAAACCCAAGGGATTAATATTATAAACCTAATGTATATAAACCCTAAGATAAATATTATAAACCCAAGGGAATAATAAACCCAAGGGATTATAAATACAAGGGAATAATATTAAACCCAAGGGATAAATATTATAAACCCAAGGAATATAAAACCTAACATAAATATTTGTCACAATGCGACGTTGGAATATGGTTGACAATGATTTATTTTCATATTGAGACAAATAATCCCTAAAATAAAAATGGTTGACCATGATTTACCATCATTGATTTTCACACTGAAACGATGTTTGTGACAATCTGATGTTGGACCATGGTTGACCATGGTTGATTTTCATATTGAGACAATCTTTGGCACATTGTGACATTGGACCATGGATGACCATGATTGTAAACCTGTGGGATTTATATTATAAATTCTATGAATAATATTATATCCTAGGAATATGAACCAAATAAACCCAAGCGATTGATATTATAAACCAAAGGGAATAATAAACCTAAGGGATTAGTCCTAAAACCCAAAGGTATTATAAACCCAAGGGAATAATATTAAACTCAAGGGATTAATATTATAAATGCAAGTTATATAAACCCTAAAGGAATTTATATTATAAACTCTAGGGAATAATAAACCAAAGGGATTAATACTAAAAATCCAAAGGATTAAAAACCCAATGTATTTGATAAAATAAACCCAACAATATAATATTAAACCCAAGGGATTAATATTATAAACCCAAGGTATATAAACCCTAAGATAAATATTATAAACCCAAGGGATAAATATTATAAACACAAGGAATATAAAACCTAAGATAAATATTTGTCACAATGCGACGTAGAGCAAAAACCCACTACCATCATTACCTTCAATTTTCTCCACACTGACCTCCCAAGCTGCCAACTATGAGAAAATTTCTACCTTAAATTGTTCCAGTTGAGCATGTTGAAGCACATGCTTTATGTTCATCAATAACTAAAAGGTGTGTTTTTCTTCTTCTACTACTAGATATTTCTTCTACAAAGTAGCCAAAATCCCCTCCATCGATTATGTCAGCCTGACGAACAGCCTGATGGTTTAGACCCGTTCCTCCTCTCACGACATATCTTCCATATTTTCCATCATACTATAAATATATCTCATGTATCGAGCTTCACAGAGGAAGGGTCACCTAATTTCACAAATTGTGTACTCAATAGCAAGGAGATACAGAGCATCAACACACCAAAGAACCTTATATAAGCACACCACCTCCAATGTCACCTCCTAAAGGCATTGAAATGCAAGGTTTCTAAATCCATACCCAAATCTTGACTAGCTCCATGAAATGTCAATCATTTACTAGAAGGAATGATAATAAAGAATGTGGGGAAGAATATTGGAAACCTTCTCTAGACTAATTTCCAGTCTCCAATGTTTGGATACCCTACTCGTATTACATCCATGAATGATTTTGGTGATTATTTTTATAATGAGTGGGGAGTCACCTTCAATTATAAGTTTTGAGAACTTCTTAGATTGAACAAAGTGTAAGCCCATTTCTACAACTTTAAGCTCACTTGTGTTATTCCTATTGAAGTCAAAGAGGACCGTAAAAGAGGAATAAGATGTGACCTATGTGTTCTTGAAAGACACCATCATATATTTTCATGTTGTGACTTCCTTTGGAGGCTCCATAAAAATTAGCTTTATGAAACATAAAAAACGTTTCCATTTTATGGGGATGGAAGGAGGATTCTGGGCAAAGGATTTCTATATCAATTGAGTCAATGAAGCTAGCTCCCATGCTATGAGAACATTAGCTTCCATGCCCTCTACTTGTCAATCATGATTTGACCAATTATGGGAAATAACTATTTCCTTGATGTTCACTTTAATAATGTTCCAAATAGATTACAAAATTAGAGAACTTTAAAAGGTACAACAGTTACATTCTTTCTAGATAGTTGAAGGTGTAAAGCCTGGGAGAAATGTCCATAACTGATTTAGGATGGGATTTACAAATGCATTTTCTCAAAAATGTTCGATAGTGCTAGGGATGATATTGTGGATGAAATTTTATCTGTGCATTATGGATGTTGTGGTTGACAAGAGGAAGTTAGCAAATGTACACCCATTAAACAAATCTTCCACTACATACCTACATAGATGGGATTGAGAGGGGCCCAAGAATCCTTTTCTAAGGAGTTTCTAACAGTTTTACCTTAGATTATAATCGAAAGAAAGAATGTCACCTTGGGCCATATGTTTTACTTCCAGATACAATACCAGATGACCTCTTAGGGATTCTCTTGGGAGTGAGCCACCGGATGGTAGGCCTCCTTGATTGAGAGAACCATTGGATTTGTGGCCCCAATGAAGTCTTTCTGGCTCTTGAGAAAATGGAATGGCTTATGAATGGAGGCTATTCCAAAAAGGCTTCCATTTTCTTTCCTCAAACTAAGGGGACCAATCTTCTTGTGGTAACCAGTTATGACATTTGAGATGAGAGTGATGTGGAGACTAGTAGTATGCAACCTTATGTTTATTGATGTCTTGCATATTGGATTTTATATCCTAAGTTTTTTTTCTAAGGTCATAAAGTTTAGGAGTTATTCCCATGAATTCTTCCAAAAGAGGGTTTCATTCCCATTATGAATCGCCCATAAACAATGTTGTTATATAGGGTGTATTCCCCTTTTAGCTAAACTGCAGATAAAAGATCTAGCTTGATTGAAATTTGATCTTATCATAAGAAGTGTGGGTTTTTTTTCCATAATTTTTATTCCGCATTTGCCTCTATAATGAAGGTTCACTTTGAACCCATATCCACCATAATTTAGCTCCTAGTACGGTGCTTAAGATACTAAGATCATGTAATCCTAGTTGTCCACAATTTTTATAGAAACAAATTGTGTCCTATGAAACCTGAAACAATTTGCTTTGCATTTTAGCGCCTCCCTAGAAGAAGGGTAATTGGATTCTTCTAAGGGTGGAGATGATTGAAGAAGGCGCCATTAAAGCTGAGAGAAGATAAAATGGGAGTTCTTGAATGATTGATTTCAACAAGACAAGTCGACCTACTTTGTTAAGAGAATGGAAAGCCTTGTTATCACTTCTCCTAACCTTAACAACAATCCCATCACATGAATTCTTCTTCATGTGCAAGAGGGTGCTACCTTGCATGTTATGGGGCTACAACTTCCTATTTCATTTCCAAGATAGACCTATTGTTCAAGGCACTACTGGGCTTCTAGATGCAGTACAAAACCAACCGTTACAACCCAAGGTACTACTAGACTTCTAAGCATCGTACAAAACCAAAAACTACAAACCAGAGAACTACTAGGCTTCTAGATGCAATGAATATGCAATAGTTGCAACCCAAGGCACTATTTTTTTCTGGGCATAGTGAAAAATCAACAATTGCATCATTTGAGCCTATTTCAACACCTATAAGAGGAATTGCGTAGAAATTTTATGAGTAAACATTCTATCTTCTTTTCGTTTAGAGTTCTATTCTAACGATCTCTTAAGACCTATGCAGCTGGCATATAATAGAATATTCCATGGAAAATTGCAAGAAACATATGTGTTGTTTCTCTCAAGGCTTCAAGGTGTTGTTCATTAAGGCTTCAAGACAATCAATTTGAAGTTGGCTGGAAGAAAATGAAAATATTCTTCATTGACACAACTGCAAAGACAAATATTTCTTCCTAAAGGACAGTGCTACCTTGCATGTTATAGGGCTTCTACTTCCTAATTTGATTCCATGACAGAGAAGATAATTTCTAGATATTTGTTTATTGCACCGCAGCCCATTTTTTAGGGCACTATTGGGCTTCTGGACATAACGTAGAACCAACAGTTGCAACCTAGAGGTACTATTAGACTTCTAGATGTAGTGCAAAGTCAAAAATTGCATGGTTCAAGCTTATTCCCACACTTGTAAGAGACATTGGGAGGCAATTTTATGAGTAAGCATTTCGTATTAATTTTCTTTATGCATTTAATTTTTCTTATTTTTGTTTTATGATGAAACATTCCCTTGACTACATCTACATTTGCATCATCAATTTTGTTCTTTAGTATTGGAACCTAAATATATCACTTGGAATGATAGATTTTCATTCAAATCCTAACACAAATTATTGGGACAACAGACCTCTCTCTATTGTTGTTAAGTACATCCACATGGATATATTCATGGGTTTTACTAATCCTAGAACACTTGTTTTCACTCTCTTGCAATTCGTAGCTCCAAAATATATATCTTCGAGTTATCCCACACATGTATCACAATCGATTTATTCTCGAAATCATAAGTCACATTCAATTTAATCATAAAATCATATGTTATGTAAGAATTAAAATGCTATGAATTAGGTGATAACTTATGTAGGAATTATTGTAATTGAACCACTATGGATAGTAAGAGATAAAATAGACAATGTAGTGGGATTAAGTAGAAGTGTCCAAGTGGCCTCCCGTTAAGGGTAACATGGATGCAAATGCATCTATTATATCACACAAGTGGTGAATGGCGTGGCAACAAAAAAAATGTATCAATTAGGCATCAACGTGCAATAAGTATCGATTGAGTGGTGTATGGATTAACATCAACTATGGTCATGAGACATGAGAACGTGCATGTCAAGGTCTCTAAAATTGTGTAGCTTCAATGTTATCCTCCAAAGGCACCAATTATGTAACTTGTAAAATTATGCACTATGAGTGTCAACTATTCAAGCGGGACAATATTTTAATTTCTTAAAAAATAGATTTATAATTAGCGGAAATAATTTTACATACACCAAGGGATTTATGTCACATCAAAGTGATTTCAATTAATGGAAAATCTAATCTAATAAAACGCAAAAAAAAAAAAGAATAAAAAGAAGAAGAAGAAGTTAATTTTAATTATCTAAATAAAAATGATAATAAAAATAAGTTAAGGGAACTTTGTATTTGCATGCAAAATACTAGTGAATTAATATGAAGTCAATTGTCTTTGAACTTCGAAGGAAAAATATAGTCCCTAGTGGGGTAGGCACTAATAACATGTTAAAAAACACTAAAGTTTGAAGTCTTGGAAATTGTTTTGAATCGTTTTTTGAATTCTTTCTAAACATTAATAATTTTGTAAAAGAAGTTATTCTAAAACATGTAACACAATACCACCTAATATTGACTAGTATAGTCATTAGGGGAATTTTGAGGACAAAAATATGCCTCAAAACAAAAAAAGTACTAATGAAATTAACTTTAAATAAACCAATAGGATTCAAAATGATGATGTTGGAGGGAAAAGGAGAAACTACTTTTTTAAATGTATTTTTAGCTTATCTCCTTATAGATTTGCTTAAGTGTCAATCTTGATTGAAGTAGAGAAGTAAGGGTTCTGCTTGCCTAGGTGTTAAGGCTAGCAGACGAACCTACAAGACAACCACTTTAGAAGGATATTAATTATTTAGCTATTTCCTAAAGTTAGGCTTAGGAAAAAATAAAAATTCCTAAGTAAATTATAATTTAATCTTAGCCCTTGATCACAATTTAATCTCAGTCGTTGAGAGGAAGATTAGGGTTGAGATCGAAATTACAAGAGGAGGTAGATCGAGTTGGTGGAAAGTCAGTTGAGAACAACTAGTGTGTGCCAGAGAAATGAAAGAAGAGTTGAGGGTTTTTAATAGATCAAAGTGACTCAACAACCAACGGTTTTCACATTTCTTTGGTGCATGTGCTCCAATGCTCGGCAGCAATTGATGGAGAACACAATGGTGCTATTGTTTGATCCTTAAATTTTCCTCATTTTAACACCCTTTTCCCCTTCATTTTCACCTATTCCATATGTTTTTTTGCTATATTTACAAGTTATAAGGTCATCCAGGTCATCCTCAGCTATAATATAAGGTATCACTGATTGAAATATTGCTATGGCTACCGAAATGTACAATTTATGTAGCTAATCAAAATTTCTGCAACCAAGTCTGAGGTTGAACAGGTTGTCAAGAGTTTTAAAACTAGAAATATATATGGATAAGCACCAAATGTGAAATGCAAGGATACCCACCTATCACGCTTACCTGGAAGATCATAGAATTCGAGAATCTAATTGGTCAAAGAAAAAGTCAAACCTGGTCTATTCTCATGCAATACTTCAAGGGAAACAGTTTCATAATCAAATGAGTGTGGAATCAAGCAAGCAAGAACCGAGATGAAACCGTTACAACCTAAGGTACTACTAGACTTCTAAGCATTGTACAAAACTAACAACTACAAACCAAAGCACTACTAGGCTTCTAGATGCAATGCATATCCAATAGTTGCAAGCCAAGGCACTATTTGTCTTCTGGGCGTAGTGAAAAATCAACAATTGCATCATTTGAGCCTATTTCAACACCTTTAAGAGGAATTGGGTAGGAATTTGAGTAAACATTCCATATTATTTTCGTTTAGAGTTTTATTCTCACAATCTCTTAAGACCTATGCAATTGGCATGGAATAGCATATTCCATGGAAAATTGCAAGCAACATATGTGTTGTTTATCTCAAGGCTTCAAGGAGTTGTTCATTTTAAGGCTTCAAGACAATCAATTTAAAGTTGGCTCGAAGAAAATGAAAATATTTTTCATTGACACAACTGCAAAGACAAATATCTCTTCATAAAGTAGGGTGCTACCTTGAATGTTATAGGGCTTCTACTTCCTATTTTGATTCCATGACAAAGAATATAATTTCTACATATTTTTTTTATTGCACCTAAGGTCATTTTTAAGGGCACTATTGGGCTTCTATACATAACGTAGAACCAGCAGTTGCAACCTACAAGTACTATTAGGCTTCTAGATGCAGTGCAAAATCAACAACTGCATGGTTCAAGCCTATTCCCACACTTGTAAGAGGCATTGGGAGGCAATTTTATGAGTAAGCATTCCATATTCATTTTGTTTATGCATTTAATTTTTCTTATTTTTGT
The DNA here is from genome assembly GCA_031772625.1 of Pinus tabuliformis. Classification (NCBI taxonomy): domain Eukaryota; kingdom Viridiplantae; phylum Streptophyta; class Pinopsida; order Pinales; family Pinaceae; genus Pinus; species Pinus tabuliformis. The sequence goes on along the minus strand of CM062806.1, from coordinate 507,216,733 downwards.
TTTATGATGAAGCATTCCCTTGACTACATTTGCATTTGCATCATCAATTTTGTTCTTTAGTATTGGAACCTAAATATCTCACTGGAATTATATATTTTCATTCAAATTGGTGGCCTGGGTGCAGGCGATATAGACAAACGCTCAAAGCCTGATATAATTTCTTCTAATTCTCGTTGAATTTCTCCTTCTGTTTCAACAGGTGTATCAGTCATCTAATGTTAGACTAACTGCCTCATGAGGTTTTCCTCTGATCACCCCAACCCTTGTTATCGGCCACAAATCATATCATAGGCCTGTTTTCCTCCTTTCGGACCATAATTCCATAGGAATTATAAAAATATACTAGCATTGCTTTAAAATGAGGAAAACTGCGTGTTAAACGCAAAACACACAGGCGGAGGGCTTTCTCGTTCCAAAGGAACGAAAATACACTATCGGCGCTTTTATATCAAGAAATGTGTTTAACGCAATTAACACTATCGGCGGTAATCATCGGCCCTTCTAATGTTCCCTTCTCCGACGTGATAACACATAGTGTTATTGGAGATCGTAATCAACGACTCCAATGCTCCCAATGCTAGGCTCCTCCCGCTCTGATCTTGCGATGTGATCAGCTTCGCGGACCCGATGCCTTATTCACCCTGCTCTATAGCATTTCGGTTCCGAGCTATCGGAGTTTCGGACTTCGGTGGTTCCAAAGGTCCCTTCCACTCCACTTGTGGTTCTGTGATGTGATAATGGTTCAGACCCGATACGGGTATGAACCAGATTTAATAAAATATTAGGTCCAGAACTTCGTTCAGCTAAGTAATTTCATGAATTTCCTGTGTAAAACAGAGTTTCCGCTTGCGGAACTCAACAACACTTATAAGGAAAACAGGCATGCCGATATAAGGGAAAAACCATACCAACAAGCTTAAATAAAGTATTAATAGGGAAACAATGCCGAATCACCATTAACAAGGTTCAGAAGAAAAAATCACCACCAAACACACATACAAATACCAGTTAACAGAGAACTGTCAATTCGAATGCAAGAGAGAGTTCTCTGAAAGTCACAATGCATCCGGGATCGACCTCCCCACAGAGAGTCTCGTTATTTCCTTTTAAAACATAATAGATAAAGCTTATTCGGTCTTTATCTCGTACAAAAGCATGCCACTTACAATAAACGATTAAAGCAATTATCCATGAAGCTTACTATAGCTTATCCATAAAGCGATTATTACAACATGATTTTATTCTTAATTCTATCCTTATCTTAAACTAGAAAAGCATGGAAATTGATGGCTAAAGGACCCCACTCCTTTGCCTGTAGATTTTTTTTGGATTTTTGGAATAAGTTTGAAGATTTTTCCCTCCAAGTCACATGCTCCTGCATCAGACTCTTGAGGAAAAAATTCTTCATGGGCTCCTGTCCATGAGCTCATCTACATAACTGCCCAATTTCTGTAGCATGTTTTCTGTAACCCAAGTAGCTTCAACGGTTGGCAGATCCTTCCATTTTACCAAATACTAGAAGTACTCTTGTCCCCTTGTTTTCTTAAACACCTTGTCCAGAATTATTTCTGGCTGCAATTCCTTTGTTGTAGGTAATTGTTTTACCCAATCAATCTCTTGATCTTGTGTTGTATCATCTGCAGTTTCACCTTCATACTTGTACAGGTCTGCAACATTAAAAATTGGTGATATTCCAACATCAAGGGGTAATTCAATCTCATATGCATTTGCAGAAAACTTTCTTAACACTCTGCATGGTCCAATTTTCTTGAACTTCAATTTATTATACTCCCTCTTTGGAAATCTCTCCTTTCTGAGGTGTGCCAATACCAAATCTCCAACTTCAAAGTTCACCTCTCTTCTTCTCATGTCTGCTCTGGTCTTGTATTTGATGTTGCTATCCTGTAGCTGTTGTTTCACTTGTTCATGTATTGCTTGCATTTCTAAAGAAAAATATTCACCCTCTGCACTTCTCATCTCTTCTTTTCCCAAGTTTCTCAACTTAGATACTCCTCTTGGATGCATTCCATAAACAATATGGAATGGACCCTATCTTGTACTCCTGTTAGGTGCATCATTATATGCATATTCAACTTGTGTCAACACTTGATCCCATTGCTTTGGATGTTCTGCAGTAAGACTCCTTAAAAGATTGCCCAAACTCCTGTTCACAACTTTAGTCTGTCCATCAATTTTTGGATGATAGGCAGAGCTGAAACTTAGTTTAGTTCCCTACTTCTTCCATAATGTCCTCCAGAAATGTACAACAAATTTGGAATCCCTGTCTGATACAATACTCTTAGGCAACCCATGCAATCTTACAACCTCCTTAAAAAAAAATTATCAATGGGAGAAGCATCACTAGTTTTATAACCTGGAATAAAGTGTGTCATTTTTGAAAATCTATCCACTACAACAAAAATTGAATCATTACCTCTTTGAGTCTTTGGTAAGCCCAAACAAAATGCGTACTTACCATATCCCAAGGCCTATCTAGAGTTGGTAATGGAACATACAAACCTGTGTTTTGGCTTCTTCCCTTTGCATATTGATAGATTTTACAAGTTCTCACATATTTTTCCACATCATATCTCATTTTTGGCCAGAAATAAAATATGTTCAACTGTTCAAAAGTCTTCTCTATGCCAAAATGTCCTGCAAGTCCTCCACTATGTTTCTCTTTGATTAAATTCTCCCTCATTGAACAGTTTGGTATGCACAGCTGATTTCTCTTAAACAACAATCCATCTTGTAAGAAATAATCCAACCATTTACTCCTATCCATCAAAACAAGATTCTTACAAGTTTCAAATGCCTCTTTAAAATCTGAATCTGTCTCATATAATTCTTTAAGAAAATCAAATCCTAACACTTGAATTTGACTCTCTTAAAGTATATTTCTCCTACTTAAGGCATCTGCAACTTTATTTGATTGGCCATTTATATGTTTCAAAACAAAATGGAAACCTTGAAGATACTCTACCCATTTGGCATGTTTCTAGCTAAGCTTTGGTTGCTGCATAATATATTGTAGTGCATGGTTATCTGAATAAAGGATGAATTCCTTTGACATTAGATAATGCCTCCATTTCTTTAATGATTGCACAACTTCATAGAAATCCTTATCATAAGAAGAATACTTCTTCTTTGAATCATTTATCTTTTCACTAAAATAGGCTATAGGTCTATCTTCCTGACTTAGAACACCTCCAATTGCTTCTCCACTAGCATCACACTTCACTTGGAAAGGATTACTAAAATCACGTAGAACCAAAATAGGCTTTTCAGTGATTTTCTTCTTTAACAGCTAAAAATTATTTTCTGCTTCAGCAGTCCATTTCAATGGTTGTTTGTCCTTCTTTATAGTCTCAATAATGGGAGCATTGATCTTACTAAAATTCTTGATGAATTTTCTATAAAAGCTAGCAAGACCATGAAAACTTCTTACCTCAAAGACACTTTTAGGTGAAGGCCACTCCATGATTGCCTTGATCTTCTCTAGATCAATCTTCAGCCCTTCAGTAGAAATAACAAAACCCAAGTACACTAGCTCCTCTTTTATGAATGAACACTTTTTCAAATTCAGCAATAATTTTTCCTATTGTAGTCTTTGTAAGCCATAATTCAAATGTCTTATGTGCTCCTCCTTAGACCTGCTGTAAACTAATATATCATCCAGATATACTATTACAAATTTACCAATAAACTCTTTAATAACTTCATTCATGAGTCTCATAAACGTACTTGGTGCATTTGACAACCCAAAAGGAATTACTCTCCAATCATACAATACCTCATTTGTCTTAAAGGCAGTTTTCCACTCATCCCCTTCTCTTATCCTTAACTGATGCTACCCACTTTTAAGATCTAGTTTTGAAAAATACTTCGCTCCACTCAAGCAATCCATTAAATCTTCAATTCTAAGTAAAGGAAATCTGTATCTGATTGTGATTTTATTGATGGCTCTTGAATTTGTACACATTCTCCAGCCTCCATCTTTCTTTGGACTCAACATTGTTGGTACTGCACAAGGACTCAAACTTTCTCTGATCAACCCTTTGTCAAGTAATTAGTGCACCTGCTTCCTAACCTCTTCATTTTCTATAAGAGTCATTATGTAAGCTGCTTTGTCAAGTAGACTTGCTCCAGGAATCAAATCTATATGATGATTAATTATTCTAATGGGTGGTAACTCATTAGGAAAATCATCAACAATAATATCACAATAGTTCTCCAACATTTCTTGAATTTAAATGGGTAAATCAGAAATTGTAGTAAAAGTCATTATTACCTTGGGCTTGCAAATTACAGCAAAATTTACCTCATTCTCTTCAATCTACTTCAAGTATTCCTTTCCTCCTAGTAACAGAGTTTTTGGATCAATCTTCTTTCCTGATGCATCTTCTTCTTACAAAGGCAACAACGTATGATTAACACCATCCTTTATAAACTTATAGGTGTTTCTTTTCCCATCATGCATAGCTCCTCTATCATATTTCCAAGGTCTTCCAAGTAATATGTGACACACATCCATTGGCATCACATCACATACAATTTTATCTTTATACTTGCCCAACTGAAACTCCACTTCACACTGTTCATTCACTAACAGTTGATGTCCCTTTTGTAACCATGACACCTTATAAGGTGTTGGATGTTTCATTGTCTTCAGCTTCAATTTCTCCACCACTTCTGTAGAGACCAAATTATCGGCGCTACCACTATCAATGATCATTTGACAACATTTCCCTTGAACCTTACACACTATTTTGAACAAGGTCTTGCTTTGTGATGGCTCAGTTATCTCCTTTGCTGGCTTGAGCAAGACTTTATTGATTACCAAAGATTCTCCTCTCTCTGGTATATTTTCTTCTTCTGCCACTGTCGGTGCTGGTGTTTCTCCCTCAACTGGAGCAACAATTGCATTCCTTTGGCTTGTTCCTACATTCTCTAGGCACTCAAAATCTTTGTGTCCCAGCTTTTTACATCTGTAACATTTTATTTCTCTTCCTCTTCCTCTGCCTCCTCTTCCTATAGAAAAATTCCCTCTGCCTCTTGCATCACCTCCTATGGGCACATGCTGGGTTGAGCTACTACTAGCTCCATCTTTAGGTGTTGTAGATCTTCCTCTACCACCTTGACTTCCCATTCCTCGGAAAGTATTTCTCCCTCTGGCAGACTGCTTCCTCACGAGTTTTTCTTCAGCTTTCAATGCCACCTAATAAGCTTCTTCTACTATTTTAAGAGACAATATACTTATCTCATCTTGAATGTCCATCCTAAGACCATTAACATATCTAGCCACCTTCTCATCTGTATCCTGATTTTCTTCAGCTCTTATGCTTACCTTATAGAATTCCTTTGTGTATTCTTTCACTATCATAGATCTCTGTCTAAGATTTTGCATCTGTCTGAACAAAGTTTGTTGATAATTACTTGGTAAAAATGTACCTCTTAGCTTTGCTACCATCCTGCTCCAATTCTTGATAGGTTGCTTACCAAGTCTCTTTCTTTCTGCCTGCACACCATCCCACCAAAGTGTTGCATGGCCTTTTAACTTGGTGACAACAAACTTTACTTTCTTTTATGTTTCTTCATAGTCGAAGAATTTCTCCATGCCATTAATCCAGTCTATCAATTCTTCTGGATTCAGTCCTCCTTCATATATTGAAACCTTAGTCTTTTTCCTAGCTGTGGATCTCAACACTGAGTAGAAGAATCTCATCTCAGGAGTAACTGCTACACCTTCCTCCTCTGCAGCTTCAACTTCAGGCTCACTAACATCTCCATCATCTATATTTCTTCCTGTTGTTAATGCATTCAATCTAGCTTGCATCTATTGCACAACTTTCATTACTTCAGCATTTGCAACAGGTCATCCTCTTCCACCACATCCTCGTCCTCTTCCAACTCTAAAAGCCATATTAACTTTCTTATCCTGCTTCTGAGATTCAATTCAATGTCAACTGGTTGCTCTGATACCACTAATGGTGGCTTGGGTGCAGGCGATATAGACAAACGCCCAAAGCCTGATATAATTTCTTCTAACTCTGGCTGAATTTCTCCTTCTGTTTCAACAGGTGTATCAGTCATCTAATGTTAGACTGACTGCCTCATGAGGTTTTCATCTGATCACCTCAACCCTTGTTATTGACCACAAATCATATCATAGGCCTGTTTTCCTCCTTTCGGACCATAATTCCATAGGAATTATAAAAATATACTAGCGTTGCTTTAAAAGGAGAAAAATTGCGAGTTAAATGCAAAACAAACAGGCGGAGGGCTTTCTCGTTCCAAAGGAACAGCGATACACTATCGGTGCTTTTATTTCAAGAAATGCGTTTAACGCAATTAACACTGTCGGTAGTAATCGTCGGCACTTCCAATGTTCCCTTCTCCGACGCGATAACACAATGTTATCTGAGATCGCAATTGGTGACTCCAATGCTTCCACTGCTAGGCTCCTTCCGCTCCGATCTTGCGATGTGATCAGCTTCGCGGACTTTACGCCTTATTCACCCTGCTCTATGGCATTTCGCTTCTGAGCCATCGGAGTTTAGACTTCGGCAGTTCCAAAGGTCCCTTCCACTTCACTTGTGGTTCTGCGATGCAATAATGGTTCAGACCCATTATGGGTATGAACCAGATTTAATAAAATATTAGGTCCGAAACTTCATTTAGCTAAGTAATTTCACAAATTTCCTATGTAAAACAGAGTTTCCGCTTGTGGAACTCAACAATGCTTATAAGGAAAATAGGTGTGCTGAAAGAAGGGAAAAACCATACCAACAAGCTTAAATCAAGTATTAATAGGGAAACAATGTTGAATCACCATTAACAAGGTTCAGAAGAAAAAATCGCCACCAAACACACATGCAAATACCAGTTAACAGAGAACTGTCAATTCGAATGCACAGAGAAAGTTCTCCGAAAGCCACAATGCATCCGGGATTGACCTCCCCACAGAGAGTCTCGTTATTTCATTTTAAAACATAATAGATAAAGCTTATTCAGTCTTTATCTCGTACAAAAGCATGCCAATTACAATAAACGATTAAAGAAATTATCCATAAAGCTTACTATAGCTTATCCATAAAGCGATTCTTACAATATGATTTTATTTTTAATTCTATCCTTATCTTAAACTAAAAAAACATAGAAATTGATGGCTAAAGGACCCCACTCCTTTGCCTGTAGATTTTTTTTAGATTTTTGGAATAAGTTTGAAGATTTTTCCCTCCAAGTCACATGCTCCTGCATCACAAATCCTAACGCAAATTATTGGGATAGCGAACCTCTCTATTATTGTTGAATACATCCACATGGATAGATTCATGGGTTTGACTAATCCTAGAACACTTGTTTTCACTCTCTTTCAATCCGTAGCTCCAAAATATATATCTTCGAGTCATCCCACACATGTATGACAACCAAATTATTCTCGGAATCATAAATCACAATCAATTTAATCATAAAATCATAGCTTACGTAAGAATTGAAATGCTATGAATTAGATGATAACTTATGTAGGAATTCTTGTAACTGAACCACTATGGATAGTAAGAGAGAAAATAGACAACATAGTGGGATTAAGTAGAAGTATCCAAGTGGATTCTCGTTAAGGGTAACATGGATGAAAATGCATCTATTATATCACACAAGTGGTGGATGGTGTGGCAACAAGAAAATGTATCAATTAGGCATCCACATGCAATTAGGCATGAAGTTTGTAGTGGTGTATGGATTAGCATCAACCATGGTCACGAGACATGAGAACATGCATGTCAAGGTCTCTAAAATTGTGTAGTTTCAATGTTAGCCTCCAAAGGCACCAATTATGTAACTTGTAAAATTATGCACTACTAGTGTCAATCGTTCAAGCGAGACAATATTTTAATTTCGTAAAAAATAGATTTTTTAATTACTTTGTAACATTGATAATTAGTGGAAATAATTTGACCTACACCGAGGGATTTATGTCACATCAAAGTGACTTCAACTAATGGAAAATCCAATCTAATAAAATGCAGAAATGAAAAGTTAATTTTAATTATTTAAGTAACAACGATAATATAAATAACTTAAGGGAACTTTGTATTTGCACGCAAAAGACTAGTGAATTAATATGAAGTCAATTGTCTTTGAACTTTGGAGTAAAAATATAGTCCCTAGCGGGGTAGGCAGTAATAACATGTTAAAAAACAATAAAGTTTGAAGTCTTGGAAATTGTTTTGAATCATTTTTTGAAATTCTTTCTAAACATTAATAATTTTGTAAAAGAAGTTATTCTAAAACATGAAACACAGTACCAACTAATATTGACTAGCATAGTCATTAGGGGAATTTTGAGGTCAAAAATATGTCTCAAAACAAAAAATGTACTAAAAAAATTAACTTTAAATAAACCAATAGGATTCAAGATGATGATGTTGGAGGGAAAAGAAGAAAGTAATTTTTAATTGTATTTTCAACTTATCTCCTTACAGGTTTTCTTAAGTGTCAATGTTGATTGAAGTAGAGAAGTAAGGGTTCTACTTGCCTAGGTGTTAAGGCTAGCAGACGAACCTACAATACAACCACTTTAGAAGGATATTAATTATTTAACTATTTCCTAAATTTAGGCTTAGGAAAACTTAAAAATTCATAACCTAAATTATAATTTAATCTTATCCCTTGATCACGATTTAATCTCAGTCATTGAGAGGAAGATTAGGGTTGAGATCGAAATTACAAGAGGAGATAGAGTGAGTTAGTGGCAAGTCAGTTGAGCACAACTAGTGTGTGTTAGATCAATGAACAAAGAGATGGGGGTTTTCAATAGATCGCAGTGACTCAACAACTAGGGGTTTTCACAATTGATGGAGATCATAATGGTGTTATTGTTTGATCCTTGAATTTTCCTCATTTTAGCGCCCTTTCCCCTTCCTTTTCACCTATCCCATATGTGTTTTTTTCTACATTTACAAGTTATAAGGTCATCCATTTCATCCTCAACTATAATATAAGGTATCATTAATTGAAATATTGTTATGGCTACTGAAATGTACAATTTCGTAGTTAATCAGAATTTATGTAACCAAGTTCTAAGTTGTACAGGTTGTGAAGAGTTTGAAGACAAGAAATATACATGGATAAGAACCAAATGTGAAATGCAAGGATATCCACCTATCACGCTTACTTGGAAGATCATAGAATTCGAGAATCTGATTGGTCAAAGAAAAATTCAAACATGGTCTATTCTCCTGCAATACTTCGAAGGAAACAATTTCATAATCAAACATGTGGAATCAAGCAAGCAAGAATCGAGATGTGAAGATGATGATGTGTTGATATGTGTTGATCGATAACCTTTGTGAATTTCTCTTCTCGTAGTAAATTATGAAGAATATACTTTTTGTTTTAATTAGGAACCTAAGTGTCGATTGAGGAACTTGACTACGTTGTTTTCTTAGAAGTTATTGGTTAAGAATAGTATAAATTTATTTGATCTTAAGGAAAGAAAATCAAGTTTTAGCTTTGTAATTATTGTTACTCTCTGAGACTTTATTTCTAGTTAATGTAATTACTTTGTTCCTATATGGATGTGTTGGTGATCTGATTCATTGATTTGAGTTTTTATGCCTCGTGTTCACCAAGAGGGCCCCATGACGAGTTGAGAGATAGTATAGTATTGTTTGATTTCATTATTCTTTGGTAGTTCTTTCGATCTAGTTTTCAATTAGTTAGATGTTAGTTACTTTGGATGATGCTTTGTTTTCATGCACAGTTTACGCATTCTCATTTTGATTGCAACAAGTTGAACGCTCAACATTAAAAATAAAAACACCAAAAATATTTCTTTTATTAGTTTGCTTATTTAAATTCCCTGGTTAGTCTCAGATTTAATGTAAACGCTTGGATTAGTTCTCATTAATGTTGCGCACACTAGTAATATGTAAATACTTTCAATTTAAATCATAACTTTTCAATTCAATCACTGTTTTTTAAGGTAGTTTTGTTAGGATATTCCAACACATAGGAAATAGTTAAGTATAACATGGTCTAGTGTAGAGTTAGGTAAAGTGTGTTTTTTTACTATGTACTTTTGTAACTTACAATCCGACGGTCACGATATGTAGTAATCCGAAGATTCATTCTCTCCTCGGTATTACTGACACTTGATCCATGGCTTAACACCTGATTGGTCCATGATCTCTATTTAAAGAGTATGGAGGGTCATTTGTAGGGTAACTGTTCATGAGAGAAGCTTATGTAAATTTTCATTCTTTTATTAATAAATTGCCTGAAGTGGCCAAATTGGGTCAAGACGTGGACTGTTTCCCTCTTTTGAGGGTTTCAACCACGTCAACAATACTGATGTATTGATTTGTGATCTGTTTGTGAGTGTTTTCCTTTGGTGTTCTGTCTAAGGAACTTACCCTGTAAATTCCTAGTTTTGCTTCATAATTAGATTTCCTTATGCAGTTTTAGAATAGAATTGAATTCAAAGCACTTAAATTATATTCATTTCCAGTCAAATAGAGTAAATTTATTTCAAGTTGAATAGCATAAACTTTCGATTATGTTTAATAGAATAGCCTTCCATTCAATTCACTAGCATACATTTTTAATTTTTCTCAATAGAATAGCTCTTCGATTCGTACTCTTAAAGTAATTTGCTTTGATTACTTGCATTCTAGCATAGGTTGTTTTCAATTTTATCTTAATTCAAAAAGTCTTATAGAAAAAACATTTGTGTACACTTAATAAGAATTAGTCTTGAATATATTAAATTGACAATTTGTATTTAGATATGATCTCTTGATTAAAAGCATAATCCTAGCATATATTGTGCACATGCAATTTACAAGTACACAAGTCATGGTCGATAATTTAATGAAGTAATTTAAGCAACAATTGAATTACCCATTGAGAAATCCTAGCATATGACGTTGTGGTTCGTGGATAACACTATTAGTCCACCAGTGTGCTAAATTGTTGTGATGGAAGAAGAGATGGCAACAATGATGTGGTGGAATGTAGAGATCATGGGACAATGCACAATATATGGTCATCCCTAGTTCAGATCGAATAAGGTTCTGCGAACATATTTTTAAGCATTTTGTAAAGCTAGGAAAATGAAAATGGAAAGAAAAAAGATTTGTTATAGCATGATATGGTCAAGAAGGATGTGGATTTTGGTGTATGGCATTGACTAGTGTTGGCAAATGATGAGGCTATTATATCACAACTAGATCTATTTAAGTTCAGATTTGAGAATTGCTGCTTGGCAAGTGCAAATAGTGTTGAAAGGCTAGGTGACGGTATGGATCAGGCAAGATGTAGCAAGAGAGAGGGGGGTTGCATGGACAAGAGAAAGAATGAAAATGGAGTCAATGGTGTCGATGTTTGGAGAAGGAGCCAGCTTGTAATAAGAGCTATAGTGGTTTGTGAATTTCCTAAGGGTCTTTTATCCAAGTTATGAAATCCTACCATAGGTAGGTGTATTCCCAAGGAAGTTGTAAAACATGTTTAAGCATACATGTTGTGCTAAAGCACATGATGACTCAAGTTGTGGAATGAACCGTTGTATTCCCAAGGAAGTTGTATTCCCAAGGAAGGTGTATTCCCAAGGAAGTTGTAAAACATGTTGTTTAAGAATACATGTTGTGCTAGAGCACGTGATGACTCAAGTTGTGGAATGAACCGTTTGGATAGATGTGAGAGTGGTGCATGGAGTTATCAAGTTGTCGAATGAACCACTTTAATAGGTACTAGGTTGGCAGGTGTACTGATATCATAGCTTGAGGGGGAGAATGTGAGAATGTGAAATGGTTGATGAACTATGTACTCTCATAGATGATAACCTTTTTATATGGATAGATGTGAGAGTGGTGCATGGAGTTATCAAGTTGTCGAATGAACCACTTTGATAGGTACTAGGGTGGCAGGTATACAAATATCATAGCTTGAGGGGGGGAATGTGAGAATGTGAAATGATTGATGAACTATGTACTCTCATAGATGGCAACCTTTTTATATGGACTTTCATAGAGTGATTGGAATAAGGCTAATCTCCCAAAGACAAGTTTAAGAGGGGGATTGTTAGGGTAGTTCAAGTAAACTTACGAGGGCTTTTTGGGCTTCAGGTTTATGAGAACCCATGGTTTTTCCAATAGAATTCTTCTCTAATCTAGCTTATTTAAAAGTGGAAAGGCTCAAAGTAAAATTGTCCTCGTGATTGTTGAGATCATCAGCGATGTCTTTAGACACCACTACTTTTCTAAATTTTAAGATCCTAACAATTTATTGATATCAATAAAATCATTGGCTAAGATCACTTGTACCTGATGAATGCAATAAGTGTCGATGAAAGGTTCGAGTGACAATTCCATTCCATGTCGAAGGTCATAAAGAGACGCAAGCCTGGAAGCACAACAGTAGCAACATCTCTTTCCTCTCAACAGAGCGTTCAACCTCCATATGTGGGATTTCTTCCATTAATCAGGATGGGTTTTAAACTTAGCTTTCAACCAACAAATGGTGTGCACAACTCACTTTATTTCCCATTGATTTTGTTGGAGATAGATTTTTAATATTGCATAGTAAACACAACTCTATCGATGCGTTGTATAATGAAAAATGTAAGGGTGAGGTCGCCTCAACTTTAGTCTCAAATGATCTCGAAGAGCCTTCAAATGTCGAAGCATGGAAACATGACTCAATCTGCAATCCCCTTTTACATTTATCTTATCGAAGGGGTGATCGAAAGCCCTCTTCCAATCAATGTCAAGAAGATCGTGATCCTCATTCCTGACGCATCACTAAGTCAAATGTCCATCAAAATCCATTGACTAGTGTCGTCTAGTGCATGTATGACTTGCCACCTCACGGTTTGAAGTGAGGAGATTAATAGATTGACATGGGCTCTGCGATTGTTAACGACGATAAGAGCATAGGTGTGAACTTTGCAGTGTGTTTATTACTAAATATTCTAACTCTCATAAATAGTTTGGATCAAAACTTGATAATAATTTTTTTGTTTTTGGTAAAATTGTGGTTTTCAGTTTAAATATGCATGACTTTAATATTCTCTAAATTTCTCAAGTATTCAAATTATATAGATATTATAATTCAAATTTATAATTTCTACAAATCTCTATCAAGTTTAAAATAAAATTCACTTAAAACAAACAAAAAATTTATGAAATAATTAATTGGGTTTTTTTATAGATTTTATGTTATATATAGAGAGAATACCACCAAATTCTTGTGAGTTAATTGTTGATGAAATCTCAACTTTATATAATATCATTAAACGAAAAAATTAAAAATTTATACATTTTAATTGTGTAATTTAAATCTAAATTTACAATTCTATAGTTTCAATTTGAATAATTAAAATTTACAATTTCAGAATTTCCAATCAATCATATAATAAACTACTTGTTTTATCAAAATTAAACACCAAACTCTTAAAAAAATATTAAATTTTTAAATTTCAAAAATAATTTTTAAATTTTTTAAAATATAATTTAATATAAAATATATATTAACATATTATTAAAAAATAATAAATTAATAAAAAAAATTGAATTATATATATAAATATATATATTTATATTATTAAAAAATAATAAATTAATAAAAATCTAATTTTTTTGAATTATATATATATGATTACTAAAACGTTTTTACAATTTATTTCATGGTTAAATTCTTGAAATTGTTCAAATTTTATCATTGCTATTTCGATATTCATCTCCCTTTCTAATTCTCAATCAATCAACTATACACCCACTCAAAATATAAATCTAATAGAAATTATTATTTATAAATAAATTTATTCTATAATATTTTTTCATACTTTATATAATATTTTATATTTATTTTATAAAATTTAATAAATTATTTGCCAAACAAATTGAATTTTGAAAATCACAAAATTTCTTTCTGTCTCTTAACTTTTCTTAAACCAATTAATATACCTAAACAACCTGTTAAACACTAAATGTCACACATGCAATAATGAAATATAAACAGCCTGTTAAACACTAAAGGTCACACATACAATAATGAAATATAAACAACCTGTTAAACACTAAATGTCACACATGCAATAATGAAATATAATTCTGGTTAAACAACTTGTTAAACACTAAATGTGATACATGCAATGATAACCAAATAAAATATTGTAAACCATCAATATACATAAACAATTGGTTAAACTCTAAACATGACACACTTGCAATGATGTCAAAACAGTTACAACCTATTAAAAAAGGAAAGGTGCTTAAAAATATATTTAAATTGAAAATGCTTTAGAACTGAATTATATTTATATAACTGTTTTAGTAATTAATTTTTATGATTGCGAATAAATATTATTTAAAATTTTAAACATTTTATGTCTTAATTTTTTTAAAATAATAAATAAATAATGTTAAAAAAATTAAAATCATTCTTCAATGGGTGAGAATCTTGAAACACATTGTAAATCCAGTCTCATGACTACGAATAACTAGTGTGTGGGTGGAGGACCGGCCTCCCTGTTCTCTCATCTGAACCGGCATATTGGGGGTGTAAATGCGCTCATGTGAAACATCTTAATGTCTCGGCGAGTGTAGATGACAAATATATAAGGAGAGGGATGGCTCATTGCTCTGGCTTTTGTGTTGGTGTTTCAATCCAGTGTTGTGCTCTCAATTGGTATTTTGCGAGCAAACAAAAGCAACGATGGTGGATTTTCTAAGCAGAGTGGCGGTGATCGATCTTCCCTTCCGACTCTTGGCAGTGTAAATTTATCATTGTTCTTCTCCAAAGGTGTCACCTCGTGCTTTTCTACGCATGCACAGTGCGGCTTAAGGTGGTTCAATTAAGTTGGTATTTTTGGTTACGTTGGAATTTAGAAGGTGCGAGTTGTTGGTCCACTAGAGGCTACTGGAGGTGGTAATGTTGGTGGTGTTGTTGGGGGTGGCGGTGGTTGTGCGTGGAATACTCTGTCTGAGGCGTTTGTACCGAGAAGTGGCATGCCTTGTGTCTCAGTAGGTGTTTTCTTGTGTGTTGTGGGAATAGCATAATTACCTCCCTGAAGGTCAGTGTGGAGGTATGCTGGTGTGGTTTGCGAGAGGCCCCTTGTGGAGCTTCGGCCAGGGGTGAGATTAACTCGTCCATTCTATCTCTATTTGCTCAAGCTCTCGGTGCTTTGAAGGGCCGGAAACATGGAGTGCACAATTGGTGGAGGGGCAATAGTCGGGTCATTGTGTGTGGTTGTTTGTGGAGTATTTTGGGTGATGGGAGGTTTAGGCTCTGGGTGAGGCCCTCTTGTCAATTTACAGTTGGTCGGGCCATGAAGTTTGTCAGTGGCTCCAACACTCTTAAGCCGGGTATAGGTAGTGGTGTTGTTGGCTTTTTTAACATGCGACCTTCCCCTCGTGGTGGGCATTCCTCCCTCCTTGCCAAGCTAGGTTTAGTTGGGCACAAGCACCAGGACATGCCAATTCAATCTGTGGCGCTGGGAATGGTGGTAGTTGGGACGCGCCGGGGTGGCGAGACTATCGTTCGCTCCCGACAAATGGGTGTTGGAGTGTGTGGTGGTCATGGCAGTAGCGAGTAGGCGACCCATCATAGAGGGTGGTCTCAGCAACCTCAGCGATGTGGTGGTGTGCGGCGCCATGGTAAGGTCAACCAGGGGTCTGGCAGATGTTCAACTCCCAGCCTGCGGGTAATTCAACATTGTTGTCTAGAGAATTGTCGTGAGTTAATTCAAACTTTGCTAGATTGGGTGAAGTCAGTTGAAAGGATCTAACCGGAGGAGCATTTTGAGCTAGTGGCCACCCTGGATAAGATGCACTACTTTCAGTACCAGGTTAGAGAGCGCATGGTGGTGGCTTGGCATGGCCAAAACTATCTTTCATAAAAAGTGGAAAAGCTGGAGACATGGATGGCGCACTTTGAAGGCCCTGTCCAGTGCAACTTTCACCCTTCGCCTCCTCTAGGAACAACCCTGGATAACCCAACGTCCATCATGTCGGATGACTAGCATGCCCTTAGGTGTTTTCTATGTGTTGTTTGAATTTTGGTGTCTTTGGCCTTCCCGGTTATGGACAATGTCCTTACTCTCATTGTTGTATTTTTGTCACATGCTACAAACAATGGTCAACAAATGTGGTCCAGATTTTTGTTACTCTCTATGTATATCTCTTTTACCAAATGAAAATGCAATCAGGATGAGAACACCAAATTTTGTTACTCTGGATGTATATCCCTTTTGCTAAATGAATAGAAGATTTTTGTTACTCTCTATGTATATCTCTTTTACCAAATGAAAATGCAGTAAGGATGAGAACACCAAATTTTGTTACTCTGGATGTATATCCCTTTTGCTAAATGAATAGAATTTTGACTTTAATATATATATATATATATATATATTAATTATGAATGAAAAATTATATAAAAATTGTTTAATTATGAATAAAAAATATTATAAAATTCGGAAGAAATTTTAGATTTCTTTGTAAGCCATTCACCTTTATAAGCAATTTAATGTGAGCCAACTGCGCACTAGTAACCAAGAAAATATATTGAATTTATGTTTTTTTTGTCATATTTATTTATTGAGGTTGAAGATACCTCCAATATGCTCTTGAGATCTAACTTGAAACTAGATGAGAACTGAACCTCGTGAAATCTACACTTTTTAAGTGTATAGGAATTTTCAAATCATCCATAAATTTGATCAAATTAAAAACTGTCCATTAAAAAACAAAAATAGTAAATAACTGTTAAATTCGACCGCTGCCCCCTGTCAAGAACTTCGGCTTCCGACCGCAGTGCGTTCGCCCGCATGTCGAGATCTTCGACTTCCCACGGTATTGCGTTCGCTCTCATGGCAAGACCTTCAGAGCACCCGCAGAGAAGTTAATTATGGCTTAGAGTTTAGTATTTATTCCTTATAACTTATTGTAAGCTCAATTTTTCAACAAACAATAAATCTATATATATTAATCTCTGTAGACTGTGAAGGGTATTAATACATAACGGATTCAATGTCTAATTTTCAATTTTCATGGACTGTGATGCGTCCAATTTTCATTCTTTGACCAGAACGGGCTGCTCCAGGGGGGGGAGGGAGAACCTCAAGGGGGGCAGCAGAACGGGCTGCTCCGGGGGGGGGCGGGGGGGCAGAACGGAGGGGGAGGGAGGGGAGAGTTGGGGGGGGTGGGGGGGTGTGGTGTGCGCAGAACGGAGGGGTGGGGGAGGGGAGAGTTGGCAGGGAACGGGCTGCTCCGGGGCGGGGAGGGCCGCGCAGAGGGGGATTCAATTTCTAATTTTCAATTTTCATGGACTGTGATGCGTCCAATTTTCATTCTTGGACCAGAACGGGCTGCTCCAGGGGGGGAGGGAGAACCTCAAGGGGGCAGCAGAACGGGCTGCTCCGGGGGGGTAGGGGGCAGAACGGAGGGGGAGGGAGGGGAGAGTTGGGGGGGGGGGGGGAAGGGGGGGTGGCGCAGAACGGAGGGGTGGGGGAGCGGAGGGTGGCGGGGAACGGGCTGCTCCGGGGCGGGGAGGACCGCGCAGAACGGAGGGGAGGGGGTAGAACACGGAGAACGGGCTGCTCAGGGGGGGTTGATTCTTGGACCAGAACGGGCGGCTCCGGGGTGGCGGGGGGAACGGGCGGCTACGGGGGGGTGGGGGTGGGGTTGGGGGTGGCGGGGGGAACGGGCGCCTCCGCGGGGGGGAGGGGAGCGGGAGGAACGGGCTGCTCCGGGGGGGTGGGGGTGGCGGAGGGAACGGGCTGCTCCGGCGGGGGGAGTTAAACAAGGAGAGGACATGGTCAAAATCAATCGTTTCCCCAGCCTGGTCGGAGAGACTGGTGGCCACGGCGGGGAGAGTGAGGGAGCTGAGCAGGGTGGGGGAATCCGTGTCAGATTCAATTGCTTCCCCAGCCTGGCCTCTATGAGCATTGCCTCTAAAAGCGGCCTCCATCTGCAGTGTGTTCGCCCGTCTGTAAAGAACCTCAGCTTCTGACCGCAGTGCGTTCGCCCGCCTGTCATAATCTTCAGCCTCCGATCGCAGTTCGTGCGCCCGCCTGGCAAGACTTTCAGCATTTGCCAACGGTTCGTTTCCAGCCATAAAATTCGCCGACTGCTCCCGCGGTTCGTTTCCTCCCATAAAACTTCTCGACTGCTGCTCGTTTTCCCCCTGCAACTGCTGTTCGTTTCCCCGCCTGAAATCTTCAACCTGCCATTGCAGTTCGTTTCTCCCTTTAAAATATTGGGCTTCTATTTGCTGTTCTTTTTCCCGGTGAAAGCCCTCCACCTGCAACTCACGCAACTCCTCTTTCCACAACTTTAAATCTTTAAACAATTCCAATTCTATCAAATCGCTGGGAGGAGCTTCAGAGCTTGGTGTTCGAAGATTAGTTGCTTGTGTCAATCCCCTTATGCTCTTCAGACTGCAACATCCAGAAACCCGGAGTTGCACCAAAGATATCAACGCTTCAACACCTGGCAACTCCTCCACTGTTTTACAGTTTTTCATGTCCAGTTCTCTAAGTTTTGCTAGACCATAAAACCCTGTTATTTTCTTTAATACATCACATCCATTCAAATCCAGCAATATTAGTGTTGTGGGCAATGTTCCAACCTCCTCCAGTTCTAAACAATCGCTGATGTCCAGCTTACGCAGGTTGGGGCAAACGCCTTCAACAAATGATAATTCCCTTATTCTTGTGCCATGCAGGTCTAACTGTTTGAGTCGAAGAAGCATGCACTTGTAAATAGAAGAGTCCAACAATCTGCGCTCACTCTGCTGTGTTGATGCATCTTCTCCCTCAACGTTTTCCACCTTGCCAAATGGTACTTCACGCAGCGGACATCTAGTTACTTTTAAAATTGTAAGACTCTTTAACTCTCTTAAACTTGCTGGTAAATACTCTATTCTTCCACAATCGATTTTGAGATCCCTCAATCGATTCAACTCTGCAACTGAGTCCGGCAAACATTTCCAAATCCCACCAAATAGTGTCAAGTGCTTTAAGCTCTTTAGCTTACCAAGTGAAGGAGGCAGCATTTCCATAGAGGAATCCTGAAAGGATACTCTCAGAATTTCCAAGTTACTTAGGTTTCCAATATCACTTGGCAATTCCTTAATGTTTACATTCCACAAGGAAAGTTTTTCCAGGGACCGCTGACGTGTGACCTGAGGAGGCAATACTTCTACTTTATGACAATCTGAAAGGTCTAAGCTTTCGAGCGTTCTGATATTTCCTAGTGTTTCTGCACTAAGGATCAACTGCGAGCAGCCCTTCAAATAGAGATGTTTAAGTCCAGTTAAACTCCCGAAGGAATGTGGCAGTGTTTCCAAACCGGAGCACCCATACAAGCTAAGACACTGAAGGTTGGTAAGATTCCCAAAAGAGTCTGGCAGCGTTTCCAAATCGCAGCTACCAGTCAAGTTAAGATGTCGGAGGTTTGAAAGATTCCCAATCGCATTTGGCAGCAACTTCATGCTTACACGCATTCTCAAATGTTTCAGGGAGCGGAGAAGAAAGAATTCTTCTGGCAGTGCTTCGATAGTGCATCCCAGTTCAATCTTTTCCAGGTGCTTCAACATCCCAATAGACCTTGGCAACTGTAAATGGGCTACATAAATATTCAACTCCCTCAATTGCATAGGTACCTACAATGAATTGTTCATTTTAAATTTAAAAACCTCTACTTGCTATGAAAGGAGAAAAATACACAAAATCTTTTAATCACTGAAAAGAACCATAACGCAACACACAAACTTTTAATTACCGAAAAGAACCAGACCGCAACAAAAGAGTTACCTCATTGCCACTCTCCCACAGTGTTTCCAAGTGGCTCTCGCCGCCAAAGATTTCTAAAACTCTCAAGTTCTTTATTGGAATACTGGAAGGAAAAGAAAAGGAGCGACACGGCCGATCAGAGGAAACAACTCCTGAGCACCCAAGACGTGAGGAAGAAGCAATTTCCGAAACACTTACCGAGAACCTATGTGAGAAAGATACACTTTCTGACAAATTTCCCGAGAACCCATGTGAGAAAGATACAGTTTCCGAGACATGTGACGAGTTCCGATTGAAGGAAGAGAAATCCCACCGGAGCCATAGAAGATTTGACAATCTCAAGTGATTGGATATGCTTTCACACCATTCACCTTGAACTCTCAGCAGCTGCAAGCCGCGCAGATCAACAAAAGGATTGCCGATCTCCAGATGATTTTCCGAAGAAATGCCTGATGTTTGTAAGTTAATTCCGCGTACCTAAATTGTTTAGTGAAAACTGTTAGAAACAATAATAATTCAAAAGATGAAAAACAGATTAAATTGACCATAAATTTAAGAACACTAACCGAATGTGTAGTTGTTCAAACACACACATACCGATGATTGGGGGGACACATTACAGAAGGCGTTGTCTGTTAAGCGCCAAAGACGAACCTTAGGTTCTTTCACTGCCAAAGCTCTCCCCAAGTCTCGAAGATGAGAATGCATTCTTATACAGTTTCTGTGGTCGACCTCTACGAGATACTTGTTCTCTAGGTTCCGAAAACCGATGGATCCTTCCCAGTTAGATGCGTCCCATATTTTGATGGCCTTCTCTCTGTTTTCTCCTATGAAGAAACAAGCAATGTCCAAGAAGATCTCTCTCTCTTCCTCATCAAGGCTATCAAAACTAATTTTAAGTCTGCCTTGTACATCACTGGGAAGTACTTTGGATATTTTTTGTAACAGGGCTCTCCAATACCCCAAGTCCTGGCTTTCCGAGTAAAGAAGAGCCCCTATCACTTTCAGAGATAACGGCAATCCTTCGCACTGATCCAAAAACTGGTTAACAACTTCTTCAAATCCTACAACAGAGTTAGACTGCTGAAAAGCGTTCAAGCAGAAAAGCTCTCGAGAATCTTCTCTATTCAGACCTTTCAGATTATAAATGGACGAGTTCTTCATTCCACAGCTTCCAAGAAGAGCCTTATTGCGAGATGTAACTAAAATTATGCTACACGAACTAAGGGTATCCTTCAGTGGTGAAAATAATGCCCCCAGCTGCTCAACAGAATCCACATCATCTAGAATTACGAGAACTTGAGAGGATGGGACATGACTTTTTAACATAGATATGCCTTCATCAATGCTATTCACTATCTGAGCCTGTCCAGTTAAGTCCTCATACAGTTTACTTTGCAAGAATGTTAAAGAACCCCTAGATGCAGCTTCTCTCACGTCAAACAAAAAGCAAGATCGATCATACTCTGATCTCTTACGGTTAAAGAACAGTTTCGCAAGAGTCGTCTTCCCAACTCCACCAACGCCTGTTATCCCTGCAATCTTGACTTCCTCGTGGTGATGTTGTGACAACACAGTCCATTCAAAATCTTGTAGCTTTTCTTCTAACCCAGTTTGATATGTGGCCACCTCCAAAAGGGGTTTTCTGGCCCTCTTCTGCACCAAGTGCAAAACCCTATCCACGAGCTCCCCCTCGTCCCTGATTATTTACGAATACATAACTAAAGCTGGTGAGAAACACGCTTAAAGAACTTAAAAGTAATCGGGAAAAAGGAGTTAGAAATCTTACCCATTACACTCCTGCAGTTCCAAACCGCTTATATCTGCAACGCTAGAAAGGGCCTGTCTCCATTTTTGAACAGTCTTAGGTTTGTATCTCTTCTTCTTTTCTAGCTGGCGAAGGGCTTCAGCATACTTTCCGCAATTGCCTTTATCCTGCGTCCTCCGAAGCTCAGAAGGATTAACATGGTAAAAGACAGGGATAATGGTCGCCCCCGACTTCAGCATCAACAGGAGCTCATCGAGACACCATTTTGACTCCGCGTATCGCGGAGTGAAAATAGCCACATGAACAGAGGCCGTTGCAATAGCTCCTTCAATTTGACAAGTTATATTTTCCCCTTCCTGCATTTCTTCCTGGTCTAGAAAGACTCTGAATCCAGAGGAAAGGAGCCGTCGGTAGAGATGGCTGGCGAACGTTTTCTTAACATCTGGCCCTCTATGATTGAGGAAAACATCGTAAATATAATTGCTGTTGGGACTTGGAGAGGCTGAGGAGGGAGCTAATGTCTGATTATTCGCCATTAATTATATTGGTGACTGATAAACTGCACTGCGCAAGCAGATGAGAAGATGAAGATTGCAAAAGGGGCAGACTCAGAGTGAGAAGTGCCGTGTTGATCTAAACAAGCACCAGACTGCTTGCTACCCAAAGTTAGCAGTATGCTGTTTATCTAATATTTAACGTCGGTGACTCATTGTCCGTCCAAACACGCGGAATACGTATTTTGATGGTGCGATGGGATAGGATATGGGTTAAGTTCAGGGAATTGGATTGACCAGTAACAAAGTTACGTGATGATTTGAAATTATACACCGTATTTGACTAAAGCATAAATAAAAATTACATATTAATGATAGTCTGCATCCACTGTGGAAAAAGGTAGGATTTGCTTCTTGAGTTAGAATATCACAACTTCATCCAGTAACATACGTCAAAGCCTTTAAGACACAAACAAATTTTATTCAAATATGTTGTCTACTTCTTATAATTTTTTTATACATGGTTTGGTTTAATTGGTCTACTATTTAGCGGGAATTACACATTTAAATTGTGAATTCTCCACAATTTACATAGCATTCTCAAAAAAAAATTATATTTTAATTATCTCTATTATCGAAAATACTTTGCTGGAATTGTATTGTGAATTCTCCACTATTTAAATCGAATTCTAGAAAAAAAATTATATACATTTTAATTACCTCTATTATGCAAAATACTTTTGCTGGAATTGCAAAAGCTGCTCATTGTTATGCATTTTAACAAATGCAAAGATGCCACCGAAAGCACGCTGACAAAGCCTCTCAGTGCTTTACTCGGAATTGCACAAAGATTCTCACTGTTTAGCTTTTTAGGCCTTTGCTAAAAAGCAAAGATGCCACTAAGAGGACACTCACAAAGCCTTAATATTTATATACACGTTTCAAATTATCTCTGTCACGAGTCACACGACGAAGAAAGTTTTGTAAAGCAAGATTACTTTTAGCTAAATTACTACCAGTATGGGTCCACCTACCGGGGCTCCCACCTTTCCTTTGGGTTGAATTTATCTTCAAATCCATCAGGGACCACCAGGGGAAGTACATGGAAACGGACATGTCCTTCCTCCAAACCAAGAATCACCTAGGGAAGTACATGGAAACGAACATGTCCTTCCTCCAAACCAAGGATATGGGGATGGCTCGCATCTTGGTTAGCCTCACTCCCGGGTAGGATTGGCTGAAGAAATACAGTTGCATTACAAAGATTTCAAATATCTACAGCAACTTGACTATGAACACCTACCATTCCGATGCCACAGGTGTCACATATATGGACACTTGGCAAAAGAATGCCCAATGGCCCACAGACGCAGAGGAAAGAAGAAGAAGGTCGGGACAGGGGGATCAACAGTGGAATCTCTCAGAACCAGGCCAGAAGAGGGTAACAAGGAGGAAGAGTCGATGGACCTAGACATGGAGGGACCCCGGAAGAATTCAGGAGAGGGAACAGAACAGCAGCAGCAGGCTACCCAGGATCAGCAGCCTCCCATCTAGCTCGAAGGGACGGAAATGATCCAGGACTCTCAAGCTCACATGGAAAGAAGCCATTCGATCGCCAAAGAGGGTATGGGTCTAGCACTAAATCCACCTTCTTTCTGTCCAATAAATTCTTTAAATATAAATGAATCAATGCCTAGTCCCTCCAGGCATCAAAACATGGTAGCTCCTTTGCTTCTTTCAGAAACCATGCAAATGGAAAGTATAATTACTTCCATCCCCAACTTAGATCTGAATCGTGAATATGCCCCTTC
This sequence comes from Pinus tabuliformis, assembly GCA_031772625.1. Lineage (NCBI taxonomy): Eukaryota > Viridiplantae > Streptophyta > Pinopsida > Pinales > Pinaceae > Pinus > Pinus tabuliformis. Next base: position 507,192,862 of record CM062806.1, on the reverse strand, counting down.
CAATTCTGAGGCCCCGAGAGAGGATCCCATCCCTGCCACCAATCCTTATAACCTCAGACCCCGTGAGAAAAAACCTCCCCCATGGGGAACCTTGGAGGTAGTAGGAGGCATTGACATGCAATCCTCCCAGCCAGAAGACAGGAAAACAAGAGGGCGAAAATCAAACTTATCTAAGGCTCAACTAAGAGCCAAGATAGACATTGCGGATGGAAAACAGATGTCCATTTCTGGGGCGCTTAGAGCAGCAAACCCCCTCCCGGAGGTTATCCAATGATCATCCTCTCCTGGAACTGCAGAGGGTTAGCCAGCAACCCAAAAAAGCTGGCCTTAAAAGAAGTAATCAGGAACTACAATCTGGATATGCTTCTCCTTCAAGAAACCCTGGGAGCCGGAGAAGAGGTCTCTAAAACACTATCAAAAATTCTGCCAACCTGGATCATCCAAGTTTTGGACGCAAAAGGACACTCTGGGGGCCTAGCCTTGGCTTACAAGCAAGAGAAGTTCAAAGGCCTAAATTCCTGGGGGATGGATCAGGTGATAGGGACGGAAGTTTACTCCCAAGAACTCTGTACCTCTCTGCTGATAGTAAACATTTATGGACCTTGCCAGGGAAGAGCCCACTTCTGGAAGACCCTACTCTCCAAGTCTTCTATGAATAGCCCCAATCTGGTTATCGGTGGAGACTTAAACTTCTCCATAGGCTCTTCTGAAACTTGGGGTCCCTTGGCCAGACAAGATCAACTATCAGACTTCTTCACCAACCTTTTCAGAGACAACAAATTACTGGACATTAACTTACTGAAGATCAGACCTACTTGGAGGAATAGAAGAGCAGGGGAAGGACGTGTAGCAAAAAGACTGGACCGATTCCTCCTCTAGGAGGAAACTGCTGCCAAAATACCAGTCTTTCGCCAGTGGGTTGGGGAAGGTGGGAATTCGGATCACATGCCAATCCTGCTTGAACTATCCAAGCCCCCCAAAAAACCAGCTGCCCCCTTCAAATTCAACCCCGCTTGGCTTCAAGAGGACTCTTTCAACTCCCTCTTTAAATCCACTTGGAGACCAGCCAGCTCTAGCGAATTGGACAATAAAGCCTTCCTCTTTATGGAGAATTTGAATCGTCTTAAAAAAGCCACAGTGAACTGGGCCAAGGAAAAGAAGATGAAAGAAGATGAAGAACTCATCCAAATAGAAAGGAATCTCCACTAGCTTGAAAGCCCTGAAGCTGATGGATATGAAACCTAGGAGAAAAAAGAAATAATCATGCAGCAGGAAGGCAAAAGGAATAAAATCCTCTTGGCAAGAGAAGAGCAATGGCGATTGAAAAGCAGAGCCATTTGGCTAAAGGCAGGTGATGAAAATACTAAATTTTTCCAGAACTATGCCAGAGGAAGGAAGAACATAAACACCATCTGGCATCTAAAAGAAGAAGGAGGCAGTGAGGCCCGATCTTTCCAGGATCTCTCCCAGATGGGCATAAGACACTTTCAGAACCTTTTCTCTAACCAAGGTGAAATCTCCTTGGCAGAAGTGATCCAAACAGCCCAGACTTTCCCTCGTTATGTGGAAGAAGAGGACTCGCAGGAACTGATGGGAGAAGTCACCAGGGGGGAGGTGGAAGGAATAGTAAAAGCAATGCCAAAAGACAAGAGTCCTGGCCCAGACGGCTGGACAGTGGAGCTGTTCCAGCATTTCTTCGAGCAGTTAGGGCAAGATCTAACCGAAGTGGTTGAAGAATCTAGAAGGAAAGGAGTAATCTACCCACCCTTCAACTCAACCTTCATAGCCCTCATTCCGAAAAAAGAAGAACCCTCCTCCTTTGAGGACTTCCGACCGATCTCCCTCTGTAACTGTATCTATAAAATAATAGCAAAGGTGATAGCCCTCCGAGTTAAACCAATTCTATCCAGGCACATGTCAAGGGAACAGTTCGGCTTTCTGAACGGAAGGAAGATCCATGAAGCTATTGGAGTAGCCCAGGAAACCATCCACAGTATCATTCAAAAAAAAAATCAAAGGAGCAGTAGTGAAAATTGACTTATCTAAAGCATTTGACAGGGTCAGTTGGATGTACATTCGGATGCTTCTCACACACCTGGGATTCCACATAGAATTCATAAACTGGGTAATGGGATGCTTAACCAGTGTAAGCTTTGCTATTCTCATTAACGGAGCAGCCACCTCTTTCTTCCAAAGTCAAAGAGGACTTTGCCAGGGATGTCCCCTCTCGCCCCTCCTCTTCCTACTAGCAGCGGAAGGACTCAGCCAACTGATCAATGATGCCCGAAGGAAAGGCAATATTCAAGGGCTGGAAGTGGCAGCCAATCTGAAAATAACCCATCTCCTATTTGTGGATGACATCCTACTTTTCTCTACAGGAAGAAGATCTGAAACTCTGGAATTAAAAAGGCTACTAAAGCTATTCTTAAAAGCAATAGGCCTTCAAATAAACAATGCTAAATATCATCTTTTGTTGGAAGGATTCAACAAGTCCGAAGTAACCCAAATCAAAGAGGACTTTCCCTTTGAGGATCGGAAGCTCCAAGACTGTTTCAAATATCTTGGGTTTTATCTAAAACCCTACTCGTATAGGAAGCAGGACTGGCATTGGCTAATAGCAAAAATAGAATCAAGAGTCTCCCACTGGAGCTTCAAATGGCTATCTAGGGCTGGCAGACTGACACTAATCAAATCAATCCTCCTGGCTATTCTGGTCTACTGGGCTGCACTAACCTGGGTCCCGAAAGGGATTCTAGAGAAAATCAGAAGAGTCTGCAGCAAATTCTTATGGGCAGGTTCAAAGGAAGATTCGGTACTCCCATGGGTGGCCTGGGAGAAGGTGGCAAGGCCAAAGGAATGGGGAGGATGGGGCATCAAAGACCTAATAGAATTCGGATCAGCGCTTGCAGCAAAGTTGGGATGGAGGCTCATCAAATCGGAGAACCTCTGGACTACAGTGGTAAAAAGGAAATATATCGACCCAATGTCGTTAGAAGACTGGATCAGAAGTCCATCCAAAAAGAAAGGCAGTGCATCAGTGGTGTGGAAAGCAACTTTGGAAGGCTTTAAGATCATAGAACAAGGCCTATCCTGGCAGGTAGGAAATGGAGAACATGTCCGCCTAGGGAAGGACCCTTGGGTTGGATGCAATGAAGATTTCAGATTATCTCAGGAACTCACCATCCACCTCAACTCCAGAGGCATAAATAACCTTAGCCAGATAGAGAACCATGGGCATTCCTCCATTTGGGGCCAAGCATGGCTCTCAGGATTGGACCTAAATCTTACCCCCCAATGGACAAGGGAATGGAATACGTTCACCTCGGAGCTGTCTCGATCAAATGTCAGACTAAGAGACAGACCAAATCAATTAGTTTGGGCCCATGCAGAGATAGGGAAATACTCCCCAAAACAAGGATACAAATTCTTAATGACAAAGAAAGGCTGGGGGAATCAGGACTGGTGGGTAACCTCAATCTGGAAATTGCAATGCCCGACAAAAGCTCGAATGTTCTTCTGGTGTATCCTAAAGGAGAAGGTTCCTACCTGGGACATCCTCCAGAAAAGATTCAAATCAGGACCAGGAAGATGTGCCCTTTGCAAAGCAGCCTCTGAAACAATTTCGCATCTCTTTATGGACTGCTCCTTCTCCAAAGCAGTCTGGCAATTGGTAGGGGACCTGATACACAAAAGGGTTGTATGGAATGGGCAGTTGATAGCAACAGCCTAGAAATCATGGTGGACCCAACATCCTGAAGGGAACCTGAGGAACCTGCCCCTTATCATCTCCTGGGGATTATGGATCGCAAGGAACAAAAGCATCTTTCAAGACCATACCCCATCGGTGGAAAGCATAGCTATTGGAAGTGCGTCTATCTTCACAAGTATCCTTGAACCCACCCACGAGGAGCTTCCTCGCCCGAACATAGAAGAGAATATCAGGGAAGGGATCCCATGGGCTTTCCGATGACAAAAAATGCGGAGCAGGGTTGATCATCCACCTAAACCCCCATAGAAGCCTCAAAGCCTCAGTAGGCTTAGGGACTGGAACCAATAATTTTGTCGAGCTGACAACCTTAAAACTCCTCCTTTGTTGGCTCATTCATCTGGGCATATCCACGATTCAGATCTTCGAGGACTCTCTGAACATTTTCAAATGGTTCAATGGATCAAACAGATGTCAAAACTACATGTTATCATCACTTCTAGAAGAAACCATGCACTTAAAATCTCATTTTAACATCATCTCTCTATGTCATATATACAGGGAACACAATGATGCTACAGACCAGTTTTCTAAAGAGGGTCTGCAACAAAATATGGGTAGTTGGCGAATAGAGGACAAAGAGATGGACGAGATCCATGTGTCGAATCGTCCACCATATGCACAAAACTTCTCACTCTGAAGCCACAGCTAGGGCTTTGACACCTTTCTTTTTTGCTAGTTTGTTTTTGTTTCTTTAGTTCAGAACAATCGCTACAGACAACCTTTAAACTTCTCAAAAAGCTCAGAAATACTTAACTAACTCATCCCTGTTTGGGTTGTTTTCCTTTCTGAGGAGACCCAGGAATGGATCATCCAAAGCAGAAAAATCTAAAAATTGGAAACAGCGAATTTGGTTAAGATGCATAGGAACTAATTGTTCAGCAGGGGTTTCTCCGCTTTAAGGAGACCTCGATCACACAACTGATCTGTGAACTGAAATCAAAATCTCAAGATGGTAGGAGGGGGTTTCCCTCACGCAAAATCTTAGCAACTCTATGACTAAAAATCATACGGTCCCCTGAATACTTAACAGCATATACAATGTAACTTTTTGTCTTGCAATGAAAAGTTCGATATTTTTTCTCGAAAAAAAATAAAATAAAATTGGAGCCAACTTATAGGAAAAATTAAAATCACTAAACATTTAAATTACACATTTTCCAATCAATCATATAAAAAAATAGTTCTTTTATCAGAGTTCAACACCAACTTCTTAAAAAATATTAAATTTTTAAATTTAAAAAATAATTTTTAAATTTTTAAAAATATAATTTAATTTAAAATATATAAAAATATTAGCAAATTAATAAAAAATATAATTTTTTTTGAATTTAGCGTAATAAATTTTTTTTTATCAAAATAATAATTATCAAAATTATTTATATATTTAATAATTAAATGCGATTACTATATAAAATAAGAAATTCAAAATTTTCAAAACCAAATTATCTATAACATTTAATAGTTTTAACAAGTTTTTTATAATTTATTTCATTGTTAAGTACTTAAAATTGTTAAAATTTTATGATTGCTACTTTGATACTCCCTTTCTAATTCTCAATCAATCAATTATACACCCACTCAAAGTATAAATCTAATAGAACTTATTACTTGTAAATAAATTTATTCTATAATATTTTTCTCACGCTTTATGTAATAATTTATATTTATTTTATTAAATTTAATAAATTATCTATCAAACAAATTGAATTTTGAAAATCACAAAATTTCTTTTTATATCAATTTTTTTTTTAAACCAATTAATATATATAAACAATCTGTTAAATACTAAATGTCACATATGTAATGATGAAATATAATTCTTCTTAAACTAATTAATATACATAAATAATAATGATGATGATGACGATTAATGTCCACTAAAACCAATATGGTCTATCGGACCTCAAGAAAAGAGAGTCTAATTGTCATTCTTCAAAATCTTGTTGCTATGATCAAGGAGCAGGGAAAGAAGCGTTCCGAGATCACTATAGTTGGGTTGACTTAATAAGTCAAGAAGATTGGAGGTGTGGCTGATGATAGGGAATTGAGAGCGGATGTGGGTAAGAGTCGAGCAGTCTAAAAGGAAGTGTTTTTCATCTTCCACCTTTTTAGTATCACAAATCTAACAGATTCTATCGTCCTTGGGAGTCTTGGGAGTAGACCACCGCCCAATTTCACTCCGAAGCTCATGAGAGTTAGTTCTAATCCTAACGATGTTCATTTTCTTCTTAGTGCTAGTCAACATAGAGAGATAATTCAGGTTATCAAGGGTGGGGTTGATCACCTCCTTATAGTACCTTAGCTTCTTTTTACCCTCCAGCTCCTTAGCATGTCACATTCCGTCCTTAAAATTGGAGGTAAAAATATCTTTGATACTATCCTTGCTTCCCATGATGATCTCCTCCTTAATCCCCCAAAGGTTGAGCCAACACTGAGCACCCTGATGCCATCCACACTTGAGGCGCGGGTGGGGATTTTGACTAAAGTTAGAAGAAATTTTTGGGAGACTCTTGGATTCCATATTGTGAAGCTTCTTTTTATATATCAAATATCTAAACATATCTACACTTTCAATGGGGGACAGGCCAGTTTTGATCAAGAGGATAGGATAGGGAGTATTTCCCTTGATCTTGAGGTTATAGGTTATGAATTGCTTTTGGATCATCTCAATCTTTCTTCACGACTCCCTAGATATACTACACCCCCAAACTTCACATCTGTATAAGATAACAAGGGTGACGAGAGTCTCAAAGAGGAACCTTTTTTTTACTCCAAATGTAAAGATTGACTGACTTACAATTGTTTTCAAGCTCATAATAAGCTTTCCAACCTCCAATAATTCTTTTCTCGATGCTATAATTCCAGTTGAGCTGATGAGGAAAGTCAATACCCAAATATTTATAAGAAGAAACATGCTCAAGCCAATGTTTATCATAGACAAAACTACAATGGGTGATCGTTTTGGATTTAATGATCATGACTTTAGTCTTGTCAGTATTAACTGTCATACCTATCTTGGAGTAGTAGACATGAAGAGTCTTAAGTTGTTTGTCTAGGTCATCATGGTTTGTTGCAAGAAGAACGATATCATCAACATAACGCTTGGCTATGATGTGGCTAATCATAATGGTCATGTAGTTAGAGGGAATGCTTTTGTGGAGGGAATGCTTTTGTAGAGGCATAATAAGGCTTTGCGTCCAAAGCTTAGGGAAGCCTAATTTACAGCCAAATTGAGAAGCTTGTGGAGATGAGGAATGAAGATGGATTTTCCCATTTTAAAGATCTGAGATTGGTAACCTTCAATATCTTTGGCTTTCCCATTAGCAAGCTTATTAATCCCAAACTCTATGTCTTCCAGAGAAAAAATATCATCCTTAATAGGAGTGTTTAAGATGGTGCCCATGGTGTTCGGAGAGTCATACAACTTCTTAAGATAGTTATACCAATTTTCTAGGGGGATAGAATTATTATCTTTAGTTTTATGAACAAGTACATTCCACCAAAACTTTCTGGGCCCAACTTTAGAAAGGTGGAGAAGATGTTCTTGTCTCTTATTAATATATGACCTCTTCTTCCTCTTATTGAGAACTTCGTATATACTTATATTATGGAGCTCAATGCTTTCATTAGGGGTGTCTCTGATCACTTTCCTCGCAATTTTACAGTCTTTGTCATACGAAGGATTGGAATTTCTATTGTTTTTCTTATATGAAGTCTAATTAGAGAATTTTCTAATGGTGGTGGAAAGGGTAGTAGTAAAATGATAATAGATTTGATCAACGTTGTTATTATAATTCAGAGAGCCTAAATCCCTTTCCAAGTCCCTTAGGAAAAGGTCAACATTACTTCTATTGAAGTGAATGTGACTTTTGCTTTCATTGTTCTCCTGCATGTGGGTGGTATGCATAGCAAGATTGAGGGATAAGGACAAAGGTCTATGGTTAGAGTCAGGCTCGTACCCGTTAAGAAGCTCAAAGTTTGTAATATGATTGAGGACATGGATGTCAGAAATCACATAATCTACGACGCTTCTACCCAGCCCATGGAAATATATCATCTGACTGGAGAGAGGCCATTTATTAATACCATTACAAATGATTAGGTCCTGGGAACTACAAAGTTTGAGGAGCTCGATACCAAATAAGTTCTCGATCATGTCTTCAGATTTTCTCTTGAATCTATTAGTTAAGTTACCATCCTCATCAAGCCACAAGGGGTCGAGGTTAGAGTTGTTACTTAACACAATAGCTTGGTTAGTGGGAGTTCGAGCATTAAAGTTCCCAAGCAAAAAGATATTGCCTTCATTCCTTAGGTTGTAGATGTTTTTTTCTAAGGTATTGAAAGAAAAATTCTTAACCATATTGTTTTTCTTATAGGATGTAGAGTTCATAGGGGCGAAATAGCAGATTGCAAAAAAGATCCTATTAGATGTAGAATCGGAGATCTTGATCCAGATATATTGATTAAAGGGATCAATTTTATGAAACATGCAATGATAACCAAATAAAATATTGTAAATAGTCAATATACATAAACGATTTGTTGAACATTAAACATGACACACTTACACTAATATCAAAATAGTTACAACCTATTAGAAAAGGAAAAATGCTTAAAATATACATTTAAATTAAAAATGCTTTAGAACTAAATTATAATTATAATTATAATTATAATTATAATTATAATTGTAATTATAATTATATATATATATATATATATATAATTGTGAAAAAATATTATTTAGAATTTTAAACATTTCATGTATTTATATTTTTAAAATAATAAATAAATAATATTAAAAAAATAAAATCATATTTTAATTATTATAGAAAATTCAGAAGAAATTTTAAATTTCTTTGTAATCAAACAGTGAAGATGTATAATTTTTAAATCTAAATGCACAGTGCATTCCCAACTAAGAAAATACGTTGAATTGATGCTTGGGATTTTTTTTCATATTTATTTAAGTTGAAGATACCTCCGATACGCTCTTCAGATATAGACTTGAAACTAGATGAGAACTGAACCTCATGAAATCTACACTTTTAAGTATAAAGGAATTTTCAGATCATCCATAAATTTGATAAAATTAAGAAGTATATATTAAAACACAAAAATAGTAAATCTATCTCTTAAATGAAATTGTAAATATTTGTTATATGAAATTTATATTTGTTTTCAGTGTAATTTAAAAAAAAAATTAGTGTCTAAAATAAATTTGAGGTAAAATTTTGATTTGTATTATTTATATTGGTTTTTTCACTATATATATATAGATTCAGCATCCTGAAAAATTCTAGGGCATTTAGATTTTGCAGAAATTACTCATAAAACTTGTGATTTCAATAAATCTCTGCAAAATTTTAGAGAAATTACACTGAAAAAATCCAAAAAATCTCACTAAAAATAAGTGGATACCTGTAAAACATAGGACACTTAGATTTTGCAGTAGTTACCCATGAAGCTTATGATTTCAATAAATCTCTACAAAATTTTAAAAAAATTACACTGAAAAATCCAAAAAAATCTCGCTAGAAATAAGTGGATGCGGATAAATTTAATAAGTATCCATTAAAAAACAAAAGTAATAAATACCTGTTAAATTCGACCGCTGCACCAGTCTAGCCTCTATCAGCAGTGCCCATAAAGTGGCCTCCGACACGCATGTCAAGATCTTCGACTTCCCACCGCAGTGCATTCGCCCGCCTAGCAAGACCTTCAGAACACTCGCAGAGAAATGGTTTAAAAGAAGTTAATTATGGCTGGTTTAAATTGAGATGTGAAGAAGTTAATTATGGCGTAGACTTTGGTATTTATTGCTTATGACTTATTATAAGCTCAATTTTTCAACAAACAATAGATCTATATATATTAATCTCTGTAGATTGTGCAAGTTATTAATACATAACGGATTCAATGTCTAATTTTCAATTTTCATGGACTGTGATGTGTTCAATTTTGATCCTTGTATCGGAACAATCAGTTCAGGGCGGGGAGAGGGAACGCGTGCAAAATCTAATCGCTTCCCCAGCCTGGCCTTTATGAGAAGTGCCTATCATAGATCATTCATAAAATATTGATATCCTGCATTTTTAAAATACCTCCTCTGCATATGTGATTGATTTACAATTAAAATAGACTCAGCAAAATGACTCTACGGTGGTTTAAATAAATAAAATGATGATTATGTTAAGAAAAATGGTTGCATCATTATTGTACTGTAAGTTTTGCGTTACCTTGCAGTGTCGTGTCCAGTGCAGGTTCTGCATTTGCTTTTGGGCTCTCTCTTTTGATAAAAATGGCTAAAACAACACAATTACAGAAACACAATCATATATTACGCACAAATGGTGTATGTGTAATCACACTCACACACAGATTTACATTCAGATTACTCTATTAAATAGAGTTTCTGAGATCCAACTTATTCCTAATTTAGATAGAGAGGTTGAGAGAATTTCTCAACCATCACAAACCAACTCCTTAAATATGGAATGTGAGCATTAACTCCAACATCCCCCCTTAATGATTACATTACATGAAAATAACAAAATAATCAAGCTTATCAGTAGATGCTCCATCAAGTTGCCTCGTAACCCTCGGAAAGGTGTAGTTGGCAAGTTGGATTCCCGAGTTCCCTTCCTCAACTCCCGAATCAAGGACCTCCCGAAGTCAATTACTGGACATCATCCCAATATGTCGCATAACCTCATTAGGAAACCACCACGTCTACCACTAATGAGGATCCTTCCCTAGATCTGCAACTGCCATACTATCTGGACAACCATCCATATTGAGCCTTACTGCTACTTGATCTTTAACTACTGCATCAGACACATAGTTGAACTGCTGGTTATATTAAAAAAGTTTTATAGATTCACTCTCTTCGTCATCAGAATTCCATTGGTATTCATCTGTGGTTATATTTGCTGATTCTTTCCCTTTTAACACATCACTAACACGACTTCTGCAATTCCACGATGTATGCCCAGTTTTCTTGCAATAGTAGCATTCAATGTCACCTTTGTTTAAATTTTTCTTTCTCATCCTTGACTTTGTCCACAAGGCATTTTCTACATGAGAGTTCTCTTCGGCATCCTCTAGTTTCAGTCGCTTTTCCTTCCCCAGAAGTGCTGCAATTGTCTCTTGCAATGTTTGTGTAGATATTTGACTCAAAGTAAAAACAACATTACTATAACTTGAAGGAAGACTATTTAATAATACAACTTTAGCATCTTCATCCTCCACCTTTGTCCCAGCTTCACTTAATTGTCTTAAGAGAGACATTAAATTATTTATATGACTGGACATAGATGTCTCCTCATTCATTTTCAGACTAAACAATTGCAGCTTCAGGGAAAATTTTGCATTTGTAGATTTTACACCAAACAATTGAGCCAAATGTTCCCATATTTCCTTTGATGTTTTAGTAAGATCTACATGATGTAATTGCGAATCAGAAAGAGCAAGTCCAATAATAGACTTAGCTTTGTCATCTCTATTTTTCCATTCAAATAACTCTTTGGCATCTATAGGTGCTGCTTCTGAACCATTCACTATTCCCCACAAATTTTTATTCATTGATTGCAGTTGTATTTTTACTTTCCATGAGGGAAAATTCAAACCACTGAATTTATCTAACACCATAAACTCCATGATAAAAGATAATACCTTTTCTAATTCAGATGTTGGAGGCCAAACCAGCACAGCTCTCACAGTTCTGCGCAACTCGAACAAGTAATCAAACAGCCACAAGTGGAAATGGCCGAGCAAACCTGTTATTGCTAATATCAAGCTCATATAGTAGGGTCAGATTCCTGAAGTCGTACCATTATAGCGATTCCCATCTCATCCGATACGAGCTTGCAGTTGGTGTCCTGGTTGGCATGAAGCGGAAACCTCAACAGCGGAACGCCATTGCAGAGACCTTGCAAGATCGAATTCCAGTCATAGGGCGTGAAGAACCCACTAACGGAACGATGCGATAGCAATGCCAAATGATGATGGCAGGAACAGTTAGAGGCGACGACACCCTTATCTTCGATTTAAGTAAGTGGGCTTCTCATGTCCAGGCATAACCACCACAACACTGTTCTCTGTATGTACGTACTGCATCTCATAATTTTCCCACCGTCAGGAGCTAAAGCTAAAAACACGTTTTGGAACACATAGATCGATGGACAGCGACAACACCATCGGTGCTCGAGCTCAGCTAACAGACTGTTTCATCCGCTACGAGCAGTACAGGGCCTGCATCTGGAACATTTGCAGCAACGCCAGTTAAAAAAATGGAGAATACGTTGTCCAGAACGCAGAGCAAACAACTCTTGAACGCAAGCTTATTTCAGTTCTAGGAATTTTATCACAACAAAGCACAACAGGCCTCTGATCTTAAGCTCCGATACCATGATAAAAATGGCTAAAACAACACAATTACAGAAACACAATCATATATTATGCACAAATGGTGTATGTGTAATCACACTCACACACAGATTTACATTCAGATTACTCTATTAAATAGAGTTTCTGAGATCCAACTTATTCCTAATTTAGATAGAGAGGTTGAGAGAATTTCTCAACCATCACAAACCAACTCCTTAAATATGGAATGTGAACATTAACTCCAACATCTTTCGTGTTCCCTCAATGTGTCGTGTCAATGCAACTTCCGTCTGCTACTTTCACGGATTGGATGAAACGTTTTGCAATACACTGCGGTGCGCCATTTGTTGCGCTTTTTTCCTCCATTAATTCCAAAAACCGAACACTCGATGGATACAAGGATGGATAATGCAGCATACCAAATATTATTATAGCCCCATGATGAAATCAATTTATCAAGTCATCGAACCGACCCAAACAATAGTGGTAAGTGGGTAGAATTTTGTCCACATTTGAAAGTTGATGTCTCAATATTAGTTTGTTGTCCCTTGCATGCTGACGTACCATTGTGCCATTGCTGCATAATGTCATGGCTGTCCCATTGTGCTTTTCCATTCCATAACAACACCATGAATTTGCTACACAAAATACTAGTTGTCTCATGTTGTACCATTGTACCATTGTTGTCCCGTTGTGCACTATATGCCATTGACCATTGCTTTCCCATTGTTGTATCATATGTTGCACCATACTGCACCAAGTTCCCTTTGCTATCCCATTTATTATCATTGCAGTGCCATGTAGCATTGTTGTCCCATTGTTGCACCATACTTTACCAAGTTGTCTTTGTTGTCCCATTTCTTATCATTGCAGCACCATGTAGCGTTGTTGTCCCACTGTTGCACCATACTTTTTGTTGTCCATACTGCTGCACCATACATCTTGCTGTCATATACTATGTTGTCTATAATGTTACAGCATTCATCATAAGACTTGGATCTATCATTCATGACTGTGATTCAATCCAAACGGCAAATAGAGCATCCTTATTTGGAACAACATTAAGGATAGCTGAAGGTGTGGCTTCTTTATCTCAGCGTTTACGTGTGAGGGCATTCCTTCCATGAAAACAATGGTATTCCTTTCATGACTGTGTATAGGATAAGGGCTTTTCCTTTCATGATAGCAAGGGCATTCCATGTGTAGAGCACTTATTCTAGGACAGCATTTAGGTACCATCTCCATTAGGCCGCGTAGCAACTAGGTTTAGGGCATCTCTTCTCCTTAGACCTGCGGCTAGGGTTTGTGCTTTCATTTCCATGGTTGCGTATTATTACTTTTTCATACAACAACGTTAGGGCTTCTCCATAGGGTAGCATTAGGGCTTGTTGTTAGGCCTCTTTCACCGTGCTAGATCTCCCTTTCCTCCTACTTCTAGGGCTTATTCATTAGGGTAGTGTAGAGCCTAGGGCACTCCCTCTAGATTAGGGCAGCGTTATCCCTTTGGATCTCTCCTTCTACTAAAACCCAAAAACAAGTAGAGAGGAAGAGATCCCAAGTGTGTTGAAATGACTTGAAGGCCACCTCTATTTATACTAAAACATTGAGCACAAGCGGGGTCTATTTGGTTGCTGGCCGACCTTGACAAATTGTCCCATAGCACAAATAAATTCATATTTCCATGAATACTTATTGGAATCGAATGATATTTAGATAAACCCTACACCTCTCAATGAGAGGGATCCAAGAAAAACATCAACTACCATTTATAAAATGCCCACATGGAGTTTGACCCTAGTTTCCAATTTTAACACTCCCTCTCAACTAGGGAGAACTCCATCCGATGATCCATATGTCCGCTTGTACTATCTCTGCCATCAGTGCTTTGCACTGCTCTGCTCTGCTCTACTCTGTTGAGTTTTGTTTTGCTCTGTTGAGCTCTGCTTTGCTCTGCTGAACCATGAAGAAGAAGAATTGATCGAGAATGTCTCATACCATTCTCTACTGACCCAAAGTCAATTCCATATGAAGAGTGTGTCATATCACTTTTACTGACCTGAAGTCAATTTTATTGATCCCATATCAATATCACAAGAGCGTGTCTCAAACCACTCACACTGATCCTAGATCAGTTTCATTGATCCCAGATCAGTGGAGGTCATCCTAGCATAGGTAGTACAGTAGATACAACGATGCGTACATCGATAGTACTACTATGGTCCCTAACCCCATTTACCCGCTCATTGATCAGATTAGAGGTACTTCCCATGAGTCCCAGATTACATGGGTAGGATGCCTCGACAGGAGAACTAATCATCCTATCCCACAGGAGAAAGAATCATCATGTCTCAAAGTCGCCATGGGGTATCATAGGGGAACGTTGAGCCATCCACCCTGTACAAAGCGCACCATTAGAGGAGGGTGAGTCGCCCTATGGTCATGTGTTGCTCTAGTAAGTACCCCAAGCCCCCTCCAGAGCTCCCAAATCTAAATGCATGCAACATGCAGGACCCTTATGAGAAGGTCTCTCAACGACTCCAAGTCATTCGGGAAAGTCACAGATTTGACCTTTCCCCGGGGCTTTGACAAAATGTCTGTGACTTGTACATCAGTCTCAATGTGATGGAGCCTCCTTGCTCATCTACATACCATATCCCAAATAAGGTAGTATCTGATGTCTATTTGCTGGAGCAATCATCGAATACGAGATTCCTCAACAATCGAATCCCCCCCCCAATTGTGACAGAGAATCACAATGGTATTCATCATGTGTATAAAAACTCATTGAAGAGTTTCCACAACCAGGGAACTTCACAAGAGATCATACTTGTAGCTATGTATTCAGTCTCGATGGTGCTTATAGCAACCGACTTCTGCTTCCTACTCGTCCATGATATCGAAGCAGAATCCAAAGAGAACCAGCACTAAGAAGTGCTCTAGTGATCCTCCACATTAATTTACCAGTCAACATTAGAATAATCATGGAGCTTTGTATTTCTGA
This sequence comes from Pinus tabuliformis, assembly GCA_031772625.1. Lineage (NCBI taxonomy): Eukaryota > Viridiplantae > Streptophyta > Pinopsida > Pinales > Pinaceae > Pinus > Pinus tabuliformis. The sequence goes on along the minus strand of CM062806.1, from coordinate 507,177,704 downwards.
CAGTGTATCTCAATCCATGAGAGATTGTGCCCTGAAGATATCTTAGAAGATTCTTGGCACCAATCCAGTGAGGCTCAACCAAATATGAGCTCACCATGCTAACTGCAAAACATATATCCAGACGGAAATTCATCAAGGACATCAATGCAAATGAGTTTATGAAACTCAGAGGCATTTCCCAAATCTAGTCTGTCATCACCACCATATTGTTAGGATATTTTGACACATAGGAAGTAGTTACAATCCGACGGTCACAATATGTAGTGATCCGACGGTTCATTCTCTCCTCGGTATTACCGACACTTGATCCATGGCTTAACACCCGATTGGTCCATGATCTCTATTTAAAGAGCATGGAGGGTCATTTGTAGGTTAACCGTTCATGAGAGAAGCTTATGTAAATTTTCATTCTTTTATTAATAAATTGCCTGAAGTGGCCGCGTTGGCTCAGGCCGTGCACTATTTCCCTCTTTGAGGGTTTTAACCACGTCAAAAATACTGGTGTATTGATCTGTGATCTGTTTGTGAGTGGTGTCCTTTAGTGTTCTGTCTGAGGAACTTACCCTGTAAATTCCTACACATATAACTTCTGAAAGTTAAGATCCTCGAGGTAGTCACTAGCTTGCAGTTTACCATTCCACATCCAGAATCCAACTCCCTCTTACTTCTGCAAGTGAGAGGCTTTGCACCTGACAGAAATAGGTCGTCCTCAGAAGGTGCCGGTATGAGAGGTCTATCATCCACAACCTTTAGACAATGGTTTGGATTGGCTTCACTCTTAGTGAATCTCAGCTTCATCTGATAGCTATCAATCCTCTCATATCAAACCCAGGGTGGTTAGCTTCAAGCCATAAAGGGCTTTCTTCCACCTGCTTACATGAGATTCCTGATGAATCTAAAACCCCACGAGTTGTTCCAAACCTGTGGACCTGCTACATGAGGGGAATGGTCCCCTTGTGAGATTTTCCTTCGATAAATCTCAGACATGTACCTTCATGCTCCTTTTGAATTCAGGCATCTCTGTCATCATCTGACTCACAGACCTTCGGTGCTATGTGTCAACTGACATGGTCCCCAATGGACTTTCTACAAGTTGATACAAATTGCCAACCTTGAACCCACGAGTAAAAGCATCATTGAAAATTCTATTTTAAAGACGTACCTTTCCATCGACGAATGCCACCGTGAAACCTTTGACTTCCATTGCCGAAATGGACACCAGGTTCTTCTTGCAATCAGGTACATAAAAGAGATTATGTAAATGAATCGAGTTACCCTCATTCAATTGAGGAGTAACATCCTACACCCTTTTTGGAATAGGTGGCATCGGCTCCAAGTATAATCCCACAATTGTTTCCATCTTTACCATATTCGATAGAGCACCCTTCTATCTGATTAGGTGCCTTGAAGCACTACAATCAATAAGTCAAATTCCCAAAGAATATGAAGGATAGTGCCAATACAAGATAACGCTTCTTTATCTTATCAGAAAAACCATTTGATTCTTCATACCTGAGGTTCCTTTCTTTCATTGAAGAGTCAGCTGTATCCTTTGATGACCTACATTACCTGTCATTCCTCCGATCATTGAAGATGTCCCTGGAATGATTGTTATCATCATCAAGTGATGTGTCCCTGCCAATTGGACACTCCTTCGCATAATTGATAAACTGCCTTTCCATCCATCCTTAGATCCGAACTTCCCATAGAAGTGATCTTCAGGTAGGCCATCAGAAACTTCTGCTGTGCCATTCTGATAATTTTCTCTGCTTTGACTTCACCCTTGGTGAATTAGAAGAGGGATGAGGAGGCCATTGATCCTTTTTTCCTTTCCCAACTATCTTTAGTGATTTCATTTTCGCTCTTGCTTGGGCTTTATCTTCACCTCAGCTCCGATACCATGTTAAGTTTAGGTATGTTCCATGCTAGAGCAATTTATTTCAATTTTCATAGTTAGCTCAATACCTTTTTCAAATTAGCAATCACATCAACATTAAAGTAAACTGCAGATAGAACATAAATATAAATCGCAAAATACAAGCCAAGACAAGAGGACACAAGATGTGGCGCTAGCTAGGGACAAACCCCAATGTGGGGAAACCCTTGATCAATTCTTCTTATATGTTTTTCAGTAGTTCAATAGAGAGAGATAGTACATTTACAATTGAAGTCAACACTTTGACTTATCTAGATGAGAGAATAGATCATCTCTAAGAAGATGATACATGAGATCATTTCGAGACATGCCGCTTCAACTGATTCTCCAAAGTGACTCATTCACCTATCATCATGCTGCATCTCGTCATCGTGCTGCACCATGCTGCACCCATCATCACAATGCTGGACCTTATGACTGCTACACCTAATGTTGTAATGCTATCTCATGTGTCATGATTGAACCATGTTGTCTATGTCAGCTGTCCCATTGCTTGTTTGTTGTCCCTTGCATGTTTGATGTACCATTACATGCTTGGTGTACTTGCTGTTAAGTACCACACTGCTGTCCCAATGTTAGTTTGTTGTCCCTTGCATGTTTTTGTACCATTGTGCCACTGCTACACAATGTCATGGTTGTCCCGTTGTGCTTTGCCATACCATAACATCGCCATGAATTTGCTGCGCTAAATACTAGTTGTCCCATGGCGTACCATTGTACCATTGTTGTCCCGTTGTGCACTATATGCCATTAACCATTGCTTTCCCATTGTTGTACCATATGCTGCACCATACTGCACCAAATTGCCTTTGATGTACCATTGCTTATCATTGCAACACCATGTAGAATTGTTGTCCCACTACTGCACCATACTTCACCAAGTTTCCTTTGTTGTCCCATTGCTTATCATTGCAGCACCATGTAGAATTGTTGTCCCACTGCTGCACCATACTTCTTGTTGTCCATACTGTTGCACCATTGCTGCACCATACATCTTGTCATATACTATGCTGCCTATAATGTTACAACATTCATCATAAGACTTGGATCTATCATTTATGACTGTGATTCAATCCAAACGGCAGATAGAGCATCCTTATTTAGAACAACATTATGAATAGTTGAAGGTGTGGCTTCTTTATCTCAACGTGTATGTGTGAGAGCATTCCTTCCATGACAACAACGGAATTACTTTCATGATTGCGTATAGGATAAGGGATTTTCTTTTCATGATAGCAAGGGCATTCCATGTGTAGAGCACTTCTTCTAGGACAAACTTTAGGTGCCATCTCCATTAGGCAGCGTAGCAACTAGGTTTAGGGCATCTCTTCTCCTTATACCTTTGGCTAGGGTTTATGCCTTCATTTCCATGGCTGCGTATTATTACTTCTTCATACGGAAACATTAGGGATTCTCCATAGGGTAGCGTTAGGGCTTGCTGTTAGGCCTCCTTCACTGTGCTAGATCTCCCTTTCCTCCTATGTCTAGGGCTTCTTCATTAGGGCAGTGTAGAGTGTAGGGCACTTCCTCTAGATTAGGGCAGTGTTATCCCTTAGGATCTCTCCTCCTACTAAAACCCAAAGAAGAGAAGAGAGAAAGATATCCCAAGTGTGTTGAAATGACTTGAAGGCCACCTCTATTTATACTAAAACGTTGAGCACAAGTGGGGTTTATTTGGTTTCTAGCCAACCTTGACGAATTGTCCCATAACACAAATAAATACATATCTCTATGAATACTTATCGGAATTAGATGATCTTTAGATCAATCCTACACCTCTCGATGAGAGGGATCTAAGAAAACTATCAGTTGCAATTAATAAGATGACCCACATGGAGTTCGCCCCTAGTTGCCAATTTTAACAGTGGTTTGTTAAGCACCAAAGACGAGCCTTAGGTTCTTTAATTGCCAAAGATCTCCCCAATTCTCGAAGATGAGCATGCATTCTTATATAGTTTCTGTAGTCAACCTCTACGAGATACTTGTTCTCTAGGTTCCAAAAACTGATGGATCCTTCCAAGTTAGTTGCGTCCCATATTTTGATGGCCTTCTCTATGTTTTATCCTATGAAGAAACAAGCAATGTCTAAGAAGATCTCTCTCTCTCTTGCTCATCAAGGCTATCAAAACTAATTTTAAGTCTGCCTTGTACATCACTGGGAAGTACATCGGATATTTTTCGTAACTGGGCTCTCTAATACCCCAAGTACTAGCTTTCTGAGTAAAGAAGAGCCCCTGTCACTTTGAGAGATAACGACAATCCTTGGCACTGATCCAAAAACTGGTTAACAACTTCTTCAAATACTACAGTAGGGTAAGACTGTTGTAAAGCGTGCAAGCAAAAAAAATCTCGAGAATCTTCTCTATTCAGACCTTTAAAATTATAAATGGACGAGTTCTTCATTCCACAGTGTTTAAGAAGAGCCTTATTACGAGATGTAACTAAAATTATGCTACATGAACTAAGGGTATCCTTCAACGGTGAAAATAATGCTCGTAGCTTCTCAACATAATCCACATCATCTAGAATTATGAGAACTTGAGAATTCGAGACTTGACATTTTAACATCACTATGCCTTCATCAATGCTATTCACCATTTGAGCCTATCCAGTCAAGTCCTCATAAAATTTACTTTGCAAGGATGTTAAAGAACCCATAGATGGAGCTTCTCACACTCAAACAAAAAGCAAGATCGATCATACTCTGATCTCTTATGGTTAAAGAACAATTTTGCAAGAGTCGTCTTGCTAACTCCACCAACGCGTGCTATCCCTGCAATCTTGACTTCCTCACTATGATCTTGTGACATCACGGTCTATTCAAAATCTTGTAGCTTTTCATCTAACCCAGTTTGATATGTGGCCACCTCCAAAAGGGCTTTTCTGGCCCTCTTCTGCACCAAGTGCAAAACCCTATCCACGAGCTCCCCCTCGTCCCTGATTATTTACAAATACATAACTAAATCTAGTGAGAAGCACGCATAAAGAACTCAAAGGTCAATCGAGAAAAAGGAGTTAGAAATCTTACCCATTACACCCCTGCAGTTCCAAACCGCATATATGTGCAACGCTAGAAAGGACCTATCTCCACTTTTCAGCAGCGTTAGGTTCGTATCTCTTCTTCTTTTCTAGCTGGCGAAGGGCTTCAACATACTTTCTGCGATTGCCTTCATGCTGCATCCTCCAAATATCAGAAGGATTAACATGGTAAAAGACAGGAATAGTGGTTGTCCCCGACTTCAAAATCAAGAGGAGTTCGTTGAGACACCATTTGATTTGGCGTATTGCAGAGAGAAAATAGCCACATGAACAGAGGCCATTGCAACACCTCCTTCAATTTGAGAAGTTAAGTTTTCCCCTTCATGCATTTCCTCCTGGTCTAGAAAGACCCTGAATTCCGAGGAAAGGAGTCGTCCGTATAGATGACTAGCAAAGGTTTTCTTAACATCTGACCCTCTATGATTGAGGAAAACATCGTAAATATAATTTATGTTGTGAGTTGCAGAGGCTGAGGAGGAAGCTAATGTCTAATTATTTGCCATTAATTATATTGGTGACTGACAAACTGCACTATGAAAGCAGATGAGAAGATGGAGATGCCAAAAGGGGCAGACTCAGAGTGAGAAGTGCAAGATATTTGAGCGATGTGTTGATCTAAACAAGCACTAGACTGCTTGATTACTTAGCCTTCTAAGGATAATGAGAATATATATTTATTAGAGCACTAGGGTTAGAGAGATTGACGGAAAGTCGTGGTTTAATTTGCTTAGAATTTGTTGTCTACTTCTTATAAGGGTTTTTATATATGGTTTGGTTTAATTTGTCTCAGAGGAATTATAAATCTAAATTGTGAATTCTCCAAAATTTAAATAGAATTATTGAAAAATAATATTTTAATTACTCTATTATAGAAAATACTTTGCTTGAATTGCAAAAGACTCATATCATTGTTATGCATTTAACACTTTTGAAGAGATTCAAAGATGCCAACGAAAGCACATCAACAAATCCTTTCAGTGCTTTACGAATTGCAAAAGATTCTCATTATTTAGCTTTTTAACACTTTGCTAAAAAGCAAAGATTTCAGTGAAAGGACACTGATCACTACTACACTAAGGGCACTTTTAAGACATTTTTGAAAGGACACTGATCACTACTACACTAAGGGCACTTTTAAGACGAAAGAAATATTTTGTCTTAAAAAGTCACTTTTTATTTTAGTTATTTTACATTAAAATTTAATATCAATCGAATTGTCTTAAATATAAAATTTAAGACAAAAGCAATTTGAGACAAAAATATTTTAGGACAAAATTTTATATTTAAGACAAAATTAGTTGAAGACAAAAAATGTGAGACAAAAATAGTTTGAGACAAAAATATTTTAAGACAAAGCTTTATATTTAAGACAAAAACAATCTAAGGCAAAAATATTTTAAGACAAAACTTTATATTTAAGACAAAAACAATTTGAGACAAAACTTTATATTTAAGACAAAAACAGTTTAAGACAACTTTATATTTAAGGCAAAAAAAAATTGAGACAAAAATATTTTAAGACAAAACTTTATATTTAAAACAATGACTACTTAAGACGAAACCCATCTAAGAAAATTAGCAATTAAGACAAAAACTTATCAATTTAAGAATTGACTATGAGGATACCTTTGCTCTTGTAGCAAGGTACTCATCCATTATATCAATTCTTGCTCTGGCTATGCAAATGGGGTGGAAGATCCACCATATGGATGTAAAAACAACATTTCTAAATGGGGTTATTGAGGAGGAGGTGTACATCGAGCAACTAGAAGGTTTTGAGATATTTGAATGGGAGTCCCATGTGTGTAGACTCAAGCGAGCATTGTATGGTCTCAAACAAACACCCTGTGCTTGGTACACCAAGATCGATAGTTATCTCACTGGTTTGGGCTTCACCAAAAGTGAAGCGGATGCAAACCTCAATCACATCTTGGTAGAAGGTAAATTGCTTATTATTGTCTTATATGTTGATGATTTGATTTTAAATAATGATGAGCAGTTGATTAGATCTTGCAAGGAGGACCTTGCAAGGGAATTTGAAATGAAGGACATGGGTCTCATGCACTACTTCCTCGGGTTGGAAGTATGGCAAGATGATGGGGAATTGTTTGTCTCTCAAGGAAAGTATGCAAATGAGATACTGCAGAGATTCTGCATGGAGATTTGTAAACCCATAAAGACACCTCTAGCAAACAACTAGAGGAAGGAGGATGTCACTTCAAGTGAAGAAGTGGATGCTACCATTTATAGGTAGCTAGTGGGTTCACTCATGTATCTTGTGAACACATGACCATATATGTGTTATGTAGTCAACCAGTGAATCCAAGCTATAGTTAGGCAAACCAAATTATTTTGAAAGGCAGTTAAGCATGTTTTACAGTACCTCAAAGGCACTACCCAATTTGGACTATGGTACAGATAGGCAAAGGGAGTGAAGTTGTGTGGCTTCACAAATGCAGATTGGGCACGAAGTCCATGAGACCAAAAGAGTACATCAGGTGGAATTTTCAGTGATGGGTTTGCAATTGTTTCTTGGTACAACAAGAAAAAAAGATATGTGGTGCTCAACACAACATCTGAATGGATCTGTTACACTGTGGGTTTCCTTTCATCAAAACTGAACTGACCTGTGAGTGAGTTGTCATCAAGGACAACACATGTATCATAATGCCAACATGATTGATACCTCTACTAGTTTGGGTTCATTTTTCAGTTGAGGCCTTTGCTGATTTTTCACGAAAATTTATTTTGCTGATTTTTATGCATATTCTTAGAATTTGCAACATTTTGTTTTTTAGGATTCTGGTTGTTTTTCCATCCCTTCTTTCTTGTCTAGTTTTTACCACTATCTCCTTTCTGCTTCATCTATTGGTGACATATCTAAGTCTTTCGTATAACTTCATCCATAGTTTTAGGATTATCAAACTCCAATCACTCCATATATGTAGGCAGTCTTCTTATGAAACTTTGTTGTTTGGCTTTTTCCTCACATATATAAGGAACATAACTTAATAACAAAGTAGAATTTGTCACAAACTCATCCATAGTTAATTGACTCAAATTCAAATCATGAAATTATTTAGCTGTATCATCATAAAAACGTTCAATTAGGTAATTATTTTTAAAATTTTCCCATACTATCTCGTGTTCATTAATTTCCTATACAACCTTAACTCCTTCCCACCACAAGGTGGATTTCCCATGAAGATCATAGATCATCAAATGGGCTTTAAGTTGTCATCATATTCATAAATATGAAAACAATTATTAATATTTATCAACCAAGCTTCAGCTTTCTCCTCCACTTCACCATCAAATGTTGGAGGTTTTATTTTCCTAAATTCCCCTTGCAACTTAGACCTTTTTTGTTTTAGTATTTTATATCCAGATACGTTTTCAAATTCTTCCTCATTTGCTTCTCTACCCCCTTTAGATTCCTATGTGTGACTTCTGTCATGCATCATGTCTTCCACTAGCCTATGTGATTATGCTCTATTCCCATTATCAACAGTTGGATCAGAATTTATATGATTATGTTTATCAGTTAAAATATTTATGATTAATTCTTGTTCCCTCATTAAGAACTCATTATCATCCATTAAGTTTTCCATTTTTCCCCTCAACCATTGTACAAATTTTAGCAACATCACAGTTGTATTTCAAGGTTCCATCCACAATTGTACCCACCTCTCTAGATTTGGTCCCAAAGGGGGTATTGACCCAGACTCTATAGGCCCTGTAGGTCACATGCCACTTCCTCTCCTCATCTTTCTACCTCTATGTAACATAAAAAATGATTTGTTATTCTTTTGGTTTGCCCTAAACAAGCCACAACATTGGAACATGTGGCTCTCATACCACTTGTAACATACACCATATTTTATTTATTTATTTATTTTGAAAAACATCACCATAATATTATATATATATATATATATATATATATATATATATAACCTATGAAGAAATGTGTTTCATGTTAATGCGAGAATGCTTATCACCCAATTATGGATTCACATATAAGATATATATGTTTTGGAGTAATACCACATCACACTTTACCATTATGTTATGTTCTATTATGGACCCTTATATTTATTTCTTAGTTAATGTATGATTCGTTCAGATGATTACATTTTGGTTTCTTATAAGACATAACTTGTTTTGAATATTTCGACTAAAGTCTTTCCATGGTCATCAGTTTTATTTATTCACAATACACGAAATCATTACTTACACATATCCTTAAATTCAGTGTTTCCAAAATTGTTTTAATATACTGGTTACCAACATTGAAATTTATTATAGTTGTAATTATTAATTTCAAGATATATGTTTAGTGTGGTTAAGGGTTTTATAGATGGATAAGATCTGGAATTGGTGGTTATGAGTGTTACCACCTCCTCCTACGACTCTCAGAGTCTCATTCAGTCCCTCGCCTTGGAGAGCGAAAATATGTAACTACAGAGATAAAACCGTAACTTTTGTCATTGAAACTACTACAATTTATTGTGCATCTGAATGTATTCATCATGCGTAATATGTTGGTGTGTTTTATTTGTTGCATCATTCAACAATCCGACTTTCTTTGATTTCTTACGGTTCTGGTCAGCCTACCCTTTAAATAACAGTGAGTCTCAACATTCTCACCTTCTTTTCCTTGTAACTTAGTGGTTTGCTTGCACAATACGCCTATAATGAATTCTATATATTGGGGTTTGATTGCAGGTGTGAAATTCACGACTATTCCCATACTTAGCTTTCACGGTGGGGTTTTACACCTCTCTTCCATATTAGGGTTTTGTACATTCTCGTATGTTGGTGGCCATTACTCATCATTTTATATATTGATAGAAATTGTGGTACATAGTACTGTTAATCTTCGAGGGTATTCTTCCCCTATTGAACATGGTTCAATTGAGAATTTTCACTTATCTATATATATATATATATATAATTTTAAATACCTCCACCGATTGTTGTGAACATAAAACTATCTTAATAATATGTTATGGTTATCATCTATGAACGATCAGCTGTCAGAAATAGTTTAAATATTTACTACAATGGTGTTAGGGTTTAGAAGAAACCCTTCCTCTTTTCCTATCGATGTGACTATTATATAGTTTTTAATTTTCACATTTTTCAATGTACTGAAAATTTATTTTATAAATTATATGGTTACCTAACAAACCGACTCTGCAACAATTGATATCTTTCTTATTTAAATTGTAAAGACACATTACTGTTATGAATCTCTTACATTTTCCAATTATCCTTTTGTAGTTATTATTATTATCGTAATATTACTTCTACTAAACTTGTATAAATAGTATGAATAATTGTGGTTTTTTTTTCCTAGTCTTTTAATTACTAGGTGGTGGGACCTGACCTACTCTATTCATTCTAGATGTTCTTTTCCTGGATCCAAGACTACTACTCTAGGTTGTTGGGCAACTAGTTGGGCCTTTTGCTAACCTGGTTCCAATTTTATATATTTATGTCTCAACATTATTACTGTTAGAAAATTATATATTACAGATCAAAGGAACACATAAAATATTGCAGAAACACAAACAAGAAAAACACATAAAACAAGAGAGACACAAATACACGTGGTTCACCCAATTTGGGCTACGCCCATGGAGAAGCAACCAGTCATTCATTTTATATTATCTAGCAAAATGAAGAGATACAGCCTACAACAAATCCGTTGTAATTTCCTCTTCACTCTCACACAACCTCCTCTCTCTCTCACACACACATAATAACAATACAAATCCGGAATACAATTCCCTCATATAAACCGAGGTTTCCTTCTAGGGAAAAAAACCCCAAACCCCCACCAAGGGGGGCTCATAAAAGTCGCCATCGGCCCCCCTAGACCCCCTTGACAACGATTAAATGAGTATCGTTTCCACCTTGTTAAAAACTAGGATCTAGACATGGATGAAACAAAACCTCTGAGTCAGCAAGATAATCAGGCTCCACACCCAACAATTATATTTAATATTCATACAGACCAAAAGAATTTCTTTAAAAATAAATTACATAACGAAAAATAGATCAAATTACTTATCTTTTTTGTAACTATTTGGGTCAGCCACAAAACACCAAGAACAAGAGTTCTCCACCCAACCAGCGAGTATGGTATAAACACTTGAACTCCCATTGAGCTAGTTATCACTTCCAGAACAATTATCTGATCAGTAACCTTTACAGGTTCTTTCAAGACTTTTCTTGATCCTAACTAGGCTTTAGTTTGAAATTCAACTAAGCATCGGGCTTCAATGTAGGATTCTACTACCCAACCAACTCAAGAATCCTTTACTTGGCAGCGTCCTTCCTACCTCAACAATTTAATGTCCGAGGTTCAAAGATTACAACTTGATTATACTCTTTTGGACCCCCTCCAACCAAGTACCAAGTCTTCAAGGTTGCCTTAGGTTTTCTTCCTTCTCACCATCTTGGCTCCCTTTTCCCATTTGAGATTATCTATCTCTAGGGAGAGGAATAACTGTCTTCTAACTGCCTAGTAAGTGAAAACTCTCATTTAGTAATATTTATCGTATTTTTTTGGCTGACCGTAGTTGATATTTATAAAAATAAAATAAAATTTACATTCATTCATCATCCATATCTGGTCTTTTCATTTGGCCCACAGTTACCAAGTCATTTGCAATAAAAGTAAAGAAATACTCACAACTTTCTGAGGGGCGTTACATGATGATTTTTTCATTGTTGGACAAGGTCTAATTCTCATGAGGGCCTAATCTAAAGCCACGATGGCACCTTGAGATAATGGTCAAACATGTGGTTTCACCTGGAGAGATTATGTCCAAAGGGGTTAGAGCCAATGGTGGAGAGTGGGTGGAGAGTGAGAAGTTTTTCACCATTGGGCAAGGTTCACCTCCCATGAGGGCCTAGCTTGGAGCCATTAGGCACCTTGAGGTAGTGATTGAACATATTACTTCACAGAAAGAGATTATATCAAATGGTTTCATGACTTGTGCACTCATAAGTGGATCAAAGCTCACTCTTATTTCATCCTTCATGTTAATCCACGATCAAGGTGTCATTAGCTTTTTCAACAAATGTAGACTCATCAACTTAAGAGGCAGTTTATTGCACCACACCCTTCGCATGCCACCACTACATCCTACATTAATTCTCTTCATTGACTTGGGAGCCTACCTCTGCGTACTATGGAAGTTATTATTTTCACCCATGTTAGCCACTTTGGCATCCTCATTAGTTGGGCTTTATCCAAGTGAAAGTCACTATGACCTTTCATCTAATTCACCTCCCTTCTAGGGACTCCCCTACCCTAGAGTGACCATCAACTACTAATTTCCTTTAGACATGATTCTTCATGATTTTTCATTGCTTGCTTTTTCTTGCATACGTTGGCCTTGCCAAATGTAGAAGTGCTCACTTCAACTTTCTCTACTTTAGTTGCACTATCATGGGATAATATTTATTTCTTCTAGAGCTCTCATATCATTAGTCCTTCCATTTTAAAACCCATTTTTCCTTTATCCTCTCTCCTTTTCCTTGTTTCCATGATGAGGCAATGTGCTCACTACCGAGAGAAGGAGGAAAATGTGGTTTTGTGGGTGGCTCTGGAGCCCATTTTTGAGTTGAATCCTCAGCTTAAAATTATCAAGCCCAAACTCTAATTGAAGTACAAGCTAAAATCCATGAAGCCAAATAGAAATTCAAGCAGGAGTGTCAAAACATTCTAGGTTCAAATGTTTTTGAGGGCATAGTTGCATGGATTCTTGATACTAGTAATGCAAGGGCACGAAAAAATCATCATATCTACATTGTTGAACTTTATTGGCACATTAAAATTCTCATGGGAAAGGTTTTTTTCTATTCGAAGAGAGGCATAGGATAACCTCATACATAGGCTAGAGGAATTGAAGATTCTTATGATGGATGCGGAAGGTCATCTAGCATGCCTAAGGGTCGCCACTAAGATCTTCAGTTCCATCTCGCAGCAAGGGAGTTGATCAAACTTTGATATCTCCCTATCATCTTGATGCTCAGGTTTGCTTCATGGTTATATTTTTGTTGTCTTTTATCTTTTGCATTCTATCCTTTTCAAGGATAGTGGCTCCCATACATGGATGATCTAGTTTTATAAATTTGGTTTTTTTACTCTTTAGGCTAAGATTGGTTACCTTAAAAGTCTATTTTTTTTGTTATGGTTTTGGTTGTTGGTTCCCCTTTGCTGGGGTAGCGCTTTCTCTCAATTTCTATGTACATCAAGTTTAGTCAAACACATTCATTTTTAGACAATAGCTCATAATGTATGCTATATCTAGTTTTGTTTCCCTTATGGAAAGCTAGAGATAACCAACATCTTTAGAATGATGTAAATCTCTATGTTTTCAATGCAATTTTGAAATTTACAAAAGAAAGAATATTAAAGAAAAATGCCTAGCTCTTGTAAATTAATTAAAGCAACATTATCAATAAAAAATTGTTTTATATAGTTTTTTAAAAGAAAAAAACAACATTATTAATAAAAAAAATATTATTATAGTTTTTTTCTAAAGAATAATGATATTTTTATGGTGTTGGACCCTTCTTCACCCATCACACATTATTCTTCTAATAAGAGTTCTTATTCTTCTAATAAGAGTTCTGAGGCATGAAATTGAGTCAATGCCTTATTGTTATAGTACCTAGAACCACTATATCTATATCTACCTTGACATTATAAGTACTACCATAATGAATGCCCTTTACATGTTCAAGATGTTGGTTAGAATGTCCCATCATGCTCTTTCCAACAAGAACAATCAACCTTCCTTTATTTTGGTTTGCTCTCAAGGAAATGTTTGGCTACCAATGGCCACCTAATACCCAATACATGCTTATGTTAAACATAATGTGGGATGTCGAGGGAATTAACAAGTCTATCTTTTGTACAAGGTGATATTATTGACATCTAAAATAGACAATCTCCGTAATTGTGCTTGCATTAAGCCATTATAGCTTTGTAAACCCAAGTCACTCGTTCTTCCAATTGAAGAAGCTCACTTCACCTCCCACCCCCTTCTAGTCTACATTCAAAGAACTATCCATGCATGCATTCGAGTTTTTGCTCCAATTTACAAATTTCCATAAGTTTTTCTCTTTTGAATACTATTCATTATCATATAAAAAGTGGAGGATAAAGCCAACTCCACTTTATCATCATGTAAAAGTTCATTGCCTCCACTTTATTAGTGTTTAAATGAGAAAGGTTGATGTAAGTTCCATTTTGTATCATTTAAAACAATGAACATTAAGCGAGGTTTGTTTTGTAGCATGTAGAAGATAAGAATAAGTCAAAATTCACTCTATTATGCTCCCACCTTTGATATTTTACACATAATTACTAATTTCCTTGGCATTCCACATATTTAACCATACTCCAATATATTTAAAAATTTTAGTTACCCTAAAATTTCTCCTCAGATCAGGTTCCTTAAATACCCAAAGCAAGTTTATCCCATTATCCTACCCGTGCACGAAAGAAATGTTGTTCCCTTGAACACCCAAAGCAATTTTATCTGTTTCTTTAAAAATGTCGTGTCCTCTTAGTGTCTTACTAATCCCTTCCTTGGGTAGTGTAGGGATCGTTATTGCGATCGCAAGAGCTTTGACGTGTTATTAATCCGTATTGAAAAATTTCAATACAACTTATTTAACCAAATTTTTTGTTATAATGTTATATTTAAAACACAGTTGTCCATAAGGCGACTTTTTGAAATTCTAACGATGTTTCCAATTATCATAAGTGAATTGTGCATACATACAAATTAACGATATTCTTTTTGGGCATTTTTTGGGACCTCTGTCCTCTACCATCATCTGCCAATTAGAGGATTGTAATTTTCCAGTTAGAGTTAGAGGGTTGTCAGGTGTAGTTGTAGCCTCTTGCTACTTTGTCGCCTCATCCCACTGCTTTGCAAGGTTTCTTTGATAATCTGGATTTCTTCCTTTGCCTGAGTTGTATTCCTTCAGTTGCCAATGTTGTATTCCTTCAATGCTTAGAGACGCTTAGAGTAGAGGTATTCCTTCAATTTTTAGAGATTCTTAGAGCTAATTTTACTGGAGAGTATTCCTTCAATGCTTGGAGCTAATGCTTAGAACTGAGTTTAGTGGAGAGTATTCCTTCAATGCTTGGAGTTGATGCTTAGAGCTGAGTTCACTGGAGAGTATTCATTCAATGCTAGGAGCTGAGCTTACCTAAGAGGAAAAAGTTGAGGTTACCTGCTTACTGTAGAGCTTACCTGAGAGGAAAAAGTTGAGGTCACCTTACTTACTATAGAGCTGAGCTTACAGAAGAGGAAAAACTCGCTTACTATGCTATATTTGGTATTTCTATGCATACAAGAAAACACCGCTTATGCTATATTTGGTTTATATTTGGTATGTATATGTATACAAGAAAACACACCGCTTATGCTATATTTGGTACGTCTATGTATACAAGAAAACATCGCTTCTTAGCTTTTAGCTCTCACTACGTTCAAGATTGTATATTAGCTTCTTCCCCGTCCAAATTCAACAAAAATTCTGGCAAATTTTTTGATCCAAATTCAGCAAATGTAAGAACAAAGAGAAATAAGTTCTGGGCTCTCACTATATTCATTGTATTTAATTTTCTATATTAGCTTCTTCCCGTTCCAAATTCAACAAAAAATCTGAAAAAAGGTAGCGCCCTGCAATTTAAGAACAGAGAGAAACAAGAAAAGGGGTAAGAAAAGAGGTTAAATACATAGAAAAACAAACAAAGTAATTAAATCAACATATCATAGCTTCAAGAGTCATGAAATCAATTCCAGGTGTGTACATAATTTACTTTGTACAAACATGTAATTTTAGTTTCTTAGTAATTTAGTTTCTTATATATATTGCTAATTATATTGTCGGTTGTGTGTGAGAGGCAGAGGCAGAGTTGAAAGAAAAATGCAATCTGATGCTATATGCAAAATTCAAATCAAGCAGAGTGCATTGGTAAGCTTTATTATACTCTTCGAATTCTTATTAAACATAGATTTACAGATCATTTCCTGCTATTTCCACAAGAACTCAACAACTTTTGGCTTAGTATCCATGTTTTTGTACTATTCAATCATATTTGAAGATTGGATTAATTTTCTTGCCTCTTTTGGTTATTGTTCTGCCTCTTTTATTCATCAGTGGTGTTCATTCATTCCATTTGTACTAATTTCAATTGATATTTGGTTTAAATTTAATGTACATTAAGAAATTTTGATGTTAATGTACATTAAGAAAATTTAATGTACATTAAGAACATGAAGGGATCACTTTACAAGAAAAGAACTCATAGATAGAAAGCAAATTTTTACCCTTTGTTTGAGGAATTTGTTTGAGGAATTCCTTGATGAGCTCAAGAGAGTTGAGACTCGTTATGGCATTCAAAATTGGGTTGTCAGGCAACTTTATCCCATCGAAGTAGAGCTTCATAATGTCTTCAAAGGAATCTAATTCGTTCGGTGTTGGAACAGAGATTAGAACTCTGGTATCAGAAATTAAGTGATTGACTTGTGTATGTCACTATGCTCATGCCATAAAAACAACAACATGTGACTGTGCTCATGTTCTTCCATAAAAACAACAACAATATGCAAGACATGCAAAAAATTTTGATGTAAAAAGGGGCCTAAATGAAATCCTTGCAAATTTTAAAAGATTTTAGAAACAAGCTAACATTAGAAAGTTCAAACAAAACCCTCCATACCACTCTCAGAAGCAAGTACTTTGAAATTTTGAAAATGTCACTTTTAGAAGCAAGTACTTGAAATTTTGAAAATCACAACACACACTTACTGGAGCATAGCCAACTCCTATGCTTCATACCCTTTGAATTCATGAACTAAACTCCTCTCTCCCCCACAATAATTTTTATTTTCTTCTATGAATGCTATGAATGAGGAAGAAGGATAACAACTTTCGCATGAACTTAACAAATTTTAAATGAACTTCTTCCTCCCAATTTCTCCATTTCGTTGTTTTACTTGTGCATACTACATGTAATAAAAACCTGCCACTTTCCATAGAGGGTGATGCGGCAGCAACATTCATAGCAGAGCCATTACTACATATGGTTGTTGCATAACTTCACTAAAAACTTCCCCACCTTGTTGATTTAACTACCTTCCATAACTTCGCTAAAAACTTACCCACTCTATTGGTTGAATTGCCTGCTTAGCCCTCGGGGAGGAAACTATAGCATAGCCCAATAGGCCCAATAGAACAAGCCTCTAACGCTGACCTAGCTGGCGAAACCATCCCATCTCACTCCTACCTCTCATGTTTCGTTAAACAGTTAGTTGCAAGGCATCGCTGCTTATTTGAAAAGTTGAATCAAAATTTGCAATAAAAAATTTCAGGAAGTCTTGAATCATCTAAGCCCAATACAATGAAACGACATGAATTTCTAACCTGAACCTGAAAAACGAACCACATTCCATCTAAGTTGAACAAAA
The DNA here is from genome assembly GCA_031772625.1 of Pinus tabuliformis. Taxonomy (NCBI): domain Eukaryota; kingdom Viridiplantae; phylum Streptophyta; class Pinopsida; order Pinales; family Pinaceae; genus Pinus; species Pinus tabuliformis. Next base: position 507,160,217 of record CM062806.1, on the reverse strand, counting down.
AATCGATTGAAATGTAAATTGAACAACAAAAACATTGTCATCCATACTCTTGTATGTCCTACCGCTCACGCCTCGGTGAAATCAAATGAAATAGATGGGTGCTGAGAAAAGGAGTGTTCATCTAGATAGAAAGAAGCAAAAGGAACGAAGATAACAAAGGCTATCTAGATGCTTAACACCTAGACAAGCGAAAGGAACGAAGAGAACTGAGGCTAGATATATGATTTACACATGTAAGTGATTGGTCCAATCCTGATAAGTCGAGTGGGTTCCAACTTCTATGCTAGTTTCATAATACGTATAGCTAAGTGGATTGCATGGAAGGACGACATGCATATCCCCACAAGTTTGTTATGTTGTTTATATCTGTTATGTTGTTTACATCGATCTATATATTTGTAAATTATATAAGATAGAAAGCTTAACACATGGGCTGCATGCAGCCTCATACTTTTTCCACTCTATCAACTAAATAGTTGTTCCATTATTGTTCATTTTATTTGGGAAAACCACTCTATCAATTAAATAACCATAGTAAAGTAAACCATGGGATTGATGCACATCTCATTCTACACCTATGACATACGCTTAATGCATTTGGACGCATAATAACCCTCTTAGGTAACTGCTATCCGCCACTAGTAATTAGGTCCTCTCAGGGTACGCAACTATGAATTAGGTTCGACATCGTGCATTTCGGGCTAATTATTCTGTTTCAGGTGGTTTTACAAAATTTTCAATGTCATTTTTCAAATTTTAATCAATTCCTTTTTTTTTAATGTGTTTTTGAGCTGACTGTATGGTTGTTTTTTTTTTTTTTTTTAAGGAAACAACTAATTGTATGGTTGTTTGTTTTTCGCAGGACCATAATATCTATCTTAATTTTTTCTACATAGGCTTTAGAAGAAACATTTGGTGATACGACTTGAATGGCCATTAATATTATAATTCTATGGAACAAAACAAGAAACGCAAACGGTAGAGAAACGAAGTTTGGAAGTTTCACATATAAGAAATGAAGAGAGAAAAAATAGAAGGTTAAAGGTAAACAATATAAAACAAAGAATTAATCATAAACATCCAATATTTTCACTTGTAAAATTGTAAAGAAACATTTATAAATAGCGATTTAGTTAAAAAAATGTAGATCCAAAAAAATTAACCACTTCTATGAACTTTAATAGAATCAATATCACAGATCATGCCCTTTGAGAATCTATTGCAAGGTTGGGAGGTGTGCATAGGGTAAAATCTTTGACCAATGCCCTTTGAGAATCTATTATATGTGAGGTTGGGAGGTGTGCATAGGGTAAAATCTTTGATCAATTTTCTATGTTTTGTTTTTCCATTTTCAAAGAATCATTTCATGTTTTCAAAGAGCTCTCATATTTTCCAAAGGCCTTGCATGCCAAGGGATTCAACGACAAGTATGTAAAGGTCAAGCAAGAGAGGGAAATATTGCATTAAACCCCTTGAGGCCTTAAAAATGTTAGTGTGTTTTATTAGATCGAAAAAGAAAAAGACTTCATTTGGCTTCCTTTTGCACACTGCTTCACGGCTATTATCTTTGATGATTTATGTGTTACTCTTACAGTTGGACTTTGAAACCCTACAATCATTGGGATTTTGATGTATCACCACTCTCAAATCCCAATTGATAAGCTAAAGCCTAAAACTCAGCCGTTTTTGCCAGAAACGTTGCCCATATAACAACTGTATGGTTGCTTCTTTTTCGCAGGACCACAATATTTGTCTTAATTTTTCTGCATAGGCTTTAGAGGAAACATTTGGTGATACGCTTTGAATGGCCATTAATAACCTCCTGTAGTGAATGTTTCGAATAGATATTACGCGGTTTAATATCCTCTTTAAACCATATTTTTCTGTTTCAGCGGCATCCTTTGCTCGTCTTTCCGACTCAAGCTCCAAATAGGCTCCTTAAATATTGTCTCCCAATTTATAATTGCAAGTTCCTTCGAATTTAATGCTTCATCTAATTGTTCAGCAACTTCTATTTCTAGTCTCCATGTTTGTCTGTTTCGAGGGAACATGTCATTCAATTCCCTTGGAAATTCACCACTTTTATTGATTTCTTCATATGCAATCATTTTCAAGCATTTAAATGAAGTCCCTAAATCCACCTTTTTCATTTCACCTGCCATCCTTGCTGGGCATCCAGATTCAAGTTCTAAAATATCCACCTTAAAGTTCTCTACAAGTTCTCTACCAAGGCTACAGTGGAAATCTTTGGCAATGTCGGCGGGATGGCCGTCGATTCCCCATAAAAAATGTCTGGAAAACTTCTAAAGATTGTCTTTGAATCTACCTTTGTCATTTTGCCTGTCATCATGGGTTGACTTTTACATTCAGTTCAAAATTTTCCACTAAAATTTTTGGACAGGCTTCAGAGAAAACGTTTGGCAATACGGATTGTATTGCCATTAATTCTTGCTTGCAAAGAATGTCTAGGATGACCATTAAGTGATTCAATATCATCTCCAAATATGTGTTTTCTTCTTCAACGTACTTCCTTGCTTGTATTTGAGATTCAAGTTTCGAAATAACCCTCTTAGAGCGTGCCCTTTTGCTAGCAGAATTCACAGGGAGTTATATGCATGGTAATTTTTGTGGGTCTTTTAGGCACCCATCATCATTACAAATTCACTACCATTGTAATTCAAACTTTCAGGCGTAAGATGCTTGTTCCGGGACAGGGTTGGGTTGAATGCATTTGATCAAGAATGAAATGTGCTTCAGTACGGTGCTTAATAGTTGGCATCAGTAGCAAGAAACATGTTTGCTTCTATGAAAGGGAACTTTTAATGTGCATATGGTGGTTTTATATCATGGAATGCATATATGCCATGTTTTAAAAAACTCTGTTTAACGTAGGAGATTCAAGTAATTTGTCATCGAATAATTTACAAAACATAAAAAATGTTTGAATGTGCTCCAAACGAATGCCTTCTGTAAAAGTTCTTTCAGTAATGGTAGTTCTGTGGTGAATCATTTCAAAAACATTTTGGAATATGAATAGTATGCTTTCCATGAGACTACTTTGCTCGTGGAGAGTTGATGCATGGAATCTAAGAAGAGCTAATCAATTTTAATTGATATGAAGATATATCTGCTGAATGCAACCAGTTTGCTAAAAGCCACATGTGCTTTTAACCCTGCAAGACAAAAGATTGAAGATATATATGCTAAAAGAAGTAAGTGTGCAAGAAGCCCCATGTGCTTTTAACCTTTCAAGACCAAAGAATTCTTGATGATTCAATCGCCTCAATAAGCATTGCATTACAAGTGTAGTGTAGTTGGGTTGAATTATGCGCACAGAGTGGCAGAGCAGGTTTGGTGTTCAAAAGAATGGCTCCAATTTGTTGGAGCTTTTTCTGGTAAATTTCCATACATTTCATTTTCAGATTGAAGGACCTTTCAATTAGGACATACCTCATATAGATACCTCTTTACATGGGTCTGAAATGATCTCGGTTTTTCTGATCAGTGGTTTTCCCTTTGTTAATAGATATGTTAAATTTCAATTTCGGTTTCTGACAATCACACCACTTAACACAACAATATTAATATTTGTGTGATATGGAATTGCAGGAATAATTCTGATAACCTAAAAATCTTTTCTGTTTTAACTTGAAAAACATTGATTGTGTTGTCTTTATGTTTTGTTTTTTTGTTTTAATTTGAAAAACATTGATTTTGTTTTCGATTTTGTTTCAGAAGTGCATTCCTTGTTTCAGGAAGAATGCCCTTATAGTCAAGGAACCCTTGAAGAAGTTCATGCAAAACTGCAAATGAAACCACAGGTTTCAATCAAAGTGAGAGAGCTATTGCTTATGCTTTTTCCCATCAAGTACCTAACTCTGTTCAATGTAGTAAAGTCACTTGAAATTCAATTGTACAAGTCCTTGATCGGATGCTCTATTTCTGGCAGATTTTAAATATTGTGGTCAAATCCTGTGCACAAGACCTTAGATATAGTTTCATTACATCTATTATGGGTTTTTTGTTATTGGCATTCGACCAGATATCAAATAATTATGGCCTGTTTCATTACACTTTATGTGGCATTCGACCAGATATCAAATAATTGTGGCTGGTTTCATTACACTTTATGTGGACAGTTTATTCGAGGCCTTGGTGGGGTGGCAAGACAGTTAAGTGCAAAACATATACAACTGCTAGAATTTTATTCTCAATCAATTGTGGCTGGTTTCATTACACTTTATGTGGACAGTTTATTCGAGGCCTTGGTGGGGTGGCGAGACAGTTAAGTGCAAAACATATACAACTGCTAGAATTTTATTCTCAATCAGAACTCTAATTGCTAATAAAGCTCTCTACAATTTTAAGATTGCAAATTGGTTCACATTGCAAAATTGCTTCACAGCACTGAAATTATATGTGGGCAGGGACTATGGCTGCGCCTATCAATTTGAGACTTTAGCCCTGAAATTTAAAAATGTAACTGATAAGAGAGAGTAAAAACATAATTGATAAGAGAGAGCAAAAGAAACCAACAAAGCAACATTCATGGATAATAGATCTCGATAAAATGAAGAAGATCATCTCATATAAAAAGAGTTTAATTTAATTTTGATTTTATTTCACATTTTTTTCTTTTCAGTACGGAAAAAGGCGAAATTTGTATTAATGTCAAATGATATTACTGTTAAATTTGTAATTTCAAACTGCAGTCGACCATTGCCAGAAACCGTTCAGCCACCCAACCGGAAAGCTCTCGGGTTGATTTCAGGCAAAGGTACTTTTCCGATACTTGAACCCGAGAAATTTTGGTGCTGACACGTGGTTCAGCCCTGACGTAACGCAACGTCATTTTCTCGGAGGTTAACGTTCAACACTTGTTGGTCTTCCGATATTGCCCTCCACCGTCGGATGTGCTCCACCTTCTTCAACCGTTGATTGCCCGAAGCTGCTCCAAACTTGCATACGGCAAACATTAAATTCATAGCGTGGAGTAAATCAAAGTTTTGTTGACCATACGTTTAATTAATGAAATGTCATAGTGGTAGGTAGTATATTGAAGTTTTCATATATTGCACGTAAATGTTTTTAATCGGAGGTATGGGCGCATATGCTCATTAACTAAGTATTGTAAGGGATATGGGTACGTAACTTTTTTTTATGTTTTTTTATGCGTTGACCATTTTTGAGTAATGGTATGTAAAAAGATCATAGACACGAGTTAAAAAAACAGATGAACGAGCCAAGGAGAAATATGCTCGTGGGTTGTAATGGTGGAGGTGTTGATTTTGTAAAACAGTGGTGCAGCGAAAACTATGTGTGGTATGTATTGAACACACAGCAGTGTGTAAAAAGACAAGAACCAGGTGATGTAATTTTTGGAGTAACGAAAAACCATGTGTGGTTTTTTGCACAGAAGTGCATAAAGAAAATGTTGCAGTGAATTTTGTAAGCCTGTGTAATTTTGTTTTTCACAGCAGTAAACCTATGTAAATCTTTTTATTACAGCAGTAAGTTGTTTTTCACACCAGTGAATATAAAAAGGATTTTACAGTGGTAAATCTTTGTATCAGGTTTTAATGAATAAAATCTTTTATGGTGGTGAAATACTCTGTCTCTCTGTGATTTTTTTTAAGTCTTCTTCTGCACAAAAGATCCTGGAAGGGTAGAAACAGAGCATTGCCTCTGTGTGTTTGTTTATTTGGTTTTTGGTATTTTCCCCATCAAAAATTTCCCAACAGTGGAATCAGAGCAGGCTTAGGCTCTTTGAAGGTGACAAAGAAGCTGGGAGAAGGTTTGTAGCTGCAGCAAAACTTCTCAGGCAGACAGAAGACTCAGACAGCAAAGGAGTCAGGTATTTCAAAAGTTTTTTTTGTGTTGCTGAAGAAACAGTCAGCTGTTTTAAACACACAGTCAAGGATTTAGAGGCATAGATCAGAATACAAGGAATGACTAGCACAAGCACTGGTATGGGTTTGTTTAACACCCAGCTCCCACAGTTTAATGGGAAGAACTATGACTACTGGTCAATAACTATGACAGCCCTGCTTGCTTCCCAAGATTTATGGGAAATAGTTGAAGAAGGTTTTGAAGAACCAGCAGATGAAACTGAGTTCAATGCACTAACTCAGGGAGAGAAGGATCTGCTGAAGAACAATCGGAAGAAGGACTCAAAAGCCCGTGTGTTGTTGTATCTAGCAGTAGACCAGAGTATGTTTCCAAGGTTAGCAGCAGCTAAGACAGCAAATGAAGCATGGCAAACCCTCAAGACAGCTTATCAAGGCATGGAGAGAGTGAAGACAGCAAAACTACAATTGCTGAGAAAGGATTTTGAGAACTTGAACATGAAGGAGTCAGATAACATTGACTCATTCTTCACTCATGTGATTGGAGTAATCACACAAATGAGAACTCATGGAGAAACCATTGAAGACAGAAGAATTGTGGAGAAAATATTGAGGGTCTTACCCTCAAGGTTTGATGCCATAGTCACCACCATTGAAGAGACAAAGGATCTCTCAAGCTATTCAGTTGATGAGCTACATGCATCACTGATAACACATGAGCAGAGGTTGAGTAGGAATGAAAACTCATCTCTTGAGCAAGCCTTCAAGACCCAGATGTCCTTTGGAAGAGGCAGAGGTCAAGGCAGAGGAAACAAAAGAGGAAGAGGCAGAAGCCAGAATAGAGGTGGAAGGAACAACTCATCAAATGCACAAGGAAGAGGCAACAATCCAAATCAGAACCAAGGCCAAGGCAGCAGCCAACAAGGAGGACAACATCATGCTCAAGGACAAAGGTATGATAAATCTAATGTTCAATGCTATTATTGCAAAAAGTATGGACATTATGCTAGTGATTGTAGAAAGAAACAGCATGATATGAACAGCAGACAAAATGCAAATGTTACAAGAGAAAACAACAGTCAAGAAAATGTCCTGTTAGCTTGTAACATGGCTGAAACACATAGTGAGGACATATGGTTTTTAGACTCAGGTTGCAGCAACCATATGACCGGAAACATAGCCTTCTTTTCTGCCCTAGATAAAAATGTGAAATCAGAAGTCACACTAGGAACTTATAGTAAAGTGTCTGTTATGGGAAGAGGAGAAATAAAAATACTTTCAAAGCAAGGAGAAAGGAAAACCATAGCAGATGTATACTATGTCCCCGGAATGAGATGTAATCTCTTGAGTATTGGACAGCTTGTCCATAAGGGCTACAATGTTTTCTTTAAAAATGATGTGTGCACCATCATGGATATACCACCCAGCAAAAGATGCATTGCTGAAGTGAAGATGACAAGGAACAGGATGTTCCCTCTCCGGATCAGGGCAGACATGAAGAACAAAAGGGAAATGGTAGCAGTCACCGAAGAGGCCTTCCAAAGCGTGCCAAAGGATGAGAACTGGTTATGGCACTTGAGATTTGGGCATCTAAATTTTGGAGGTCTAAACTTATTAAGCAGAAAAGGAATGGTAAGAGGATTACCATTGATAGAGAAACCGGACAGCCTATGTGAAGGCTGCATTTTGGGAAAACAACATAGAGAAAGTTTTCCATCAGGGAAGAGTATAAGGGCAAAGACACCCTTAGAGATCATCCACTCAGATTTATGTGGACCGATGCAAGCTCCATCATTATCAGGCAGCCAATATTTCCTAACATTCATTGATGACTGTACAAGAAAGACTTGGATATATTTCCTTAAAAAAAAAAGTGAAGTGTTTGAGAAATTCCAAAACTTCAAGGCATTTGTTGAAAACCAAAGCGGGCTGCACATAAAAGTATTGAGAACTGATAGAGGAGGTGAGTATATCTCCAAGGAATTCCTAAGATTTTGTAGAGAAAATGGAATTCATAAACAGTTTACAACTCGGTACACTCCACAGCAAAATGGAGTTGCTGAAAGGAAGAACAGGACCATCATGGATATGGCGAGGAGCATGCTAAAGGCAAAGCATTTTCCAAATGATTATTGGGCTGAAGCTGTAAATTGTGCAGTGTATATTTTGAACAGGTGTCCTACAAAAGCAGTGATGAACAAGGTGCCAGAAGAAGCATGGAGTGGGAGAGAGCAAGGAGTCACTCACATGAGAGTTTTCGGGTGTGTGGCCTATGCACACATTCCAGATAAGCTAAGGAGGAAGTTGGACAGCAAAGGGGAGAAATGTTTATTCATTGGATACAATGAGGAATCCAAAGCCTACAGGTTGTATATTCCATCTAGCAAGAAGTTTTTTGTCAGCAGAGATGTTCAATTCATAGAAGAGGAAGCTTGGGATGGAAGCATAGAGAAAACAGTCAATGTCAAGAACTGTTTGTCTCATGATGAAGATGAAGAGGAGGTGGCTGAAATGAATCCCCAAACAACAGCGCCAACACAAGGACAGCAAGGTACACCATTGAGGATCAATGAGAGTGCTTCTCCAAGCACACCACAAGGAGGAAATTCAAGTGCATCTTCAAGCACTTGCACACCAAGTGAACGAGGTAAGAAGTTTAGAAATCTAAGTGAAATTTATGAAGAAGGAATGAATTCCTTATTTGCCTTGTATTGTCATGTTGATGATCCTATTCATTTTGAAGAAGCTATTAAAGATAAGAAATGGATAGAAGCTATGGATGAGGAGATGAATGCCATAGAGAGAAACAAAACATGGGATTTGGTTGAGTTACCAAAAGGCAAAGAAGTCATTGGTGTGAAATGGGTCTATAAGACCAAGAGCAATGCTGAAGGCAAGATAGAAAGGCACAAGGCAAGGCTGGTTGTCAAAGGCTACAAGCAGCAGTATGGAAGAGATTATGAGGAGACTTTCGCCCCGGTTGCAAGAATGGAAACCGTGAGAGCAGTACTGTCCATAGCAGCTCAAAACAAATGGAAAGTCTACCAAATGGATGTGAAATCAGCATTCCTAAATGGAGTTTTAATAGAAGAGGTTTATGTGGAACAGCCTCTCGGATATGAGAAGAAAGGTGAAGAGCACAAAGTGTGCAAGTTGAAGAAAGCTCTTTATGGGCTGAAGCAAGCGCCAAGAGCATGGTACAGCAGGATAGATTCATATCTATTGGATAATGAATTTGACAAGTGTGAAGGAGAACCCACAGTCTACATCAAGGAAAAGGATGGTAAGATTTTAATTGTTGTTTTGTATGTTGATGATGTGATTTTCACAGGTAATGATGATCAGCTCATTAAGAATTTTAAATCAGTCATGAAGGATGAATTTGAAATGACTGACATGGGTTTCTTGAGATACTTCTTAGGCATAGAAGTAGATCAAAATGAAAAAGGAATTTTTATATCTCAAGCAAGATATGTAAATCAAGTTTTGAGCAGATTTAAGATGGAAGAATGCAAGGCAGCAATCACTCCCACAGTAATGGGATTAAAGCTCAGCAGAGAGGACAGCAGCAAGGATTTTGATCCTAGCTTGTATAAAAGCATTGTGGGCAGCCTTATGTATTTAACAGCAACTAGGCCTGATTTAATATATGCTGTTAGTTTGATTTCTAGATTCATGGAGAGGCCAAAGGAGGCACATTGGCAGGCAACAAAGAGAATTTTGAGGTATGTCAAAGGTACCAAAATGTTTGGAATTCTATATCATGCCTCATAACATTCAGATTTGGTTGGGTACACAGATAGCGATTGGGCTGGAAGTGTAGATGATCGGAAGAGCACTTCCGGTTATGTTTTTAATATGGGTTCAGGAGCCATTTCATGGGCTTCTAAGAAGCAGTCCATTGTAGCATTGTCTACAGCAAAGGTTGAATATGTGGCAGCTACAGCAGCAGCTTGTCAAGCAGTGTGGATGAGAAGAATGTTGAGAAGCTTAGGCCAAGAGCAGGCAAAAGCGACAGTGATCTTTTGTGACAATAGCTCAGCTATTGCATTGTCAAAGAATTCAGTGTTTCATAAGAGAACGAAACACATTGATACAAGGTTTCACTACATCAGAGAATTAGTGAACAATGGAGAAATTGTCCTAGAACATTGCAGGACTCAAGAACAGGTTGCGGACATCTTGACAAAGCCACTTGATCAGAAGAGCTTTGAATTTTTGAGAAAGTGTCTGGGTATGACTGAATGCCCAGCTGTTGAAATTAAAGGGGAGTGTTAAATTTGTAATTTCAAACTGCAGTCGACCATTGCCAGAAACCGTTCAGCCACCCAGCCGGAAAGCTCTCGGGTTGATTTCAGGCAAAGGTACTTTTCCGATACTTGAACCCGAGAAATTTTGGTGCTGACACGTGGTTCAGCCCTGACGTAACGCAACGTCATTTTCTCGGAGGTTAACGTTCAGCACTTGTTGGTCTTCCGATATTGCCCTCCACCGTCGGATGTGCTCCACCTTCTTCAACCGTTGATTGCCCGAAGCTGCTCCAAACCTGCATACGGCAAACATTAAATTCATAGCGTGGAGTAAATCAAAGTTTTGTTGACCATACGTTTAATTAATGAAATGTCATAGTGGTAGGTAGTATATTGAAGTTTTCATATATTGCACGTAAATGTTTTTAATCGGAGGTATGGGCGCATATGCTCATTAACTAAGTATTGTAAGGGATATGGGTACGTAACTTTTTTTTATGTTTTTTTTATGCGTTGACCATTTTTGAGTAATGGTATGTAAAAAGATCATAGACACGAGTTAGAAAACAGATGAACGAGCCAAGGAGAAATATGCTCGTGGGTTGTAATGGTGGAGGTGTTGATTTTGTAAAACAGTGGTGCAGCGAAAACTATGTGTGGTATGTATTGAACACACAGCAGTGTGTAAAAAGACAAGAACCAGGTGATGTAATTTTTGGAGTAACGAAAAACCATGTGTGGTTTTTTGCACAGAAGTGCATAAAGAAAATGTTGCAGTGAATTTTGTAAGCCTGTGTAATTTTGTTTTTCACAGCAGTAAACCTATGTAAATCTTTTTATTACAGCAGTAAGTTGTTTTTCACACCAGTGAATATAAAAAGGATTTTACAGTGGTAAATCTTTGTATCAGGTTTAATGAATAAAATCTTTTATGGTGGTGAAATACTCTGTCTCTCTGTGATTTCTTTTAAGTCTTCTTCTGCACAAAAGATCCTGGAAGGGTAGAAACAGAGCATTGCCTCTGTGTGTTTGTTTATTTGGTTTTTGGTATTTTCCCCATCAAAAATTTCCCAACAATTACGAGAATTACATATTGTCTGGCAAAACTGTACCGGGAACATAACCGAAAAATCATGACTATTTGAAGTCGCCATGAGACGTGATCTCCTCAGAAACAGTACGAGGAGGAAAACAGATCTATGAACAGATATTGGAAGTGTATGAGATCTTTATACAAAGCCAAAATAAATATCATCCCTGTTTGAGTTTAAACACCATCTGCAAAAGAGAAGACTCGCTTTGCAGAGGACACTGTGAGAAGCCCAGTGGCCAAGCAAATTAAGAAACAGGGAGAGAGAAAAAACTAATACAGTTATGTTTCTGGGAGGGAAAAATCCTCCATGTGATAAGCGGTATTACCCAGATGAATATCCATATACCATTTACCCGGTTGTACTAATAGTTTTTTTTGACAAATTGTTTGTTTGTACATTTTGAGATCTGTCCACATGTTAAATAAAATAATCATTTTTCGTTTTCCAGAAAAACCCAATTCTATTCATCCATTTGGTTAATAGTTGATTTTTTATGGAGAGTTTCCCTAGGTCATGGTTAATAATGATTTTAGAAACTCCATAAATGTGAAGAGCCAGTATGTTTAGGAAAGTACTGAAAAATAGGAGACCCTAGAGAGCTATTGCTTTAGCTTTGTTGTTTGTGTCTTCCCCTCCATTCCAGTGAATGCTGAAGTTCTGATGATCATTTATAGAGATGAAAATAGCCTAGACAGATGTCCCATTCTGTGCTGCGCCATCAAAAAAAAGCCATAGGGAATTCCATCAGAAAAATGTTATGTCCCCTGAATCTATTTTTATTCTGTTTGATTTGAGGCGTAGAAGAGTTATAAAGAGAGATGATCTTGTAAGATATAAGCTTAAAATCCTCCTGTTTGTTCTGAAACAGGGTTTTGTTTCTCCACTTCCACATTGTCCATATGGCAATTTTTGGGATGGATCTCCAAGAAATTTTCTGGACACCCTAAAGAAATCTAATATCTCGATTGAATCGCTCGCAGAAATTAAATTTAAAGGTTTTAGATATGTTATAAATTTCAACTTTATTGAAAGGTTTTAGATATGTTATAAATTTCAACTTCTCTGTAACTTCCCACTAAATTTTCGAAAATATTATTGAGTTTTAATATTACACCTAAATGTAGAACCAACAGGCTATAAATATAACAGGGTTTTACTATTTTGACTAGCATGAGCATGACTTCAATTCTTAACAACGTGTCCGAATCTCGAATTCTGAGTCTATTTATCCAGACCATCAAATTGGTCGATATCTAACCGATTCTCTTTAAAAACGAAAACGAGAACAACTATAAGTGCTTCGGCTTTCTTTCCTTTTTTCAAAAGAGGGATTAACTTTTAAAAAATCGAACAGTGATGCATTGATCTGAACATCACATAGAAAACCAATTAAAAGACAAACTGTTGGAGGCAAGGGCCAGGCGCTGTAATAAATTTGACCACCGCAAGCAGATAGCTTGATATAATGAATGCTAATATTCTTCGATCATTGCAAATTTAGCCTCGCTTTTCTTTGGCTTTGAACATTAATGATACAGTGCAAAGAATCTGTAGAAAATATAAATCGTTCAGAAACTCCAGACTTATCGATCTTGATGGATTGAAGCTCGAGGAGGATTTCAATTAGGACGATTACGAAAAACAAATGGCTCCGTGGAGATCTGGATGCAGAAACTTTCACAAGGTCCTTTTAAGACTAATTTTTTTTCCACTTGAAGAAATTTCTTCTAAAGCAATTTTAAGGGCGTACATAGTATTGATCATGAAAAGTACCTGATTTTACCTAACTATTAAGCCACATCCTCTGGACTATATTGAACAGCTAATTTCAGGGCCTGTGTTTCAGATACAGAAAGAGAATGGTTGTGTTTACCATCGTAGTATACAATAAATACGTTTCGATCGTCTAGGGCTCGTTCTATGTGCTTTCTTGCAGGACAACTCACTGTTCTGCACCTGTAATAGCTTCTGCAAGATCGAAGCAATAAAATATCAGTTAATCAAGAGGCCAATTAAAGCGGAAAGAGTATCAGTATAGACAACCAAAAAAACCTAAAGAATGTAACAGCAGTATACATTGGATATGGATGGCCTAATATGGTCATCTGCGTCAATTTTACCCAAGAGAATTCATCCGATGGAATGCCCGCCAAATTCGCACTGGCAGCAGGTACTCTGATAATTCTTTTCACTCCCGAGGCCCTGTATAGGCAATCCGAAACGAAGTGAAACAATGTGACATGATCAATAAGACTCTCACCATATTTATTTACATAACAATCATGATATATTGATATACTCCGACTGATATAGGTGCCATCAGCCAGACTTTAAAACCAACCTGAAAAACATAAAGAAAAAAAAAAATTTCCAAGTCTCAGAAATTCTTGCAAGGCAGAGAAATTATACTCTCGCTCATTCCAAATTAATATATAGTAATAAAAAAATGTTAAATGAATATAGCTAATTTTGATTAAAAGATATTAATAACTTTACTATAATTATATTTTATTCTTACTCTCCATCATAAATAAAATATTTTAATCTCTATATTAAACAATAAAATAAAATAATTAAATCTTTATTTTATATAACAATTTTATATAGTATTTTAAAGAGACGACCTTTTAAAAATATTTTAATATATTACTTAATAACTAATGTATTTCAATATCAAACTATATATATAAAAAAATTGTGAACATAATAACATATTTTAATATGGAAAGAGAAATAGTAATTGAATGTAAAAAATAAGGAGATTGTAATTCATTTAATTTTTAATATAAAGTTAGTTTGGAAAAGTAATAATATACCATTTTAAATATTATTAATGTATATTTCAAAATATATTAATGACAATGAAGACATTTTAATAGGATAATGTGATTCATAGGCAAATCGTTTCAATGCCTATGTCAAGTAAAATATTTAAATGTCAACTACATAGAGTATATATTATATATGGTGAAAAATACAAAACTATTTATTTTATATAAAACAATTCTAGTGTCACTATTCTACATTTCAGCCTTTTTATAATATATTTTTCAGTTAATTTTATCGGAACTGCAAGTTTAACCTATGTAGTCCACATAATGGAAGTGCGAAAGCCCATTTTCAAGGCATTGAATCTATTTATGTATTAAAAAAAAAAAAATTTGAATCTATATATACATTCAAAAATGCAATTTAAATAAGTGTAGTAAGACAATTTAGTACCTACCACTCAAGTTAGAAATTTATGCTTTGGAAAAATTTGGATAAAAGGTTATAACCTACATTGACCAATGCTAAATTAATAGTGTTCAATAGGAAAATTGAATCCTATAGTCTTGCTTTGGTAGGAACTAATAAATTGAGATGTGAAGTGGATAAATTAATTGTTTTCTTAGGCACAAGGGCTTGCATAAATTTTGTTGGGTATTAACCACTAGTAAGTCTACACATTTACAATTTTACTCATTTATTCCTACATAAGTGCTAAGGAAAACATAAATAATGGTGGGAAGTAACTCTTGGAAGTATAATTATTTACATCTTATTTCTATCCATTGTTTATGTAAAAGCCTGCACAAATTATGGTGGGAGGTAAGTGATAGTAAGTATGAATTATTTTCAAGGATTTCACTGGATGACTCTCATAGTTAAGAATAAAAATCACTACCCAAATATTTAAAAATGGTACATGAATCCTGCAATCATATCCATAAATTGAGGCATAAAATATGGATGATTCTCATATTTAAAAATAAAAATCACTACCCAAATATTTAAAAATCATACACGAATCTTGCAATCATATCCATAAATTGAGGCATAAAATATGTAACGTAGTTATCCACATAGTGTTTATCCACATAGTGTTATATTACGCGAAGGCTATAATAAGGCCTTCAAGTTATGGTTCAATCAAATGTTTGAAAGCTTTTAAATTATAATCCAATCAAATGTTCGAAAGTTAATTTCTTCAATAATATTGAAAAGTAAATATTTATTTTTCAAATTTAAGCATTATAAATTGCATTGGTCAATGTTAAACTAATAGTGGTCAACAGAGAAATCGATTTGCCAGATTCCTGCCTTGGCTATGACTAATAATGAAAAATTATACATGATGTGTGTGTGTGTAACTAGTATAGATCCATCTTAAACAGGATGTATAAGTGTTGAGAAGGATCAAATCTTGGTAGATCTATACTTTGATAGATCTATAGTTGAGATGGATCTATACTGGTTTACATCACAATCATGATATCTTAGATTTTATATAGTGCTATCATGATATGATAAACTCTATGTAACATTATCCATCAAACATCATATGTTGGAAACTTATATAGTGACATCCATCACACATCAAAATTAATATGAAATAGCATATTTAGAAACAACAAAATTTAGAAGTCCCTGAAATTCTTTTTAATCATATTTTGAAATTCTTTAAAACGAACACCAAAAATCATTATAAAAGAAGTTATTCCTAAATATGAAACATACTACAACTAATATTGACTAGTACATTCAATGTTTGGTGAATAATGTCTATGTCAAAATTGACGTTGCACATTCAAAATTGAACGCATCTCTAGATGGATAAAGGATTTGAAGGATCCCTAACTCTCTGAAAAGGAACTATACCAAAATGAATAATGGTGTTGCAACGTACTTTCATTTTCAAGAGAAGTGCAACATGCACATGTAGTGTTACACTGTCCCGAGTGATTATCATACTTTCCATGGATACAAATTGAATGCACCTCCCAATAGATAGAGGACTTGAAGGACCCCGAGCTATGTTGAAAGAAACTATTACCAAAATAAATAATGGTCTTACAATGTACTTGTGTTTTGAAGAGTAGTGGCAATCATACCTTCCATGGATACAAATTGAATGCACCTCCCAATAGATAGAGGACTGGAAGGGTCCCAAGCTCTGTTCAAAGAAAATATTACCAAAATAAATAATGGTCTTACAATGTACTTGTGTTTTGAAGAGTAGTGGCAATTCCTCTTGTAGTGTTATTTTTTCTTGAAGGATTATCAAGTTTTGTTATTCAGATTTTGTATACAAAACCCATTCACAAGAATAATCACAAAGAAAATATCATAGAATTAATGTGGTCAAATCTTGATGATTTGTAAAGGAAACCTCCTTGGGCAAAGAAAATAGGATTTTATTCATTAGAAGAATTATTACATTCACGCTTTACATAGCCACAAAGCCTCATCAACGCTCTAAATGATAAAAAATGAACTAGCATTGTTACCACAACTTGATATATTTTGGTTTGTGAAACTGAACAACCGCAACAACATTTACATTGGTAAAAAGTATCTTTTACTTTTTCCCTTACAATAATGTTGTCACATTTTAAGAATCTCCTCCTTGACAATAATTTTCCTACTACCTTACCAATAACCAAGAGAAGCGATACATCATTTCAGCTTCTCTATCAACACTTGTTTTGTAAATATGTTTGCATAATTTTCTCGATTGTGAACCTCTCTAAGATATACTCCACCTTCATCTATAACATGTCTGAAAAATGGTACTTCATATCAAAATGTTTGGTATTGCTATAGTAAACTAGATTTGTAGTCTAATGTTGTGCACTTTGACTATCATAGAATGCAATTATGTTATTCCACACTCTCCCAACTTCAACTAGAAGCCCCTTCAACCAAATCGCCTCTTTGCAAGCATGTTAGACAAAAACGTATTTTTCCAATGTGATGGATAAAGCCATTTTTCTTGAAGCTTTGACATCCAACTAATGGATCCTCTCGCAAGAGTAAATACATATACTGAAGTAGACCCCCTCTTGTCCAAATCACTAGCAAAGTCTAAGTCAGCATATCAACATACGTAATATTTATGACCATTAAAGTGATAAAATAATTGTTGGTGCCTCTAAGATATGAAAGCACCAATTTCAAAACAACTTAATGTTCCTTTCCCATATTTTCTATGAAACAATTGACAAAACTCATTGCACAAGAAATATTAGGTCTAGTATAAACCACCACATACATCATGCTTCCTATTGCATTTGCATACGGTACATGGGACATATACTCATTTTCTTCTTCATTACTAGGACATAGGCTGAAATAAAGCTTCAAATGGGAAGCAAAAGGAATACTAACCAGTGTCACATTGTTATTCAGAACTTTTCAAGTACTATTTCTAGATTCTTCTGTTGTGAAAACCTCAACTTACCATTATTCTTGTTTTTGTGTATTTCAATGCCCAAGATTTGTTTTGCAACTCATAGATCCTTCATATCAAATGTCATAGCCATCTAAGTCTTCAACTTGTTGATTTATTTCATGCTTTTACTTACAAAAAGGATATCAACATACAACAACAAGATAATGAATATTCCATTCAGATTTTTAAAGTACACACAATGGTCATACTCACTTCTAGTCAATTTTGGCTCATCATGAAGGCATCAAACTTCTAGTAACATTGTCTATGCAATTGCTTCAAGCTATACAATGATTTCTTGAGGTTGAAAACTAACTTTTTTGTGATGTTTCACAAAACCTTTTGGTTGTTCCATATAAATCTCTTCATCCAAATCTCCGTTTAAGAATTTTGTTTTAACATCTAATTGTTCTAACTCTAAATCAAGAAAATCAATTAGTGCCAACACAATGCAAACAAAAACAAGTTTAACAACTAGTGAAAAAAATTGATGAAAAGATATCCCTTCCATCTATGAGTAACCTTTTGCAACCAATCTGGCCTTATACCTTTCAATATTAACATCAAATCTTATTTTCAATTGGAAGACCGATTTGCATCCAACAACCATCTTGTAACAACCTCGGGTTAAAGATTCATGTAATAAAGGATAATAAAGGCAAAAAGAATAAGACCAAGGTCATGGGATGTGTATTCCAAGTTGAATGGCAAATGAATTAGAAAAGGAACAGAGGCATTAATTGGCATTTAATTACGAAAATAAAAGAAAATAGTAGAAAAAGAAGGTGAAGAGACACAAATTTGCATGAGAAGGAAAATAGAGGAAAAATGAAGGAAAATGAAGAAATAGGTGCTATCCTTTTGAAAGTTTTGGTTTGGATTTATTGTTAGCTCCCTCTCTCTCTCATACACTCTTACACACTTAGAGCATTCTTGGAGCAATTTGGCAATCATTTAGATTGGGAAAAGGAAGCAAGCAAGTGAAAGAACGGAAATAACAAGCAAAGGAAAAGAAAAGGAATGTTGGATCAACAACTTGAGAAAGAGGATTTTGCAAGTAACATGTTCCATGTGTGATTTTCTAGCTAATTTGTGAATGCATGGTACATGCATTTGTGTATTTGGTTCATTTGTTGTCATTGGCATGGATTTTTCCCAGTTTGGTAGTGGTTTCAACCTTATCTTTCCATTTCCTGGATAGCCATGGTGTGATGGGATTCATTATTGGTTCAGCTTTAAATTTCTGAAATGTTATAGATCCGGATGAGGTGGCCTCAGAAAAATCCCCAAGGGTTGGGGGTGGAGATGGTTTTCTCCGTGAAGCCCTCGACAAGTGGGTGGAGACAGGAAAATTCCTCAAGGGAGGGTGAAGGAATTTTGAGGCAGCTAAGCTTGGTTTAACTTTGTGATCTTGGGATCGGTTTAAGTGAGATCACAGTAGCATGAGGGTGGAGGTGGTTTAACCTCTGGAGATCCTGGTTGTTTATGTCTTGATTTATCCCATGAGATCCCACATTCATGCTTGGAATATGGCATGATGATATTTGGCTGAAATAATGATTTGGTTTAGCCCATTCTATGGTTAGGTGGTACGTGGAAGTCCCTAACTTGGTTGGCTTAAGCATATGTTAATACAAATTATTTTCCTTATTATGATTTATGAGCATATATGTTGGTTATTCAGTGATATTATGACATATTTTTCATGGTTTCTATTATGGTTATAAGTATGGTTCTATTTTGTGTTCTAGCTATGCTTTTGTTCATGAATTCATAAGTATCTAAATGGTTGATGAATGTATGGGATAACAAGTGTTATTGCAGCTATTATGAGAGGGAATTAGACATTCTTGATGATGCTCACATGAACTTTAGACTTTCATGATCAGATATGCATTCATAACTTGTAGCTCCTAAGTTTTCCATATGTTTGACGAAATGATTGTACTATTTAGGTCAAGTTCATGTTCAAGTTTTAAATGATTAGCATTGTTAAAACCTCAGTAATGCTTCTAGAAACTTCCAAGCACTTATGGGCAAGGGTTTGGAGACTAGGCTAAAAAAGTGGCTCAAATCCCAGAACCATGGGCACAGAACTATAGTTTTTGGGTCATAACCATATGGAGCAAGGCTTATGAGGCGGTTGGAGGTTCACAACAATATGCAGGCAATGTCAAGGGTGTGGTTATAGGCCCAGGTCAGATAAAAAGAGTTCAAACTCAGGGATTGGTAACCGGGGGGATTGTTTATCTCATGGGTGGTCTGTAGCCCCTTAGGAAGGTCATAAAGGTTTTAGTTTACAAGCCCCACATCCTTAACTGGAACTTGGAGGTTGGGTCATGTCATAGTAATTATCAACTCATGTTTACCCTGGTAAGTATGTTAAAGTGGATAAATGTGGGGTGGGGTGGTTACATATTGGTATCAGAACTTGCAGGTTCAAACACTTGGGTAGATGAGATAACTTCTTCTTTTTATGCATGCATTTTAGTTAATGTAAGATCGTTATGCATGCATGTTGATCAATTCCTATCATGGTTATAGTTATTGTGCATGAGATTGTTGTATGCAGTTAGTGTTATAATGCATGATATATATATATATATATATATATATATATATATATATATATATATATATATATATATATATATATATATATATATATATATTAATCAATTCCTATCATGGTTATAGTTATTGTGCATGAGATCGTTGTATCAAAGTTAGTGTTATAATGCATGATATATATATATATATATATATATATATATATAATATATATATATATATATATATATATATATATATATATATATATATATATATATATATATATATATATATATATATATATATATATATCATGTTAATCTGTCATGATTTGTGAAGATGTGATAGCCTCCCTTGAACGTCATTAAGGTATGATTTTGATTATGTTTCTATTTGGTTTATCTAACATGACATGTTTGCAGGATGAAGAAGATCAGACATTACAAGAAAAATAGTGGATTACAGTTCACATGACTCTCCCTACATATCAATTGAGAAGCAAGGAGATTAGTATTCTCCTAACATAGCAGATACACTGAGGCATTTAAGAGTAGAGGTCAGATGTTCCAAGGTAGACAATGATAGGTTGATTGAGGAATAAGAAAGACTTGCAAGGGCTTAGGAAAAATAGGCATAGGATAATGCATATATTCTAGAGAGTCTTTCAGAATTGCAGAAAGAACGTAAAATGGGGATCATATTTGGAGATAAGCAAGAGCAGAAGACAAATGGGTCATATAGTAGTAGGTCTTAGTCATGAAACATGTTGGATAGAGAGGACATGGTGAGAGGCGGCAAATCATTGGACACACCTGATAGGAGGACTAGTATGTATGGGTTTTATTCTAGTTCTTCATCCAAGAGACATCAACATCATCACCGCCATCATCCTTATAGGAGGAGTGAGTATTTTCCATAGGAGTCCACGAAAGTTAAGACTCCTACATTTAATGGAGAAATGAAGAAATCAGAAGATGCAGAAGCATGGTTGTTTGGGATGAAGAAGTTCTTCTGATTGCATGAATATTGAGAGAACATGAAAGCCAAAATAGCCACCTTTAGTCTTAAAGGGAAAGAATACATATAATGGGAATATGTGAAGAATTTCAGGGGAATTTGAGAAGAGGAACTGATTTAGGATGAGTTCGATAGACCTCTCAAGAGTAAGTACCTATCTAGGAGGTACTATGACGATAGAGATAATGAGTTTTATGAATTGAAAAAGGGTTCTATGATAGGTGATGAGTACACTAGAAAATTTTGGAGTTGTTGAGGTATGTGACTTACCTCAAGGAAGAGAAAGAAAAGATTCAAAGATTCATCAATGGGTTTCCCGCAACATTTAGAGACTGGATTGAGTTTAATTAGCCTTGGTCACTAGAAGAAGTCATTAGGAAATTGAATGTTATGAGTAGTCGAAGCGCAAAGCTGAGCCTAATTGTGATTTTAAGGGGAATGAGAAAGCTAAATAAAGTGGCCACCAAAGCGGGGAAGACTTCAGGATGCAAGTGAAAAGGAGCATGTGGCTCCTTACAAGAATTTTAATGCAAAAGAGAAGAGACATGGACCTCATCTTGGAGAGAAACATAATAAAGGTAGTGGTAGATAACCGTTGTAGTGTTGAATTTATGCAAAGATCATCACAAAAGGAATTTTCCATTGTACCAAGGTGGAAGGCCTCAAATCTACACTGCTCAGGAGGCACAGACGGTGGGAGATGTTGGTCATCGTATTCCTTAGATCTATGCAACAATGGACAACAAGCAGGTTGATAATTAGACATCCATTATTGAGATGGAAGGTAAGCATTGTAATCAAGTTGTTTCTATTTTGATTGACCCTGGATCTAACTATAGTTATATTAGTCCTGACCTGGTGGATAAGTGTTTCTTGAGTAAAGAAGTGCATCTACAATCTTGGTTGGTTTAGTTGTCTATAGGTACCAAGAGAAGATTTCATTATTGGGTGAGATCTTCTGCATTTGAGGTGAATAGTATGCCTACATTAGCACATCTAAATGTGCTTCCTTTGGGTTCATAAAATATACTTTTAGGCATGGACTGGCTATTCATTCATATGACTAAAGTGGATTGTTATGACAAGGATATTGAGTGCCTAGATGATAATGGAGAAAAGATCATTTTGTAGGGAAAGAAGAAGCCTACATCAGTGAGGATGGTTACAGTTATGCCAAGTAAGCACGGTTGTGGGAAGGGGTGTGTATTGTTTGCAGCTCATGTTTCCAGTGATAAGGGGATGGGTGTTGAGGATGATGAAGTCCTGAAGAGATATCCTATTTTACAATAGTTCTAGGATGTGTTTCCCGTAGAGATTTCAGAGTTACTGCCTTATAGGGAAGTGAATTTCTCTATTGAGTTGGTATTAGGAGTGGCACTAACATCAAAGGCACCTTACAAGATGAACACTCAAGAGATGGTGGAATTGAAGTTGCATCTTAAGGAAATTATTGACAAGGGATACATAAGGCCAAGTGTATCGCCTTGGGGTGCACCAAAAGTATTTGTAAAGAAGAAGGATAGTACTTTCATATTGTGCATTGATTACAGGAAACTGAACAAGGTGACCATCAGGAACAAGTACCTTTTTTGAGGATTGATTATCTATTTGATCAGTTGAAGGGAGAAAAAGTGTTCTCGAAGATTTATTTGAGATCAGGATACCATCAAGTATACATTAAAGAAGAGGGCATCCACAAGACTGCATTTCATACTAGGTATGGGCATTATGAGTTTGTGGTGGTTATGTTTGGTCTTGCTAATGCTCCAACTATTTTCATGTGTTTGATAAACAATGTGTTGAATCTTTATTTGGAAAAGTTTGTGATAGTGTTCATTAATGATATATTGATATATTATAAGAATGAGGAAGAGCATGCAGAGCACCTGGTAACAATGTTTATATTGTTGAGAGAGCATCAATTGTATGCCAAGCTCAACAAGTGTAGTTTAAGCCAAACTGAAGTTCATTACTTGAGACATGTTGTTTCCAAGGAAGGCCTAGCAGTGGATCCAGACAAGAATAAAACTATCATGGAGTGGCCAACTCCTAGGAATCTAAATGAGGTCAGATCATTCATGGGATTAATAGGTTATTATAGGAGGTTAATTGGGAACTTATCATGGATTAAATATCTTATTACATCATTACAGAGAAAAGGATAGATTTTTTAATGGAGAGAGGAATGTGCAACCAATTTTGAGCAGTTGAAGAAGTTGCTTACAAATTCTCTCATCTTGAGGATTGCAGATCTAGATGAAGAATTTTTAGTTTGTACAAATTCTTACAAGAGAGGACTTTGTAGAGTCTTGATGTAGGAGGGACAGGGGGTATGTTATGAGTCAAGGAAACTGAATGAGCATGAGCCGAACTACGTGACTCATGATCTTGAGTTGGTAGCTATTATTCATGCGTCAAAGATTCAGAGGCATTATCTTCTTGGTAGGAAATTTATTTTGATGAGTGACCATAGTGGACTGAAGTATTTATTTAACCAACCTAATTTGAAATTTAGCCATGCTAGATGGTTGGCCACCCTTAGTGAATTTGACTTTGAAATCAAGTACATCAAAGGTAAGGCGAACATGGTTGCAAATGCTCCTAGCAGAAGAGTGCAGGTAAATCATATTGTAGTTGTCAGTTCTTATGGGACATATTTGGAAGCATGGATCTTGCAAGAAGGGCAACAGGATGATAGGTCCCAACATCTAAAGCACAATTTGTAGTAACAGGGTGAGAGGGATGAGGAGTATCATCTCATGGCAGATAGTTTGGTCAGATTTAAGAACAAGACCTATGTGTCAGATGACATTGAGTACTGAGTTGAAGAAGTTTATCTTGACGGAGTTTCATGTCAATACATATTCATGTCACCTAGGATACCAAAAGACATTAAGAATTGTTAAGAAGTTCTATCATTGGCTAAACTTGAAGAAGGAAGCTGTTGAGTTTCTTGCTAAATGTTTGGACGGTTCACAGGTGAAAGAAGAATGTAAGCACCCAGTTGGTTTGTTGCAACTTATTTCAATTTCAGAATGGAAATGGAATGTCATTTCCATGGACTTCATTACAGGTTTTTTGAGGATGTCGAAGCAGCATGATTCCATCATGGTTGTGGTTGATAGGCTGAGTAAGGTAGCTCACTTCATTACAGTGAGGTCTACAAGTTCACCTAGTGAGGTAGCTCGGATCTTCATCAAGGATATAGTGAGATTGCACAGTGTTTCTAAGAATATAATATTAGACAAAGATGCCAAGTTTGCTTCCAGGTTTTGGAAGGTGTTGTTTGTAGGCTTGGGGATAGAGTTGGATTTCAGTATAACTTATCATCCACAGATAGATGGGAAGACAAAGAAGGTCAACCAAATTCTAGAGGATATGTTGAGGATTTATGTTATGCATCAGTAGAGGAGGTGGTAGGAGTATCTTCCACTAATGGAGTTTGCATACAACAATGGATATCAAGAATACTTGGGGATGAGTGCATTTGAGGATCTCTATGGGCGAAGTTCTAACATTCCTATCAGCCGGAGTTATTCAGTGAACAGGGCGCTAATTGGACTAGATATGTTGGCAGAGATGGAACAGGAAACACAGGCTATTAAGAGGAATCTGAAGGCAGCATAGGACAACTAGAAGAGTTATGTATATCAACATAGTGCATTCAAGGAGTTTTAGGTTGGGAAGCATGTCTACTTTCACATCAAGCCCAAGAGGAGATCCTTGAGGATTGGATCATGTGCCAAGTTGGCACCTCAATATTATGATCCTTGAGAAGATTGGACCAATGGCCTATAGATTTGCACTGTCGTCGACAGTGAAAAACCATGATGTTTTCCATGTCTCATTTCTTAAGAGATATGTGAAGGATGTTAATCATGTGATTGATTGGTATTTATTGCAGGAGGAACTAGAGGGAGAGTTCCAGCTAGAGCCATAGTGCATTCTGCAACGTAAATAACTCATGCTCTGGAACTGAGCAATAGAGCAAGTTAAAATGCAGTGGAAGCACTTTGGACTCGATGAAGCTACATGGGAGATGGTTGATAAAAATCAGGCATTGTACCCTTCATTATTTACCAGTTGAGACAAATGCGTTTTGGTGTATATATATATATATATATATATATATATATATATATATATATATATATGGTTGTCATTGTAAATATCGCAATGAGTTGTGTTATAGAGCTCCAAAAAGTGGTATGTTTATTTGCTTTTCAGTAGGATGTCATTGTAAATATTGCATCAAGCTATGTTATAATGCTCCATGGGCAGTGTGTTTTGGTTTTTAGTGGTGTTTTTTGTCATAGCTATCATAGAACACCGAGGACGGTGTTCCCCCAAGGGGGAGGGATTTGTAACAACCCTAGGTTAACGTTTCATGTAATAAAGGATAATACATGCAAAAATAATAAGACCAAGGTCATGGGACATGTATTCTAAGTTGAATGTTGGGAAAGAACTATAGTGGGATCACTTGTATTTATTATGGCTAAGGAAAGTGGAAAAGGCATTGGAAAAGACAAAGAGGCATTAATTGACATTTAGTTATGAAAATAAATAAAATTAGGAGAAAAGGAAGGTGAAGAGACACAAATTTTTATGAGAAGAAAATTAGAGGAAAAATGAAGAAAATAGAGGCATCAATGATAAAAAGGTTTCAAAGAAGAAATTACTATCCTTTTGACAGTTTTGGTTTGGAGGTATTGTTCACACTCTCTCTCTCATACACTCTTACACACTTAGAGAATTCTTGGAGCACTTTGGCAATCATTTGGATTGGGAAAAGGCAATGAAGCAAGCGAAACAAGGAAAAGGACAAGCAAAGGAAGGTTGGATCAACAACTTCAACATGAGGATTTTGCAGGTAATAGGTTACATTTCCAAGCTAATTTGTGAATGCATGGTACATGCATTTGTGTATTTGGTTCATTTGTTTTCATTGGCATGGGTTTTTCCTGGTTTGATAGTGGTTTCAACCTTTCCTTGCCATTTCCTAGATAGCCATGGTGTGATGGGATTAGTTATTAGCTAAGCTTTAGATTGTCGAAAGGTTCCAGATCCAGGTGATGTGGTCTTAGGAAATTTTCCAAGGGTTAGGGGTGGAGATGGGTTTCTCTAGGAATCCCTCAACAGGTGGGTGGAGACAGGAAAATTCCTCAAGGGATGGTGAAGGAATTCTAAGGCATCCAAGCTTGGCTTGGTTTTGTGATCTCGATACCGGTTTAGGTGAGATCACGACAACTTGAGGGTGGAGGTAGTTTAAACTCCAGAGGCCTTGGTTGTTTATGTCTTGATTTATCCCATAATATCCCACATTCATGCTTGGAATATGGCATGAGGGTGATTGGATGAAAGAAAGATTTGGTTCAACCCATTCTATGGTTGAATGGTATGTGGAAGTCCCTGACTTGGTTGTCTTATGCATATGTTAATACAAGTTATTTTCCTTGTTATGATTTATGAACATATATGTTGGTTATTCAGTGATCTTATAGAATTTTTTTCATGGTTTCTATTCTGGTTATATGTTGGTTATAAGCATGGTTCTATGTTATGTTCTAGCTATGGATTTTGTTCATGAACTGATAACTATCTTAATGGTTGATGAACGCATGGGCTAACAAGCGTTATTTCAGCTATTATGAGAGGGAATTAGACAATCTTGATGATTCTCAAATGAAATTCAAACTCTCATGACCATATATGCATTCATAACTTGTAGCTCCCAAGTTTTCCATATGTTTGACGACATCTTTGTCATGGTTAGACATGACTAGGTCAAGTTCTTGTTCAATTTCTGAATGATTAGAATTGTTATCACCTTAGTTATGCTTCTAGAAATGTATATGATGTTCTAGGCAAGGGTTTGGCTACTAGCCTGAAAAAGTGGCTCAGATCTTGGAATCACATGCACATAAATACAGTTTTGGGGTCATAATCACATGGAGAAAGGCTTGTGAGTGTGATTGGAGGCTCACAACCACATGTAGGCAATTTCAAGGGTGTGATTATAGGTTCGCATCAAAGAAAAAGAGTTCCAGCTCAAGGATTGGTCACATAGGGTGGTTGTTTAGCTCCTGGGTGGTTTGTAGTCCTTGAGAAAGGTCAGAAAGGTTTCAGTTTGTAGGTCCCACTTCCTTAACTAGAAATTGGAGGTCGGGTCATGTCATAGTAACTCTCAGCTCATGTTTACCCTGAAAATAATTTTAAATTGGTTAAATGTGGGGTGGAGTGGTTAGAATTCCTATATTTTAGAAGTTCTACTAGGTCCGATGTATTGTTTTTCTTCAAGGAAACACTTTCCTCTTTCATCATTACTTTCCACTCTTCATTGTTGATATCATTTGTAGATTTTTATAACAAGAAGGTTCTCCAACATCAACAACCAAAGCAATAGATGAAACACATTTGATATAACATTTTGGAGCATTTCTCTCCCATGTAGGTCTTCTCGATATAGGTTTTAGAATTTTAACACTTTCCTCAATGTATTCAACATCTATAACTTCTTTATCTCAAGAATGTTCTTCTTGATTCCATGTATTTGTAGATGATTCAGTCTCAAACCAAATTTCTTGATTTGGTGTCAGTTCTTGTACCTATTCCTATTAATTTTTTGCATGACTTGACCTAAATAAGATAAGATTCATCAAATATCACATCTCTACTGATGATGATTTTGGGGGTAATAGGATCCTACAACTTATATCTTTTATCAACACCATCATAACCAATAAAGAGGTATTTCTTCAATTTAGCATCTAACTTAGAACATTGATTCTTAGGAATAAAAGCATATGCATCACAACTAAAAATCTTTAAATTCGAATAATCACATGGATGCCATGTCTATAGCTCTTTAGGAATTTTGTATTTTATTGCAATAGATGGTGATCAATTCACCAAATAACAAGCAATATTTATTTCTTCTAACAACTTTGTGTTTAACCAAATCCTATAGATGGTAACCAAACTCACCACATGGGGCCTTCACTAGGGGAATTATACCATACCACGTGAGTTCATATTGGGGGATATATATTGAGGAAAAAAATCAAATAATATATTGAGCATATAATATGGGGTAAAGGGTTTTTATATGTTGTATATAAAAAAAAAAGAGCTCAAAGTTAACGAAAAAATATAAAGGGGTATAAAAAATGTTAATGTAAAAATGGATACCTACAATATCTAGTAAAAATAGAGGTTTTTTTAATTGAGAAGGTGTATTGGGTTCGTATTTGTAGGGAATTAAATATAGTGATTTTTAGAGGTATTTTCTAATATGTAATCAAATTAAGGATATTATTTAATATGCCACAAACACATGTGTTATATCATAGGTTCATTGAATTAAGCCCTCATGACTCACCATCTGCATATCCCAAAAAAATACATTTCATGGATTTATCATCTAAGTTGGTTATATGCTATTTGATAATATGCACAAATGCTTCACATCCAAAAAATTTCAAGTGAGAATAGTTTACCTTCATACTAGTCCAAACTCATTTAATAATGCCAGCATTGAAGGCTATACTAGGTGATTGAGTGATAAGGTAGTAAGATGTCATTATTGCCCCTACACAAAAATGTTTTTTCAATCCATAATTTCTCATGCTTCTCACCTTATCCATGATAGCGCAATTAATCCTTTCCGCTTTAACATTTTGTTGAGGAGTACCAAATCTAGTATTATCATTCTTTATGCCTAACCTATCACAATAATCCTTGAATACATTGGGGAAACACTCTCCACCATTATCTAATGTCAACCACTTGAATAGTTTGTTGCTCTCTCTTTCAACAACAACATGAAATTTATGAAATATCTCAAACCTATCACCTTTGCTTTTCATGAAGTAGGCCCTCACCTTCATGGATGCATCATTTATGAATGTGCAAAGTATGAATCTCCTCCTAAAGACTTAACATTGATTGGCCCAAACACACGTGAGTGTGCCAATTCTAATATATTTGTTTTCCTTTCATGGCCACCTCTCATAAATGAAACTCCTTGTTTCCTACCATATATACAATGCTCACAAAGGTCAAGTTCATACAATTTCAAACTCAGAAGAAAATGTTTCGCCAACAAGGATTCGTAGGATCTTTTTTCCCATTTACCCAAGTACTTATGCCATAAATTCATTGTGTCTTATTCTTTTGCAACAACAACCAGATTAAATATTTTTGTTGTTCCCTCAATGTATGTATGGTTCTTACGATGAGTCCTCTAGTTATAATCAACATCACTTCACTAATTTTCCATCCCACGTTTCCAAAGCATGAGGAGTAACCTTCATCGTCCAATCATCCCACAAATAAACTCACATGGATCTCTAGAAGATGACTAGATTATTTTAGCAATATATCATGTCCATCTTTCATCTTGATTCAAACTTCTCGCACTCCAATTATGTTACATATGTGATTGTTTCCCAAATGTACTCCACCACAATCATTGGTTTCAAATGCAAGAAAATTATGTTTTCATGAAGTTACATGATGAGATGCCCCATAGTCAAGGATTCAATCAATATTATTGCTAGAAGTATATAAGCATGCTTCTTCTACTAAAATAGTAAATAAAACTTCACCATCTAAATCTACAACAATGGTTTGAATTTCATTTGGGCTACTTCATTTATGATTTGTTCTGGTTGATTTTTGCTCCTTTTATTCCCTCTTCCAAACCCAATGCTCTCTTTCCATGTTTCATAGTTTTACATAATCAAATCAAGTATATCTCTTATTTATTTCAATCTACCTCTTGAGCTTGAATGCTCTTGTCTGTTACATTCATTTTCCCTTCAATCATCAACTAAGTTTAAATCTTATCCTCCCTACATTTTCATGATTGATTTGTAACAAATCCTCATTCATTAAAATATTAAAAATGTCATCAAAATTTAGTGTCCTTGCAAGTTTTTAAGTGCTAGTAGATACTATAGAATCCTTACAGTTGTTTGGAATGGAGAACAAAAGTACTAAGGCTTTAATTTCATCATCGTGAACAATTTTGAGAAAGAACAATATAAACTTTGAAACGGGAACTATAAACTCAAAACGGGAACTCTGGCAAAAAAACCCCATAAAAACATCAAAAACAATGCTAAAAACGAAAAGAGTTGATGTTGGAATAACACTATTTTCAACATGTTTTAAAAATGGCGGTAAAAACCAATTTTTTGTGCAAAAATTGTCCAAAAAACACCCTTAAAACAAAAAGTGTTGATGCTGGGATAACATTTTTTTTTTTTAAAGAGTAAAATTTCAACATTTTGAAATAATGGCGTAAAATATTTTATCATGACCCCGAAAAACATTAAAATTTAAAAAAAATAATGAAATAATAAAATAAAATAAAACAATGAAAAAACAAAAAATAAAAATAAAATAAAAATAAAAAATAACAAAACATAAATTAAAATATATACTAAAAAAAACAACAAATATATTAAAAAACACAAAAAAAAATCAAACATAAAAAAAAAAAATCAATCATAAAAATGAAAAAAAAAAAAACAAAAACAAAACAAAATTAACGATAGGAATTAAAAAACAAAAAAAAAAAATTATAAAAAAATAAATAGTAAAAAAAACATATTAAAAAAAAAAAAAATCTTGTAAAGCATAAAAAATTTTTGGCAAAAGAAAAAAAAACAAAAATATGGAACAAAATAATATACATACATATATATATATATATATATATAGGTAAAAATAGAAAAATTTAAAAAACATGAACAAAAAACTAAAAAAAAAAAAAATTAAAATCAAACTAGATTTAAAAAAAAAAAAAATAGAAAATTAACAAAAAAAATAGAAATTAAAAACTACTAAAATTAAGATTAAAATGTTTATTACTTAAAAAAATATATATACATAAAAATGAGAAAAAAAAAACAAAAAATGTTTCAAAAAAAATTTATTTCATAGACCATAAAAAATTTATTAAATTTTTTTAATTAAAAAACATATTAAAAAAGTTAACCTTTTTTAAAAAAATATATATATATATATATATATATATATATATATATATATTTTTTTTTTTTTAATTTTAAAAAATTATTTAATAAAAAACAAAATTACAAAAATTATTAATTATATATATATATATATATATATATATATATATATATATATATATATTTAACGTTATTTTTTTTCAAAAAAAAAAAATCCCCATGGCCCCTCTGCTCGCCCGCCACCCGTGGTGGTGCGGCACTGGGCGGAGAATTGCCCCTCTGCCTGCCCGCCGCCCATGTTGGCGCGACCCTAGGCAGAGGGTCTACGTGTAGGCCCTCTGCCCAGGGCCACGCCACCACGGGCAGTGGGTGGGCAGAGGGGCCACTTTTTTTTTTTCTCTCTCTTTTTTTTTTTTTTTTTGTAAATAAAAAAAGAATACGTTAAGACAAAAATCAAAATTTTTTAATAATATTTTTAAATTTTAAATGTTTTAATTATTAATAAAAAATAAAATTGTTTAATTTCTTTTTAATTAAAAAAAATTGTTTAAAAAATTGTGTTTAATTTTTTCTTAATAATAATTTTTATAAATAAAAAAATGGTTTAAATTTTTTAATATTTAAAAAAATAAATAAATTTTTTAATATTTAATTTTTTGTTTTTAAATAAAAAATATAAGCTTAATAAAAAAGTAGTTGTTGTTTTTGTTTGTTTGTTTGTTTGTTTGCTTGTTTGTTTGTTTGTTTGTTTTTTTGTTTTTGTTTTTAATTAAAAATACATATTTCTTTAAAACTTTAAATGCTTTTAATATTAATTTTACTAGTTTATTATTATTATTTTTTGGTTAATTTTCTATTTTTTGAAATCTAGTTAGTTAGTTAGTTAGTTTTTTTTTTTTTTTTTTCAAATTCTTTTATGGTTTATGAGATAATTTATTTATTTCTTTTAACATTTTTCTTCTTCTTTTTTTTTTTTTTTTTTTTTAATGTATATTTTTATATTTGTTTTTTTTTAAATAATCAACATTTAAAAAATAAAAATAAAACAACTTGAAAATGCATTAAGTAATCATAATTTAAAAAAAAAAATTGGACATAATAAATTTTAGAGTGTGAAAAATAAGTCCTCTAAAAAGAAGGTATGCTGCATAAACACGTTGCATCAACAATCAGCATGAAAATCACTAACATTTAAAAACAAATATTTATATTTGATATATAAGAAAATTTAAAGTATAAAAGATATGCTCCCCAAAAAAAGAATTGTATTCTGCATTACCACTTTTCAAAATCGAGTTACGTTTTTACTTCCCCTACGAAACGGGTAATTGTATCAGTTATTTTTAGTGTCAAAAACTATACTATAAAAAAACTGTGTGTGTTCTGCATCGCCCCTTTTCAAAATCGGGTCAATTTTTTTCCATCTCTACGAAACGGGTAACAGTATCAGTTCCCGTTTCAAAGTTTACATTGTTAAAAGCAAGTTGAATGGTAAACATGTTAAATTCATTCAAATAATCTATAACTAAAAACCCTATTTGATCATGATTGGATCATTATATTATTTCTCATACATCTTTATGCTTTAGAAGTGGAAAAAAAGTTGATGAATAAACTCACAGGACCATTTTTATCAACAAGTCCAAATTTGACAAATCACGGCTTACAACCTTCTAGAAGAATTTTGACACATTAAATGGTGTTTTTTTGGGGTAAAACATTAATTCTTAAGAGTTTCACCCCCTAGAATTATTCTGTACTTAGATACTCTTTGAACAATGAAAACATCACCTCAACCATAGTTCATATGCAAATGTTATGCCACCAAAAATTTGACCTTCTTATTTTAACCACCATGGTTCAAGAAGATACCACGTTAGCCCCAATTATTCATGGAAAAGGGGATAGCCACGTGATAATGATGAATAAGACTAGAAAAGTGAATATTGTAATTCTAATTTAGAGTTTAGGGAGTCAAACTTAACCACTGGTAGATTATCAAGTTGTGTTATAACCGAGCCACTAGGAGGAAAAGTTGTTCCATTCTATTTAAGAGCATTTTTATTCCATAAATGAGTAGAGTCACAACGAGTGGATAGAGAGGGAAAATAGATCGGGTTTGTGCATTATAATATCCCATGGGCCACAAGTCTTGCTCCTTTTTACTTACATCTATTTCCATTTAAAGAAATATAGTACATCAATATCTTGTGCTTATATAGTCATGACTAATTATATTTGTGTTTTTTCTCTATTTTTTGCATTTTCTATATTGCATGCATAAAAAAGTGATTAGAAAATCTATAAATATTGGGAAAAATTTACCTTCATAGTATAGATTTCAGATTTACAAATAAATTTTAGTAAATATGTTGTGACAAAATATCTAGTGGAATATCCAAAACAATTTATGGATCATATTGGTATCATAGAAAGTTTATTTGGGTATATTGGTGGGAGGTGTAACATATCCATATTGATTAAGAAAGAAGTCATAAAACCATAGCCATGGTAAATTAATATGTTAATAACTCTCAAAATTCCATAGAAGAGAGGTTTGTGTGACTAGAAGCATTGGTCATAGATAAAACAAAATGTTAGCCTCTTCATGGCAGCCCTGATTAATAAGAGTAGCCTATTTGGAGAATATGGGGTTGTCATGTAAAGGTTAAATTACAGGGGAGATCGACAGATCAAGATGAACTAAGGAGGGAGTCTAAGAAAGAACACGAAAAGGATCAACCCAATTCAAGTGTTGTGAACCATTCACAGTCCCTATTTGAGATGGAAGCGAAGGTTGAGATTAAGCCATATCAAGGTTAGATTGAATCCTTGAAGTTAAATCATTGGTTTTAGTAGTTAGAATTTTATTTTAGTGTTCACCATATAGAGGAAGAATATAAATTTTGTTTGTTGATCTAAGACTACAGGGTCATGCCTTGACCTGGTGGGAAAGCGCATGGAAACCATAAGGTTAGAGGGAGATCCTCCAATGACTAAGTGGGAGAATTTTAAAAATCTCATAGAGTCACAATTTTACCTTATCAGATATGTAAAGGACCAATGGAAACAATGGCATTACTTCAGGAAGAGACAAGGGTAGCACATAATTTGGAAAGACGTTCATAATGTTGGGTATCCCCCCAAAAAGAACCTAGACATACTCTTTAAGTATCCAAGGGGTCTACATAGCCATTTGCAGGAGAAAGTGATGTTATTTAAACCTAAAACTTTGGATACGACCACTTCACAGGCACAATACCTAGAGAACAAAGACATGAAGGGAAATGAAATGGGTCAAAGAAGAAGGAGCACCAAGAAGTTTACAAGGAGGGGAAGAATAAATGTAAAGGGGGAAACATAAAAAGACAAAAACCACAACACACCAATGCAAATATCCCAATAATTATTGCAACCATTGTAATATTGATGGGGAAAGATTGGCTATGGGCTTCATTTATGAGTTTATGGATCAAGCAAAGGAGAAAATAAAGGCAACATACAAGGATAGAGTGGTTAAGTATGGCCCCATTTGGGAAATCACTAATCAAATATGGAACAATCAAATCCATCACCCTATACATGCAGCTGGTTTTTTTTTGAACCCAAGGTATCATTATAAAGCTCTGGAGGTAGAAGCTTTGACACGGGAGGTTAGAGATGGATTGATAGAGTGCCCTGAGTGCATGCTCCCTAAGGAGAGTGACTAGTTGGAGATACACCAACAAATCACTTGTTTTAGTAGAGCCATAGGTACCTTTGGAAAGAACCTAGTAAGGATTGCAAGGGAGGCAAATGAGCCAGGTAAACAAGTTCAATTTTCAAATTCTTATTTTGATAAATTATTTATAACTTTATAATTTGAAATTTGGATATAATTTGTTGATATAACTCATTACACAGCTATGTTTTTTGCAACACAATGGTGGGAGTCATTTGGTATCCATTTTCCTCAATTGCAGAAGTTTGCAATCTGTATTTTGAGTCAAACTTGCAGTGCTTCGGGGTGTGAGCGCAATTGATTTGTGTTTGAGAGGATTCACACTAAGAAGAAAATTGTTTGGAACAAAAACCGTTAAATGATCTTGTCTATGTCCAATACAACCTCTAGCTAAGACACAACCAATTTCTAAATAAAATACCTGATACAGATCCCATTGTGTTGGAAGATATTGATCCAACATCATATTGGGTAGTGGAAATTCAACCAGTAGAGTTTGACCCTAATGAGGATATTGGTCTTGATTTGTATTTAGAGATGGAGGCATTGTTGGAACATAATGTTCAATTAAATGCAGATCCACTAGTACCAAGCCCAGCCCCAAGTCCTCCAGTTGCAGAAACTTCCTCTACTCAACCACAACGCAAGCGCATAGCTCGTCTATCCCAGCATGCAGTTGTTCCGTGTGTGCCTGCTAGTGCTACTACTTCTACAGTTTCATTTGAAGATCTTGATGAGGACAAGGAGCCATGGATTTACCTGGTTGACTCTAATTTAGATTCTGAGCCAAATGATGTTGGCTTCTCTAGCATTAGTGACTAGTGACTGGTGATTTTTTGTTGTAGAGGTCATTTAGAGCCTCCTTGGTTATGCGTTTTTATTATGATCTCTATATATTACATGTATTGAACAGTGCACTGGGTGCCATTTTGATATAATAGATATATTCATGAGCATACTTTGATCATATGTTGTTTTCTCTTTATATTCTAATGCTTTGAGTTTGGAAACATGAATGAAAATCTTTCAAATTATGTGTTTTCATAAAAAAATTATATTTATGTATTTTTTACAAATACCGAGTCATTGAAATCAACTAGGTCGAGTCGATACTAAGTCAAAGTCGAAGTCGGGGTCGACCCTTGGCTGGTTCAGAGTTTTAAAACTATGCTCTTGACATATTTGAATGTTTCATAATGATTGAATAAGTATAAGTCTCTTTTAAGGTAAAAGAACTAATTGGAAGCCTACCCCATCTCAAGATCTCATAATTGTGGGAACCCCTAATCATCATGTCCCCTAACTCTAGTTTGAACTCCTCCAATGGTAACTCTTGTGAAGAATTGAGCTAGTCCTCCTTCTCCTACCATTGTCTCCAAAGCTTGGTCTCATCCATAGGATTCGAATAATTGACCACCTTGATTGCTCCCAAATTAGTTGTGAAAATTTGTTGAGTGCAAAGATTATATTTATCACTCAAATGAGGCATATGTTGCCAGGCTTCATCCTGAAACAAAGCCATCTCTCCTTATTTAATTTCCTAGAAATCATGTTTGCACACCACATCTCTAATTCCCTATGCCCACATCCATAAGCTAGAGCCTCCAATTATTTAATTATATCGTAATCGTTCCTCCTATGATCTCAAGAGTATATATTTAAGCAATCACATTTGTTTCCGTAATTCATGTCCTCCTTTCACACAAATCCACCATAATTTTTCTCCAAATGCCACGCTAAGAATTTTAGGGTCCTATAATCCCAATCCTCCTAACAATTTAGGATCACCAACTTCTCCCACCCCACTAACAACTAGTGCTTAGCCTTGTTTGAGCCTCTCGAAAGAAATTCATGCCATAATGATATGAGTTTGCTGCAAACTACTTTCAGAATTAGCATAACTAACATTTGATGTATGGGGATAGCTTGCAATATTGATTTAGTAAGTATCAACCAACCAACAAAATTGAGAGCATGAAAAGTCCAATTATTAATCGTGGTGGACATTTTTGTTAATAAATCATGCCAACAAGAGATATGATTCAGATATAAGACTAGCGGAACTCCGAGATACATTGAGGGAAGTTGAGTTGAGCTATATTAAATTCCAAAACATGTGTTAAATGGAATTGAATTAGATATTTACAATTAAAGAATAAAATGTTGGTCATCTCTTTATTGATAAGAGTTCTTGAGGTTGCCATAAAATCCCGCAATACTTTCTGAATACCTTTAATTTATCTAAGAGTAGGAGGGCCAAACAAACAAACATCATCAACGAATTTTTGATGGCAAACTGGAATATCATCACCAAACAAACGTGAACCATTAATGGAACCATATAAATATGATTTCAAGAATAATATCCCGAGACCTTCCATATCCAAGATAAATAAGAAGGGTGACAAGGGGTCACCTTGCTACAAGCCACGTGCTGATTTAAAAGTATAAGACGAAGAACCATTGATGAGGATAGAGAAAAAAGGGGATGAAATAAGAGACCAAATTGAAGAGATCCATTGCCATGAAAAACCAAAAGCATCCAAAACTCGTAACAGATAATCCAAGTTGATTCTATCATAGGCATTATACATATCCAATTTGATCAACATACCTTGTTTCTTCGATGTCTTCCAAGAATGAATAATTTCCCGAGTTGTAATAATACCATCTGAGATTTGTCTACCCTCCACAAAACCCATCTACTCCGCCGTAATAGGAGTCGATAATAATGGCTTCAAATGTTTAACAATAACAGTGGATATCGCCTTGTAGATAACATTACATAATGCTATAGGTTGAAATCCATTGGGGTCCTTTGAATGATCAACTTTAAGTATCAATGTAAGAAAGATAACATTTAGGCCCGCCCATAGCAATTGAGTTTAATGGGACCCCTCCAAAAGCTCATTAATCTCGTGACCTAAAAAATCCCAACACACTTTATAAAAGTCAAAAGTAAATTTGTCAGGTCTCGACGATTTATTATGTGGCATTTCCATCACCACCGCCTCGACCTCATGGAAAGAGATAGGTCTCATTAACATCATGTTTTTCTCTTTATTAATAATCTTAGCAAAACATTCTAAATTATATTGATGTCTAATTACCAATTATAAGAGGGCCCAGATAGAATACTTCTATGATAATCCACAAATTCATGTTCTATATTGAAATGCAGAAGTTTTCGAGCACCATCTTTACCTATGAGGGAAAATTTCCTATTGTTGTGACGATGCTACAACATTGAATTATGAAAAAAAAAAAAATTTGACCCCCCCTGCTTTCTAAGAATTTCTTCTAGTTGCGTGAATTGTTCCAATTGATGTAGAGTAATACCCTCCTCAACCATTAGCTTTGAAGTTCTTCCTTCCAAAATCATATGTTGTTGCATCCCTTGCATCTAAGATTATAATTTTAAGTTCTCTTCAAAAATGTTCCTAAATTATTGTTTATTCCATAATTTGATTTGACCTTTCAACTCTTAAAGATTCAATGGAAACACACGCAATTTATTCCTACCTGTCAATGTTAACACCTCCCACCAACTTCTTAGTTTTTCCACAAAATTTGGCACCTACAACCAAAATATTTCAGAACAAAATGGTTTATTCCTTGGTGCTTATTTCAAGTCCAATTCTAACTAGACCGACCAATGATCTGACCCAAGACTTCCTTAGAGATAAAAAACCGATCCAAACGACTAGCCACTTGGTGTATACCACCTCTTCTATAGGTCCAAGTATAGGTTCCATTAATGGTAGGTATGCCCACTAACTTTAGTCACTCAATGAATCCATTAAAGGAGACTGAGTCAAAGTATAGATTGTGAAGCCCCCCTTTCTTCTCTGTTAGATTAAAATCCCCACTTAATATCCACAATGAATCTCTGATATACCTTTTATGAAACAAAATATTCCCAAGGATTGGATTTTTTTCTAGATATAGGTGGACAATACACCACTATCAAAGCTACTAACTCCTTTGTCCCAAGGTATCGAAATCGACTTGTCATAATTCGAGGGCTTTCCAACCAATCTTGAAAAACAACTTCTAAAGGATTCCATAAAATTGCCAACCCTCTCGCACTGCCTTGAGCATCTAGATCCATAACCTGGCAACCTTTCCAACAACTATCACTAATTTTGAACATCTTATCCCAAGAAAGTTTAGTTTCTCGAAAATAACTATAGTTGACTTCTCATTCTTAATCATATCCCTAAGATAACGCTACTTCCCTTTGTTGTTTAAGCCCCGCATATTCCATGTGATAATCTTAATTGTAAGGATTTTTGGGAACATGAGAAAAATGTTGGAAACACAGTTGCTTGTTCTAAGTTTAATAACTCGCCCCCAACATCTTGCAACAATTTTCACTTCAATTTCCTTCCCTTCCATTTAAAATCTTTGGTCAAGTTTTTAGTCAATAAATCTTTACTTTTTTCCTTCAAATCATATGCAGAGCAAAACCCATTTCTATTTGGAGAATTTTATCGTTGTTTAGTTTTCCAATCAATATATGATTGTGCATATTGCTCCCCTTGTTCCTTAGATAATTCTGTTAAATCTCTCTCCGCCCAATCATTTAGAAGTTCAACCAATATACTTTTTCTTGCCGAAAGAAATTCAAAAGTTTCATTTGTTAACAAGATTACTTTTTCAATTCATGGCAAATTGAAAAGTACTAATATACCATTTTAAATATTATTAATGTATATTTCAAAATATATTAATGACAAAGAAGACATTTTAATAGGATAATGTGATTCTTAGGCAAATCATTTCAATGCCTATGTCAAGTAAAATATTTAAATGTCAACTACATAGAGTATATATTATATATGGTGAAAAATACAAAACTATTTATTTTATATAAAACAATTCTAGTGTCACTATTCTACATTTTAGCCTTTTTATAATATATTTTTCAGTTAATTTTATCTCAAATCTAAAAAAGATTTGGTGGAATTGCAAGTTTAACCTATGTAGTCCACATAATGGAAGTGCCAAAGCCCATTTTCAAGGCATTGAATCTATTTATGTATTAAAAAAAAAAAAAAGATTTGAATCTATATCTACATTCAAAAATGCAATTTAAATAAGTGTAGTAAGACAATTTAGTACCTACCACTCAAGTTAGAAATTTATGTTTTGGAAAAATTTGGATAAAAGATTATAACCTACATTGACCAATGCTAAATTAATAGTGTTCAATAGGAAAATTGAATCCTATAGTCTTGCTTTGGTAGGAACTAATAAATTGAGATGTGAAGTGGATAAATTAATTGTTTTCTTAGGCACAAGGACTTGCATAAATTTTGTTGGGTATTAACCACTAGTAAGTCTACACATTTACAATTTTACTCCTTTATTCCTACATAAGTGCTAAGGAAAACATAAATAATGGTGGGAAGTAACTCTTGGAAGTATACTTATTTACATCTTATTTCTATCCATTGTTTATGTAAAAGCCTGCACAAATTATGGTGGGAGGTAAGTGATAGTAAGTATGAATTATTTTCAAGGATTTTACTGGATGATTCTCATAGTTAAGAATAAAAATCACTACCCAAATATTTAAAAATCGTACATGAATCCTGCAATCATATCCATAAATTGAGGCATAAAATATGGATGATTCTCATAGTTAATAATAAAAATCACTACCCAAATATTTAAAAATCGTACATGAATCCTAGAACCATATCCATAAATTGAGGCATAAAATGTGTAACGTAGTTATCCACATAGTGTTATATTATGCAAAGGCTATAATAAGGCCTTTAAATTATGGTTCAATCAAATTTTTGAAAGCCTTTAAGTTATAATCCAATCAAATGTTCGAAAGTTAATTTCTTCAATAATATTGAAAAATAAATATTTATTTTTCAAATTTAAACATTATAAATTGCATTGGTCAATGCTAAACTAATAGTGGTCAACAGACAAATCGATTGCTAGAATCGTGCCTTGGCTATGACAAATAATGAAAAATTATACATGATGTGTTTGTGTAACTAGTATAGATCCATCTTAACCAGGATGTATAAGTGTCGAGAAGGATAAAATATCTTGAAAGGTTTTCACCTCAAGGGATTCGATCCCTCTCACCACTTGGTAGATCTATAGTTAAGATGGATCTATACTGGTTTACATCACAATCATGACATCTTAGATTTTATATAATGCTATCATGATATGATAAAATCTATGTGGCATTATCCATCAAACATCATATGTTGGAAATTTATATAGTGACAACCATCACACATCAAAATTAATATGAAATAGCATATTTACAAACAATAAAATTTAGAAGTCCCTGAAATTCTTTTTAATCATATATTGAAATTCTTTAAAACCAACATCAAAAATTATTATAAAAGAAGTTATTCCTAAATATGAAACATACTACAACTAATATTGACTAGTACATTCAATGTTTAGTGAATAATGTCCATGTCAAAATTGACGTTGCACATTCAAAATTGAACGCATCTCTAGATGGATAAAGGAGTTGAAGGATCCCTAACTCTCTGAAAAGGAACTATACCAAAATGAATAATGGTGTTGCAACGTACTTTCATTTTCAAGAGAAGTGCAACATGCACATGCACATGTAGTGTTACATTGTTCTGAGTGATTATCATACTTTCCATGGATACAAATTGATGCACCTCCCAATAGATAGAGGACTTGAAGGACCCCAAGCTATGTTCAAAGAAACTATTACCAAAATAAATAATGGTCTTACAATGTACTTGTGTTTTGAAGAGTAGTGACAATCATACTTTCCATGGATACAAATTGAATGCACCTCCCAATAGATAGAGGATTGGAAGGATCCCAAGCTCTGTTCAAAGAAACTATTACCAAAATAAATAATGGTCTTACAATGTACTTGTGTTTTGAAGAGTAGTGGCAATTCCTCTTGTAGTGTTACTTTTTCTTAAGAGATAGTCAAGTTTTGTTATTCAGATTTTGTATACAAAACCCATCCACAAGAATAATCACAAAGAAAATATCATAGAATTTACGTGGTCAAATCTTGATGATTTGTAAAGGAAACCTCCTTGGGCAAAGAAAATAGGATTTTATTCTTTAGAAGAATTATTACATTCACGCTTTACATAGCCACAAAGCCTCATCATCTCTCTAAATGATAAAAAATGAACTAGCATTGTTACAACAACTTGATATATTTTGGTTCATGAAACTGAATAACCGCAACAACATTTACATTGGTAAAAAGTATCTTTTACTTTTTCCCTTACAATAATGTTGTCACATTTTAACAATCTCCTCCTTGACAATAATTTTCCTACTACCTTACCAATAACCAAGAGAAGCGATACAACGTTTCAAATTCTCTATCAACACTTGTTTTGTAAATATGTTTGCATAATTTTCTCGATTGTGAACCTCTCTAAGATATACTCCACCTTCATCTATAACATGTCTGAAAAATGGTACTTCATATCAAAATGTTTGGTATTGCTATAGTAAACTAGATTTGTAGTCTAATGTTGTGCACTTTGACTATCATAGAATGCAATTATGTTATTCTACACTCTCCCAACTTCACCTAGAAGCCCCTTCAACCAAATTGCCTCTTTGCAAGCATGTTAGACAAAAACGTATTTTTCCAATGTGATGGATAAAGCCATTTTTTCTTAAAGCTTTGACATCCAACTAATGGATCCTCTCGTAAGAGTAAATACATATACTGAAGTAGACCCCCTCTTGTCCAAATCACTAGCAAAGTCTAAGTCAGCATATCAACAGACGTAATATTTACGACCATTAAAGTGATAAAATAATTATTGGTGCCTCTAAGATATGAAAGCACCCATTTCAAAACAACTCAATGTTCCTTTCCCATATTTTCTATGAACCAATTGACAAAACTCATTGCACAAGAAATATTAGGTCTAGTATAAACCACCACATACATCATGCTTCCCATTGCATTTGCATACCGTACATGGGACATATACTCATTTTCTTCTTCATTACTAAGACATAGGCTGAAATAAAGCTTCAAATGGGAAGAAAAAGGAATACTAACCAATGTCACATTGTTATTCCGAACTTTTCAAGTATTGTTTCTAGATACTTCTGTTGTGAAAACCTCAACTTACTATTATTCTTGTTTTTGTGTATTTCAATGCCCAAGATTTTCTTTGCAACTCATAGATCCTTCATATCAAATGTCATAGCCATCAAAGTCGTCAACTTGTTGATTTATTTCATGCTTTTACTTACAAAAAGGATATCAACATATAACAACAAGATAATGAATATTCCATTCAAATTTTTAAAGAACACACAATGGTCATACTCACTTCTAGTCAATTTTGGCTCATCATGAAGGCATCAAACTTCTTGTACCATTTTCTATGCAATTGCTTCAAGCTATACAATGATTTCTTGAGCTTGAAAACTAAACTTTTTGTGATGTTTCACAAAACCTTTTGGTTGTTCCATATAAATCTCTTCATCCAAATCTCCGTTTAAGAATTTTGTTTTAACATCTAATTGTTCTAACTCCAAATCAAGCAAAGCAATTAGTGCCAACGCAATGCAAACAAAAACAAGTTTAACAACTAGTGAAAAAATTGATGAAAACATATCCCTTCCATCTATGAGTAACCTTTTGCAACCAATATGGCCTTATACCTTTCAATATTAACATCAAATCCTATTTTCAATTGGAAGACCGATTTGCATCCAACAACCATCTTGTAACAACCTCGTGTTAAAGATTCATGTAATAAAGGATAATAAAGGCAAAAGAATAAGACCAAGGTCATGTGACATGTATTCCAAGTAGAATGGCAAAGGAATTAGAAAAGGAAAAGAGGCATTAATTGGCATATAATTATGAAAATAAAGCAAAATAGTAGAAAAAGAAGGTGAAGAGACACAAATTTGCATGAGAAGGAAAATAGAGGAAAAATGAAGGAAAATGAAGAACTAGGTGCTAGCCTTTTGAAAGTTTTGGTTTGGATTTATTGTTAACTCTCTCTCTCTCCCATACACTCTTACACACTTAGAGCATTCGTGGAGCACTTTGGCAATCATTTAGATTGGGAAAGGAAGGAAGCAAGCAAAAGAACGAAAATAACAAGCAAAGGAAAAGAAAAGGAATGTTGGATCAACAGCTT
The DNA here is from genome assembly GCA_031772625.1 of Pinus tabuliformis. Taxonomy (NCBI): domain Eukaryota; kingdom Viridiplantae; phylum Streptophyta; class Pinopsida; order Pinales; family Pinaceae; genus Pinus; species Pinus tabuliformis. The sequence continues at coordinate 507,116,372 of CM062806.1, read as the reverse complement.
GAGAAAGAGGATTTTGCAAGTAACATGTTCCATGTGTGATTTACTAGCTAATTTGTGAATGCATGGTACATGCATTTGTGTATTTGGTTCATTTGTTGTCATTGGCATGGATATTTCCCAGTTTGGTAGTGGTTTCAACCTTATCTTTCCATTTCCTGGATAGTCATGGTGTGATGGGATTCATTATTGGTTAAGCTTTAAATTTATGAAATGTTAGAGATCCGGATGAGGTAGCCTCAGGAAAATCCCCAAGGGTTGGGGGTGGAGATGGTTTTCTCCGTGAAGTCCTCGACAAGTGGGTGGAGACAGGAAAATTCCTCAAGGGAGGGTGAAGGAATTTTGAGGCAACTAAGCTTGGTTTAACTTTGTGATCTCGGGATCGGTTTAAGTGAAATCACAGTAGCATGAAGGTGGAGGTGGTTTAACCTCTGGAGATCCTGGTTGTTTATGTCTTGATTTATTCCATGAGATCCCATATTCATGCTTAGAATATGGCATGATGATATTTGGCTGAAAGAATGATTTGGTTCAACCCAATCTATGGTTAGGTGGTACGTGGAAGTCCCTGACTTGGTTGGCTTAAGCATATGTTAATACAAGTTATTTTCCTTATTATGATTTATGAGCATATATGTTGGTTATTCAGTGATATTATGACATATTTTTCATGGTTTCTATTATGGTTATAAGTATGGTTCTATGTTCTTTTGTAGCTATGCTTTTGTTCATGAATTCATAAGAATCTAAATGGTTGATGAATGTATGGGATAACAAGTGTTATTGCAGCTATTATGAGAGGGAATTAGACATTCTTGATGATTCTCACATGAACTTCAGACTCTCATGATCAGATATGCATTCATAACTTGTAGCTCCTAAGTTTTCCATATGTTTGACGAAATGATTGTAATGTTTAGGTCAAGTTCATGTTCAAGTTTTGAATGATTAGCATTGTTAAAACCTCAGTTATGCTTCTAGAAACTTACAAGCAGTTATGGGCAAGGGTTTGGAGACTAGGCTAAAAGAGTGGCTCAGATCCCAAAACCATGGGCACAAAACTATAGTTTTTGGGTCATAACCATACGGAGCAAGGATTGTGAGGCGGTTGGAGGTTCACAACCATATGCAGGCAATGTCAAGGGTGTGGTTATAGGCCCAGGTCAGATAAAAGAGTTCCAACTTAGGGATTGGTAACTTGGGGGGATTGTTTATCTCATGGGTGGTCTGTAGCCCCTTAGGAAGGTCATAAAGGTTTTAGTTTGCAGGCCCCACATCCTTAACTAGAACTTGGAGGTTCGGTCATGTCATAGTAATTATCAGCTCATGTTTACCCTGATAAGTATGTTAAAGTGGATAAATGTGGGGTGGGGTGGTTACATATTGGTATCAGAGCTTCCAGGTTCAAACACTTGGACTAGATGAGGTAACTGCTTATTTTTATGCATGCATTTCAGTTAATGTAAGATCGTTATGCATGCATGTTGATCAATTCCTATCATGGTTATAGTTATTGTGCATGAGATTGTTGTATTCAGTTAGTGTTATCATGAATGACATATATATATATATATATATATATATATATATATATATATATATATATATATATATATATATCTATATATGTATATATGTATATATATATGTACATATATATATATATGCATACATATATATATATATATATATATATATACATATACATATATATATGTATACATATATATATATATATATATATATATATATATACATACATATATGTATATGTATATATATATATCTATGTATATATATATATATATATATATATATATGTATATATATATATATATATATATATATATATATATATATATATATATATGTATGTATGTATGTATACATATATCATGTTAATCTTTCATGATTTGTGAAGATGTGATAGCCTCCCTTGAACGTCATTAAGGTATGATTTTGATTATGTTTCTATTTGGTTTATCTAACATGACATGTTTGCAGGATGAACAAGATCAGATATTACAAGAAAAGTAGTGGATTACAGTTCACATGACTCTCCCTACATATCAATTGAGAAGCAAGGAGATTAGTATTCTCCTAACATAGAAAATACATTGAGGCATTTAAGAGTAGAGGTCAGATGTTCCAAGGTAGAAAATGATAGGTTGATTGAGGCATAAGAAAGACTTGCAAGGGCTCAGGAAAAACAGACATAGGATAATGCATATATTCTAGAGAGTCTTTCAGAATTGCAGAAAGAAGGTAAAATGGGGATCATATTTGGAGATAGGCAGGAGGAGAAGACAAATGGGTCATATAGTAGTAGGTCTTAGTGAGGAAACAGGCTGGATAGAGAGGACACGGCGAGAGGCGGCAGATCATTGGACACACCTAATAGGAGGACTAGTATGTATGGGTTTTATTCTAGTTCTTCATCCAAGAGACATCAGCATCATCACCGCCATCATCCTTATAGGAGGAGTGAGTATTTTCCATAGGAGTCCAAGAAAGTTAAGCCTCCTACATTTAATGGAGAGATGAAGAAATCAGAAGATGCAGAAGCATGGTTTCTTGGGATGAAGAAGTTCTTCTGATTGTATGAATATTGAGAGAACATGAAAGCCAAAATAGCCACCTTCAGTCTTAAAGGGAAAGCATACATCTAATGGGAATATGTGGAGAATTTCAGGGGCATTTGAGAGGAGGAACTGATTTAGGATGAGTTCAATAGACCTCTCTAGAGTAAGTACCTATCTAGGAGGTACTATGACAATAGAGATAAGGAGTTTTATGAATTGAAAATGGGTTCTATGATAGGTGATGAGTACACTGGAAATTTTTTGGAGTTGTTGAGGTATGTGCCTTACCTCAAGGAAGAGAAAGAAAAGATTCAAAGATTCATCAATGGGTTTCCAGTAGCATTTAGAGACTGGATTGAGATTGATGAGCGTTGGTCGCTAGAAGAAGCCATTAGGAAATTGAATGTTATGAGTAGTCGAAGCGCAAATCTGAGCCTAATTGTGATTTGAAGGGGAATGAGAAAGCTAAATAAAGTGGCCACCAAAGCGGGGAAGACTTCAGGATGCAAGTGAGAAGGAGCATGTGGCTCCTTCCAAGAATTTTAATGCAAAAGAGAAGAGACATGGACCTCATCTTGGAGAGAAACATAATAAAGGTAGTGGTAGATAATCGTTGTAGTGTTTGATTTGTGCAAAGATCATCACAAAAAGAATTTTCCATTGTACCAAGGTGGCAGGCCTCAAATCTACACTGATCAGGAGGCACAGACAGTTGGAGATGTTGGTCATCGTATTCCTTAGATCTATGCAACAATGGACAACAAGCAGGTTGATCATTAGACCTCCATTATTGAGATGGAAGGTAAGATTTGTGATCAAGTTGTTTCTATTTTTATTGACCCTGGATCTAACTATAGTTATATCAGTCCTGACTTGGTGGATAAGTGTTGCTTGAGTAAAAAAGTGCATCTACAATCTTGGTTGGTGTAGTTGTCTATAGGTACCAAGAGAAGATTTCATCATTGGGTGAGATCTTCTGCATTTGAGGTGAATGGTATGCCTACATTATCACATCTAAATGTGCTTCCTTTGGGTTCATAACATATAATTTTAGGATGGACTAGCTATTCATTCATATGACTAAAGTGGATTGTTATGACAAGGATATTGACTGCCTAGATGATAATGGAGAAAAGATCATTTTGTAGGGAAAGAAGAAGCCTACATCAGTGAGGATGGTTACAGTTATGCCAAGTAAGCATGGTTGTGGGAAGGGGTGTGTATTGTTTGCAGCTCATGTTTCCAGTGATAAGGGGATGGGTGTTGAGGATGATGAAGTCCTGAAGAGATATCCTATTTTACAACAGTTCCAGGATGTGTTTCCCGTAGAGATTTCAGAGTTACTGCCTTATAGGGAAGTGAATTTCTCTATTTAGTTGGTACTAAGAGTACCACTAACATCAAAGGCACCTTACAGGATGAGCACTCAAGAGTTGGTGGAATTGAAGTTGCATCTTAAGGAAATTCTTGACAAGGGATACATAAGGCCAAGTGTATCGCCTTGGGGTGCACCAATATTATTTATAAAGAAGAAAGATGGTACTCTCATATTGTGCATTGATTACAGGAAACTGAACAAGGTGACCATCAAGAACAAGTATCATTTTTTGAGGATTGATTATCCATTTGATATTTTGAAGGGAAAAAAAGTGTTCTCGAAGATTGATTTGAGATCACGATACCATCAAGTATACATTAAAGAAGAGGGCATCCACAAGACTGCATTTCATACTAGGTATGGGCATTATGAGTTTGTGGTAGTTATGTTTGGTCTTGCTAATGCTCCAACTACTTTCATGTGTTTGATAAACAATGTGTTGAATCTTTATTTGGACAAGTTTGAGATAGTGTTCATTGATGATATATTGATATATTATAAGAATGAGGAAGAGCATGTAGAGCACCTGGTAGCAGTGTTTATATTGTTGAGAGAGCATCAATTATATGCCAAGCTCAGCAAGTGTGGTTTATTTCAAATTGAAGTTCATTACTTGAGACATGTTGTTTCTAAGGAAGGCCTAGCAGTGGATCCAGACAAGAATAAAACTATCATGGAGTGGCCAACTCCTAGGAATCTAGATGAGGTCAGATCATTCATGGGATTAATAGGTTATTATAGGAGGTTAATTAGGAACTTCTCATGGATTACCTATCTTATTACATCATTAGAAATAAAAAGATAGATTTTTGAATGGAGAGAGGAATGTGCAGCCAATTTTGAGTAGTTGAAGAAGTTGCTTACAAATTCTCTCATCTTGAGGATTGCAGATCTAGATGAAGAATTTTTAGTTTGTACAAATTCTTACAAGGGAGGACTTTGTAGAGTCCTGATGTAGGAGGGACAGGGGGTATGTTATGAGTCAAGGAAACTGAATGAGCACGAGCAGAACTATGGGACTCATGATCTTGAGTTGGTAGCTATTATTCATGCCTTAAAGATGCAGAGGCATCATCTTCTTGGCAGGAAGCTTATTTTGATGAGTGACCATAGTGGACTGAAGTATTTATTTAACCAACCTAATCTGAAATTCAGGCACGCTAGATGGTTGGCCACCCTTACTGAATTTGAATTTAAAATAAAGTACATCAAAGGTAAGGAGAACATGGTTGCAAATACTCCTAGCAAAAGAGTGCAGGTAAATCATATTGCAGTTATCAGTTCTTATGGGACATATTTGGAAGCGTGGATCTTGCAGGAAGGGCAACAGGATGATAGGTAACAACATCTAAAGCACAATTTGTAGTAACAGGGTGAGAGGGATGAGGAGTATCATCTCATGTCAGATAGTTTGGTTAGATTTAAGAACATGATCTATGTGTCAGATGACATTGAGTATTGAGTTGAAGAAGTTTATCTTGATGGAGTTTCATGTCAATACATATTCAAGTCACCTAGGATACCAAAAGACATTAACAATTTTTAAGAAGTTCTATCATTGGCTGAACTTGAAGAAGGAAGCTGTTGAGTTTCTTGCTAAATGTTTGGACGGTTCACAGGTGAAAGAAGAATGTAAGCACCCAGTTGGTATATTGCAACTTATTTCAATTTCAGAATGGAAATGGAATGTCATTTCCATGGACTTCATTACAGGTTTTTTGAGGATGTCGAAGCAGCATGATTCCATCATGGTTGTGGTTGATAGGCTAAGTAAGGTAGCTCACTTCATTACAGTGAAGTCTACAAGTTCACCTAGTGAGGTATCTCAGATCTTCATCAAGGAGATAGTGAGATTGCCAAGTGTTTCTAAGAATATCATATTAGACAAAGATGCCAAGTTCGCTTCCAGGATTTGGAAGGAGTTGTTTGTAGGCTTGGGGATACAGTTGGATTTCAGTATAACTTATCATCCACAGATAGATGGGAAGACAAAGAAGGTCAACCAAATTCTAGAGGATATGTTGAGGATGTATGTTATGCATCAGTAGAGGAGGTGGTAGGAGTATCTTCCACAAGTGGAGTTTGCATACAACAATGGATATCAAGAATACTTGGGGATGAGTGCATTTGAGGATCTCTATGGGCGAAGTTGTAACATTCCTATCAGTGGGAGTTATCCAGTGAACAGGGTTCTAATTGGACCAGATATGTTGGCAGAGATGGAACAGGAAATGTAGGCTATTAAGAGGAATCCGAAGGCAGCATAGGACAACTAGAAGAGTTATGTATATCAACATAGTGCTTTCAAGGAGTTTTAGGTTGGGAAGCATGTGTACTTTCACATCAAGCCCAAGAGGAGATCCTTGAGGATTAAATCATGTGCCAAGTTGGCACCTCAGTATTGTGAGCCTTTTGAGATCCTTGAGAGGATTGGACCAATGGCCTATAGACTTGCACTGTCATCAACAATGAAAAACCATGATGTTTTCCATGTCTCATTTCTTAATAGATATGTGGAGGATGTTAATCATGTGATTGATTGGTATTTATTGCAAGAGGAACTAGAGGGAGAGTTCCAGCCAGAGCGACAGTGCATTCTACAACTTAAATAACTCATGCTCTGGAACTGAGCAATAGAGCAAGTTAAAATGCAGTGGAAGCACTTTGGACTCGATGAAGGGGAGATGGTTGATCAAAATCAGGAATTGTACCCTTCATTATTTACCGGTTGAGACAAATGAGTTTTGGTATATATATATATGGTTGTCATTGTAAATATGGCAATGAGTTGTGTTATAGAGCTCCAATAAGTGGTATGTTTATTTGCTTTTCAGTAGGATGTCATTGTAAATATTGCATCGAGCTATGTTATAATGCTCCATGGGCAGTGTGTTTTAGTTTTTAGTGGTGTTTTTTGCCATAGCTATCATAGAACACCGAGGACGGTGTCCCCCCAAGGGGGAGGGATTTGTAACAGCCCTAGGTTAAAGTTTCATGTAATAAAGGATAATACATGCAAAAATAATAAGACCAAGGTCATGGGACATGTATTCTAAGTTGAATGTTGGGAAAGAACTATAGGGGGGTCACTTGTAGTTTATTATGGCTAAGGAAAGTGGAAAAGGCATTGGAAAAGACAAAGAGGCATTAATTGACATTTAGTTATGAAAATAAACGAAAATAAGAGAAAAGGAAGGTGAAGAGACACATATTTTCATGAGAAGCAAATTAGAGGAAAAATGAAGAGAATAGAGGCATCAATGCTAAAAAGGCTTCAAAGAAGAAATTACTATCCTTTTGACAATTTTGGTTTGGAGCTATTGTTCACTCTTTCTCTCTCATACACTCTTACACACTTAGAGAATTCTTGGAGCACTTTGGCAATCATTTGGATTGGGAAAAGGCAAGGAAGCAAGTGAAACAAGGAAAAGGACAAGCAAAGGAAGGTTGGATCAAAAAATTCAACATGAGGATTTTGTAGGTAATAGGTTACATTTCCAAGCTAATTTTTGAATGCATGGTACATGCATTTGTGTATTTGGTTCATTTGTTTTCATTGGCATGGGTTTTTCTTGGTTTGATAGTGGTTTCAACCTTTCCTTGCCATTTCCTAGATATGCATGGTGTGATGGGATTAATTATTAGCTAAGCTTTATATTGTCGAAAGGTTTCAGATCCAGGTGATGTGGTCTTGGGAAATTTTCCAAGGGTTGGGGGTGGAGATGGGTTTCTCTGGGAATCCCTCAACAGGTGGGTGGAGATAGGAAAATTCCTGAATGGATGGTGAAGGAATTCTAAGGCATCCAATCTTGGTTTGGTTTTGTGATCTTAAAAACCGGTTTAGGTGAGATCACGATAGCTTGAGGGTGGAGGTGGTTTAAAATCCAGAGGCCTTGGTTGTTTATGTCTTGATTTATCCCATAATATCCCACATTCATGCTTGGAATATGGCACGAGGGTGATTGGCTAAAAGAAAGATTTGGTTCAACCCATTCTATGGTCGGGTAGTATGTGGAAGTCCTTGACTTGGTTGTCTTATGCATATGTTAATACAAGTTATTTTCGTTATTATTATTTATGAACATATATGTTGGTTATTCAGTGATCTTCTAGAAATTTTGTCATGGTTTCTATTCTGGTTATATGTTGGTTATAAGCATGGTTCTATGTTATGTTCTAGCTATGGATTTTGTTCATGAACTGATAAGTATCTTAATGGTTGATGAACGCATGGGCTAACAAGTGTTATTTCAGCTATTATGAGAGGGAATTAGACAATCTTGATGATTCTCAAATGAAATTCAAACTCTCATGACCATATATGCATTCATATCTTGTAGCTCCTAAGTTTTCCATATGTTTGACGAAATCTTTGACATGGTTAGACATGACTAGGTCAAGTTCTTGTTCAATTTCTGAATGATTAGAATTGATAGCACCTCAGTTATGCTTCTAGAAATGTATATGCAGTTCTAGGCAAGGGTTTGGCTACTTGCCTGAAAAAGTGGCTCAGATCTTGGAATCGCATGCACATAACTACAGTTTTGGGGTCATAATCGCATGGAGAAAGGCTTGTGAGTATGATTGAAGGCTCACAACCACATGTAGGCAGTTTCAAGGGTGTGATTATAGGTTCGCATCAGAGAAAAAGAGTTCCAGCTCAAGGATTGATCACATGGGGTGGTTGTTTAGCTCTTAGGTGGTTTGTAGTCCTTGAGGAAGGTCAGAAAGGTTTCAGTTTGTAGGTCTCACTTCCTTAACTGGAAATTGGAGGTTGGGTCATGTCATAGTAACTCTCAACTCATGTTTACCCTGACAATAATGTTAAATTAGTTAAATGTGGGGTTGAGTGGTTACACTTCCTATATTTTAGAAGTTCTACTAGGTCCGATGTATTGTTTTTCTTCAAGGAAACACTTTCCTCTTTCATCATTGCTTTCCACTCGTCACTGTTGATATCATTTGTAGATTTTTTATAACAAGAAGGTTCTCCAACATCAATAACCAAAGCAATATATGAAACACATTTGATATAACGTTTTGGAGCATTTCTCTCCCATGTAGGTCTTCTCGGTATAGGTTTTAGAATTTTAACACTTTCCTCAATGTATTCAACATCTATAACTTCTTTATCTCCAGAATGTTCTTCTTGATTCCATGTATTTGTAGATGATTTAGTCTCAAACCAGATTTCTTGATTTGGTGTCAGTTCTTGTACCTATTCCTATTAATTTTTTGCATGACTTGACTTAATAAGATAAGATTCATCAACTATCACATCTCTACTGATGATGATTTTGTGGGTAATAGGATCCTACAACCTATATCTTTTATCAACACCATCATAACCAACAAAGAGGTATTTCTTCAATTTAGCATCTAACTTAGAACATTGATTCTTAGGAATAAAAGCATATGCATCACAACTGAAAATCTTTAAATTCGAATAATCACATGGATGCCACGTCTATAGCTCTTTATGAATTTCGTATTTTATTGCAATAGATGGTGATCAATTCACCAAATAACAAGCAGTATTTATTTCTTCTAACAACTTTGTGTTTAACCAAATCCTATAGATGGTAACCAAACTCACCACATGAGGCCTTCACTAGGGGAGTTATACCATACCATGTGAGTTCATATCGGGGGATATATATTGAAAAAAAAAATTCAAATAATATATTGAGCATATAATATGGGGTAAAGGGTTTTTATATGTTGTATATGAAAAAAGAGAGCTCAAAGTCAATGAAAAAATATAAAGGGGTATAAAAAATGTTAATGTAAAAATGGATACCTACAATATCTAGTAAAATAGAGGTTTTTTTAATTGAGAAGGTGTATTGGGTTTGTATTTGTAGGGGATTAAATATAGTGATCTTTAGAGGTATTTTCTAATATGTAATCAAATTAAGGATATTATTTAATATGCCACGAACACATGTGTTATATCATAGGTTCATTGAATTAAGCCGTCATGACTCACCATCTGCATATCCCAGAAAAATACATTTCATGGATTTATCATCTAAGTTGGTTATATGCTATTTGATAATATGCACAAATGCTTCACATCCAAAAAATTTCAAGTGAGAATAGTTTACCTTCATACTAGTCCAAACTCATTTAATAATGCCAGCATTGAAGGCTATACTAGGTGATTGAGTGATGAGGTATTAAGATGTCATTACTGCCCCTACACAAATGTTTTTTCAATCCTTAATTTCTCATGCTTCTCACCTTATCCATGATAGTGCAATTAGTCCTTTCCGCTTTAACATTTTGTTGATGAGTACGAAATATAGTATTATCATTCTTTATGTCTAACCTATCACAATAATCCTTGAATACATTGGGGAAACACTCTCCACCATTATATAATGTTAACCACTTGAATAGTTTGTTGCTCTCTCTTTCAACAACAACATGAAATTTATGAAATATCTCAAACCTATCACCTTTTCTTTTCATGAAGTAGGCCCACACCTTCATGGATGCATCATCTATGAATGTGCAAAGTATGAATCTCCTCCTAAAGACTTAACATTGATTGGCCCAAACACGCATGAGTGTGCCAATTCTAATATATTTGTTTTCCTTTCATGGCCACCTCTCATAAATGAAACTCCTTGTTTCCTACCATATATACAATGCTCACAAAGGTCAAGTTCATACAATTTCAAACTCAGAAGCAAATGTTTCACCAACAAGGATTCTTAGGCTCTTTTTTCCCATTTACCCAAGTACTTATGCCATAAATGCATTGTGTCTTATTCTTTTGCAAAAACAACCAGATTAAATATTTTTGTTGTTCCCTCAATGTATGTATGGTTCTTATGGTGAGTCCTCTAGTTATAATCAACATCACTTTACTAATTTTCCATCCCACGTTTCCAAAGCATGAGGAGTAACCTTCATCATCCAATCATCCCACAAATAAACTCACATGGATCTCTGGAAGATGACTAAATTATTTTAGCAATATATCGTGTCCATCCTTCATCTTGATTCAGACTTCTCGCATTCCAATTATGTTACATATGTGATTGTTTCCCAAATGTACTCCACCACAATCATTGGTTTCATATGCAAGAAAATTATTTTTTCATGAAGTTACATGATGAGATGCCCCATAGTCAAGGATTCAATCAATATTATTGCTAGAAGTATATAAGCACGCTTCTTCTACTAAAATAGTAAATAAAAATTCACCATCTAAACCTACAACAATGGTCTGACTTTCATTTGGGTTGCTTCATTTATGATTTGTTCACGTCGATTTTTGCTCCTTTTATTCCCTCTTCCAAACCCAACGCTCTCTTTCCATGTTTCATAGTTTTACATAATCAAATCAAGTATATCACTTATTTATTTCAATCTACCTATTGAGCTTGAATGCTCTTGTCTATTACATTCATTTTCCCTTCAATCATCAACTAAGTTTAAATCTTATTCTCCCTACATTTTCATGATTGATTTGTAACATATCCTCATTCATTAAAATATTAAAAATGTCATCAAAATTTAGTGTCCTTTCAAGTTTTTAAGTGCTAGTAGATACTATTGAATCCTTACAGTTGTTTGGCATGGAGAACAAGAGTACTAGGGCTCTAATTTCATCATCGTAAACAATTTTGAGAAATAACAATGTAAACTTTGAAACGGGAACTATAAACCCAAAACGGGAACTCTGGCCAAAAAACCCCCTAAAAACATCAAAAATAGTGTTAAAAACGAAAAGTGTTGATGCTGAAATAACACCTTTTTTTTTCTAGAGTAAATTTTCAACATGTTTTAAAAATGGTGGTGAAAACCAATATTTTGTGCAAAAATTGTCCAAAAAAAATCCTCAAAACAAAAAGTGTTGACGCTAGGATAACACTTTTTTTTTTCAAGGGTAAAATTTCAACATTTCGAAATAATGACGTAAAATATTTTATCATGACCCCGAAAAGCATTAAATTTTTTTAAAAATAATGAAAACATAAAATAAAATAAAATAAATAAAACAATGAAAAAATAAAAAAAAAAAAAAGGAAAAAAAAAAGAAAAAAAAAAGAGAGCAAAACATAAATTAAAATATATACTTAGAAAAAAAAAAGGGACAAAAAAAAAATCAATCATAAAAAATGTGAAATAAATAAATAGTAAAAAAACATATTAAAAAAAATAAAAAAAATCTTGTAAAAAAAAAAAAATTGGCAGAAGAAAAAAAACAAAAATATGGAAAAGAAATGAAAAAAAAATAAAAAAAAAATAAACTATAAAATTAAGTAGGTAAAAATAGAAAAATTTAAAAAACATTAAAAAAATAAAAAAATAAATAAAAAATAAAAAATAAAATCAAACTAGATTTATAAAAAATAGAAAATTAACAAAAAAAAATAAAAATTAATTAATTAATTAATTAAAAACTACTAAAATTAAGATTAAAATGTTGATTACTTGAAATATATATATATATATATATATATGACAAAAAATAAAATAAAAAATGTGTAAAAAATATTATTTCATAAACCATAAAAAATTATTATTATTATTATTTTTTAAACAACAATTTTTTATTTTTATTTTTATTGTTATTATTTTTTTTTAATCATTAAAAAATTATTTATTTTTTTAAACAAATTTAATTTTTATTTATTTAAAATTTAAAAAATTTAAGCAATTATTTAATAAAAAAACAAAAATTAAAAATATTATTAAAAAAATTTGATTTTTTTAAACGTATTTTTCTTTTTCGAAAAAAAAAACCCCATGGCCCCTCCGCCCGCCCGCCGCCCATAGTGGCGTGGCCCTGGGTGGAGAATCGCCCCTCTGCTCGCCCACCGCCTGTGTTGGCGCAACCCTGGGTAGAGGGTCTGCGTGTAGGCCCTCTGCCCAAGGCCTTGCCACCACAGGCAGCGAGTGGGCGGAGGGGCTATGAGATCTCTTTTTTTTTTTTGGTGGTAATAAAAAAAAATACGTTAAAAAAAAACAAAACAAAAACAAAATTTTTTAATAAGATTTTTAAATTTTAAATGTTTTAATTATTAATAAAAAAATAAAATTGTTTAATTTAAAAAAAATAAAAATTTAATTAATTAATTAATTAAAATTGTTTTAAAAAAATGTGTTTAATTTTTTTTTTTAAATAATTTTTCTATTTATTAAAAAAAAAGTTTAAATTTTTTAATATTTATTTATTATTATTTTTTTAAATTAAAAAAATAGATAAATTTTTTAATCTTTAATTTTTTTTTATTTTTTATTTTTAAATAAAAAATATAAGCTTAATAAAAATGTTTTGTTTTGTTTTGTTTTTTTTTTTTAAATACATATTTCTTTAAAACTTTAATTATTATTATTATTTTTCTAATTTGAAAAGAAACATACATTTTTAAAATTTTCATATTTTTTGGGGTTTTTTTTTTTTTCTTTATAATTTGATTTTTTTTTAGTTTTTAATATTAATTTTACTAGTTTTTTATTTTTTTATTTTTGGTTAATTTTTTATTTATTTTTTTTTAAGCTAGTTTGTTTGTTTGTTTGTTTGTTTTTTTTTTTTTTTTTTATAACTTAGTTAATTATATATATATTTTTTAAAATTTTGTTTTTGTTTTTTTTTTTGGCAAATTCTTTTATGGTTTATGAGATAATTTATTTTTTTTAACATTTTTTATTTTGTTTTTTGTCTTTTTTTTTATGTATATATTTATATTTGTTTTTTTTAAGTAATCAACATTTAAAAAATAAAAATAAAACAACTTGAAAATTCGTAAGTAATCATAATTTAAAAAAAAAAAATCGACATAATAAATTTTAAAGTGTGAAAATAAGTCCTCTAAAAAAAAGGTATGCTGCATCAACACGTTTCAAAATCAGCATGAAAATCACTAACATTTAAAAACAAATATTTATATTTGATACATAAGAAAATTTATAGTATAAAAAATATGCTCCAGAAAAAAGAATTGTATTATGCGTTACTACTTTTCAAAATCGAGTCACGTTTTTACTTCCCCTACGAAACGGGTAATCGTATCGGTTATTCAAAGTGTCAAAAACTATGTGTGTTCTGCATCGCCCCTTTTCAAAATCGGGTCAATTTTTTGCTATTTCTACGAAACACGGAACAGTATCAGTTCCCATTTCAAAGTTTACATTGTTAAAGGCAAGTTGAATGGTAAACATGTTAAATTCATTCAAATCATCTATAACTAAAAACCCTATTTGATCATGATTGGATCATTATATTATTTCTCATACATCTTTATGCTTTCAAAGTGGAAAAAGCTGATGAATAAACTCATAGGACCATTTTTATCAACATGTCCAAATTTGGCAAATCACGGCCTAAAACCTTCTAGAAGAATTTTGACACATTAAATGGTGTTTTTTGGGGGTAAAACATTAATTCTTAAGAGTTTCACCCCCTAGAATTATTCTATACTTAGATACTCTTTGAGCGGTGAAAACATCACCTCAACCATAGTTCATATGCAAATGTTATGCCACCCAAAATTTTACCTTCTTATTTTAACCACCATGGTTCAAGAAGATACCACGTTAGCCCCAATTATTCATGGAAAAGGGGATAGCCATGCGATAATGATGAATAAGACTAGAAAAGTGAATATTGTAATTCTAATTTAGAGTTTAGGGAGTCAAACTTAACCACTGGTAGGTTATCAATTTGTGTTATAACCGAGCCACTAAGAGGAAAAGTTGTTCCATTCTATTCAAGAGCATTTTTATTCCATAAATGAGTAGAGTCACAAAGAGTGGATAGAGAGGGAAAATAGATAGGGTTTGTGCATTATAATATCCCATGGGCCACAAGTCTCACTCCTTTGTACTTACATCTATTTCCATTCAAAGAAATATACATCAATATCTTGTGCTTATATAGTCATGACTAATTATATTTGTGTTTTTTCTCTATTTTTTGCATTTTCTATATTGCATGCATAAAAAAGTGATTAGAAAATCTAGAAATCTTAAGAAAAATTTACCTTCATAGTATAGATTTCATATTTACAAATATATTTTAGTAGATATCTTGTGACAAAATATCTAGTGGAATTTCCAAAACA
Source organism: Pinus tabuliformis (assembly GCA_031772625.1). Taxonomy (NCBI): domain Eukaryota; kingdom Viridiplantae; phylum Streptophyta; class Pinopsida; order Pinales; family Pinaceae; genus Pinus; species Pinus tabuliformis. The sequence continues at coordinate 507,101,334 of CM062806.1, read as the reverse complement.
ATTTATGGATCATATTGGTATCATAGAAAGTTTATTTGGGTATATTGGTGGGAGGTGTAACATATCCATATTGATTAAGAAAGAAGTCATAAAACCATAGCCATGGTCAATTAATATGTTAATAACTCTCAAAATTTCATAGAAGAGAGGTTTGTGTGACTAAAAGCATTGGTCATAGATAAAACATAATGTGAGCCTCTTCATGGCAGCCCTGATTAATAAGATCAACCTATTTGGAGAATATGGGGTTGTCATGAAAAGGTTAAATTACAGGGGAGATCAACAGATCGAGAAGAACTAAGGAGGGAGTCTAAGAAATAACATGAAAAGAATCAACCCAATTCAAGTGTTGTGAACCATTCACAGTCCCTATTTGAGATGGAAGTGAAGGTTGAGATTAAGCCATATCAAGGTTAGATTGAATCCTTGAAGTTAAATCATTGGTTTTAGTAGTTAGGATTTTATTTTAGTGTTCACCATATAGAGGAAGAATAGAAATTTTGTTTGTTGATCTAAGACTAGAGGTTCATGCCTTGACCTGGTGGGAAAGCACATGGAAACCATAAGGTTAGAGGGAGATCCTCCAGTGACTAAGTGGGAGGATTTTAAAAATCTCATAGAGTCACAATTTTACCTTATCAGATATGTAAAGGACCAATGGAATCAATGGCATTACTTCAGGAAGAGACAAGGGTAGCACATAATTTGGAAAGACGTTCATAATGTTGGGTATGCCCCCAAAAAGAACCTAGACATACTCTTTAAGTATCTAAGGGGTCTACATAGCCATTTGCAGGAGCAAGTGATGTTATTTAAACCTAAAACTTTGGATACGACCACTTCACAGGCACAATACCTAGAGAACAAAGACATGAAGAAAGGGAAATGAAGTGGGTCAAAGAAGAAGGAGCACCAGGAAGTTTACAAGGAGGGGAAGAAGAAATGTAAAGGGGTAAACATAAAAAGACAAAAACCACAACACACCAATGCAAATATCCCAATAATTATTGCAACCATTGTAATATTGATGGGGAAAGATTGGCTATGGGCTTCATTTATGAGGTTATGGATCAAGCAAAGGAGAAAATAAAGGCAACATACAAGGATAGAGTGGTTATGTATGGCCCCATCTGGGAAATCACTAATCAAATATGGAACAATCAAATCCATCACCCTATACATGCAGCTGGGTTTTTTCTGAACCCAAGGTATCATTATAAAGCTCTGGAGGTAGAAGCTTTGACACGGGAGGTTAGAGATGGATTGATAGAGTGCCTTGAGTGCATGCTCCCTAAGGAGAGTGACCAGTTGGAGATACACCAACAAATCACTTGTTTCAGTAGAGCCACAGGACCTTTGGAAAGAACCTAGCAAGGATTGCAAGGGAGGCAAATGAGCCAGGTAAACAAGTTCAATTTTCAAATTCTTATTTTGTTAAATTGTTTATAACTTTAAAATTTGAAAGTTGGATATAATTTGTTGAGATAACTCATTACACAACTATGTTTTTTGCAGCACAATGGTGGGAGTCATTTGGTATCCATTTTCCTTAATTGCAGAAGTTTGCAATCTGTATTTTGAGTCAAACTTGCAGTGCTTCTGGGTGTGAGCGCAATTGGTTTGTGTTTGAGAGGATTCACACAAAGAAGAAAATTGTTTGGAACAAAAACAGTTAAATGATCTAGTTTATGTCCAATACAACCTATAGCTAAGACGCAACCAATTGCTGAACAAAAGACCTGATACAGATCCCATTGTGTTGGAAGATATTGATCCAACATCATATTGGGTAGTGGAGAGTCAACCAATAGAGTTTGACCCTAATGAGGATATTGGTCTTGATTTTTATTTAGAGATGGAGGCATTGTTGGAACATAATGTTCAATTAAATGCAGATCCACTAGTACCAAGCCCAGCCCCAAGTCCTCCAGTTGCAGAAACTTCCTCTACTCAACCACGACGCAAGCGCATAGCTCGTCTATCCCAACATGCAGTTGTTGCGTGTGTGCCTGCTAGTGCTACTACTTCTACAGTTTCATTTGAAGATCTTGATGAGGACGAGGAGCCATGGGTTTACTTGGTTGACTCTGATTTAGGTTCTGAGCCAAATGATGTTGGCTTCTCTAGCATTAGTGACTAGTGACTAGTGATTTTTTGTTGTAGAGGTCATTTAGAGCCTCCTTGGTTATGCGTTTTTATTATGATCTCTATATATTACATGTATTGGACAGTGCACTGGGTGCCATTTTGATATAGTAGAGATATTCATGAGCATACTTTGATCATATGTTGTCTTCTCTCTATATTCTAATGCTTTGAGTTTGGAAACATGAATGAAAATCTTTAAAATTATGTGTTTTCATAAAAAAAGATTATATTTATGTATTTTTTACAAATACCGAGTCATTGAAATCAAATAGGCCGAGTCGATACTAAGTCAAATTCGAAGTCGGGGTCGACCCTCGGCTGGTTTGGAGTCGAAGTCGGAGTTTTAAAACAATGCTCTTGACATATTTGAATGTTTCATAATGATTGAATAAGTCTCTTTTAAGGTAAAAGAACCAATTGGAAGCCTACCCCATCTCAAGATCTCACAATTGTGGGAACCCCTAATCATCATGTCCCCTAACTCTAGTTTGAACTCCTCCAATGGTAACTCTTGCGAAGAATTGAGCTAGTCCTCCTTCTCCTTCCATTGTCTCCAAAGCTTGGTCTCATCCATAGGCTTCGAATAATTGACCACCTTGATTGCTCCCAAATTAGTTGTGAAAATTTGTTGATTGCAAAGATTATATTTATCACTCAAATGAGGCATATGTTGCCAGGCTTCATCCCAAAACAAAGCCATCTCTCCTTATTTATTTTCCTAGAAATCATGTTTGCACACCCCATCTCTAATTCCCTATGCCCACATCCATAAGCTAGAGCCTCCAATTATTTAATTATATCATAATTGTTCCTCCTATGATCTCAAGAGTATATATTTAAGCAATCATATTTGTTTCCATAATTCATGTCCTCCTTTCATACAAATCCACCATAATTTTTCTCCAAATGCCACACTAAGAATTTTGGGGTCCTATAATCCCAATCCTCCTAACAATTTAGGATCACCAACTTCTCCCACCCCACTAACAACTAGTGCTTAGCCTTGTTTGAGCCTCTCGAAAGAAAGTCATGCCATAATGATCTGAGTTTGCTGCAAACTACTTTCGGAATTAGCATAAATGACATTTGATGTATGGGAATAGCTTGCAATATTGATTTAGTAAGTATCAACCAACCAACAAAATTGAGAGCATGAAAAGTCCAATTATTAATCTTGGTGGACATTTTTGTTAATAAATCATGCCAACAAGAGATACGATTCAGATATAAGACTAGTGGAACTCCGAGATACATTGAGGGAAGTTGAGCTCTATGAAATTCCAAAACATGTGTTAAATGGAATTGAATTAAATATTTACAATTAAAGAATAAAATGTTGGTCATCTCTTTATTGATAAGAGTTCTTGAGGTTGCCATAAAATCCTACAATACTTTCTGAATACCTTTAACTTCTCTGAGAGTAGGAGGGTCAAACAAACAAACATCATCAATGAATTTTTGATGGGAAACTGGAAGATCATCACCAAACAAACGTGAACCATTAATGGAACCCTATAAGCATGATTTCAAGAATAATATCCCGAGACCTTCCATATCCAAAATAAATAAGAAGGGTGACAAGGGGTCACCTTGCTACAAGCCACGCGCCGATTTTAAAGTATAAGACGAAGAACCATTAATGAGGATAGAGAAAAAAGGGGATGAAACAAGAGACCAAATCAAAGAGATCCATTGCCATGAAAAACCAAAAGCATCCAAAACTCATAACAGATAATCCAAGTTGATTCTATCATAGGCCTTATACATATCCAATTTGATCAACATACCTTGTTTCTTCGATGTCTTCCGAGAATGAATAATTTCCTAAGTTGTAATAATACCATCTGAGATTTGTCTACCCTCCACAAAACCCGTCTACTCCGCCATAATAGGAGTCAATAATAATGGCTTCAAATGTTTAACAATAACAGTGGATATCACCTTGTAGATAACATTACATAATGCTATAGGTTGAAATCCATTGGCGTCCTTTGAATGACCAACTTTAAGTATCAATGTAAGAAATATAACATTTAGGCCCGCCCATAGAATTTGAGTTTAATGGGACCCCTCCACAAGCTCATTAATCTCATGACCTAAAAAATCCCAACACACTTTATAAAAGTCAAAAGTAAATTTGTCTGGTCCCGACAATTTATTATGTGGCATTTCCATCACCACCACCTCGACCTCATGGAAAGAGATAGGTCTCGTTAACATCATGCTTTTCTCTTTATTAATAATCTTAGGAAAACATTCTATAATTATATTCATGTCTGATTACCAATTATAAGAGGGCCCAGATAGAATACTTCTATGATAATCCACCAATTCATGTTCTATATTGAAATGCAAAAGTTTTCGGGCACCGTCTTTACCTATGAGGGAAAATTTCCTATTGTTGTGACGATGCTACAACATTGAATTATGAAAAAAAATTGAATTTCATCCCCCCTTCTTTCTAAGAATCTCTTCTAGTTGCGTGAATTGTTCCAATTGATGTAGAGTAATACCCTCCTCAACCATTAGCTTTGAAGTTCTTCCTTCCAAAATCATATGTTTTTGCATCCCTTGCATCTAAGATTCTAATTTTAATTTCTCTTCAAAAATGTTCCTGAATTCTTGTTTATTCCATAATTTGATTTGACCTTTCAACTCTTAAAGATTCAATGGAAACACATGCAATTTATTCCTACCTGTCACTATTAACACCTCCCACCAACTTTTTAGTTTTTCCACAAAATTTGGCACCTACAACCAAAATCTTTCAGAACAAAATGGTTTATTCCGTGGTGCATCTTTCAAGTCCAATTCTAACTGGACCGACCAATGATCTGACCCAAGACTTCCTCAGAGATAAAAAACTGATCCAAATGACTAGCCACTTGGTCTATACCACCTCTTCTATAGTTCCAAGTATAGGTTGCATTAATAATAGGTATGCCCACTAACTTTAGTCCCTCAATGAATCCATTAAAGGAGACTGGGTCAAAGTATAGCTTGTGAAGCCCCCCTCTATTAGATTAAAATCCCCACTTAATATCCACAATGAATCTCTGATATACCTTTTATGAAACTAAATCTTCCCAAAAATTGGATTTTTTTCTAGATATAGGTGGACATACACCACTATCAAAGCTACTAACTCCTTTTTCCCAAGGTAGCGAAATCGACCTGTCATAATTCGAGGGCTTTCCAACCAATCTTGAAAAACAACCTCTAAAGGATTCCATAAAATTGCCAGCCCTCTCACACTACCTTGAGCATCTAGATCCATAACTTGGCAACCTTTCCAACAACTATCACTAATTTTGAACATCTTATCCCAAGAAAGTTTAGTTTCCCAAAAATAACTACAGTTGACTTCTTATTCTTAATCATATCCCTAAGATAACGCTACTTCCCTTTGTTTTTTAAGCCGCGCATATTCCATGTGATAATCTTAATTGTAAGGATTTTTGGGAACATGAGAAAACTGTCGGAATCACAGTTGCTTGTCCTAAGTTTAATAACTTGTCCCCAACATCTTGCAACAATTTTCACTTCAATTTATTTACCTTCCATTTAAAACCTTTTATCAAGTTTTTAGTCAATAAAACTTTACTTTTTTCCTTCAAATCCAATACAGAGCGAACCCCATTTCCATTTGGAGAATTTTGTCATTATTTATTTTTCCAATCAATATATGATTATGCATATTTCTCCCCTTGTTACTTAGATAATTTTGCTAAATCTCTCTGCGCCAAATCATTTAGAACTTCAACCAATATACTTTTTCTCGCCAAAAGAAATTCAAAAGTTTCCGTTGTTAACAAGATTACTTCTTCAATTCATGGCAAATTGAAAAAATATTCAGAACCCCCATCCTCTACTTCTCCATTCGATGTTTTTTATTTTCATGGTTGTTCCTCTAGCAACAAATTTGTGGCCTGTTATAGCATAGGAACATTATTTGGAGTGTTTATACTCAGGTCTAAACAAATGCCACGTGGCGCGGCGCATAGGGAGGAAAACCTTGTGTTAAAAATTTCTGTGCGTAGCGTCTTTTTGCAGACCAGTTTTGAGAACCTTCCCGTGGTCCAAATTGGGCTTGGGATAGCTTGTTATAAATCGTATTGAGTCTACTTTCCAACCCAACTTGAAGTTTTCAATTTGGAGTTCATTTGCCCTATCAAAAGTCAGATCTCCCAAGACTGGTCAAAATGTTCCAAATGAGACTGCTTCGGGGCAGAGTGCTGTTGCAGTCAACTTTTGAACATCTTCCTCAACTCCAAATTAAGCTCATGCTAGCTCATTGGAAATATATTTGTGTCTACTTATCATTTGACTCAACAATAAAGTCATTTTGCCAACCATGCTAGGAGAAAACTTGATTTTCCCAAGGTCACTTCAGAGGTGCATCAATTCTCCCGAGACGACTGTATTTTTGACATTCCTCTAAAACCATGACACCTGTGTAAAAAGTGAAGGAGGTTTTTCTTCCTTAGCCTATTTGGGACAAAAACCTCTCTCAGTCTTTCCAAATTCATCTTTACTTTCTCAGAAGCATTATTTGAGTAAAACCTACCCCGATGTGTGGAACAGGGGATTTGTCGAAATGAAGCGAAATGAAGAGGATAAGGGGCTTCTAAATTCTTGAGAAAATTTTGAGAAGTAGGGAGGGATGTTAGGAAGCAGGGGAAAGTGGAATGTCAAAGATTGAGTGAGGGGAAGGGGTCCAAAAGTGCTAAACACAGGCCCAACCTAGGAAATTGTCAAGTTGTAGCAAGAAACTAGGGTTTGTGCAAAAATGAGGAATTTGAGGGATCTCAGTGATGGGAAGTGTTTAGTAAAGTACATTAAGGATAGGGGAGGGTGTATGAACATCAGGATACAAGTTTTTCTTATGATTTGACCATCCAAGAGAAATTGCCTTCGAACTTTACCTAAGCACAACTGAAGCATGAACAAGGCATATTTCAACCACCCCTCATTGCTCTTTAACTTGGCAATTACATTCTCATATAAACTTATAGCGGTAGCTCTCAACACAAAAGGAACCTTTAGCTCTTCTAATATGTTCCAAAGGTTGTTTCTAGGAATCGTATCAAAAGCCTTTCTAAAGTCCACCAGGCAACAAAAGATATTGGATTTATCATTGTGGCACTCCTCCACAATGATCCTAAGTGTAATGAGGTGGTCTTTTGTTGAGTGCTACTTTCTAAAACTCGCTTGGACTTTAGCCCGCTTACCTTCACTTTCAAGCCATATGCTCAACTTCCTTTCCAAAATAATACTATATAACTTGGCTAGGAGAGGGCTGATCATAATTGTCTGATAATTAGAGGGGTTATTTGTATCTCCACTTTTAAAAATAGGGATAATGAGGCTTTGAGTCCATGGTTTATGGAACCCTTGCTTGACTGCTTGATTGAAAAGCTTGTGAATGTGGGGGATGAGGACAGGACCTCCAATTTTTAAGATTTCTGCCTGGTAACCTTCAATGTCCTTAGCTTTCCCATTAGCCAAGCGATTAACCCCAAAATCAATGTCTTCTAATCAGAAAACTTCTTTCGTTGTGAGCAGGGTTTCAAATTTATCCATGACATTTGGAAATTCATAAAGCTTTTTAAGATAGGAATTCCAGTCGTGTAAAGCAATTTTATTATTATCTTTAGTTTTCCTAGTTAGAATCTGCCTCCAGGATTTCTTAGGAGCTATCTTAGAGAGGTGTAAGAGATTCTCTTAGCCTTTTACGAATATACTGCCTTTTTTTCCTTTTAGTTAGGGATTTGTATATTTTTATCTTGCCAATTTTAAGAGATTCATCAACAACTTCCTTAATTTCTCTCCTCGCACTTTTACAATCTTTCTCATACCATGGGTTGGTTTTGCTATTTCTTTTATTACTTGAAACTTCAATTGAGAACTTGTTAACAGAATATGAGAGGGTTGTAGTAAAATTATGATAGATATCTTTTATGTTTTCTATACTAGATAAAGGAAGCAAATTAGTTTTTAATTCATTTAGAAAGAGATCTTTTTTATTTCTATCAAAGATTAACTTCTTTTGGCTATAAGGATTATCTTCTATGGGATCTCTATGCAAGACAAAATTGAGAGTTATAAGTAAAGGCCTATGATCAGAGTCAGGCTGGTCATTTGTAAAATGGACCATTTTTCTAAATAAAAATTGCTTATATATAAATTTCCTCATTTAATTAGAATGTGACTTATTAGAATTGGAATAATCTCAAATCCAGAGGAAATTGGTGGGCTAGAAGGAATCTAATTCAACTTGAGAATAAAAAGAATTACACATCTTATTGTAAAATGGACTATTTTGCTAAATAAAATTTTCTTATATATTAATTTCCCCATCTAATTAGAATATGAATATATTAAAATTGGAATAATCTCAAATCCCTAGGAAATTGGTGGGCAGGAAGCCATGTGGCACATATTTTTTTTTTATTTTTTATTAAAAATCAATGAAATCTAACAAACTCTATAACACACTACAACCGTTGATAAACATTAAGACTAAGCATATGATGAGCATATTCCCTTGAGAACCAATCTAAGCCGTCAATAAAAAAAAAAAAAAAAGCCAACATATCCTCATCCACCTTAAGTTGAAATAAAAATCCTTTGGCAACATTCTCGATCGAATGAAAGAGAATTAATTTTAAAATTACCACTCATCCAAAATTGAACACACTCTCGAACGAAAGGCACTTCAAGTCTACAAAACTCCCCCCCCGAATTTGAACAAATTTTGTTATGAGTGTTTTTCAAATGACCATTCATTAAACTTTATACTAGCACATCCACATTAATAAATGTGGTTGATAAACACCAAACACATATATCAATTATCAATAATATTAAGAATTAATGTTATTAATGTTATTATCAATAATATCAATATAAACATAAGAACCATATTAATAATAATTAATATTATATTATTATTATTACATTAAATAATAATAATAATAAAAACAATTATTTAATAAATAATAGTGAAATAATTTAGAAATAAACATTTATTAAAAATCAAACAACAATTTAAATGTGGTTGATACGAAATTCAACTTTAACCACTCCACCTGAACACAGTTATTAAACACTACCCTCTTCCAAAGCACACTGACACTGATAAAAAATGTTGCACCAATTCAAATCAATAGGGTAGTGATTGCGACCATTCACACTTTCCAACCAATCCCTTCTCTCACTTTCTTTCATTTTTGCATAACATTGAAAAGAAAAAGGCAATGAAATTTGGAAACCATCTATTGATTTCACTCTTTATATAGATTTAAATGTCAGAACTTGCCTCTCTCTATCTCCAATATCTACAGTGGCTCATTGAAAGGGAATAATATTAAACCCAAGGGATAAATATTCTAAACCCAAAGTATAAAAGCCCTAACATAAATATTATAAACTCTAAACTAAACATGGTTGACCATGATTTACCATAATTTATTTTCATATTGAGACGATGTCTGTCAGAATGTGACATTGGACCATGGTTGACCATGGTTGATTTTCATATTGAGATAATCTTTGGCACATTGTGACATTGGACCATCGTTGACCGTGGATGACCATGATTGTAAACCCCAGAGATTTATGTTAAACCCTATGAATAATATTATACCCTAGAAATATGAGCCAAATAAACCCAAGGGATTGATATTATAAACCGAAGGGATTAATTCTAAAACCCAAAGGTATTATAAACCCAAGGAAATAATATTAAACCCAAGGGATTAATTCTAAAACCCAAAGGTATTATAAAACCAGGGGATTAATATTATAAATGCAAGCTATAAATATCCAAGGGAATAAAAACCAAACAGATTGATAATATAAACCTAAGGGAATAATATAAAACCCAATGGATTAATATTATAAACCCAAGATACATAAACCCTGAGATAAATATTTTAAACCCAAGGGAATAATATTAAACCCAAGGGATAAATATTATAAACCTAAGGAATATAAACCCTAAAATAAGAATTATAAACTGTAAGATAAATATTTGTCACAACGTGATGTTGGAAAATGGTTGACCATGATTGATTTTCATAGTGAGACAATGTTTGTCACAATGCGACATTGGACAATGGTTGACCATCATTGACCATGGTTGATCTCCATATTGATACAATCTTTGTCACAATGTGATGTTGGACCATGGTTGACCATCATTGTGACAATATGAGTTCACGGGGGCTTCATTGGCGGAGAAATAACATACCACGTGGGTTCATATTGGGGAAAATATATTGAGGAAAAAATGACATAATATATTGGGGTATATATAAGGGGTAAAGGGTTTTTATATTGGAAAATATAAAAAATGGAGCTTAAAGTTAATGAAAAATGGATACCTACAATATCTAGTGAAATTAGGGTTTTTTTAAATGGGAAGTTGTATTGCGTTCATATTGGTAGGGGATTAAATAATGTGATTTTTAGAGGGATTTTCCAATATGTAGTCAAATTAAGCGTATTGTTTAATATGCCATGAACGCACGTGATATGTCAAAGGTTCGTTGAGTGAATCCCCCTTGGTGCTATTGAACCAAGAGATAGTCTTTGTCATAATGTGACCATGGTTGACCAAGGTTATTGACCATGGTTGACTATGATTGAACCCAAAGGTATTATAAACTCAAGGGAATAATATTAAACATAAGGAATTAATATTATAAATGCAAGGTATATATACCCTAAAGGTATTGATATTATAAATGCAAGGGAATAATAAACCCAAGGGATAAATAATAAGAACCCAACAAATTGATAATATAAACGCAAGGGAATAATATTAAACCCAAGGGATTAATATTATAAACCCAAGGTATATAAACCCTAAGATAAATATTATAAACCCAAGGGATTATAAATACAAGGGAATAATATTAAACCCAAGGTATAAATATTATAAACCCAAGGTATAGATATTATAAACGCAAGGAATATAAACCCTAACATAAATATTTGTCACAATGCGATGTTGGAATATGGTTGACAATGATTTATTTTCATATTGAGACAAATGATCCCTAAAATAAACATGGTTGACCATGATTTACCATCATTGATTTTCACATTGAAGCGATGTTTGTGACAATCTGATGTTGGACCAGGGTTGACCATCGCTGGTTTTCATATTGACACAATATTTGGCACATTGTGACATTAGACCATGGATGACCATGATTGTAAACCCGAGGGATTTATATTAAACCCTAGGATTAATATTATAAATTCTATGAATAATATTATATCCTAGAAATATGAACCAAATAAACCCAAGGGATTGATATTATAAACCAAAGGGAATAATAAACCTAAGGGATTAATCCTAAAACCCAAATGCATTATAAACCCACGGGAATAATATTAAACTCAAGGGATTAATATTATAAATGCAAGTTATATAAACCCTAAAGGGATTTATATTATAAACTCTAGGGAATAATAAACTGAAAGGATTAATACTAAAAATCCAAAGGATTAAAAATCCAATGTATTTGATAAAATAAACCCAACAATATAATATTAAACCCAAGGGATTAATATTATAAACCCAAGGTATATAAACCCTAAGATAAATATTATAAACCCAAGGGATAAATATTATAAACACAAGGAATATAAAACCTAGGATAAATATTTGTCACGATGCGACGTAGTGCAAAAGCCCACTACCATCATTACCTTCAATTTTCTCCACTTTGACCTCCAAAGCTGCCAACTATGAGAAAATTTCTACCTTAAATTGTTGCAGTTGAGCATGTTGAAGCACATGCTTTATGTTCATCAACAACTAAAAGGTGTGTTTTTCTTCTTCTGCTACTAAATATTGCTTCTACAAAGTAGCCAAAATCCCCTCCATCGATTATGTCAGCCTGACGAACAACCTGCTGGTTTGGACCCGTTCCTCCTCTCATGACATATCTTCCATATTTTCCATTGTACTATAAATATATCTCATGTATTGAGCTTCACAAAGGAAGTTTCACCTAATTTCACAAATATGTGTGCTCAATAGCAAGGAGATACAGAGCATCAACGCACCAAAGAACCTTATATAAGCACACCACCTCCAATGTCACCTCCTAAAGGCATTGAAATGCAAGGTTTCTAAATCCATACCCAAATCTTGACTAGCTCCATGAAATGTCAATCATTTACTAGAAGGAATGATAATAAAGAATGTGGGGAAGAAGACTGGAAACCTTCTCTAGACTAATTTCCAGTCTCCAATGTTTGGATACCCTACTCGAATTAGATCCATGAATGATTTTGGTGATTATTTTTATAATGAGTGGGGAGTCACCTTCAATTATAAGTTTTGAGAACTTCTTAGGTTGAACAAAGTGTAAGCCCATTTCTACAACTTTAAGCTCACTTGTGTTATTCCTATTGAAGTCAACGAGGACCGTAAAAGAGGAATAAGATGTGACCTATGTGTTCTTGAAAGACACCACCATATCTTTTCATGTTGTGATTTCCTTTGGAGACTCCATAAAAGTTAGCTTTATGAAACATAAACAGCGTTTCCATTTTATGGGGATGGAAGGAGGATTCGGGGCAGAGGATTTCTATATCAACTGAGTCAATGAAGCTAGCTCCCATGCTACGAGAACATTAGCTTCTATGCGCTCTACTTGTCAATCATGATTTGACCAATGATGGGAAATAACTATTTCCTTGATGTTCACTTTAATAATGTTCCAAATAGATTCCAAAATTATAGAACTTTAAAAGGTACAACAATTACATTATTTCTAGATAGTTGAAGGTGTAAAGCCTGGGAGAAATGTCCATAACTGATTTAGGATGGGATTTACAAATGCATTTTCTCAAAAATGTTCGATAGTGCTAGGGATGATATTGTGGTTGAAATTTTATCTGTGCATTATAGATGTTGTGGTTGACGAGAGGAAGTTAGAAAATGTATACCCATTAAAAAAATTATCTAGGTCTTCCACTACATACCTACATAGATGGGATTGAGAGGGGCCCAAGAATCCTTTTCTAAGGAGTTTCTAAGAGTTTTACCTTAGATTAAAATCCAAAGAAAGAATGTCACTTTGGGCCATATGTTTTAGTTCCAGATTCAATACCAGATGACCTCTTAGGGATTCTCTTGGGAGTGAGCCACCAGATGGTAGGCCTCCTTGATTGAGAGAACCACTGGATTTGTGGCCCCAATGAAGTCTGTCTGGCTCTTGAGAAAATGGAATGGCTTATGAATGGAGACTATTCCAAAAAGGTTTCCATTTTCTTTCCTCAAACTAAGGGGACCAATATTGTTGTGGTAACCAGTGATGACATTGGAGATGAGAGTGATGTGGAGACTAGTAGTATGCAACCTTATGTGTATTGATGGCTTGCATATTGGATTTTATATCCTAATTTTTTTCCTAAGGTCATAAAGTTTAGTAGTTATTCCCATGAATTCTCCAAAAAGAGGGTTTCATTCCCATTATGAATCGCCCATAAACAATGTTGTTATATAGGGTGCATTCCCCTTTTAGCTAAACTGTAGATAAAAGATCTAGCTTGATTGAAATTTGATCTTATCATAAGAAGTGTGGGTTTTTTTTCCATAATTTTTATTTCGCATTTGCCTCTATAATGAAGGTTCACCTTGAACCCATATCCACCATAATTTAGCTACTAGTACGGTGCTTAAGATACTAAGATCATGTAATCCTAGTTGTCCACAATTTTTATAGAAACAAATTGTGTCCTAGGAAACCTGAACCCATTTGCTTTGCATTTTTGCGCCTCCCTAGAGGAAGGGTAATTGGATTCTTCTAAGGGTGGAGAGGATTAAAGAAGGGGCCATTAAAGCTGAGAGAAGATAAAATGGGAGTGCTTGAATGATTGATTTCAACAAGACAAGTTGAACTACTTTGTTAAGAGAATGGAAAGCCTTGTTATCACTTCTCCTAACCTTAACAACAATCCCATCACATGAATTTTTCTTCATGTGCAATAGGGTGCTACCTTGCATGTTATGGGGCTACAACTTCCTATTTCATTTCCAAGATAGACCTATTGTTCAAGGCACTACTGGCCTTCTAGATGCAGTACAAAACCAACCGTTACAACCCAAGGTACTACTAGACTTCTAAGCATCATACAAAACCAAAAACTACAAACCAGAGAACTACTAGGCTTCTAGATGCAATGCATATGCAATAGTTGCAACCCAAGGCACTATTTGTTTTCTGGGCATAGTGAAAAATCAACAATTACATCATTTGAGCATATTTCAACACCTATAAGAGGAATTGGGTAGCAATTTTATGAGTAAACATTCTATCTTCTTTTCGTTTAGAGTTTTATTCTCACAATCTCTTAAGACCTATGCAGTTGGCATATAATAGAATATTCCATGGAAAATTGCAAGAAACATGTGTTGTTTATCTGAAGGCTTCAAGGTGTTGTTCATTAAGGCTTCAAGACAATCAATTTGAAGTTCACTGGAAGAAATTGAAAATATTCTTCATTGACACAACTGCAAAGACAAACATTTCTTCCTAAAGGACAGTGCTACCTTGCATGTTATAGGGCTTCTACTTCCTAATTTGATTCCATGACAGAGAAGATAATTTCTAGATATTTGTTTATTGCACCAAAGCCCATATTTTAGGGCACTATTGGGCTTCTGGACATAACGTAGAACCAACAGTTGCAACTTAGAGGTACTATTAGACTTCTAGATGTAGTGCAAAGTCAAAATTGCATGGTTCAAGCCTATTCCCACACTTGTAAGAGACATTGGGAGGCAATTTTATGAGTAAGCATTCCATATTAATTTTCTTTATGCATTTAATTTTTCTTATTTTTGTTTTATCATGAAACATTCGCTTGACTACATTTGCATTTGCATCATCAATTTTGTTCTTTAGTATTGGAACCTAAATATATCACTTGGAATGATAGATTTTCATTCAAATCCTAACGCAAATTATTGGGACAACATACCTCTCTCTATTGTTGTTGAGTACATCCACATGGATATATTCATGGGTTTGACTAATCCTAGAACACTTGTTTTCACTCCCTTGCGATCCGTAGCTCCAAAATATATATCTTCGAGTCGTCCCACACATGTATCACAATCGATTTATTCTCGAAATCATAAGTCACATTCAATTTAATCATAAAATCATATGTTATGTAAGAGTTAAAATGCTATGAATTAGGTGATAACTTATGTAGGAATTATTGTAATTGAACCACTATGGATAGTAAGAGAGAAAATAGACAATGTAGTGGGATTAAGTAGAAGTGTCCAAGTGGCTTCCCGTTAAGGGTAACATGGATGCAAATGCATCTATTATATCACACAAGTTGTGGATGGCGTGGCAACAAAAAAATGTATCAATTAGGCATCAATGTGCAATAAGTATCGAGTGAGTGGTGTATGGATTAACATCAACTATGGTCATGAGACATGAGAACGTGCATGTCAAGGTCTCTAAAATTGTGTAGCTTCAATGTTATCCTCCAAAGGCACCAATTATGTAACTTGTAAAATTATGCACTACGAGTGTCAACTATTCAAGCGAGACAATATTTTAATTTCTTAAAAAATAGATTTACAATTAGCGGAAATAATTTTACATACACCAAGGGATTTATGTCACATCAAAGTGACTTCAATTAATGGAAAATCTAATCTCATAAAACGCAAAAAAAAAAAAAAAGAAGAAAAAGAAGAACAAGAAGAAGTTAATTTTAATTATCTAAATAGCAATTATAATAAAAATAAGTTAAGGGAACTTTGTATTTGCACGCAAAATACTAGTGAATTAATATGAAGTCAATTGTCTTTGAACTTCGAAGGAAAAATATAGTCCCTAGTGGGGTAGGCACTAATAACATGTTAAAAAACACTAAAGTTTGAAGTCTTGGAAATTGTTTTGAATCCTTTTTTGAATTCTTTCTAAACATTAATAATTTTGTAAAAGAAGTTATTCTAAAACATGTAACACAATACCACCTAATATTGACTAGTATAGTCATTAGGGGAATTTTGAGGTCAAAAATATGCCTCAAAACAAAAAAAGTACTAATAAAATTAACTTTAAATAAACCAATAGGATTCAAAATTATGATGTTGGAGGGAAAAGGAGAAACTACTTTTTTAATTGTATTTTTAGCTTATCTCCTCTTAGATTTGCTTAAGTGTCAATGTTGATTGAAGTAGAGAAGTAAGGGTTCTTCTTGCCTACGTGTTAAGGCAAGCAGACGAACCTACAAGACAACCACTTTAGAAGGATATTAATTATTTAACTATTTCCTAAAGTTAGGCTTAGGAAAAATTAAAAATTCCTACGATAAATTATAATTTAATCTTATCCCTTGATCACAATTTAATCTCAGTCGTTAAGAGGAAGATTAGGGCTGAGATCAAAATTACAAGAGGAGATAGATCGAGTTGGTGGAAAGTTAGTTGAGTACAACTAGTGTGTGCCAAATAAATGAAGGAAGAGTTGATGGTTTTCAATAGATCAAAGTGACTCAACAACCATGGGTTTTCACATTTCTTTGGTGCATGTGCTCCAATGCTCGACGTTAATTGATGGAGAACATAATGGTGCTATTGTTTGATCCTTGAATTTTCCTCATTTCAACACCCTTTTTCCCTTCATTTTCACTTATTCCATATGTTTTTTTGCTATATTTACAAGTTATAAGGCCATCCAAGTCATCCTCAACTATAATATAAGGTATCATTGATTGAAATATTGCTATGGCTATCGAAAAGTACAATTTCCATAGCTAATCAGAATTTTTGCAACCAAGTCCTAGGTTGAACAGGTTGTCAAGAGTTTTAAAACTAGCAATATACATGGATAAGCACCAAATGTGAAATGCAAGGATACCCACCTATCACGCTTACCTGGAAGATCATAGAATTCGAGAATCTGATTGGTCAAAGAAAAAGTCAAACCTGGTCTATTCTCATGCAATACTTCAAGGGAAACAGTTTCATAATCAAATGAGTTTGGAATTAAGCAAGCAAGAACCGAGATGAAACCATTACAACCTAAGGTACTACTAGACTTCTAAGCATTGTAAAAAACCAACAACTATAAACCAAATCACTACTAGGCTTCTAGATGCAATGCATATCTAATAGTTGCAAGACAAGGCACTATTTGTTTTCTGGGCGTAGTGAAAAATCAACAATTGCATCATTTGAGCCTATTTCAACACTTATAAGAGGAATTGTGTAGCAATTTTATGAGTAAACATTCCATCTTCTTTTCGTTTATAGTTTTATTCTCACAATCTCTTAAGACCTATGCAATTGCATGGAATAGCATATTCCATGGAAAATTGCAAGCAACATATGTGTTGTTTATCTCAAGGCTTCAAGGTGTTGCTCATTTTAAGGCTTCAAGACAATCAATTTAAAATTGGCTCGAATAAAAACGAAAATATTTTTCATTGACGCAACTGCAAAGACAAATATTTCTTCCTAAAGTAGGGTGCTACCTTGAATTTTATAGGGCTTCTACTTCCTATTTTGATTCCATGACAAAGAACATAATTTCTAGATATTTTTTTATTGCACATAAGCCCATTTTTTAGGGAAACATTGGGCTTCTAGACATAACATAGAACCAACAGTTGCAACCTAGAGGTACTATTAGGCTTCTAGATGTAGTGCAAAGTCAACAACTGCATGGTTCAAGCCTATTCCCACACTTGTAAGAGACATTGGGAGGAAATTTTATGAGTAAGCATTCCATATTCATTTTGTTTATGCATTTAATTTTTTTTTTTTTTTTTTTTATTTTTTATGATGAAGCATTCCCTTGACTACATCTGCATTTGCATCATCAATTTTGTTCTTTAGTATTGGAACCTAAATATCTCACTGGAATGATAGATTTTCATGCAAATCCTAACGCAAATTATTGGGACAACAGACCTCTCTCTATTGTTGTTGAATACATCCACATGGATAGATTCATGGGTTTGACTAATCCTAGAACACTTGTTTTCACTCTCTTTCAATCCGTAGCTCCAAAATATATATCTTCGAGTCATCCCACACATGTATGACAATCAATTTATTCTCGAAATCATAATTCACGATCAATTTAATCATAAAATCATTGGTTATGTAAGAATTGAAATGCTATGAATTAGATGTTAACTTATGTAGGAATTCTTGTAATTGAACCACTATGGATAGTAAGAGAGAAAATAGACAACGTAGTGGGATGAAGTAGAAGTATCCAAGTGGATTCTCGTTAGGGGTAACATGGATGCAAATGCATCTATTATATCACACAAGTGGTGGATGGTGTGGCAACAAAAAATGTATCAATTAGGCATCCACATGCAATAAGCATCGATTGCAATGGTGTATGGATTAGCATCAACTATGGTCACAAGACATGAGAACATGCATGTCAAGGTCTCTAAAATTGTGTAGTTCCAATGTTAGCCTCCAAAGGCACCAATTATGTAACTTGTAAAATTATGCACTACTAGTGTCAATCGTTCAAACGAGACAATATTTTAATTTCTTAAAAAAAAAAGATTTTTTAATTACTTTGTAAAATTGATAATTAGTGGAAATAATTTGACCTACATTGATGGATTTATGTCACATCAAAGTGACTTCAACTAATGGAAAATCCAATCTAATAAAATGCAGAAATGAAAAGTTTATTTTAATTATTTAAATAACAATGATAATAAAATTAAGTTAAGGGAACTTTGTATTTGCACGCAAAAGACTAGTGAATTAATATGAAGTCAATTGTCTTTGAACTTCGGAGTAAAAATATAGTCCCTAGCAGGGTAGGCAGTGATAACATGTTAAAAAACAATAAAGTTTGAAGTCTTGGAAATTGTTTTGAATCATTTTTTGAAATCCTTTCTAAACATTAATAATTTTGTAAAAGAAGTTATTCTAAAACATGAAACATGATACCAAGCCCCAAGAGGTAGCTCAATTGGTCAAGTTGGGGCCTCGTCGTTTGGGAGGTCACAAGGTCAATTCTCGAAAGCTCTTGGGGTTAGGTCTTGTCATAGGCCGAGGGGCATCAGCCCTAGATTTTCGCATGGACGTAGCACCACCCGCTGACCGTAGGTGTCCGTGAACCACAACATAGAGAACCAAAAAAAAAAAAACCACGATACCAACTAATATTGACTAGTATAGGCATTAGGGGAATTTTGAGGTCAAAAATATGCCTCAAAACAAAAAATGTACTCACAAAATTAACTTTAAATAAACCAATAGGATTCAAGATGATGATGTTGGAGGGAAAAGAAGAAACTATTTTTTTAATTGTATTTTCAGCATATCTCCTTATAGGTTTTCTTAAGTGTCAATGTTGATTGAAGTATAGAAGTAAGGGTTCTGCTTGCCTAGGTGTTAAGGCTAGCAGACGAACCTACAAGACAACCACTTTAGAAGGGTATTAATTATTTAACTATTTCCTAAAGTTAGGCTTAGGAAAAATTAAAAATTCCTAAGCTAAATAATAATTTAATCTTAGCCCTTGATCACGATTTAATCTCAGTCATTGAGAGGAAGATTAGGGTTGGGATCGAAATTACAAGAGGAGATAGAGTGAGTTAGTGGCAAGTCAGTTGAGCACAACTAGTGTGTGTTAGATCAATGAAGGAAGAGATGAGGGTTTTTAGTAGATCACAGTGACTTAACAACCAGGAGTTTTCACATTTCTTTGGTGCATGTGCTCCAATGCTCGACGACAATTGATGGAGATCATAATGGTGTTATTGTTTGATCCTTGAATTTTCCTCATTTTAACGCCCTTTTCCCCTTCCTTTTCACCTATTCCATATGTGTTTTTTCTATATTTACAAGTTATAAGGTCATCTAGTTCATCCTCAACTATAATATAAGGTATCATTAATTGAAATATTGCTATGGCTATTGAAATGTACAATTTTCGTAGCTAATCAGAATTTATGTAACCAAGTCCTGGGTTGAACAGGTTGTGAAGAGTTTGAAGACGAGAAATATACATGGATAAGCACCAAATGTGAAATGCAAGGATATCCACCTATCACGCTTACTTGGAAGATCATATAATTCGAGAATCTGATTGGTCAAAAAAAAATTCAAACATGGTCTATTCTCATGAAATACTTCAAGGGAAACAATTTCATAATCAAACATGTGGAATCAAGCAAGCAAGAACCAAGATGTGAAGATGATGATGTGTTGATCGATAACCTTTGTGATTTCTCTTCTCGTAGTAAATTATAAAGAATATACTTTTTGTTTTAATTAGGAACCTAAGTGTCGATTGAGGAACTTGACTGCGTTGTTTTCTTAGAAGTTATTAGTTAAGAATAGTATAAATTTGTTTGATCTTAAGGAAAGAAAATCAAGTTTTAGCTTTGTAATTATTGTTACTCTCTGAGACTTTATTTCTAGTTAATGCAATTACTCTATTCCTATACGGATTTGTTGGTGATTTGATTCATTGATTTGAGTTTTTATGCCTTGTGTTCACCAAGAGGGCCCCATGACGAGTTGTGAGATAGTATAGTATTGTTTGATTTCATTATTCTTTGGTAGTTCTTTCGATCTGGTTTTCAATTAGTTAGATGTCAATTACTTTGGATGATGCTTTTTTTCCATGCATAGTTTACTCATTATCATTTTGATTGCAACAGGTTGAACGCTCAACATTAAAAACAAAAACACCAAAAACATTTCTTTTATTATTTTGCTTATTTAAATTCCCTAGTTACTCTCAGATTTAATGTAAACGCTTGGATTAGTTCTCATTAAAGTTGCGCACACTAGTAATTTGTAAAGACTTTCAATTTAAATTATAGCTTTTCAATTCAATCACTGCCTTTTAAGGTAGTGTCAGTTTTTCTTCATAATTAGATTTCCTTATGCATTTTTAGAATAGAATTGAATCCAAAGCACTTAAATTGGCTTCATTTCCAGTCAAATAGAGTAGATTTATTTCAAGTTGAATAGCATAAACTTTCAATTATGTTCAATAGAATAGCCTTCCATTCAGTTCACTAGCATACATTTTTAATTTTTGTCAATAGAATAGCTCTTCAATTCCTATTCTTAGAGTAATTTGATTTGATTACTTGCATTCTAGCATAGGTTGTTTTCAATTTTATCTAAGTCAAAAAGTCTTATAGAAAAAACATGTGTGTACACTTAATAAGAATTAGTCTTGAATATATTAAATTTACAATTTGTATTTAGATATGATCTCTTGATTAAAAGCATAATCCTAGCATATATTGTGCACATACAATTCACAAGTACACAAGTCATGGTCGATAATTTAATGAAGTAATTTGATCAACAATTAAATTACCCAACAACTATGAAAGCTCGAGAATTCCTAACATATGACGTTGTGGATAACACTATTAGTCCACCAGTGTGCTAAATTGTTGCAATGGAAGAAGAGGTGGCAACAATGATGTGGTGGAATGTAGAGATCATGGGACAATGCACAATAGATGGTCATCCCTAGTTCAAATCGAATAAGGTTCAGCCAACATATTTTTAAGCATTGTGTAAAGCTGGAAAAATGAAAATGGAAAGAAAAAAGATTCGTTATAGCGTGAGATGGTCAAGAAGGATGTGGATTTTGGTGTATGGCATTGACTAGTGTTGGCAAATGATGAGGCTATTATATCACAACTAGATCTATTTAAGTTCAGATTTGAGAATTGAGGCTAGGCAAGTGCAAATAGTGTTGAAAGGCCAGTGAAGGTATGGATTAGGCAAGATGTAGCAAGAGAGAGAGGGGTTGCATGGACAAGAGAAAGAATGGAAATGGAGTTAATGGTGTCGATGTTTGGAGAAGGAGCCAGCCTGTAATAAGAGTTATAGTGGTTTGTGAATTTCCTAAGGGTATTTTATCCAAGTTATGAAATCCTACCATAGGTAGGTGTATTCCCAAGGAAGTTGTAAAACATGTTGTTTAAGAATACATGTTGTGCTAGAGCACGTGATGACTCAAGTTGTGGAATGAACCGTCTGGATAGATGTGAGAGTGGTGTATGGAGTTATCAAGTTGTCGAATGAACCACTTTGATAGGTACTAGGGTGGCAGTTGTACTGATATCATAGCTTGAAGGGGGGAATGTGAGAATGTGAAATGGTTGATGAACTATGTACTCTCATAGATGGTAACTTTTTTATATGGATAGATGTGAGAGTGGTGCATGGAGTTATCAAGTTGTCGAATGAACCACTTTGATAGGTACTAGGGTGGCAGGTGTACAAATATCATAGCTTGACGGGGGGAATGTGAGAATGTGAAATGGTTGATGAACTATGTACTCTCATAGGAGTGATTGGAATAAGGCTAATCTCCCAAAGTCAAGTTTAAGATGGGGATTGTTAAGGTAGTTCAAGTAAACTTACAAGGGCTTTTTGGGATTCAAGTTTATAAGAACCCATGGTTTTTCCCATAGAATTCTTCTCTAATCTAGCTTATTTAAAAGTGGAAAGGCTAAAAATAAAATTTTCCTCGTCATTGTTGAGATCATAAGTGATGTCTTTAGACACCACTACTCTAAATTTTAAATTTTAAGATCTTAACAATTTATTGATATCAATAAAATCATTGGCTAAGATTACTTGTACCTGATGAATGCAATAAGTGTCAATGAAAGGTTCGAGTGGCAATCCCATTCCATGTCGAAGGTCGTACATAGACGCAAGCCTGGAAGCACAACAGTAGCAACGTCTCTTGCCTCTCAACAGATCGTTCAATCTCCATATGTGGCATTGCTTCCATTAATCAAGGTGGGTTTTAAACTTATCTTTCAACCAACAAATGGTGTGCACAACTCACTTTATTTCCCATTGATTTTGTTGGAGATAGATTTTAATATTGCATAGTAAACACAACTCTGTCGATGCGTTGTTTAATGAAAAATGTAAGGGTGAGGTCGACTCAACTTTAGTCTCAAATGATCTCGAAGAGCCTTCAAATGTCGAAGCATGGAAACATGACTCAATCTATAATCCCCCTTACATTTATCTTATCAAAGGGGTGATCGAAAGCCCTTTTCCAATCGATGTCAAGAAGATCGTGATCCTCATTCCCGACGCATCACTAAGTCAATTGTCCATCAAAATCCATTGACTAGTGTCGGCTGGTGCACATATGACTTGCCACCTCACGGTTTGAAGTGAGGAGATTGACAGATTGACATGAGCTCTGTGATCGTTAACGATGATAAGAGCATAGGTGTGAACTTTGCAGTGTGTTTATTACTAAATATTCTAACTCTCATAAATAGTTTGGATCAAAACTTGATAATAATTTTTTTTGTTTTTGGTAAAATTGTGGTTTTGAGTTTAAATATGCAGATGACTTTAATATTCTCTAAATTTCTCAAGCATTCAAATTACATAGATATTATAATTCAAATTTGTAATTTCTACGGATCTCTATCAAATTTAAAATAGAATCCACTTAAAACAAACAAAAAATTTATGAAATAATTAATTGGTTTTTTTTTTTATAGATTTTATGTTATATATATAGAGAATATCACCAAAATCTTGTGAGTTAATTGTTGATGAAATCTCAACTTTATATAATATCATTAAACAAAAAAAATTAAAAATTTATACATTTTAATTGTGTAATTTAAATCCAAATTTACAATTCTATAATTTCAATTTGAATAGTTAAAATTTACAATTTAATTTATACATTTTAATTATGTAATTTAAATCCAAATTTATAATTCTATAATTTCAATTTGAATAGTTAAAATTTACAATTTCAGTATTTCTAATAAAAATTGGGAAAACATTTAAAATAACTTTCCAATCAATCATATAATAAAGTAATTTTTTTATCAAAATTAAATACCAAACTCTTAAAAAATATTAAAATTTTAAATTTTGAAAATAATTTTTAAATTTTTAAAAATATGATTTAATATAAAATATATATTAACATATTATTAAAAAATAATAAATTAATAAAAATCTAATTTTTTTGAATTTAATATATATATGTATATATATGAAAGATTACTATAACTTTCTCTATGTGCAATCCACCTGTTATACGAGCACAACACTTGGTTTAATATAGACAACACCGCTTCTAAGGTGCGAAGCCGCTTGTCCCTCCGGGGGCACTTTCCGAAAGAGCGTATGGCGGGGCCCCTACTATTATAATGGGAGTGTTTTCAAGTTGAGCTTGCTGCTCCGGCTTTTGAGTGAGTTATACGTATTCCTTCCAGTAGGAATCATCTTTTTGGGGTTTTTTCTAGTTCTGTAAAGTGTTGGTTGCTTAGAGGAGAGGGAGTTTGGTTGATAGAGAGCTGCTATTACTCGAAACCGAATCCCACATGAAATGCGTTCAGGCTATGTAGTCTAGTTTACTGACCGCTATCATAGCTGGATCGAATCCAGAAAGGCTTTTCAAATAGTAGCCATGTCTAGCTCGACCTACTTTCATGAACCCTATTGGTCAAGTCAAGTTTAGTTACGAAGTTCAAGCTGAACCAACACCTTCAATATGGTTGCTTGCCTACATGGAGTGTTCGACCGAACGAACCTTGATATCTCACATTCCAGTTAGTGCACGGGACTCTTTGCTCGCTCGATTTTAGTGAAGCAGGCAATCCAGCTCATTCGCAGAGGACGAACTCCTACTCCTGGGGACTAAAAGCTAGGCTTTAGTTGGCTTTGGGAGACGAGAACTGGAAGATTGATAAGAGTCGGATCCTCTATGCACTAGTTATGATAGCAGGAAGGAAGAGGAGATTTCTTCTTGTCTTTTTCATTTGCTGCCGTAATGACATATATAACTAACTACCACCATGCCCAGGTACGTTAGTGACTCGACTGATAAGGCCGCCATCACCGGTAGGGTGCGTAGCACGCTCGACTAATAAGGCCGCCATCTTTTTACAATTTATTTCATTGTTAAATTCTTGAAATTGTTCGAATTTTATCATTGCTACTTCGATATTCATCTCCCTTTCTAATTCTCAATCAATCAACTATACACCCACTCAAAATATAAATCTAATAGAAATTATTATTTGTAAATAAATTTATTCTATAATATTTTTTCATATTTATATAATATTTTATATTTATTTTATAAAAATTAATAAATTATTTGACAAACAAATTGAATTTTGAAAATCACAAAGTTTCTTTCTATATCTTAACTTTTCTTAAACCAATTAATATACCTAAACAACTTGTTAAACACTAAAGGTCACACATGCAATAATGAAATATAGTTCTTGTTAAACATTATATGTGATACATCAATGATAACCAAATAAAATATTGTAAACAATCAATATGCATAAACAATTTGTTAAACACTAAACATGACACACTTGCAATGATGTCAAAATAAATACAACCTATTAAAAAAGGAAAGGTGCTTAAAAATATATTTAAATTGAAAATGCTTTAGAATTGAATTATATATATATATATATATATATATATATATATATATATATATATATATAATTGTTTTAATAATTAATTTTTATGATTGCGAATAAATATTATTTAAAATTTTAAACATTTTATGTTCTAATTTTTTTAAAATAATAAATAAATAATATTAAAAAAATTAAAATCAATTTTCAATGGGGTGAGAATTTTGGAGCACGCTGGTGTGCGGGTGGAGGACCGGCCTCCCTGTCCTCTCATTTGAATCGGCATATTGGGGGTGTAAATGCGCTCGTGTGAAACATCTTAATGTCTCGATGAGTGTAGACGACAAAGATATAAGGAGAGGGATGGCTCATTGCTATGGCTTTTGTGGTGTTTCAGTCCAATGCTGTGCTCCCGGTTGGTATTCTACGAGCAAACAGAAGCAACGACGGTGGATTTTCTAAGCATAGTGGCGGTGATCGATCTTCCCTTCCAATTCTCGGCAATGTAAATTTATCATTGTTCTTCTCCAAAGGTGCCACCCCGTGCTTTTCTACGCATGCACAATGCGGCCTAAGGTGGTTCGGGTAAGTTGGTATTTTTGGTTACGTTGGAATTTAAAAGGTGCGAGTTGTTGGTCCACTAGAGGCTACTGGAGGTGGTAATGTTGGTGGTGTTGTTGGGAGTGATGATGGTTGTGCATAGAATACTCTGTCTCAGGCATTTGTACTGAGAAGTGGCATGCCTTGTGTATCAGTGGGTGTTTTCTTGTGTGTTGTGGGGATAGCAGAATTACCTCTCTGAAGATCACTGTGGAGGTATGTTGGTGTGGTCTGCGAGAGGCCCCTTGTAACGACCTGCAGTTCTGGGTGCGCGGGTGGATCGTGCGTGCGCGCGGGTAGGTTGAATGAGCTGTGGTTAGACGAAGTGCGAGCCCTCTCTTGAGTATGTGATAGTGTTATGCGCATATGTGGAGGGCGAGCGAGTGTTTATATGCGTGGTGGCATGGCGGTAAACATATGGAGGCCGACCTACATTGACAAAGGGGCCGACATGATATTTGATGGCGTGTGTAGCATGGTGGACGAGTCGACCGGGTGAGCCAACTCGCCCTACCATGGGTATATGTTGGTGATGCGTTGAGTCATTTGGATATCACTCATTCGCTCAACATCTTCGTTCTATGAGGTAGAGGCGTAGGTCTAGTGCGCAAATCTAAGGAGGAGGCGTAGGTTTAGTAATGCGCCCATTCTTGGGCTTGGTTGCACGGTAAAGACGTGTTTGACTCGGTTGTGGGTGAAGGGCATGGGCAAGAGCACCCGACGGTTGGGTGAGGGCGTGCACGGGTGTGGCACCCGGTTTGTGCGATGACTTGACATGGGTGTCTTGGCAACTCGGGTGAGTGCCCGCCCGTCGTGCAAGTGTGCACGGTGACTTGTTGAAGTGTTGAGATTGTGGACAAAGGTGTGTCTCGGGTGGAGGCGCCCGTGTGTGGCAACTTGGAGGCGAGCCCAAGTTGGGCAAACAACATGATCGTGCGATGAAGTAAACTAAGGGTTGGTGAGTCGTGCGGCGACCGTGCGGAGGCGCCGACGAGTTGGGCAACCGAGTTTGCCGAAGATTGTAAAATTGGCTAAGTATGAAACTTGGAGTTCCCAAGTATACTTGTAAAACTTGTAACTTGTATAAGATTGTATAATATATTATCGAGCAGACTCATTGTTTAGGGAGTTGCCCCTCCCTTTATACTGTGCAATTTTGTTCTTCGTTTATAATTGCTGATGATAATGAATGTGTATGGGTGTTCATTGGTATAAAGGATAACACAATAATACTTGGTTGCGAAACACAAACTAAGTAGGAGTAAGTGGTTAGGCGTAGTCCACGAACATAAGTATTGGTGAAAAGAAAGTGTTCGGTGGTGCCACACCTCGCTAAGAGCGGTTGAAAGACTACCGCCGGCTTGGGGGCGTGACAGGTGGTATCAGAGCTAGTCTGAAGACTTGGAGAAGTCTTGCAGGAAGCCGAAAACTGATTCAGGGTTGAAGAAGCTTGATAGTTGAAGATAGTGAAACAGTTACTTGTAGGTGAAGGATGCTGCTTCACATACAAGTGGAACAAGAGCTGGCTCAGGTTGCAGGCATCTTGGTGAAGTTGTTGGATGGTAGAAACTAGATCGCAAAGAAGAAGGAAGTTGTTAGAAATGGCAGCTGAATCTCAAGCTGGGTCTAGTCACGGTGCGAAGGATGCTACTATGGCACTTATGGAAAAAGTGTTGGAAAGGATGGAGGACTTGGAAGCTTTCTGGGCTAAGAAGTTGGACTTGTTCGATAAGGAGCAAGAGGCCAATTCGAAGATGAAGGAAGAGCTCGATGAACTCCGGACTCAACACGAGTACACTGATCTTATGTGTACACAACTTGAAGTAAGGGTCAAGGAGGTTGAAGAGGCAAGAGACCAAGGTCTTGCAGAGATCGTGGGCTTGCGAAAATCTCTTGACGAAGCCAGAGATGAGATCGCGGTGTTGAAGAAGGTCGTGAGGCATAACTCAGGTGGAGGAGTGCCTCATGTGAAAGTCAAGGAACCAGAATCTTATGATGGTACAAGGAGTGCAAAGACTCTTGGCAACTTTCTATGGGACATGGAGCAGTACTTGGAACGATTGGGTCTATCTGATGATGAGACGAAGGTCAAGGTAGCTGCTCAGTTCTTGACAAAGGATGCTAAGATGTGGTGGCGAAGGAGGATGGATCAGATTGCCAATGGCAGTGCTGGTGACATTACTTCGTGGGATGAGATGAAGAAAGCTTTGCAGACCCATTTCAGTCCTCAAGATGAAACGTGGGAAGCAAGGATGAAAATTAAGTTCATAAAGCAGACCAAGAACCTTCAGACATATCAGCAGGAGTTTGCAAGTGTGGTTCTGGAACTTCCTGACATGGCGAAGAGGGACAAGGTGTTCAATTTCATTATTGGGTTGAAGCCTTGGGCACATAATGAAGTGAAGAGGCAGAGGATTAGAATACTTGAAGAAGCTTTTGTTGCTGTTGACAGGTTGGTGGAGCATTATGATGAGACTTCTGATGATAAGAAGAAGAAGTCCGATAAGCCGAAAGATAAGAAGAAGGCTGAAGCTTCGAAATTGGATGATAGTTCGAAGACGAAGAAAGCTTTGAAGTGTTGGATATGTGCTAGACCACATACGGTGAAGAATTGTCTTTCTAAACTAAAAGTGGCTGCGATTGCACAATCTAATGTGAAGAATGAAGAAGCTTCTGTGGGGATGATGCAGATACTTGGTGCTGCTGCTACTACAGAGGTGGTCTCTCGGAGGGATCCTGAGAGGAACAGTTTGGAGTATGTTCGGATGAAGGTTGGAGGTGCTGATATACTCACTATGGTGGATAGTGGGGCCTCTCACAACTTCATGGGTGAAGATACTGCGAGAAGAATTGGGCTGAAATTTGTACCGGTGAAGGCAAAGATGAAGACAGTCAATTCTCCTCTTAATAATGTTCTTGGTGTAGCTGAAAAAGTGGACACAACACTTGGTGAGTGGACAGGGAAGGTCGAATTCACTATAGTGCGGATAGATGACTACGAAGTTGTACTAGGAATGGAATTCATGAAACAATTTGATGTTATGATTGTTCCACATTTGAGGAAGCTGTACATTTACGATGGAAGGGAAGATGTACCCATTGGTGTTCCAACCATTAGAGTGACCAGGCCTGATTGTAAGTTGGCAGTGATGCAAATGGAGGACGAGAAGCGGATGGAAGATATGAGTAAGCGGTTTTCTACGATTGAGACAAAGATTACCGAGCAGTCATTGGTCATCAGGACAATTTCAGATAGTATCTTGGATTTGTCAAGAAGGCTAGAAGTGGTCGAGGATGATGATGATGATGATGAGGCATATGTGAGGCCGAATGTCCGGGAGGAGGATCGGGTCACTTATCTACAGAGGATGGAGATAGAAGATCCTGACAGATGGATTGAGATGATTAGTGAGGGTGAGCCTTCAGGCTCTACCCCCTCCACATCTTCTTAGATGACAAGAAGATGGGGCTCATTGTTAGCTGCTCATGGCAGTGAATCCTTAAAATAGATTGAGCAGGTATGGCAGATGGTGCAGGGATGGCTTGGCATCAAGCATCATGACATGTTGCAGATGGATTGGAGTTTCCATGGACCTGAGCATGGGTGAGATTCTTGGTGAGTCCGAGATGTGGCAGGAATCCGAGAGAGACTGGTGAAGGCATAAGGATGTTCACTCTCATGGCTTGAGCATGACAATTGGATTAGCTACCCAACTAGTTCAAACATGGGGTCTGGAAGTGCACGGAGAGATGCTGGCATCAGGCAGACAAGGAGGACAATTCACAGGATGAGGATGACAAATGATGGAGATGGGAGTTCTACATATGTTGCAAGGATGTTTGCAGTATGTGGAAGAGTTGACATCATGGACCGAGGATGAGACAGACATTGATGTTGATCTTGGTGGATGGCTACCAGGATGGTATGTTGTCGAGGACGACAACGATTTCAGGTGGAGGAGGATGTAACGCCCTGCAGTTCTGGGCACGCAGGTGGAACGTGCATGCGCGCGGGTAGGTTGAACGAGTTGCCATTGGACGAAGTGCGAGCTCTCTCTTGAGTATGCGATAGTGTTATGCACATATGTGGAGGGTGAGCGAGTGTTTATATGCATGGTGGCAAGGCGGTAAACATATGGAGGCCGACCTACATTGACAAAGGGGCCGACATGATATTTGATGGCGTGTGTAGCATGGTGGACGAGTCGGCCGAGTGAGCCAACTCGCCCTGCCATGGGTATATGTTGGGGATGCGTTGAGTCATTTGGATATCACTCATTCGCTCAACATCTTCGCTCTATGAGGTAGAGGTGCAGGTCTAGTGCGCAGATCTAAAGAGGAGGTGCAGGTTTAGTAATGCGCCCATTCTTGGGCTTGGTTGCACGGTAAAGACGCGTTTGACTCGATTGTGGGTGAAGGGTGTGGGCAGGAGCGCCCGACGGTTGGGTGAGGGCGTGCACGGGTGTGGCGCCCGGTTTGTGTGACGACTTGACACAGGTGTCTTGGCGACTCGGGTGAGCGCCCGCTCGTCGTGCAAGTGTGCACGGTGACTTGGTGAAGTGTTGAGATTGTGGACAAAGGTGTGTCTCGGGTGGAGGCGCCTGTGTGTGGCAACTTGGAGGCGCGCCCAAGTTGGGAAAACAACACGATCGTGCGACGAAGTAAACTAAGGGTTGGTGAGTCGTGCGGCGACCGTGCGGAGGCGCCGACGAGTTGGGCAACCGAGTTTGCCGAAGATTGTAAAATTGGCTAAGTATGAAACTTGGAGTTCCCAAGTATACTTGTAAAGCTTGTAACTTGCATAAGATTGTATAATATATTATCGAGCAGACTCATTGTTTAGGGAGTTGCCCCTCCCTTTATACTGTGCAATTGTGTTCTTCATTTAAAATTGCTGATGATAATGAATGTGTATGGGTGTTCATTGGTATAAAGGATAACACAATAATACTTGGTTGCGAAACACAAACTAAGTAGGAGTAAGTGGTTAGGCGTAGTCCACGAACATAAGTATTGGTGAAAAGAAAGTGTTCGGTGGTGCCACACCTCGCTAAGAGCGGTTGAAAGACTATCGCCGGCTTGGGGGCGTGACACCCCTTGTGGTGCTTCGGCCAGGGGTGAGATTAACTCATCCATTCTCTCTCATTTGCTCAAGCTCTCGGTGCTTTCCGAAAACTTGGAGTGCACAATTGGTGGAGTGGCAGTAGTCAAGTCATTATGTGTGGTTGTTTGTTGAGTATTTTGGGTGATGGGAGGTCTAGGCTCTACGTGAGGCCCTCTTGTCAATTTACAGTGGGTCGAGCCGTGAAATTTGTCAGTGGCTCCAACACTCTTAAGCCGGGTATAGGTAGTGGTGTTGTTGGTTTTTTCAACATGCGACCTTCCCCTCGCGGTGGGCGTTCCTCCCTCCTTACCAAGCCAGGTTTAGTTGGGCACAGGCAGCAGGGCAAGCCAATTCAATCTGCGAAGCTGAGATTGGTGGTAGTTGGGACGCGCCGGGGTGGCGAGACTGTCAGTCGCTCCCGACAGATGGGTGTTGGAGTGCATGTTGGTTGTGGTGGTAGCGAGTAAGCGACCCATCATGGAGGGTGGTCTCAGCAACCTCAGTGACGTGGTGGTGTGCAGCGTCGTGGTAAGGTCAACCGGGGGTCTGGCAAATGTTCAACTCCCAACTTGCGGGTAATTCACCACTATTGTTTAGAGAATTGTCGTGAGCTAATTCAAACTTTGCTAGATTGGGTGAAGTCGGTTGAAAGGATCTAAAGGGAGGAGCATGTTGAGCTAGTGGCCACCCTGGATAGGATGCACTACTTTTAGTGCCAGGTTAAAGAGCGCATGGTGGTGGCCTGACATGGCCAAAACCATCTTTCATAAAAAGTGGAAACGTTGGAGACATGGATGGCGCACTTTGAAGGGCATGTCCAGTGCAACTTTCCCCCTCCGCCTCCTCTAGGAACAACCCTGGATAACCCAACGTCCATCACGTCGGATGACTAGCATGCCCTCAGGTGTTTTCTATGTGTTGTTTGTCTTTTGGTGTCTTTGGCCTTCCCAGTTATGGACAATGTCCTTAATATCGTTTTTGTATTTTTATCACATGCTACAAACAATGGTGAACAAATGTGGTTTGGATGAGCCCACCAGTTTTTCTTACTCTCGATGTATATCTCTTTTACCAAATGAAAATGCAGTAAAGGTGAGACCACCAATTTTTGTTAGTCTCGATGTATATCGCTTTTCCTAAAGTAATAGAATGTTGCCTTTAATTAAAATATATATATATATATATATATATAAATTAATTATGAATGAAAAATTATATAAAAATGATTTCTTTGGAAGCCATTCACCTTTATAAGAAATTTAATGTGAGCAAAGAGTGCACTCGTAACTAAGAAAATATATTGAATTTATGTTTTTTTGGTCATATTTATTTATTTAGGTTGAAGATACCTCGTGGTTCCAATATGCTCTTCAGATCTAAACTTGAAACTAGATGAGAACTGAACCTTGTGAAATCTACACTTTTAAGCGTATAGGAATTTTCAAATCATCCATAAATTTGATCAAATTAAAAACTATCCATTAAAAAACAAAAATAGTAAATACCTGTTAAATTCGACCGCTGCCCCAGCCTACCCCCTATCAGCGGTACCCATAAAGTGGCCTCCGACCGCCTGTCAAGAACTTCGGCTTCCGACCACAGTGCGTTCGCCCGCATGTCGAGATCTTCAACTTCCCACGGCATTGCGTTCGCTCCCATGGCAAGACCTTCAGAGCACCCGCAAAAAAGTTGTCTATAAGAAGTTAATTATGGCTTAAGAGTTTATTATTTATTCCTTATAACTTATTGTAAGCTCAATTTTTCAACAAACAATAAATCTATATATATTAATCTCTGTAGACTGTGAAGGATATTAATACATAACGAATTCAATGTCTAATTTTCAATTTTCATGGACTGTGATGCGTCCAATGTTGATCCGTTGAACGAACCAGTCTGCTCAGAGCGGCGAGAGTGGGGAGATGGGCGGGAGGAGAGTGGGGAGTTGGGCGGGGAACCAGTCTGCTCAGAGCGGCGAGAGTGGGGAGATGGGCGGGGGGAGAGTTGGGAGTTGGGCGGGGACAAGAAATGGGGGGAAGACCGGCCAAGGGAGAGAATGGTGTCCACGGCGGGGAGAGTGGGGAGTTCATCAGGGAGAGGATATGCCTGGTGATCCTTCGACCGAACCAGTCTGCTCAGCGCGGCGAGAGTGGGGAGATGGACGGGGGGAGAGTGGGGAGTTGGGCGGGGGCAAGAAATGGGGGGAAGACCGGCCAAGGGAGAGAATGGTGTCCACGACGGGGAGAGTGGGGAGTTCATCAGGGAGAGGATATGCCTGGTCGGTCCAGGGCGAGAAGTTTGAAGCCGAGGGCGTATTGAAGAAAGGCCAACTAAATTCAATCGCTCCCCCAGCCTGGCCTCCATGAGCAGTGCCTCTAAAAGCGGCCTCCGTCTGCAGTGTGTTCGCCTGTCCGTAAAGAACCTCAGCATCTGACCGCAGTGCGTTCGACCGCAGTGCGTTCGCCCGCGAGTCATGATTTTCAGCCTCCAATCGCAGTGCGTTCGCCCGCCTGTCATGATCTTCAGCCTCCGATCGCAGTGCGTTCGCCCGCCTGGCAAGACCTTCAGCATTTGCCAACGGTTCGTTTCCCGCCATAAAATTGGCCGACTGCTCCTGCAGTTCGTTTCCTCCCATAAAACTTCTCGATTGCTGCTCGTTTCTCCCCTGCAACTGTTGTTCGTTTCCCCGCCTGAAATCTTCAACCTCCCATTGCCGTTCGTTTCTCCCTTTAAAATATTGGGCTTCTACTTCCTGTTCTTTTTCCAGGTAAAAGCTCTCCACCTGCAACTCATGCGACTGCTCTTTCCACAACTTTAAATCTTTAAACAATTCCAATTCTATCAAATCGCTGGGAGAAGCTTCAGAGCTTGGTGTTCGAAGATTAGTTGCATCTGCAAATCTCCTTATGCTCTTAAGACTGCAACATCCAGAAACCCGAAGATGCACCAAAGATATCAACGTTTCAACACCTGACAACTCCTCCACTGTTTTACAGTTTCTCATGTCCAGTTCTCTAAGTTTTGCTAGACCATAAAACCCTGTTATTTTCTTTAATACATCACATCCATTTAAATCCAGCAATATTAGTGTTGTGGGAAATGTTCCAACCTCCTCCAGTTCTAAACAATCGCTGATGTCCAGCTGACGCAGGTTGGGGCAAACGCCTTCAGCAAATGATAATTCCCTTATTCTTGTGCCATGTAGGTCTAACTGTTTGAGTCGAAGAAGCATGCCCTTGTGAATAGAAGAGTCCAACAATCTGCATTCACTCTGCTGTGCTGATGCATCTTCTCCCTCAACGTTTTCCACCTTGCCAAATGGCACTTCACGCAGAGGACATTTAGTTACTTTTAAAACTGTAAGACTCTTTAACTCTCTTAAACTTGCAGGTAAATACTCTATTCTTCCACAATCGATTTTGAGATCCGTCAATCGATTCAACTCTGCAACTGAGTCCGGCAAATATTTCCAAATCCCACCAAATAGTGTCAAGTGCTTTAAGCTCTTTAGCTTACCAAGTGAAGGAGGCAGCATTGCCATAGAGGATTCCTGAAAGGATACTCTCAGAATTTCCAAGTTACTTAAGTTTGCAATATCACATGGCAATTCTTTAAGGTTCGCATTCCACAAGGAAATTTTTTCCAGGGACCACTGACGTGTAACCTGAGGAGGCAATATTTCTACTTTCTGACAATCTGAAAGGTCTAAGCTTTCCAGCGTTCTGATATTTCCTAGAGTTTCTGCACTGAGGATCAACTGCGAGCAACCCTTCAAATAGAGATGTTTAAGTCCAGTTAAACTCCCGAAGGAATGTGGCAGCGTTTCCAAACGGGAGCACCCATACAAGCTAAGATACTGAAGGTTTGTAAGATTCCCAAAAGAGCTTGGCAGCGTTTCTAAATCGCAGCTACCAGTCAAGTTAAGATGTTGGAGGTTTGAAAGATTCCCAATCGCATTTGGCAGTAACTTCATGCTTACGCGCATTCTCAAATGTTTCAGGGAGCGGAGAAGAAAGAATTCTTCTAGCAGTGCTTCGATAGTGCATCCCAGTTCAATCTTTTCCAGGTGGTTCAACATCCCAATAGACCTTGGCAACTGTAAATGGGCTACATCAATATTCAACTCCCTCAGCTGAATAGGTACCTACAACGAATTGTTCTTTTTAAATTTAAAAACCTCTACTTGCTATGAAAGGAGAAAAATACACAAAATCTTTTAGTCACTGAAAAGAACCATAACGCAACACACAAACTTTTAATTACCGAAAAGAACCAGACCGCAACAAAAGAGTTACCTCACTGCCACTCTCCCACAGTGTTTCCAAGTGGCTATCGCCGCCAAAGATTTCTAAAACTCTCAAGTTCTTTATTGGAATACTCGAAGGCAAAGAAAAGTAGCGACACGGCCGATCAGAGGAAACAAGAACTTCTGAGCTCCCGAGACGGGAGGAAGAAGCAATTTCCGAAACACTTTCCGAGAACCCATGTGAGAAAGATACACTTTCCGACACACCTTCCGAGACATGTGACGAGATCCGATTGAAGGAAGAGAAATCCCACCGGAGCCATAGAAGATTTGACCATCTCAAGTGATTGGATAGGCTTTCACACCATTCACCTTGAACTCTCAGCAGCTGCAAGCCGCGCAGATGAACAAAAGGATTGCCGATCTCCAGAGGATTTTCCAAAGAAATGCCTGATGTTTGTAAGTTAATTCCGCGTACCTAAATTGTTGAGTGAAAACTGTTAGAAACAATAATAATTCAAAAGATGAAAAACAACTTAAATTGACCATAAATTTAAGAACAACTTAAAGATGAAAAACAACTTAAATTGAAT
Organism: Pinus tabuliformis; assembly: GCA_031772625.1. Lineage (NCBI taxonomy): Eukaryota > Viridiplantae > Streptophyta > Pinopsida > Pinales > Pinaceae > Pinus > Pinus tabuliformis. The sequence continues at coordinate 507,065,192 of CM062806.1, read as the reverse complement.
GTGTAGTGGTTCAAACACATACCGATGATTGGGGGAACACATTACAGAAGGCGTTGTGTGTTGAGCGCCAAAGACGAACCTTAGGTTCTTTCGATGCCCAAGCTCTGCCCAAGTCTCGAAGATGAGAATGCATTCTTATACAGTTTCTGTGGTCGACCTCTACGAGATACTTGTTCTCTAGGTTCCGAAAACCGATGGATCCTTCCCAGTTAGATGCGTCCCATAGTTTAATGGCCTTCTCTCTGTTTTCTCCTATGAAGAAACAAGCAATATCTAAGAAGATCTCTCTCTCTTGCTCATCAAGGCTATCAAAACTAATTTTAAGTCTGCCTTGTACTGTTGAAAATGTAATTTCAACGCAGCCAGACCACTGCCAGAAACCGGTCAGCTAATCCGCCGGAAAGCTCTCGGGTTGATTTCAGGCAAAGGTACTTTTCCGATGTTTGAAACCGAGAAATTTTGGTGATGACACGTGGTTCAGCCCTGACGTAACGCAACATAAGAATCTCGGGGGTTAATGTTCAGCACTTGTTGGCCTTCCGATATTCTCCTCCTCCGTTCGATCTACTCCACCCTTTTCGTCCGTTGATTGCCCAAACCTGCATACGAACATACATTAATGACTTTGCGTGGAGTGAATTTCATTTTTGGTTGACCGCGGTAAAATAATTAATGAATTAATTGTTACCGTAGAGAATAGGTAAGGCGATTTAAATTTTAATGTTTTTATATGTATCGGAGGTATGGTGGTGCATTTAAAAGAAAGGCATGGGTGTTAAAAATACTTACGGCACGTAAAAGTAATTGTTTATTTTATTTTATTTTGTTTTCAAAAAAAATGAAAAGGGCTCGTGCATTGACTATTGTAAAAAAAAAAAAAAGGAGAGAAGTGAAAAACGTGCTCTGCATCTCTGTTTTGTTTGGCACATGGGATATAAGGTTTTTGTTGTTGGCCATCGTAGTATGGTGGAGTAGCTAAAACCATGTGTGGTTTTTTTTTGCACAGCAGTGCATAAAGAAAATGGTGGAGCATATTTGTATGCATATGTAAATTTTATTACAGCAGTAAAGTGAATGTAAAAGGGGATTTACAGCAGTAACCCAGCTCAGTGAATTCTCAGGTGAAAACACAGTGAATTTTTTTTGTTGAATGTTTTTCTTGTGGTGAATCCCTCTCAGTAACAGAGGATGAATATGTATGAGGAAATATATTTGTGAATAGAAATGTTTTGTGTCAGTTTAATGGTTTGATCTGAGTCATTTTGTTTCTAAGAGGTTTTCTGTCAAAAGATCCTGGACAGAGTAAACAGAGCATTGGCTCTGTGGTAAACATATATTTTGTTTTTGGTATTTTGCATTAAAAATACCCAACAGTGGTATCAGAGCCAGGTTTAGGCTCTTTGAAGGAGACAAAGAAGCTGAAGGGAGAAGGTTGTTGCAGCAGCAAAACTTCTCAGGCAGACAGAAGACTCAGACATCAAAGGACTCAGGTATTTCAAAAGTTTTTTTTGTGTTGCTGAAGAAGCAGTGATTTGTTTTAAATACACAGTCAAGGAATGGCTAGCACAAGCACTGGTATGGGTTTGTTTAACACCCAGCTCCCACAGTTTAATGGGAAAAACTATGACTACTGGGCAATAACCATGACAGCCCTGTTTGCCTCTCAAGACTTATGGGAAATAGTTGAGGAAGGTTTTGAAGAACCAGCAGATGAAACTGAGTTCAATGCACTAACTCAGGGGGAGAGAGATCAGCTGAAGAGCAATAGGAAGAAGGATTCAAAAGCCCATATGTTGTTGTATCTAGCAGTAGACCAGAGTGTGTTTCCAAGGTTAGCAGCAGCTAAGACAGCAAATGAAGCATGGCAAACCCTCAAGACAGCCTATCAAGGCATGGAGAGAGTGAAGACAACAAAGCTACAATTGCTGAGAAAGGATTTTGAGAACTTGAACATGAAGGAGTCAGATAACATTGACTCATTCTTCACTCATGTGATTGGTGTAATCACACAAATGAGAACTCATGGAGAAACCATTGAAGATAGAAGGATTGTGGAGAAAATACTGAGGGTCTTACCCTCAAAGTTTGATGCCATAGTCACCACCATTGAAGAGACAAAGGATCTCTCAAGCTATTCAGTTGATGAGCTACATGCATCACTGATAACACATGAGCAAAGGTTGAGTAGGAATGAAAACTCATCTCTTGAGCAAGCCTTCAAGACCCAGATGTCCTTTGGAAGAGGAAGAGGTCAAGGCAGAGGAAACAAAAGAGGAAGAGGCAGAAGCCAGAACAGAGGTGGAAGGAACAGCCCATCAAATGCACAAGGAAGAGGCAGCAATACAAATCAGAACCAAGGCCAAGGCAGCAGCCAACAAAGAGAACAGTATCATGCTCAAGGACAAAGGTATGATAAATCTAATGTTCAATGCTATTATTGCAAAAAGTATGGACATTATGCAAGTGATTGTAGAAAGAAACAGCATGATATGAACAGTAGACAAAATGCAAATGTTACAAGAGAAAACAGCAGTCAAAATAATGTTCTGTTAGCCTGTAACATGGCTGAAACACATAGTGAAGACATATGGTTTTTAGACTCAGGTTGCAGCAACCATATGACAGGAAACATAGCCTTCTTTTCTGCCCTAGATAAAAATGTGAAATCAGAAGTCACACTAGGAACTGATAGTAAAGTGTCTGTTATGGGAAAAGGGGAGGTAAAAATATTTACAAAACAAGGAGAAAGGAAAACCATAGCAGATGTATACTATGTCCCCGGAATGAGATGTAACCTATTGAGTGTTGGACAGCTTATCCAAAAGGGTTACAATGTTTACTTTGAAAATGATGTGTGCACCATCATAGATATACCACCCAGCAAAATATGCATTGCTGAAGTGAAGATGACAAGGAACAGGATGTTCCCTCTCAGGATCCGGGCAGATTTGAAAAACAAAAATGAAATTGCAGCAGTCACCCAAGAGGCCTTCCAAACCGTGCCAAAGGATGAAAATTGGTTGTGGCACTTGAGATTTGGTCATCTCAATTTTGGAGGTCTAAACTTGTTGAGTAGGAAAGGAATGGTAAGAGGATTACCATTGATAGAGAAACCGGACAGCCTATGTGAAGGCTGTATTTTGGGAAAACAACACAGAGAAAGTTTTCCATCAGGGAAAAGCATAAGGGCAAAGGCACCCTTAGAGATTATCCACTCAGATTTGTGTGGACCAATGCAAGCTCCATCATTAGCAGGCAGCCTATATTTCCTAACATTCATTGATGACTGTACAAGAAAGACTTGGATATATTTCCTTAAAAACAAAAGTGAAGTGTTTGAGAAATTCCAAAACTTCAAGGCATTTGTGGAAAACCAAAGCGGGCTGCATATAAAAGTTTTGAGAACTGATAGAGGAGGTGAGTATATCTCCAAGGAATTCCTAAGATTTTGTAGAGAAAATGGAATTCACAAACAATTTACAGCAAGGTACACTCCGCAGCAAAATGGAGTTGCTGAAAGGAAGAACAGGACCATCATGGATATGGCGAGGAGCATGCTAAAGGCAAAGCATTTGCCAAATGAGTATTGGGCTGAAGCTGTACATTGTGCAGTTTATATTTTGAACAGGTGTCCTACAAAAGCAGTGATGAACAAGGTGCCAGAAGAAGCATGGAGTGGGAGAAAGCAAGGAGTCACCCACATGAGAGTTTTCGGGTGTGTGGCCTATGCACACATTCCAGATAAGCTAAGGAGGAAGTTGGACATCAAAGGGGAGAAATGTTTATTCATTGGATACAGTGAGGAATCCAAAGCCTACAGGCTGTACATCCCATCTACCAAGAAGTTCTTTGTAAGCAGAGATGTTCAATTCATTGAAGAGGAAGCTTGGGATGGAAGCATAGAGAAAACAGTGAATGTCAAGAACTGTTTGTCTCATGATGAAGATGAAGAGGAAGTGGCTGAAATACATCCCCAAACAGCAGCGCCAACACAAGGACAGCAAGGGACACCATTGAGGACAACACAAGGATAGCAAGGTACACCATTGAGGATCAATGAGAGTTCTTCTCCAAGCACACCACAGGGAGGAAATTCAAGTGCATCTTCAAGAACTTGCACACCAAGTGAAAGAGGTAAGAAATTTAGAAATCTAAGTGACATTTATGATGAAGGAATGAATTCCTTATTTGCCTTGTTTTGTCATGTTGATGATCCTATTCATTTCGAAGATGCAATCAAAGATAGGAAATGGATAGAAGCTATGGATGAGGAGATGAATGCCATAGAGAGAAACAAAACATGGGATTTGGTTGAGTTACCAAAAGGCAAAGAAGTCATTGGTGTGAAATGGGTCTATAAGACCAAAAGCAATGCTGAAGGCAAGATAGAAAGGCACAAGGAAAGGCTGGTTGTCAAAGGCTACAAGCAGCAGTATGGGAGAGATTATGAGGAGACTTTCGCACCGGTTGCAAGAATGGAAACCGTGAGAGCAGTGCTGTCCATAGCAGCACAAAACAAATGGAAAGTCTACCAAATGGATGTGAAATCAACATTCCTAAATGGAGTGTTAAAGGAAGAGGTCTATGTGGAACAGCCTCTCGGATATGAGAAGAAAGGAGAAGAGCACAAAGTGTGCAAGTTAAAGAAAGCTCTTTATGGGCTGAAGCAAGCGCCAAGAGCATGGTACAGCAGGATAGATTCATATCTATTAGATAATGAATTTGACAAATGTGAAGGAGAACCTACCGTCTACATCAAGGAAAAGGATGGTAAGATTTTGATTGTGGTCTTGTATGTTGATGATGTGATTTTCACAGGTAATGATGATCAGCTCATTAAGAATTTTAAATCAGTCATGAAGGATGAATTTGAAATGACTGATATGGGTTTCTTGAGATACTTCTTAGGCATAGAAGTAGAGCAAAATGAAAAAGGAATTTTTATATCTCAAGCAAGATATGTAAATCATATTTTGAGCAGATTTAAGATGGAAGAATGCAAGGCAGCAATCACTCCCACAGTGATGGGATTAAAGCTCAGCAGAGAGGACAGCAGCAAGGACTTTGATCCTAGCTTGTATAAAAGCATTGTGGGCAGCCTTATGTATTTAACAGCAACTAGGCCTGATTTAATGTATGCTGTTAGTTTAATTTCCAGATTTATGGAGAGGCCAAAGGAGGCACATTGGCAGGCAGCAAAGAGAATTTTGAGGTATGTCAAAGGCACCAAAATGTTTGGAATTTCATATCATGCCTCAGAACATTCAGATTTGGTTGGATACACAGACAGCGATTGGGCTGGAAGTGTAGATGATCGGAAGAGCACTTCCGGTTATGTTTTTAATATGGGTTCAGGAGCCATTTCATGGGCTTCTAAGAAGCAGTCCATTGTAGCATTGTCTATAGCAGAGGCTGAATATGTGGCAGCTACAGCAGTAGCATGTCAAGGAGTTTGGATGAGAAGAATGTTGAGAAGCTTAGGCCAAGAGCAGGCAAAAGCGACAGTGATCTTTTGTGACAATAGCTCTGCTATTGCATTGTCAAAGAATTCAGTGTTTCATAAGAGAACGAAACACATTGATACAAGGTTTCACTACATCAGAGAATTGGTGAACAATGGAGAAATTGTCCTAGAACATTGCAGGACTCAAGAACAGGTTGCAGACATCTTGACAAAGCCACTTGATCAGAAGAGCTTTGAATTTTTGAGAAAGTGTCTGGGTATGACTGAATGCCCAGCTGTTGAAATTAAAGGGGAGTGTTGAAAATGTAATTTCAACGCAGCCAGACCACTGCCAGAAACCGGTCAGCTAATCCGCCGGAAAGCTCTCGGGTTGATTTCAGGCAAAGGTACTTTTCCGATGTTTGAACCCGAGAAATTTTGGTGATGAAACGTGGTTCAGCCCTGACGTAACGCAACGTAAGAATCTCGGGGGTTAATGTTCAGCACTTGTTGGCCTTCCGATATTCTCCTCCTCCGTTCGATCTACTCCACCCTTTTCGTCCGTTGATTGCCCAAACCTGCATACGAACATACATTAATGACTTTGCGTGGAGTGAATTTCATTTTTGGTTGACCGCGGTAAAATAATTAATGAATTAATTGTTACCGTAGAGAATAGGTAAGGTGATTTAAATTTTAATGTTTTTATATGTATCGGAGGTATGGTGGTGCATTTAAAGAAAGGCATGGGTGTTAAAAATACTTACGGCACGTAAAAGTAATTGTTTTTTTTATTTTATTTTGTTTTCAAAAAAAATGAAAAGGGCTCGTGCATTGACTATTGTAAAAAAAAAAAAAAGGAGAGCAGTGAAAAACGTGCTCTGCATCTCTGTTTTGTTTGGCACATGGGATATAAGGTTTTTGTTGTTGGCCATCGTAGTATGGTGGAGTAGCTAAAACCATGTGTGGTTTTTTGCACAGCAGTGCATAAAGAAAATGGTGGAGCGTATTTGTATGCATATGTAAATTTTATTACAGCAGTAAAGTGAATGTAAAAGGGGATTTACAGCAGTAACCCAGCTCAGTGAATTCTCAGGTGAAAACACAGTGAATGTTTTTTTTGTTGAATGTTTTTCTTGTGGTGAATCCCTCTCAGTAACAGAGGATGAATATGTATGAGGAAATATATTTGTGAATAGAAATGTTTTGTGTCAGTTTAATGGTTTGATCTGAGTCATTTTGTTTCTAAGAGGTTTTCTGTCAAAAGATCCTGGACAGAGTAAACGGAGCATTGGCTCTGTGGTAAACATATTGTTTGTTTTTGGTATTTTGCATTAAAAATACCCAACATGTACATCACTGGGAAGTACTTTGGATATTTTTTGTAACAGGGCTCTCCAATACCCCAAGTCCTGGCTTTCCGAGTAAAGATGAGCCCCTATCACTTTCAGAGATAACGGCAATCCTTGGCACTGATCCAAAAACTGGCTAACAACTTCTTCAAATCCTACAACAGGGTTAGACTGCTGAAAAGCGTGCAAGCAAAATAGCTCTCGAGAATCTTCTCTATTCAGACCTTTCAGATTATAAATGGACGAGTTCATTCCACAGCTTTTAAGAAGAGCCTTATTGCGAGATGTAACTAAAATTATGCTACATGAACTAAGGCTATCCTTCAGCGGTGAAAATAATGCCCGCATCTGCTCAACAGAATCCACATCATCTAGAATTACGAGAACTTGAGAATTCGGGACTTGACATTTTAACATCGCTATGCCTTCATCAATGCTATTCATCGTCTGAGCCTGTCCAGTCAAGTCCTCGTAAAGTTTACCTTGCAACGATGTTAAAGAACCCCTAGATGCAGCTTCTCTCACGTCAAACAAAAAGCAAGATCGATCATACTCTGATCTCTTACGGTTAAAGAACAGTTTCGCAAGAGTCGTCTTGCCAACTCCACCAATGCCTGCTATCCCTGCAATCTTGACTTCCTTGCTGTGATGTTGTGACAAGACAGTCCATTCAAAATCTTGTAGCTTTTCATCTAACCCAGTTTGATATGTGGCCACATCCAATAGGGGTTTTCTGGCCCTTTTCTGCACCAAGTGCAAAACCCTATCCACGAGCTCCCCCTCGTCCCTGATTATTTACAAATACAGAACTAAAGCTGGTGAGAAACACGCTTAAAGAACTTAAAGGTCAATCGGGAAAAAGGAGTTAGAAATCTTACCCATTACACTCCTGCAGTTCCAAACCGCTTATATCTGCAACGCTAGAAAGGGCCTGTCTCCATTTTTGAACAGTGTTAGGTTCGTATCTCTTTTTCTTTTCTAGCTGGCGAAGGGCTTCAACATACTTTCCGCAATTGCCTTCATCCTGCGTCCTCCGAAGCTCAGAAGGATTAACATGGTAAAAGACAGGGATAATGGTCGCCCCCGACTTCAGCATCAACAGGAGCTCGTTGAGACACCATTTTGATTCCGCATATCGCGGAGAGAAAATAGCCACATGAACAGAGGCCGTTGCAATAGCTCCTTCAATTTGACAAGTTATATTTTCCCCTTCCTGCATTTCTTCCTTGTCAAGAAAGACTCTGAATCCAGCGGAAATGAGACGACGGTATAGATGGCTAGCGAAGGTTTTCTTAACATCTGGTCCTCTGTGATTGAGGAATACTTCGTAATTGTAATTGCCGTTGGGAGTTGCAGAGGCTGAGGGGGAAGCGAATGTGTGATGATTTGCCATTGATAATATTGGAGACTGATAAATTGTATTGGACACACAGACGAGATGATGAAGATGCCAAGAGGGGGAGACTCACTGAACGAATTGTGAAAGGTATTTGAGCGATGAGCTGATCTAACAACTGCGGAACTGCTTGCTAGCCAAAATAAGCAGTATCATAGTTAGCATTGAATCCATTAAAATGAGTTTATGCGTCATCTGTCGTCTACGCGGAATCTGAAATTTCTGTCATTGCTTGTCGTCTACGCGGAATCTGCAATTTCATGGAGCGAAGGGATAACAAACATTATGCACTAAACGTTAAATGAGTTATAAGTAATAAAAGACTATTTTTATATTAGTTTAAGATTGCTTTCACATTTAGTTCGAATGCCACGATTCATCAAAGTGAGAGCTTCTGGGTGGATAAAAAAAATAAAAAATTGTCTGGGAAATTTTGATTTTAATATACATATATATAGAGAGAGGAAGTAAGGAATAAGAGAAAATATGTTTAGAAAAATTTCTAAGAAATTAATTTTATTATTTAATTAAATTATTTTTATGTTTTTTTACTGTCATAATAATAATTATTTTATAAGCCTTTGAGATAGTTCAATTGGTTGAGTTTCTGTTGGCCAGTGGGTTGATCTACTTGGATTTTTCGATAGATGTAGCGGTCATTCACTGTCCATAAATCACCCTTAAAAAAATAATGATTACTTTTTATAAAAATAGGTGGTCACAACAAATACACCATAATTGTATCTCCATGAATCTCTCACTGTCTCAATATTATATAGACTTCTATAATTAGTCTATATCTTTAGAAATGTTGATAATTAGTCTATATCATTACAAATCATGATATTATTTAGATATTATTCATGATTATATGTAAGAGTTATTTCTCCATAGTATCTTTAATAAAAATTAGGATTTCCGTATGCATTCATCATCTTGGTTCCATCTTCATATTCAATTACAATCTTTGGTATTTTGTCTTCATTTTTCATCTTGTACCTACAAAACATAAACATTGTTGTAGTCCATAAAAAAAGTAACTATACATGGGTCACCAGTTGTTGTATTCTTTGGTTTTCTAGGAAACTCTTTCTTGTACACGGTTATCAACCATTCTTCCATAACATGTTTCCATATCTATACCTTTTTACTCCCCCTACAACATGTTTCCATATATTCAGGGTGTAACTGACAAGCTAGCCAGAATTCTCTTAAAAAAGAATATCAAAACCTCATTCAAACCGTTGACAACTATTAGACAAAGAATGAAATCAGTCAAAGACAACCCAGAGCATCTCCAACAAAAAGGTGTCTATATCATCAGCTGCTCTTGTGGAGAACAATATATCGGGGAAACAGGTAGATCAGTCAGTATCAGGCTAAAAGAGCATAGTGCAGATATCCGAAGGGAAAGAACCCGTTCCTCGGCCTTGGCAGAACATGCGGGTAAGACAAACCACCATATATGCCTTGAAAACACAAAAGTCATTGCAAATGAAAAACACCATTTCAAGCGTAAAGTCCGGGAGGCTCTTGAGATCATAAAACACCCTCATAACCTCAACAGAGATGGAGGCTTGGAAATTAGTAGGAATTGGACCTCTCTCCTCACCCCCATAGAGTAAATTGGCCCTCCTTTTTGCCTTCTTTGCTTCTTATCCTCCCTTCTTTAGATCGAATCAGCCACTACCCTTAAAACTTTGTATAATACACTATCTAGCTTAAAGGCCTAATAAAATCATCATTAATAACACATTATCCTCTTAAAATCTTACATGAATTAAATAAATTATATGAAAAATAGACATAAGTTATAAAATATTACAATGTGTTAAAAACAAATCATTATGATAAATTATTGAGTAAATAAGAAATCAATAAAAAAACTCAAGCAATTAATAAACATGTATAATAAGTATATTCAAACTTTAATTTATCAAAATTATAAGAATATGAAAAGATTAAATGAAATATAAGCACCTTCTTTAGATCGAATCAGCCCCTAAAACTTTGTATTATCATATTTACTTGGTTAATAAAGTATATTCATGTACAATAAACATGTAAGTTTATTATACATGTTTATTAATTGCAATACTTAGTAAACAAGGAAAATAAGTATATTCATGTATAATAAATAAATATTAAAAATAACTTTAATTTATCAAAAATTATAAGAATATTAAAATATTGAAATCATCCTAATCTTTTATAGCTTTATAATACATTTTCCTTAGAAACCTTGTAACAAATTAAAAATATAAGCATAATTACCATAAAGTTACAAATAATTAAAACAAAATCATCATTTATTAATAAAAAACCTATTACATAAACAATTCACTTAAAAGAAAATTAATATATAACTATAATAATTATCCATAAATAATAAATAATAAATAAAATTAAAAAGAACCCTAATAGAATATATATTAGAAAGATTAAAAATAATCCAGTTTATTCAAACATGAAACTGGTCGGCTCACATTCTTGACAGTTCAACCTAAAACCCTATTTATCAACACATTTCTCTCTCTCCTTTGTAAATCAAGTCCTGATGATGAGTCTTGGTCTAGACTCGAAACGTCGACAAAGAAAAATGAAAACTGTGGATTATCCGAGTTTAGATTCTAAAAAACCGAACCACAGAAATCTGCAATCTATTATCAGTATCATCATCCTTGTCCTAAATTTTTGGCTTAGTCATAGCCATAGCCATGCTCTCAATGCTTTTATATTCAACTACTAAGGAACAAAACTTCTTCATGGGCTCAGTTCATGAGTTCCCTTTGGCTCTAACTACCATCTCACAAACTTTTGTTTCACTCTTTGCTTTTCTCCATCACTGCCTCAAGACAAGTCCCTTTTTTATGAATTACAATCTTCTTGACTACCTCTGCCTCAAGACAAGTCCTTTTTTATGAATTATTATCTTTTTGACTACCTTTACCACTAAGACCAAAGTTTTTATCAAGTGTGCACTAACTTAAATCGGTGGTTTTGTGCACTAGGAAGCTTCTCTTAGTAACTAACCACTTATTCATTTCCTTTAGTGTGTTCTTTCTCGTCACATGTGGTTTTCGAATTACCATGAACATTCATTACACCAACGATCTTTAGAGCACGACTAGTTTTTTAATGGGGGTGTACTTGCTTTGATCAAACTTACATTATCATTGGCTTAGGTACATACAATTTCAACTTTTACTTTAAGCAGTTAAACAACATGTCAGCGAGACCATTTTTTTTTATCATTACAAAGAAAACATTTTTCAAGGACCATTCCTTAGGGATCTCATTTTCCTAGATTTATTGCATCTAAATGGGACTTTGTTCTTTACCTTGCTTTGCTTCCTTCTTCATTCTCCACACTTTAATTGCTTCATTGTGCTTGTCATTTGCTTCTTTTGATCATGTCTAAGAGTCCACATTTTTCTCTCTTTGTATTCTTCCGTCATATCAGTCCAAATTTTCTCTCTTGATGAGTATTCTTCTTTTTCATATCATCTCTTTATCTTAGCTACGATCTTTTCATTCACCTAGAATTGTGGAATCACATGCATAAAAATGTTGCTTAATGGGTTAAGTAAAGTCCAATAAAAAAAAATACAACCTTGGCTTGGAACTTAATTAACTATAAGTGAGAATGTTATACCTCTTCTGGAGTTGTCTATAAGTGAGAATTTTTTAAGTTTTAGGCTAATTCTTAGCTTAGAGTTTTAGACGAATTCTTAGTTGGAATTAGGTGAAAAATTTGTGGTCAATTTTTTATTTTGTGCTATTTACACTGGTTTTTAATTGCATATATAGATGCAGCGCCTTCAAAAACTCTTTAAACACTTCTATTGTGAAGAGTTCACTCATCAAACTTGTGATTACAATGAATCCCTACTTCTAAACAAACTAAATCAGATAAACAATAAAACTTTTCAGAACAAACTTGACATTAACTTATTTAACTTATAAAATTCAAAATACATTTTTTTTAAATTACTAAATTCATTTATACCTTCCAAAATTTATTTTAAATAAAAAAAATCAATATCATACTCATTTCATCTATAAAATTAAATTATAGGCTACAAAAAATATGGTACAAAGATTCACTAGTTTTCAATAGTCTTTCATCTATTGAAAAAATTAAAGAAAACATATTTCTCGAAGCAAACAATCTGAGAGGGGAGAGCCTAACCGAAATATTTAATCTGCCACGTGAATATCTAGGATTTTGACAAAAATATAAGAATATGATAAAAGAAATGCATATTTAATTACCTTACTTTTCATATACTTTTCGTGGAATTGCAAGTGCATATTTATTTACTTTATTTTAACCTACTTTTATTGGTGCCACTTGCTTACACGGACAAGACTGAGGTTAATTAAAATAAAGGCTTTGAAATAGTCATTGGTCCTTACCATGTGCGTCATCGGTGACGGTCCTTTGCGCGGAATCTGCATTTCATGGCGCAACATCATTTTACATATATAGAGGAAGTAAAGAACAAAAGGAAATATGTTAAAAAATCTTCGACGAAGTCAATTTTATTATTTAATTAAATTATTTTTATGTTTTTTATTGTTATATAAATTTTATATAAAATAGGGGGCACAATAAATATTTTATAATTATAAAATTTGTCTCAATTATTTCTATAATCTTTTCTATTAAATCTTTATCTCTATTATTTTGTATTTTTCTTCCTTTCTCTTTCTATAATTCGTCCATATCTTTACCAATAATGATATTATGTAGATTTCTAGAATTAATTTATATCATACTAAGGATATTATTTAGATTTATTTATGATTATATCTAAAAGTTCTGAGTTCTTTTTGGCTCTAACTATTAACACACAAACTTTGTTTCACTTTCATTAGGGGAATTTTGAGGTCTAAAATGGGTTTCCTAAGGAAATTAAAAAGTAATAGTGGAAATAATAAAATAAGATTAGATTACATCATCAAATTTTAGAGGAAAAAAAAATGTTTTTGACTCGTATTTTCAACTCATCTCCTTATAGGTTTACTCAAATTTCGAGTGACAGCACTTGTTGGATGCATAATTTGATTCCTCATACAAGGAGTACCTATGTTGCATACTTTCAATGGACCCTATTACATGAAAAATGAGAAATACATGAAAAACATGATTGCAATCACGTTTTTCATGTAGATCTCATTTTTCATGTAGCAGACTCCATTGAAAGTATGCAACATGGGTACTCCTTGGATGATGAATTAAATTTTACATCAAACGAGTACTCCTGCTCGAAATTTGTGTAAAACCTTATGGAGATAAGTTTAAAATACAAGTTGAAAAAATAGTTTTATTATTTTATTATTTTTACTTTTTTACTCCAAAAATGGTGAATCACCCCATGGTTGACATCATCATCTTGAATCTTATTGGTTCTTATAAAGTTTATTTTGATTGTACATTTTTCTTAAGAGGCCCATTTTAGACCTCTAAATTCTCCTAATGTTTCTTTGCTCAATCGAGACAAGTTTTTTTTTATGAATTATCTTCTTGACTACCTTTACCACTAAGATCAAAGATTTTATCAAGTGTGGACTATTTAAATCAGTGGTTTTGTGCACTATGAAGCTTGTCTTCGTCACTAGCCACACCTTCATTTTCTTTAGTGGGTTATTTCTAGTCATACGTGGTTTTTGGGTTCCCATAAACCTTCATTACGCTAATGCTAATGATTTTTTGAGCACCTCTAGTTTTTTTTAACGTGGGTACCCTTTCTTTTATTAAGATTACATTATCATTGACACAGGTACATACAATATCAACATTTACATTAAGCTAATCTAGACTTTATACAACATGTGAGCAAGACCATTTTCTTTTCATCATTACAAAAAAGTCATTTTTCAAGTACCATTCTTTAGGGATGTCATTTTCGGTGATTTATTGCATTTAAATGGGGCTTTATTATTTACCTTGCTTTGCTTCCTTCTTCATCGTCTACACTTTGATTAATTTATTGTGCCCCACATTTGCTTCTTTTGATCATGTCTATAAGTCTACATTTTGTTCTCTTTGTATTCTTCTTTCATCTTGCTCCTAATTGTTTCTCTTCATCAATATTAGTGGGATGAACAAAGTCCAAAACAAAAATATAACCTTGGAATGGAACTTAATTAACTAACATCATGATTTGGCATAACTCAAACTTGAATTGACAATTGATTTTATCTTCATTTACTTTGACTCCACACACTTAACTGGTTTCCAACTCTCATTTGACTTGTGGGATGAATAAAGTCCAAAACAAAAATATAACCTTGGTATGGAATTTAATTAACTAACATCATGATTTGGCATAACTCAAACTTGAATTGAGGATGAATAAAGTCCAAAACAAAAATATAACGTTGGTTTGGAACTTAATTAACTAACATCATGATTTGGCATAACTCAAACTTGAATTGACAATTGATTTTATCTTCGTTTACTTTGACTCCACACACTTAACTGGATTTCAACTCTCATTTGACTTGATATAATTTATTAGCTTGATCTTACACTCTTCTTTGTACAACAAATAAATAATTTCTGTGCAATTAATATTTTACTTAAATTTAATTAAATATCCCAACTTAATTAGACTTTAAATCAATTTATAAAAAAATAACTTTTGTCTAACTTAAAAAATTAAAAATAAAAACCAAAAAAAAATATAAATCCTTTATAAAACTTTGATTTAAAAAAAACAACTTTATTATGCTCCCATTTTACTTTTAGATACCCTACTTTTATATATATATGTTTCCATTTTATTTTTTATTTTTCGATACCCTACTTTTATATATATATAAAAGAATGATACTAAATTTTTAGATAAGAATTTTGCCATCTTTACATCTTACTTTCATAACTTATCCTTTAACCAATTTTTATAGGTTATCCATGTTTGAAGCACTCAAACATCAATTTTTCCTTTAATGTTTGAACCTTAATGCCATATTGTAATTCATTTTATACATAATATTTATTGCTTGTGGCAACTTCTTTACCTCTCACATCAATTCTACTTTTGGTGCAATACTAAAATAAATTTAATTACCAACTTTGACCTTTCTGTGATATTTTTATTTTTCTCAAATTGTTGAACATCCCATGAATGATGAAAATTTGTCAATTAATAACATCAATTTTCAGTTTTCACTTTAAATTTTCATCTTGATTTTTATTCTCAGAAGTATTATCTTGGCTTCTTCTTACCTTTTATTCTCAAAAGTTATCTTGGATTCATTAATAACATTAAATGTCTTGCTATCCATAAATAAATTTATACGTTCCACATGCATTATTTTAGAAGTCCAAGCACGCCATGCACATGAAACCCAACTCTTCTCTGCAATAAACCGCAACCACAGGCATTTTTTTTAATTCAAATTCATTGAAAGAGAATTAGATATACTCACAGGTCTTCAATTTGCATATATTTTTCCTGCCACCATGAGTTCTTCAATTCCACTTCAAGGAAATACCTACAACTACTGCATTTTTCAGCCACAACTTGGATTTGCTTCATTTATGACCACAAATTGGTTTTGATTCCACGAACATGATTTTCTCATGTAGAAGTGCAGGCTTGATCTTTCCATGTTTTATCCATTGTTCTCAATTTTTGTTGAATCACATCCTTCGGCCTTGAAAATCGGTCACTCACTCGGAAACAATATTTCTTGTAACTTGTTGTAGTCGTTACAACAGCCCTAAAATTTCAGCCTACTCAAAATTTTGGAGAACTCCATACTTAACTGCCTATCATACTTTGCTTTGTTGAATTTTCCACGACATATGGGAATCTGGCTTGGGTCTTAGAATCTCTGACACAAGCTCACTCAAATGCCACAACAAGCTACTTTGCACAATGGAATCTACACACATTAGTGAATCAACTAGTTCACATGACAATTTTTAACTTTTCAAACCCACTACATGTTATATTACAAACTAGAATACAATAGCCTTACGGCTCCCATAGCAGGGATCATGGCCCTTACATACAACCCCGATACAAGGGTACAACTAAGGCTTGGTGTCTATCACTTTGACAACCGAACTACCTTGAACAAGACACACTTAATCTACTTGCTAATGTGGTACCCCACAACCCTTTCAATCCATGTGTCTTGAACACATCTGGCGAGTCCTCTTGGCTCCCATTTTTCAAATATGCAATATGCTTCTATCAATGAACACTACTCCTTCAGGTCACTAATCTTTGGCCCAATGTAAACTTCCCTTTAGTTGGTCTTTTTTCCATCAAATATCCCAACACATAGGGTCTTCAACCTTCCCACTACTGTCATTCTTGATGTTCCAATAATTATCATATTTGGGGCTTGGAGGTTGCCCTCTTACCATTAAAGTTTACCTCTTGCAACTAACTGATCTAGGGCATAGGATCTATTCCACTCGGATGCCCTAATTCCTTCAAAGATCAACCTTCAAGGCTTTAAGGTATCCTCCATCTAACTGTCATGGTTTCCTTCTCCAAGCACTGTCATTAGGACTTGAAGCGAGCCACTATAGTCCTCCAACCTTATGCACTTTGGTTGCTCCACAAATCTACCTTCTTGCACTGCTCCCTACACTGCATCCTACACTATTCACAACTTTGTTTGTCAACAATTATCACTTCCCACTTGTAAACCTTCTAGTCACCTTAAATTGTTCATCTTAGGGCTTACATATTTTCCCTACCTTTGTGACACATAGTTTCTCATGCCACTGTCCTTAGGTCTTGCATATCTGCCTAATTACACTCAGAACCTTGATTGATCTAGGTCTCCATAAATTAAGTTCTCAATTATGCAAATTGCATTTATCTTCTGTTGTTCATAATCTATTAACAAACCTCCATAACCAATAGTTTATAATAGCACAGTCAACCCTCCTTTCTTCTGTGTTCCCACTATTGTTGTGGCCTCTTGTATCACTTATACATTTGCATTATACAAACTTAGGGAACATATCTGAGGGTGATTATGTGCATGGAAAGCAACCCCATTTATGGCATCAACGACCATTGTTCAAACCCTTGAACAACTCCTCCATCTTCTTAGCAATCTTCTCCATGACCAACCCTCTTCTAGCAGATCCACGTGACCCTAAAAACCATGACCAATATACCAATAACTCTAGATAATATGTGACCTCACTTTTAGACTTGATTCTGGTCATACTAGCCCACGTAAGCCACTCTTCCTGTTGGACTAAGGTTTGAGGACACTCGACCCTCCTGGTCACAAAAATTTTAGGCCTTAAGACCTTCTACCATGCACATTAGGGCTTGTATCCCTCTACCTGTAATTTGGACAAAGATTTAGGCCTTACATCCCCTCTACTTTACAATGACAAGATGCATCGTACAACAAATCTTCAGAGAATACACAAATGTTATGGTTGAAGAATATCTCCATAAGAGAAGGCATACTTGGATAGAAACCCTCTTCCTGGTTGTGTATCTCCTTGAAAATTATTCCCTTAGGCCTCTTTCCACTTAGACCTCAGGAATTTTAGTTTTCTTTCTAATTTCCTTTTAGATTTTAAACCCCAACTTGGGTCTAAAACCCCTCTACCTGGGTTCTTTTCCCACAAACCCAACTCCTATGCTTGTGGCGTACCTCCTAAGCTACACAATTCAACATTCCCTCTTAGCGAGGGAGGTACTTCCATTACTTGGAAGTAACCATCATCATCGGTGACACTAGCCCCTCTGGCATTCATCATTACAGCATACCCTGTAGAATGGATCACACTATCTCAATAGTGTCCCTACCTCATCAGAACTTTAAGATATCAAACTTCAATAGGGATGATCCCTCAGAAGCTAGAGTCCCTCTCAATCTACACGATCTCCACTGGCTCAACCTGCTTCCATTGTGCACACTCAGATCCAGTGGCCCTTCAAAGTAACTCTGATACCATGTTGATTTTTCCATGGCATATATGAATATGTTTTGGGTCTTAATCTCTGACACAAACTCACTCAATTGCCACAAAAAGCTACTTTGCATAGTGGAATCAACACACATTAGTGGATCAACTAGTGCACATGACAATTTTTAACTTTTCAAACATACTACATGTTTTAACCAAATAGAATACAATAGTCTTAGGGCTTCCATACTAGGGATCATGGCCTATACATACAACCCTAATACAAGGATACAACTAGAGCTTAGTGTCTATCACTTTGACAACCAACCTACCCTAAATAAGACACATTTGACCTAGTTGTTGATGTGGAACCCCACCAAACTTTCATTCCACATGTCTTAAACACGTCTGGTAGGTCCTCTTGTCTCCCATTCTGTAGCTATGCAAACTACCTCCATCAATGAACACAACTCCTTTAGGTAATTTATATTTGGCCCAATGTAATCTACCCTCTAGCTGGTATTTTGTATAGCGTCTTCAACCTTCCCACCACCGTCATTCTTGTTGCTCCAATAATGATCAAAATTAGGGCTTGGAAGATGCCCTCTTACCACTAAAATTTCCCTCCTACAACTCAGTGATCTAGGGCATAGAATCTAGTCCACTTAGTTGCCCTGCTTCTTTCAAGGATCAACCTTCAAGGCTTTAAGGTATCTTCCCTCTAACAATCTTGTTGTCCTTCTTCGGGGATTTTCCCTAGGGCTTGAAGCAAGCCACTGTAGTCCTCCAACCTTATACACTTTGGCTGATCCACAAATCTACCTTCTTGCATTGCTTCCTACATTGCATCCTGCATTGTTCACAAATTCATTTGTGAATAGTTCTCACTGTCCACTTGTAAGCCTTATAGTCACTCTAGAGTGTTGATCTTAGGGCTTAAATATCTTCTCTACCTCTATGACATATAGTTTCTCTTATCATTATCCTCAGGGCTTGTAGATATTCCCAACTACAGTCAGAATCTTGACTGATATAGGGCTCCATAAATTCATATCTCAGTTCTGCAGTTTCTCCCTCAAATTGCACTAATCCACTATTGTGCATAGTATATTAACGAAACTCCATAGCCAACAATTTCTCCTAAATCAATTACCCTCCATTCTATCATCTTCCCAATGTAGTTGCAACCTCTTGTATCACTTATAGATTTTTTCTATATCATCCTTAGGGAACAAATCTAAGGGTGATTTGTGCATGGAAAGCAACCCTATCTAGGGCATCAACAACTATTGTTCAAACCATTGAACAACTCCTCCATCCTCTTAGAAATATTCTCCACAACCATACCTCTTTTTACATCTCCACACAACCATAAAAGCCATGGCCAATATACCATCAAATCTGGAAAATCAGTGGCCTGTGTTTTAGACCTCATTCTCATCATACTAGCCCACATAGGCCGCCTTTCCTGCTGCGCTGAGGTTTGAGGACACTCGGCCCTCTTGGATGCAAAAATTCTAGGCCTTAAGACATTCTAGCATGCACTTTAGCATTTGCATCCCTCATCCTACAATCTCGACAAATATCTAGGCCTTATGGCCCCTCTACTTTCTAATGATAGGATGCATCATACAACAGATCTTCATAGAATACACAACTGCTAGGCTTGAAGAATATATCCATAAAAGTAGGCATACTTGGATAGAAAAATTATTCCTAGTTGCGAATCTCCTTGAAAATTCTTCCCTTATGCCTATTTAAATAGCCCTTTCTAGGCCTCTTATGAACCCTCTAGATATTAGGGGTTTTTTCCACTTAGACCTCAGAAAATTTTATTTTTCTTTTAATTTTCCTTTTAGAGTTTAAACCCACACTTGGGTCGAAAACCTCTCTACTTGGGTTCTTCGCCCACAAACCCTTTTTGTGACCAAACTCCTCACAAACCCAACTCCCAAGCTACACAATTCAACATGCCTATGGTCTCCCAGGGTCTCATCCCTCGTTTGACCAATCTAGGTTTTCCCTATGACCTAGTGAGTTCAGTTGAAAAATAGGGCAGTGTGACTTTGGATGATTTTGTGAATGTTGTGGAAAAATGCTCAATAGAAGGCCTAAAAATTCCAACTGTTTCTAAGAATGGTGAAGAGGAGAATCTCAAGGAAGATAATTTGGAAGGTAGAAACTAACGACCTCAAGAGAATTGTGAAAGACTTGGGGGTGAAGAGAATCAAAGGAATAAAAGAAATTTGTGGAATGATAACAAAAGCTCAATCTCTGATTCAAAAAGTGATGAAGAAGACAACAACAATATGGCCACAGATCAATGACAACCTCTGGTCTGGATGGCACATTCTATTTTGGATATCCAAGGTATTCTTCATGACTTTCCCATCACCTAGAAAAGCATCTTCCCAAGTATGACCCAGACAAAGGGACTGTCGTTAAAGATCATATTAGCAATTTCTATCTTTCATTACAAATGATGAGGGTGCAACATGACGATGTTGCATGCATATTGCTTCCACACACCTTGGAGAATAAGGACACTACTTGGTATCATGCCATACATGTAGCATCTATACAAATTTGGGATGAGTTTTGGAAGGCCTTTCTTAATAAATTTGATGAAGAGAAGACACCTGCCATGCTCCTTTCAGAACTAAATTCGCTAAAGATGGAGAAGAAAAAAAAGTTCAAATATTTCAATCAACATTTCACTATTGTATTTAACAAGTTCACAACTAATGTTGCTCCCCATGATTCTATTAGGATTGATTATTATACTAAAGTGCGTTCCCGAGTTATTGCTATGTTCGTGAAGAGGGAAGAGAAAGAAACATTTTTGGAGAAATTCGTAGAGGCTCTCATGGTTGAAAAGGATTTAATATTCATAGGAGCACATGAACATGAAGCACGAGATGATTCAAAAACTACTAGTAAGAAATCTCAAGCCTCATCCATTAAATTTAATGATAAAGATACCTTTGATTTTGAAGCTTTGGCGAAGTCTCTTAAGCAGTTTACTAATGAAGTGTCTGAATTGAAGAGGATAACAAGTGAAATATCTTCTGCCAACAAACCTTTCAAGACCTTTTTCAAGAAAAGTGGAAATCTGTTGGCTAAATCAACCAAAAGCTCAAATGTGAATATTAATGTTGAAGAAGTGGGCATGGAAAATTACTGCACATTCCACCAAGATGCTCATTTAGGGAAGATGTGCCCATAGTGGGTGCATATTATGATTGCAATGGTGAAATTTTTTCTTGATGACTAGACAATTAAAGGTGGGGCCAAGCAAATGAAGGAATATGAAGAAGAAGCCTCACCTCCCAAAGGCAATGTTGGCTCATCTGTGATGGATTTTGAATTCATTAGAGATGGTGAGGTTCAATCCATTCAAGAAGCTCTAGTTGGTGAGAATCCTCTTGATAAAATTATAAAGACATAGTTAAAGTAATAAAGGACCAGTGGCAAAACCCACCTTGGAGGACAAGAAGGAAGCACAGTTGAGAAGGATTGTACCTCCAAAAGACCCTGTTCAGACTACAACATCCAAAACTTCGACCAGGAAGTCTTCAAATAATGCGTTAGAAAATAATAAGTGTAAGCCAAATTCTCCTAATGTTGATACCAAAACTACTTATCCAATGAACTCACCTCATTTGTCTAAGGATGAAAGTGTATCTTCTGTTATTGGTTATAATATCGTTGAGAATATGAAGAAGTCTCGAGCGAATATCTCCCTCTATGAGCTGGCCAAGCTATCTGGGCAAAGGGAAATCATTTTCAATACTTTCATGCCCATTTCTTCTACCAAAAAAACCTCTACCTCTCCTAAGGCTACTTCCTCTTGTCAGTCTAAAATTTTGGTAAATCTTGAATCAATTGTTAATGTTGCGAATGCTAATTCAAGATCTTCAACTCCTCCTTCCCTACTAATGTTTTAGATTATAATGTGCATAATTGTCTTGTTGACTCTGATGCATCCACCAACGTGATGCCTTTATCAATTTATAAGAAACTTAATGTTGAACCAGAGAAGACAAGTGTGAATATCATCAAACATGATAGATATCATGTTAGAGTTGTGGGGGGATTGAACAACGTACTAATCAGACTATCTTCAGACTTGAGAATACATGAGTTCATAGATATTGTGCTTGTGAATATTCCTAAAGTAAATGGGATTTTACTAAGAAAATACTAGTGTTTCAAGCTTCAAGGGTATTTCACCACAGAGTGGTTCCATTTATGGCTCCCTTATAAGGGAAAGAAAAACCAAATTAGAGTCAATAATGAGCCATACATGAAGCATACAGTTACTGATCTTGAAGTGCCTAATGAACCAATCAACATGATCACTCAAGTTGAACTAGGGAACTTCTTTTTATAACTTGATATTGGTTGTTACCAAGACATGCCATCACCAACCCATTAGATATGTAGTTGGAACTCCTTCCTTTCCCTCTAGCTGATGGTAATGAACTTTACTATATATGTAAACAATTTTAGTTTAGATTCTAGTTTTACTGACATCTGGACATCATACTATGATGGATCCAAAAATCAAGATGGAGCTGGCACAGGATGTATCTTGATGGACCCCAAAAAAACTAAATTTTTAATTTCCTATTGTTTGGAATTCCAATGTAGTAACAACACTACAGAGTATGAGGTGTTGATTCTTATACTAAAGAAAGCCATTAACTTGAAGGTGGATTTTCTAAATGTAATTGGTGACTTTGAGATCATTAGAAGACATGTGTGCAATACTATCCATTGTCTTTCACCTCATTTTAAAAATGACCAACAAGAGGTATGGTGGTTAATTTCTGCATTTAAAGATTTTTGTATCAAATTAGTTCTAATAATCAATAATGTCACAACTAATACATTGGCTAACCCTATTGCTAGTTTTATGCCACTTAGGGGGGACCTTTATATTGAAATAGTTTATAATCTTGTTGTCATGGATACCATAACTAATTTTTGTGTTTTCAATAATGATCAAGAGATCTTAGACTCCCTTTCCAATGCATATGTTTTCAAAGACACGACTATAAACAAAGACAAACATGATAAAGCCTTGTAGGAGGGACGAGACGCATGGATGGTAAACACAATGCCAAAAGTTGTTGTTTGTCTTGAAAAGTTGTTTGACTTACACAACTAGTTTTGAGGACCCCCAAACATAAAGGCTCAGAGTTCCACATTGTTGCATGAGCAAATAAATCTTGGAATGGAGGCAAATCCCAACTTTATCAATCTCAGTACTTGTTGCTTCCTTGAAGAGAGAAAATATTTCACTGAGTTATTCAAGAAATATCGATACGCTTTCACCTAGACATATGAAGACCTAATTGTGTACGATACTCGTACTATCTAGAATGTTATCCTAATAAAGGATGGGGTCAAGCCTTCTCAGCAAAAGTTGAGGAAAGTGCATCCAATGGTGGAACCTTTCATATAGAAAGAATCGAAGAAGTTGTTGGATGCACAGATCATTTTCAAAGTCAGACATTCCTCATGGGTCTTTAATCTCGTTCTTATTAGGAAGAAGGCCATAGAGATTTGTTTTTGTGTTGAATTCTGAAATCTTGACCAAGAATTGAATAAAGACAACTACCTAGTCCCCTCCGTGGAGTAGATTCTTTAAACTGTTTATAGATTTGAGATTTTCTCTCTGCTCGATGGTTTTTCTGGTTACAACCAGGTACTGGTTGTTGAACCAGATAGATTGAAGAGTACGTTCATAACAAAATGTGGGACTTTTACATTTAGATGTATGCCTTTTGGTATTATAAGCCCCAGAGCCACTTCCCAAAGGCAAATGGACATCATGTTCAAAGGGCTAATCGGTCATAGCATGGTGGTCCATGTTGATGATGTGACAATATTCTCAAAGAAGAGATCAAATCATCTATGTTATCTGAAGTATATTTTTGAGCATTATAGAAAATATGGCATATCACTCAACCGTAAGAGGAGCATATTTTTCATCTCCGTAGGGAATATTTTAGGACACATCATAGTAAAGAGTGGTACTACCATGGACCCTGAGCCATTAGGGGATTTTTCAGGTCTAAAATGGGCCTCCTAAGGAAATTATAAAATAATAGTGGAAATAATAAAATAAGATTAGATTACATCATCAATCTTTAGAGGAAAAAAAGAAAAAACTACTTTTTGAACTCATATTTTCAACTTTTCTCCCTATGGGTTTACTCAAATTTCGAGCAGAAACACTCGTTGGATGAAAAATTTGATTCCTCATCCAAGGAGTACCCATGTTTCATTCTTTCGATGGATCCTACTACACGAAAAATGAGAAATAGATGAAAATGTGATTACAATCACCTGTTTTCATGTATTTCTCAATTTTCATATAGCAGGGTCCATCGAAAGTATGAAACATGGCTACTCCTTGGATGATGAATCAAATTTTGCATCCAATGAGTACTCTCACTCGAGATTTGAGTAAAACCTTAGGGAGATAAGTTAAAAATACGAGTTGAAAAAGTAGTTTTATTATTTTATTATTTTTTATTATTTTTACTTTTTAACTCCAGAAATGGTTAATCATCCCCCATTGTTGACATCATCATCTTGAATCCTATTGGTTCTTATAAAGTTTATTTTTGTTGTACATTTTTCTTAGGAGGCCCATTTTAGACCTCAAAAGTCCCCTAATGAAGTCAATGCTATCATGTAGAAATCGTATCCAAATCGAAAGAAGGTGATGCAATCATTTTTGGGTAAGATTAATTTTATGTGCAAGTTCATTTCTAATTATGCCCAAATCATGAAGCCACTACAGAATATGATCAAGAAGGATATGGAATTTCAATGGAATCAAGAAGAAAAGGAGTTTTTTTCACATATCAAGCAAGCTATAGCAAAATCTCCTCTCTTTACAACCTTGGTTTTAACAAATATTTCATGCTATATGCATTTGCTTTAGATTTTTCATTGGCGGTCATTTTAACACAAAAGGATGTCCAAGGTAATGAACAACCTAGATATTTTATGAGTATTGGCTTGTAAGGACTAGAGGTGAATTATCCCAATATGGACAAGCAAGCATATGTTGTGTACAAGGCTGTCAAACACTTCAGGCCTTATATTCTGAAAAATCATGTCATAGTGTTTGTATGCCATCCTGTTGTAAGATCATTGTTTGTGTAGTAGGAGATGGGTGAACACAAGGCTAATTAGATGACATGCGTGCAAGAGTATGATCTGCAATTCAAACCAGCTCACACAGTCAAGGGACATGGCTTATGAAAGCTTTTTGATGAATCTTTTGATCAACTAGAAGAAGAAATGTTGGGGAGGGAGAAAAATATTGAGATGTATCAAAAAAATACAGTACCAATAGCCAACACATCATCATCTTGGTATGTCGATCTGAGGAAATATCTGGAACAAAGTGCTTTTCCTTCTACCTTTTCTACGAAGTAGAAAAGGGACATTAGACTTAAGGCCTCTTCTTATCAAATGATCCATGGAAATTTGATTCGTAAACATCATAACAACGTGTCGCTAAAGTGTTTGGAATCTACTGACGCCAAAAAGGTTTTGAAGGAACTAAATGACAGATCAATAGTTGAACACTATGTTGGTGATAAATTGACACACAAGATTATTAGAGCAAGATATTATTGACCTACATTATTTAGGGACGCTCACGCATATGTGCAAAAATTCTCAATCTGTCAAAGATGTGATGGAAGAGAGTCACGATTAACCATGCCTCTATAGCCTATTGCGGTAGAAGAACCTTTTCAATAGTGGGGCCTAGACATTATCGGGGAGATAACTCCACACTCCTCAAACAAGCATAAGTATATCCTCACAAATACAAACTATTTCACAAGGTGGGGTTGAAGCTCTGCCACGTAGATAAGTCAACAATGATGTGGTAATTCATTTTCTCAATCAGAACATCAAAACCAGGTACGACATTCCTATATCCCTCGTATTTGATAATACAACTTACTTTTCATCATTAAATTTATATGATTTCATTTTGGAGAATGAAATTGTATTGAGCCATGCTATGAACTACTATCTCCAAGGAAATGGCTTAGTCGAGTCTACCAATAAGAACCTCATTCATATTGTTAATAAAATGCTTATTTCACAACATAAAAACTTGCATAACACTCTAACTAATGCTCTATGAGATTATCGGGTCACCCCTAAACTGTCTCTTGGAACTTCCCCTTACTTCCTTGTGTACATGAAAAATGCCATCCTACCACCCAACCTATACCTACCCGCTTTACAATTGTCTCAAGAGTCTCGTGGTAGGTCATTCCCTAGCATACAAAGCAGGATCGACACCCTTCTTAAACTTGAGGAATAAAGACAAAAGGCTCGTGAAAAGTTTTCCCCACACCAAAACTCTAAATCAAGATATGGTTCAACAAGAAATATGCATGAAACAAGGAATTTAATATGGGTGATACTGCCCTAAGATGGGACAAAGCCCATAAGGACAAGGGAAAACACACCAAGTTTCAAGCTCTATGGATTGGTCGATTTCATATCAAATAAAAAATTGGCCAACATTCCTATTTTCTCCAAACCCTAGATGGGAACACTAAATCATTTCCCGTAAATGACCAAGACCTCAAATTCTAATTCACTTAGAAACTCCTGCGGCTATTCACATATCTTTGTACAAATTTATTTCTTGTCATTTCCATTTCATGCATTTTATTTCTTGTCTTATTTTAGTTTCTTGTCTTTTCTTTGTGAATTTTATTTTCAATCTCCCTAAAGGCCCCTGTACATAAATAAAGGCCTTGTATATGAATAAATATCTCTGGAGCATCATTAATAATCCAAATGTGTTGCAAGAACTATGGTAGTTGTTTGATCATTGGCTAGTTGTTGATCTCTTTCTCCTATTTGACCTTGAGCACCTTTACAAGTAAAATATATCCATAAGAAAAATATGGACTAGAATTATGGGGAACCATAATTTTCTGGAATTCCATTTATCCTTAATAACATCTTTACTACTTGAGTTGGCTTCTAGATTCAAATTTTATTATCAATGACTTGACCTAGTGCTTAGAGAAGGGTTAAGGAGAAAACTTATAGTGAGAAAACTCTTTTAAAAAAAATCATTAAATTCATTGATAACAAGGAACAACCTTTCTTTCCCATAAAATAATTTGGGATCCATCATCCGCCTTGACGCAATGAACGCCTAATGAATAATGCTAAAGTGAATGCCAAAGTAAAACTAATTAAATAAATGGTAAAGGATTGAGAAAGGCTTCCTGTGTATAGAAGCAATGCAAGCGACTTCTTTGGGGTACTGAACAGGCTTGTCGGAAACAAAGCAACACTTATGATTCTTTGAGTGACTCCGCTACAAGGAAAAGACCTTCTAGCATAGTTTTTTCTAGAAGCCCCTATAAAAATAGCCCAAACATCCGTTTGTAGTGGAAGTCACTAGCGAAGGTGGGAGGGTAGATGTTTTAGTCGATGTTTTATTGATGTTAATCATCACAGCCTCTAGGCATGGAGGAAGTTGTAGGCTTGCCTTGCTACAAGAATTTAGAAACTAAATAAAATCTCTAGGCTTGCCGTAGTAATGGTTAGTGATTCTCCTATTATGGGAATGGTTCTGAGTTTGTCAAATTTATTTTGGGAGTAGTTCTAAGTTTTTCAATGCTCTTATTCCTATAGATAACACTCTTTAGGCATGAAGGAAGCTCTAGGAGGATTTTCAACTAAAAAAAGTGACGGTTGGTTCCTTTTCTAGTTAAGATGTTGATTTGGTCTAATTATTGTAGTTTGAATTAAATTAAAGCCTTAAATCTTGAAAATATAAAGTCTCCATTTAAAGTATAACAAGGTTGGAGACACTCACAGACATCCTAGGTTTGGATTCCGAAGACATGGTAATTTTTCAAGTTGTTTGGCTACTGAAAGTACCCTTAGGTCTATTCTTAGACCTAGTTATAAAGTGCACTACCTTACTATTGTTTGAATTAAATTAAATCCTTAAATATTGAAAGTTGTGAAATCTCCCTCTAAAGTCTTACAAGGTTGGAGACACTCATAGGAATCTAGGTTTGGATTGGGAAGACATGGTAATTTTGAAAGTTGTTTTCCCGATGAGGGTAGCCTTAGATGTGTTCTTGGACATAGTTATAAAGTGCACTGCCTAGAAAAATAAGTTTTTGCTGTAATCCAGTTAATTTTATTATACAATGTCCCTTTATATGGATTTGGAGCACTAAGTCATAGGCCTGCAATAGGATTAAGTTATAATTTGTTACAAGGTTAAAATATATCAAATTTAAATCCTATTGTATTTAATATATCAAATTTAAAGTCTATGGTTAGGCCAGAGGTCTATGTTGTCATGTAGATGTTCAAACTTACAGAGAATTGAGTTGGTCCATCATATCATTTCCTAGATGATTTAGTGTAACCCAACTACACTCATATGTATAAAAAACCCTTGCAAACAAATATATGGGTGTGAGAAAAATGCTTACCAAAAATTTTACTTCCAATAAATTACACATGCTTTATGAATAGATGGTAGCCAAAAAGAATTTGTAAGGAAAATTTGCCAAATTTTTTCACTCTCATTAGACTTGATCTCTCATCAATGGGTTGTAAAAAAATACAAAAAATACATAATGGTTAGTTAAATATTTTTATGTTACTTTTGTTGTTGATGTTTTTGAAGAGCATCACAACTACAAACTTATTGTACTTTATTTCCATTTGATGATGTCATAGTTGATGAAGGGAAGGATAATGTGAGTTTAAGAAAATCTGAAAGATGGATGAAGTATCTTGGGCATTTGAATGCTAAGTAGGTAAGTAGGTTATAGAGAAACATAGTGATTATGAAAATGTTACAAGGAAAAACAATTGATTTTCTTTTTTATAGAGATTTCCTCTTCAAATGAAACTGAGAGAAATGACAAAGATCACTACATGTTCTAAAAACGATGATGATCTTCATCTTATTCACTAGAAATCTAGATTGGTTTCATGTCTCAACAAATATGACAAGTACTGGAAGAAAGGGAAGCATAAATGAGTTTCTATGTCTATTTTTTCCATTCCAAGTTTGTCACTGATAGCTAGTTGAGAATATTAGAGAGGTTGGTGAGGTACGCTTGCCATAACAATGGATCATGATTTACTGTTTCATGTTCTATATCACATCCTTCATATGCACCTTGTTGCTATGGTAATATTGCTCTTGTTTGTTGTTTTTTGTATTTTTGAACATATGTATTCGATTTGGTATATGGGATTGTCTATCACTTGATGATTTTTGGATTCCATGACACATCTTTTCTCTTCATTGCTAGATTGTTGTCTCTTTGGACTATCCATTTTCACTCATATACATGTGCTGGTATTTTAACTAATATAAAAAAGCCAGCCTTTTTTTCTTCTGAAAAATGGAACTATTGTCATTTATCGCTAAATTATTTTCCACTGTTTATTTCCGCATGTCATAAATTTATGCTAAAGCCTAGACAACCTTTTGAAAAAAAAATTGTGGAGTCTCCTTGTTAATTCAGGTGGTCATCTAGTTGTTCTTAAATTGTAGCTAGGAGGCCCATTTTCCAATTAATTATGATTGAGGAACTAGTTTTTATGACATTGTTTGGCTTTGGGATGAATGTGTAGAACTTTAGATGAAGTCCTTCCCGTTTGGAATTTGTACTGTAGAAAAGGATCGATGTTCAACTATAAATGAGTTTTGTTCTTTTTCATCTGTAGCTAGCCATACTAGTCAATACTCTGCATTATGGTTGTGTCATATTTTTCAGTCAACTTGAAAATGATTCAAAATATAGAAAAAGAGAAAAAAATATATATTTTTATGAATATAAAACTATAAGAAAAATGAAATAAAAACTGTGAGAAATGAAAATAAAATTGTAAGAAAACTGTGTTGTAACTGAAATAACTAACCTGAATATATTGTGAAATGTTTTGTGATGGTTTGTCTCCAGGGTTGGTGAATAGTTTGAATGTTAAACATGCAACTTTAGCAATGGTTGAACTTCTTTTATAGTTTTTTGCACTCGAATTTAATTGGTGGAAATGATGGACATGGATTATAATGGCTTCATATTGAATGTGTGATCTGGATTGATTTGGATGTCATCCAATGGTTGGGAATTTGTTTTTGTTGATCCATGTGCTTTGATATGTTTTAATGGGAAATATAATGAGTTGGGTGTCATTTATTGAAGTTATTGGGTTTAAATGTTGAATAACACAACAAATATGGCTGACATACTTTAAATTTTATCATGTGGAGGTATGGATATGCATTTGGGATACATAGCTTCAGTTCTAATCAGTGGGGGTTGAAGTGACTGCTACTTTGTACTTCCGGAATAGACAATTTTGGAAGGATTTATGGTTTTATTTGTTTTCTAGTTGGGACAATATGGTTTGAACTCTTAATACTTAAGAGACTACTTATGGACAGTTGTGGGCCCAGTCAATGTTTTGGGAAATTTTGGACATACATGAAAAGATATTTGCACTTAATGTTATTCGTTTTTGTTTAAATATTAGTTGCACATCTCTCAATTTTTGGTTACTGGTGAGACCATTACTATAACAATTACTGGTCCGTGCATAACATTAGACATCTCTCCACTAACATTGTGAATATTATGTATTCATGTACATGTATACTCGAT
This sequence comes from Pinus tabuliformis, assembly GCA_031772625.1. Lineage (NCBI taxonomy): Eukaryota > Viridiplantae > Streptophyta > Pinopsida > Pinales > Pinaceae > Pinus > Pinus tabuliformis. The sequence goes on along the minus strand of CM062806.1, from coordinate 507,034,381 downwards.
GTAGGAATTGTTCAACCAAAAAATTGGTAAAATAATTAAATTTAACTAAAATAATAATTTATGCAGCTGATAAAACAAATAATCTAATATACAAATTGGATGACATATATATGCATTCATCATCTTGGTTCCATCTTCATATTCAATTACAATCTTTGGTATTTTGTCTTCATTTTTCATCTTGTACCTACAAAACAAAAACATTGTTGTAGTCCATAAAAAAAGTAGCTATACATGGGTCACCAGTTGTTGTATTCTTTGGTTTTCTAGGAAATTCTTTCTTGTGCACGGTTATCAACCATTCTTCCATAACATGTTTCCATATCTATACCTTTTTACTCCCCCCTACAACATCATTATCATCATCCTTGTCCTAAATTTTTGGCTTACTCATAGCCATGCTCTCAATGCTTCTATATTCAACTACTAAGGAACAAAACTTCTTCATGGGCTGAGTTCATGAGTTCCCTTTGGCTCTAACTACCATCTCACAAACTTTTGTTTCACTCTTTGCTTTTCTCCATCACTGCCTCAAGACAAGTCCCTTTTTTATGAATTACAATCTTCTTGACTACCTTTGCCTCAAGACAAGTCCCTTTTTATGAATTATTATCTTTTTGACTACCTTTACCACTAAGACCAAAGTTTTTATCAAGTGTGGACTAACTTAAATCGGCGGTTTTGTGCACTAGGAAGCTTCTCTTAGTAACTAACCACTTATTCATTTCCTTTAGTGTGTTCTTTCTCGTCACATGTGGTTTTCGAATTACCATGAACATTCATTACACCAATGATCTTTAGAGCACGACTAGTTTTTTAATGCGGGTGTACTTGCTTTTATCAAACTTACATTATCATTGGCTTAGGTACATACAATTTCAACTTTTACTTTAAGCAATTAAACAACATGTCAACAAGACCATTTTCTTTTTATCATTACAAAGAAAACATTTTTCAAAGACCATTCCTTAGGGATCTAATTTTCCTAGATTTATTGCATCTAAATGGGACTTCGTTCTTTACCTTGCTTTTCTTCCTTCTTCATTCTCCACACTTTAATTGCTTCATTGTGCCTGTCATTTGCTTCTTTTGATCATGTCTAAGAGTCTACATTTTTCTCTCTTTGTATTCTTCCGTCATATTAGTCCAAATTTTCTCTCTTCATGAGTATTCTTCTTTGTCCTATCATCTCTTTATCTTAGCTGCGATCTTCTCATTCACCTGGAATTGTGGAATCACATGCATAAAAATGTTGCTTAATGGGTTAAGTAAAGTCCAATAAGAAAAAATATAACCTTGGCTTGGAACTTAATTAACTATAAGTGAGAATGTTATATCTCTTTTGGAGTTCTCTATAAGTGAGAATTTTTTAAGTTTTAGGCTGATTCTTAGCTTAGAGTTTTAGACGGATTCTTAGTTGGTATTAGGTGAAAAATTTGTGGTCAATTTCTTATTTTGAGCTATTTAAACTGGTTTTTAATTGCATATATAGATGCAGCACCTTCAAAAACTCTTTAAACACTTTTATTGTAAAGAGTTCACTCATCAAACTTGTGATTACAATGAATCCCTACTTCTAAACAAACTAAATCAAATAAACAATAAAACTTTTCAAAACAAACTTAACATTAACTTATTTAACTTGTAAAATTCAAAATACTTTTTTTTAAATTACTAAATTTATTTATACCTTCCAAAATTTATTGTAAATAACCAAAAAAAAATCAATATCATACTCATTTCATCTATAAAATTAAATTATAGGGTACAAAATATGGTACAAAGATCCACTAGCTTTCAACCGTCTTTCATCTATTGAAAAAAATAAAGAAAACATATTTCTCAAAGCAAACAATCTGAGACGGGAGAGCCTAACCGAAATATTTAATCTGCCACGTGAATATCTAGGGATTTTGACCAAAATATAAGAATATGATAAAAGAATTGCATATTTAATTACCCTACTTTTCATATACTTTTCATGGAATTGCAAGTGCATATTTATTTACTTTATTTTAACCTACTTTTCTTGGAATCATGGTTATGCTTCTAAGACCGGCTAAAATAAGAAGGTGCCACTTGCTTACACGGACAAGACTGAGGTTAATTAAAAAAAAGGCTTTGAAATAGTCATTGGTCCTTACCATGTGCCTCATCGGTCACGGTCCTTTGCGCGAAAGCTGCATTTCATGGCGCAACATCATTTTATATATATAGAGGAAGTAAAGAACAAAAGGAATTATGTTAAAAATTCTTGGACGAAGTCAATTTTATTATTTAAATAAATTATTTTTATGTTTTTTATTGTTATATAAATGTTCAATTTATATAGAAGCGGGGGCACAGTAAATATTTTATAATTATAAATTTTGTCTCAATTATTTCTATAATTTTTTCTATTACATCTTTTATCTCTAACATTTTGTATTTTTCTTCCTTTCTTATAGATTTCTATAATTCGTCCATATCTTTATCAATAATGATATTATGTAGATTTCTAGAATTAATTATATCATGACAAATAAGGATATTATTTAAATTTATTTATGATTATTTCTAAGAGTTTTGAATTTCTTTTGGCTCTAAGTACCATCACACAAATTTTGTTTCATTTTTATTAGGGGAATTTTGAGGTTTAAAATGGGTTTCCTAAGGAAATTAAAAAGTAATAGTGGAAATAATAAAATAAGATTAGATTACATCATCAAATTTTAGAGGGAAAAAAAATGTTTTTGACTCATATTTTCAACTCATCTCCTTATAGGTTTACTCAAATTTCGAGTGACAACATTTGTTGGATGCATAATTTGATTCCTCATCCAATGAGTACCTATGTTGCATACTTTCAATGGACCCTATTACATGAAAAATGAGAAATACGTGAAAAACATGATTGCAATCACATTTTTCATGTAGATCTCATTTTTCATGTAGCAGACTCCATTGAAAGTATGCAACATGGGTACTCTTTGGATGATGAATTAAGTTTTACATCAAACGAGTACTCTTGCTCGAAATTTGTGTAAAACCTTATGGAGATAAGTTTAAAATATGAATTGAAAAGATAGTTTTATTATTTTATTATTTTTATTTTTTTACTCAAAAAATGGTGAATCACCCCATGGTTGACATCATCATCTTGAATCTTATTGGTTCTTATAAAGTTTATTTTGATTGTACATTTTTCTTAAGAGGCCCATTTTAGACCTCAAAATTCTCCTAATGTTTCTTTGCTCAATCGAGACAAGTCTTTTTTTATGAATTATCTTCTTGACTACTTTACCACTAAGATCAAAGATTTTATCAAGTGTGGACTATTTAAATCAATGGTTTTGTGCACTATGAAACTTGTCTTCGTCACTGGCCACACCTTCATTTTCTTTAGTGTGTTATTTCTAGTCATACGTGGTTTTTGGGTTCCCATAAACCTTCATTACACTAATGCTAATGATTTTTTGAGCACCTCTAGTTTTTCTTTTTAACGTGGGTACCCTTTATTTTATTAAGATTACATTATAATTGACACAGGTACATACAATATCAACATTTACATTAAGCTAATCTAGACTTCATACAACATGTGAGCAAGACCATTTTCTTTTCATCATTACAAAAAAGTCATTTTTCAAGTACCATTCTTTAGGGATGTCATTTTCGTGGATTTATTGCATCTAAATGGGGCTTTATTATTTACCTTGCTTTGCTTCCTTCTTCATCCTCTACACTTTGATTAATTTACTATGCCCCACATTTGCTTCTTTTGATCATGTCTATAAGTCTACATTTTGTCCTATTTGTATTCTTTCTTCATCTTGCTCCTAATTTTTTCTCTTCATCAATATTAGTGAGATGAATAAAGTCCAAAACAAAAATATAACCTTGATTTGGAACTTAATTAACTAACATCATGATTTGGCATAACTCAAACTTGAATTGACAATTGATTTTATTTTCATTTACTTTGACTCCACACACTTAACTAGATTTCAACTCTCATTTGACTTGATATAATTTATTAGCTTGATCTTACACTCTTCTTTGTACAACAAATAAATATTTTTTGTGCAATTAATATTTTACTTAAATCTAATTAAATATCCCAACTTAATTAGACTTTAAATCGATTTATAAAAAAATGACTTTCGTCTAACTTAAAAAAACAATATAAATCTTTTATAAAATTTTGATTAAAAAAAAAAAAAACAACTTTATTATGCTCTCATTTTATTTTTAGATAGCCTACTTTTATATTTATATATACATATGTTTCCATTTTATTTTTTATTTTTCGATACCCTACTTTTATTTATATATATATGAATGATACTAAATTTTTAGATAAGAATTTTGCCATCTTTACATCTTACTTTCATAACTTATCCTTTAACCAATTTTTATAAGTTATCCATGTTTGAAGCACTCAAACATCCATTTTTCCTTTAATGTTTGAACCTTAATGCCATATTGTAATTCATTTTATACATAGTATTTATTGCTTGTGGCAACTTCTTTACCTCTCACATCAAGTCTACTTTTAGTGCAATACTAAAATAAATTTAATTACCAGCGTCAACCTTTCTGTGATATTTTGATTTTTCTCAAATTGTTGAACATCCCATGAATGATGAATATTTGTCAATTAATAACATCAATTTTCAGTTTTCACTTTAAATTTTCATCTTGCTTTTTATTCTCAGAAGTATTATCTTGGCTTCATCAGATTACCTTTTATTCTCAAAAGTTATCTTGGATTCATTACTAACACTAAATGTCTTGCTATCCATAAATAAATTTATCCGTTCCACATGCATTATTTTAGAAGTCTAAGCACGCCATGCACATGAAACCCAACTCTTCTCTGGAATAAACTGCAACCACGGGCATTTTTTGTTATTCAAATTCATTGAAAGGGAATTAGATATACTCATAGGTCTTCAATTTGCACATATTTTTCCTGCGACCATGAGTTCTTCAATCCTACTTCAAGGAAATACCTACAACTACTGCATTTTTTAGCCACAACTTGGATTTGTTTCATTTATGACCACAAATTGGTTTTGACTCCACGAACATGATTTTCTCATGTAGAAGTGCAGGCTTGATCTTTCCATGTTTTATCCATTGTTCTCATTTTTTGTTGAATCACATCCTTCGGCCTTGAAAATCGGTCACTCACTCAGAAACAATATTTCTTGTAACTTGTTGTAGCCGCTACAATAGCCCTAAAATTTCAGCCTTCTCAAAATTTTGGAGAACTCCATACTTAACTGCCTATCATCCTTTGCTTTGTTGATTTTTCCACGACATATGAGAATTTGGCTTGGGTCTTAGAATCTCTGACACAAGCTCACTCAAATGCCACAACAAGCTACTTTGCACAATGGAATCTATACACATCAGTGAATCAACTAGTTCACATGACAATTTTTAACTTTTCAAACCCACTACATGTTATATTACAAACTAGAATACAATAGCCTTAGGGCTCCCATAGCAGGGATCATGGCCTTTACATACAACCCCGATACAAGGGTACAACTAAGGCTTAGTGTCTGTCACTTTGACAACCAAACTGCCTTGAACAAGACACACTTAATCTACTTGCTAATGTGGTACCCCACAACTCTTTCAATCCATGTGTCTTGAACACATCTGGCGAGTCCTCTTAGCTCCCATTTTTCAGATATGCAATATGCTTCTGTCAATGAACACAACTCCTTCGGGTCACTAATCTTTGGCCCAATGTAAACTTCCCTTTAGTTGGTCTTTTTTCCATCAAAGATTCCAACACATAGGGTCTTCAACCTTCCCACTACTATCGTTCTTGATGTTCCAATAATTATCATACTTTGGGCTTGGAGGTTGCCCTCTTACCATTAAAGTTTACCTCCTGCAACTAACTGATCTAGGGCATAGGATCTATCCCACTTGGATGCCCTAATTCATTCAAAGATCAACCTTCAAGGCTTTAAGGTACCCTCCATCTAACCGTCATGGTTTCCTTCTCCAGGCACTGTCATTAGGGCTTGAAGCGAACCACTATAGTCCTCCAACCTTATGCACTTTGGTTGCTCCACAAATCTACCTTCTTACATTGCTCCCTGCACTGCATCCTACACTATTCACAACTTTGTTTGTTAACAATTATCACTTCCCACTTGTAAACCTTCTAGTCACCTTAGATTGTTCATCTTAGGGCTTACATATTTTCCCTACCTCTGTGACATATAGTTTCTCCTGTCACTGTCCTTAGGTCTTGCATATCTGCCCAATTACACTCAGAATCTTGATTGATCTAGGTCTCCATAAATTAAGTTCTCAATTATGCAAATTGCATTTATTTTCTGTTGTTCATAATCTATTAACAAACCTCCATAACCAACAGTTTATAATAGCACAATCAACCCTCCTTTCTTTCGTGTTCCCTCACATCATAGACACAATTTGTGAATAGAACACTTGTGAGAGCTACATAAACTAATAGGTCAAACATAGTTATTTTTTAGAAAATAGCTTAGAATATATGTTGTCTCTTGTTTGGTTTCCCTTATGGAAAGCTGAAAAGAACTAACATCTTTAGAATGATGTAAATCTCCATGTTATCAATGGAATTTCCAAATTTACTAAAAAGAAATGTTAAAATAAAATGCATAGCTCTTGTAAATTAATAAAAGCAACTTTATTAATTAAGTATTGTATATAGTTGTCTTTTTTCTAAATGAAATTATTAACAAAAAAATGTTTTATTTGAAGAAAAATAAAATTATTAATAAAAATGTTATAGTTTTTATTTAAAGAAAATACTAAATTATAAATAAAAAATATTATTGTAGTCTTAGTTTAAAGAAAAAATATATTTTCATGATGTGTTGGACACTTCTTCATCCATAGATATCGACCTTCAATAAGAGTTCTCGTCCATCAGATATCAACCCTTCAATAAGAGTTCCCAAACACACATGGGCCTTTTAATGCGTTGTTGTTATGACTCTCAACACCACTATATCTACCTTGACACTATAGGTATTACCATATTGCATGCCCTTTGCATGCTGATGCTATTTAAAATGTCACATCACACTCTCTCCAACAACAACAATCAACTTTCCTTTATTTTGGTTTACTCTCAAGGAAACTTTTGGCTACTAATGCCCACCTAATGCGCAACACATTATGATGTTAAACATGATGTGGGAAGTCGGGGCAATTAGTAAGTATATCTCTTGTACAAGGTGATGTTATTGATGTCTAGGATGGAAAATGTCCCTGATTTTGCTTGCATTGAGCCATTATAACTTTGTAGACCCAACTCATTCATTCCTCCATTTGGAAAAGCTCACTTCATCCCCCACCTCCCTCCTACTTTACACTAGAAGAATTGTCCATGCATGCATTTGAACTTTTGCTCCACTTTGCAAATGTCCAAAAGATTTTGCTTAGTGTTTCTTTGCTCTAGTTGTTTCATCCATTTTTCTTAACTAATATCCATTATCATATAAAAAGTCCAAGGATAAGGCCTACTCCACTCTATTATCATGTAAAAGTTCAAGGGCTCCACTTTATTATTATTTAAATGGAAAAGGTTAATGCAAGTTTCATTTTGGTATTGTTTAAAATATTGAACATTAAGAGAGCTTTGCTTAATTAGCATGTCCAAGATCAAGAATAAGTCAAGATTCACTCTGCTATGCTCCCCATTTGACATTCCACACATAATTGCTAGTCTCCCTCACACTCCACACATTTAGTCATGCTCCAATATATTTAGAAATTTTGGAACCTACTTAACTATTCCAAAATTTGTTCGTGCACCAATTTTCTTATAACATTAATTCAAATCATATTTATCTTCAATAAAATTATTGTTTTTTTTAAATGAACTGCAATATTAATTATTTTAACTATATATATATATATAATATTAATATTTTTTATTAAAAAAAATTAAAATAACATTATTACATCATATCTCTCTTTCACCAAGTTATTATCATAATCTTTTATTTTGTTTTTTCATCCTAAATGGCCTAATGATAATATCATAGAAATATAATACATGGTAAAACGGTATTCTCAAATCACAAATGACCACTATTTATTGTATAAGCTTATGTTGAGATCCCTTCGCCATTGATTTAGTCTTCCAATGGAACCTATCACCCAAACAACTAATCAAACTTCGTGATCTACTTTTCGAAAGTACACAAAAATTACCGCTACCCAACATGGTGAGGGGAAAGGAGTCCTACTAATTCAACTTGGTTCGAAAGAATTTTGTAAAACCCTATTATCCTACCCATGAAGAACATCTGGGTTTTGAGAATCTTTCGCATATAAAAGGAGTTTAGTTAGAAATTTAATAACAGAGCTGATAAGCGATAAGAAAAAAGAAAAGGAAAGAAGTGAGGATTCATCAATAATAGATGATGTCGATAAGATGAAGAACATCTCAGTGTTTCGAGATTTCATATAAAAAAAATTAATAATTTTATTTTAATTTTAATTTTTACATTTTCCAAACATTTTTAATAATGATAAAAATCTAATATATTAATCAAATCTCTGCCAGAAGTTGAATTTAAACTGGATTTAAGGGTTCAATTCTATTTTAGAAAATATCTGAGTTTTTGTGTAAAGTTGTTTTTAAAGATGTTTTAAAAAATAATTCTAGTGTAATTTTGAAAAGATGTTGTAATATCTTGTTAGGTTAAATAAATATTTTTAACTTTTTCAAATTAGTTTAATAAAATAACTATCAAATAAAAAAAATAAAAATTAATAATTAAAAATTGAAGTAAAATTATAAATTTAGAGTTGGTCCTTTTTATATTTTAGGTTTAATAACTAATGTTTTTGTTATTGGTATTTTTATTTAATTATATCTATATAACATTAGCCTAAATAATTTTTTAACAAATTTTAGAAGCTTATTATTTAAAATTTACACTTCTTCTTTTAACTTGATAAATCCAAAATTAAAATAAATCTAAACTTCGAAATACTTTACCTAAACCTAAAAACCTAAAACAAATGTACAAAAACTCTCTCGTGAGATAACAGGATAACAACATGTCCGAACCATGTACGCTCACATTCTCTTTAAAAACGAAAACTAGAACAGTTGCAAATGCTCCAGGTTCTTGTTCAGCAAACAAAGAGTTAATTTTTAAAAAATCGAACAGTGATCCATGGATCTGATCACATAAGAATAGCACTTAAAGACAAATGGTGGAAGCAATGGCTTTTGTGGCCTGTATACGAGGCATCGTCATAAATTTGACCACCCCCAACAGATACAGAATCATAGCGTGATATCAAGAAGTTAATATTCTTCTTCGATCATTGCAAATTTAGTCTAGCTTTTCTTTGGCTTTGAACAAGTAATGATACAGTGCAAAGAATCTGCAGAAAAATACATCTTTCAAAAGCCTTCATGGGCTTCTGCGCATATTTTTGCCTAGAGAATTCATCAGATGGAATGTCCGCCAATTTCGCACTGATTGCAGGTACTGCGATACTTATTTTCCTAATCCACTCTGTATAGGCAGCCCGAAAAAGACGAAACTATGTGACACGATCAGTGAGATTATTATATTTATCTACATGACAATCATGATATATTGATATGCCGGGACTCGGAATTACCTCAAAGAACCCTGCGCCTGAGTCACAAAACAAATCAATTTGCAGGTGCTGATCCATGTCGACGTCATCAGTGGCGATCTGATCAAGAGTCATGGTAGGAGCTTCGGAGTGTCGCTGATTGGCTACGACTGCCCTTTTCTTCAGGCAGCTGTGCCAGTGATTCTCAATTTGAGCATCCGTCCTTCCTGGCAAGTATGCTGCTATTTGTGACCACCTGAAAAATAGAATAGAATAATTAATTGATAAACAGTAATCACGGTCACACTATCTATGGTTTAGGTTTTTTGTTTTTGTTTTTAGGAGTGGTGATTTATCTATGGTGTAGGGTTGTTTTTTTGTTTGTGAGATGGTCTGAGTTTATAAGTTTATGGTTGTTTTGGTTCGTCAAATACTCTGATTATGGTTTATGGTTTTTTTATTAAGTGGTTTGAGTTTATCAATGATTATATGAGAAACTAGGATCGCACTTAACATGATTAGATTTTTACTTATTAAATTTACTGATTTAACAATACATCTCATTACAATCTCATTACAATCTATTCTAAGGTTAATAAATTACATTGTGGAAAAAAATATACTACTCGCTATCTATGAGTGAGGTGAAAACAAAATAATAATATAATTTTGGATGTAACCTGTGACCGAGCATGGAATGAAGATTGATGATGAGACTCTCTTCTGCGGTGGAAAGAGTCCCAAAAGTTATTATCATGCCTTAAGTACTCGGTTATCCACCTCAACCTGCAACTCTCGACAGACGGCTGCAGTCCTGCAAAAGCAATACCTAACAAATTATCTCTCGTGTCTGGAGCTTAAACAATACTAATACTATTACACAGAGGAATATAACGAGGGATTACCAGCACTCCGCGCACCTGATGACCAGGATTCACCGAGTCATGTTTCTCATGATATAATCGACTAGCTTCTGATCTTCCTCGGGCGTCCACGGGCCTCGCGTTAGAACATTGTTGTCCATCCTGTTCGAGGCCAATTGTGACTTTATAATAGTTATTTTGTTAATTAAGCAATCAACTCGTAGCACGCTGGTGGGAGTGTCACGTAACATTCGTGTGGGTGTCATAGAGTATATTGTAATTATAAAAAATATATATTAAACCATGCGCTACACGAATCAATCTCAGCGCCTGTTTAACAACCTGTCAATGGAAATTGAATAATAATGACTTTACATGTACGAGTATCGGTGAATATGCCAATATCAGATTAAGGTGTTAATTGATAACCGGTAGCTCTTGGAGTTTACTTGGCAGAGGAGGGATCAAGGCTGGTAGGACCATAACCTATTTCGGTAGCATAAGTGACTGCTAACCAATAAGATGTGTGAAGGTAGCAAAGGCAAAGGTAGGAACTGAACCGGTTGACTGAGTTCAAGAATCCATTAAAGTTGAAACAACGTTCGAGCTATTTGTTTAGTGGCTACTTTCACAGTCTGATTATGTGACATGTGGCATATCTTTACTAGTTGTTTTGACTGCGGCCTTTTGATCTTTATGCCTTTGTTGTCTCTGTGGTGCCTTTCCCATACAAACAGTGATTGCCTTGCTTTTGCTTTTCTAGGCATAGCTGTTGGGTATTTTTAAATGGGGAAAATACCAAAAACCAAACAAACAAACACACAGAGGCAATGCTCTGTTTTACCTCCACAGGATCCTCTTGTGCACAGAGAAGCTTAAAAGAAAAATTCAGTGAGGAACAGAGTATTTCACCACCATAAAATTTCTATTCAAAAATATTTTGCCTCATACATATTCATCCTCTTTTCTGAGAGGGATTCACCAAAATACATGCCGGGTTCACTGCTCTAAATCCCCTTTTACATTCACTGCAGTGAAAAACACTTTACTGCTGTAATAAAAATTTACAAAAAAAACTCACACCCCTGTTCTTGTTTTTCTACACACTGCTGTTCTTGTTTTTCTACACACTGCTGTGTGTTTCCCTTTTCAAAATACAAAGAGCAAAACTCGAGCATATATACTTTGCTCGCTATTTAAAACATAATACATGATTTTCCTTTTTATTGCACCATCGTTTTACGATGCTCCACACAAAAACATTACAATCCATGTGCCAAACAAAACAAAAATACAGAGCACATTTTACACTGCTCCTTCGTCCCTTTTACAATGATCAACACGCTAGCCCTTTTCATTTTTCTTGCTATATATATGAAAACTAAAGAAAAAACATATATGTGAAAACAAAACTACATTTTACGTGCCGTAAATAAAAGAACATAAATATCTACCTACTTTCTACGACACCATTTATCTTGTGCTTAATTCTTTTGCAGAAGGGACATGCGGTCAACGAAGCTTGACTTTTATTCCACGCAAATATTAAATGTTGCCCGTATGCAGGTTTGGAGCAATCGACGGTGGAGGATGAAGAAGCAAATCAGACGGCGGAGATTGATATCGGAAGGCAGTTTAATGCTGAGCTTTACCTCCCGATATGTCAGAGATGCTGATGTCAGGTGAGAGCCACGCGTCTTCACCAAATCGCATCGGAGCGAAACATACGGAAACTGCTTTTCCCTGGATGGTGGTGCGATATGGTCTGGGCGGTTTGTGGTTTTGTTCGGTGGTTTTGGGTGCAGCCGTATTGTCCATGTCCGCCACCTGCAGGTGGAATTAACATTCCAACACTCCCCTTTAATTTCAACTGCTGGGCATTCAATCTTACCCAAACACTTCCTCACATGGAGGGATTCACCAACTGCTTCTGATGCAGTTCACAAACAAACAAAGTTGTCTTCCTCTTAATAGAGGGATTAACCTAAAACTGTGCTTAAGAGCACCTTCCTCATGACAGAGGGATTCACCATAACAATGTGCTGAAGAGCACCTTCCTCTTGACAGAGGGATTCACCATGTGACTGTGCTTAAGAGCACCTTCCTCATGACAGAGGGGTTCACCATTACAATGTGCTGAAGAGCACCTTCCTCATGACAGAGGGATTCACCTGTTATAAAAAAAACATCTTCCTCTTAACAGAGGGATTTACCAAACTATGCTAAAGAGCATCTTCCTCTCAACAGAGGGATTCACTAAATGACTCCTTCAAATGCAGTTTCAAAACAAACAATCATTGCACTGCTGTGTGTGCAAACTCATTACAATGTTCTTTTATGCTGATGCATATTCTCTGCTGCATTGTTGTGCCATCTTCTTTACTGTGTCTACCCCACACTATTGTGTCTACACTTGCACTGCTTGTGCACTTTTCAAAGACAAAATACTCTGTGTTTTCTGGAACAATTACACTGTCCCAATTTACAAATTTACACTGCTGTGTGTAAACATTTCTTACACTTACTGCTGTTGCATATATTGCATTTCAATTCAATGAACAACAAATTCATTACATTTACCTTTACTACTGTAAGGAAAATTTCTTTTGCATGTGCTGCTGTTCAAAACTTCTTGCTGCTGCATTTTTTTTATTTGCATTGCTGTGTGCTTCTCCTTCTTGCCATCTTGCTGCTGTCCATAACTTCTTGCTGCTGCATTGCCTCTGCAATTTGCACTGTCGCTGCCTTTTGTTTCATCATACTGTTGTGTGCCCATACTCTTGGCACTTCATTCTCCACAAAGAAATAACACAGGCTGCTGCCTTTTCTCATGCACCCTTGCTTCACACAATCTTAGTCTTCATTTTTTTACACAATGCACTACTGTGCAATTCCTTTGGCTTTCTGCTGCCACACACATTCTTATACATCCAGTGTGCATTAAAAATCTGTTGTCCCTGTTTTTCTTTATGCATTTCTTTGCATGCTGCATTGCATAAAAAAAAAACATTACATTTTTTTTACTGCTGTGTAACAAAAAATTTCATTGCATTCTCAACCACTGGGCATTTACGCTCTGTTGCGTTTTGCCTTCTTCTCATTTTCTTCTCACTACTTTGCATTTTCATTCCCAATAGAAAACATTTCAATCTGCTGTGTATTATACTCACTCTGCTGTGAGTATATTCTCTCATACTACATAAAAGGAAACTACATTCCATTGCTATGCATTTCAATGCATGTGCACCACAAAAAAAATTTCAAACTGCTATTCATTCTAATCCATGTGCTCCATAAAAAATTTCCAAACTGTTGTTTTATGTTCTGTCTTCCCACTGCTATGAGGGTTTCCATGCTTTGCATCTTTCTTTTATCTCGCTGCTGCTCTTTACATTTCAGCGCTGCCATCTTTTCTTCTTTATGCATTTCTGTGCATATTGCATAAAACAATGTAAACTTTGAAACGGGAACTATAAACTCAAAACGAGAACTCTGGCCCAAAAACCACAAAAACAGTGCTCAAAACGAAAAGTGTGTATACTGGAACGATGTTTTTTTTTTTTAGGTGTCAATTTTGCGGTTGTTTTAAAAATGGCAGCGACTACGAAATTTTCTACGAAATTTTCCTGCAAAATATAGCTTCAGAAAAAAAAGTGTTGATACTGGAATAATGATTTTTTTTTTAGGGGTCAATTTTCATACTTTTTAAACAATGCTAATAAAACCAATTTTTTATGTCTCAAACAAAGTTAACTTTTAAGGAAAAACACATTAATGTTTCTGGTAGAATATCATTTTTCTTTCTTAAGTATAAATTTAACATGTTTTCAACCACAAAACTAAAAAAACATGACATTATGAACAAATTATTTCACTGAATGAATTCAAAAGTCTTTATTTGTACACTGAATAAAAGAGACATTATATCTCTAATTTGATATTGCATTGTAGATATTTAAACAATAAGATTTATCATACTTAAGACATAATCCAACAACATAAAAATGCTTCATAACTTCTCATTTAACAAAATATGGAAAACATCCATTTTATTTGAAGATACGATGCATACATCAGTTATATAAACTGTCTTAAACAATTATTCAAAATCACTCATATTTTCTTGCACACCATCAGAATTCACATCTTCAGATGAGTGACTGGATGCTGACGAAGATGTTCCATATTCTTCTCTGTCATCAACTAGTGCCCCATCTGAGTCCACATGCCTGCCCAAGATTCCAGGTTTCAAAAGTCTTCTAGATCTACGACTGGTTTCAGCAGAGTCCCATGTCAACACTGTTCCTTCTGGTAACAACCTTTTCAGAATCTCTGTCGTCTTGAAGCGAAGAGTTCCTCTCTTTGTTAAATTGAAGTCATAAACAAGTATGTCAACATCCTTCAATTGTAATATGTCTGTGCGGCGACGATTTATATTTGTACCCTTTCTTTTTCTTTTTCCACCATTTTTTTTGTCAACTACCATCTCTGGCTTATACACACCATTGAATGGGTGTGTATTTGTGGCATACCAATGTACTTCAACACCTGTAACATCCTCATTTTCTGTAAAGACCTTTAAAACTTTAGCAACCCAAAATGGATAGCCATTAGGATCTCCATCTGCTAGCACTGCAATCATGCAACCCTCCTTAATATCCTGTACTGAACCCCTATAAAGGTCTTCCATGGCTTCACGTTGTGCACGAGATCTTCTGGAACCTATATACATCTCTCTTTCCTCTGCCTGTGAAGAATTAATAATACCCTGAGATTGTTGTTGTTCAACAATGTTTACTTCCTCATGTTCATTCGACACATTTTGTGGCCAAATAAATGGATTTTTCAAAGGTATATCTTCATTTATTTTTGTCGAAATGAGATCACTTTGATTATTGAAAAACGACTCCCACCAAACTGAATCAGCAATGTCAAAGTACTCATATGTATATCTAATACATTTTTTAATTTCTTCCAGGCAATCAGAATAATTTATAGCCCTGTTCTGTCTACGTGCATTCTGAACTTCACCAACTGATTGTAATGACAATATTTTTGATGCAAATATTGGATGATCTGGAATGAACTTCAAAAATTGCAATCCTGATGACGGTGCCCACTCTGTAGTAGTTGAATACTTCTTGCCCCATATTAGTGTTTTCCCATCAATTTTTTTGATACGAAATTGATGTTGGAAGCTAATGTCATTAAGTTGTTCAATGCATTTCCCCTCACCATATGATCCCAGAATAAACCTTCGCATGTCAACAGTTTCTTCCAACACTTTAAAAGCAGGCTCTGGCATGTATGATTTCTTAATACATTGAATTAGTGATGGCAAGCTCCCAACTTCCTTCCTCCTCAATGTGACTGAAAAACGACTGAACATCTGATCAATATGGTCATGAGTGTGCCCAACAAGAAGGAAACCAACCTTTACCTTTTGAAAAATTCTCAATTCAACAAGCATGTTCAGATACCCAAAAACAATCTGATTTTTGTTTTCACGGCAAGTGTTGTCCAATTGTAGATACAAAACTTCAGGAAGATTACCAGACCAATGAGAAATGACATCATGAATTATGGTTATGGTCAGATTTGCATCATTATGAATATTTGGAGCTGTGAAGTACACCCTTGGCAACATTTTCCCATTGAAGACCATACAACCGACCAAGTGAAACTGAATAAAATTTTCCTCTTGTAGATTTTTGGGTGTGCGAACAAAATGTGGTAAAAGTGTTTTCTTCTGGTCCATACCATCAATTATCAAACCCAAATATTTATTTGGATTATCATAACACTTCTTTCGATGCTTGTACAACTTCTTCCTTTCATTTGTTTGTTGTTCGCGATGCTCCTGAAGTTCTTTGACAATTAAATCTACACAACATAAAAGAAATTCATTAAGAAATATGTTTTCATAGTTGATGACTATACAATTTTAAAAGTAAAAGTTATGAACACTTACCTCTTTCTGAGCCTTCACATTTGTCCCTTTTTGATTTAAGAGAAGCACATGTACTGCAAATCCCCATCCCTGTCTTCTTAGGAATACGAACATTATTGAATTCTTTCTTCCATAGCTTTACAAAATATTGATATGTAATAAAGTGGCCCTGTCCCTCAGCACTTTTTGCATATTCTTTGTATAAGTTGTAGATTTCTCGTCTTGAAAAATTATCTGGAATATGTATTGTCTCTCTATTTGGCATACACTCTCCATGCTTTGAAAAGAAATCTTTCATCCATGACATTGCAGTATTTGATAATGGCCCAAACTGTCTTTTATAACGTACTTCTGAATAAAATGTGGGATCCTTTTCCAAATTTTCTTGAATTCTCGAGAGACGAAAATTCCCAAGTGAATGAAACATTTTGAAAGCTTTTCTACACAATAAAAAATTCCTAATATGATAATCATAACCTGACAATGTAGATTGCATGCAGCCAACTAAATATGAGTTTTGCATGCTTTTATTCATTGACAAATATCTCTTCCTGCTTTCTAATGCAAATGTGAAATCCATACGTTTCAAGCAATTTTTTTGGCAACATTCACTTGAAATGAGAGCGCTGATAGAACTTCTTCTCGTCAGATATTCTGCTCTACCCCTTGTATAACTAGAATAGCTTGCATTGATACGAAAAGGTCTACTCCTACTCCTTGATACAATATTTCTTGGCAACATCTCCATCATTGGATCTTCATTTTTATAAGGACTTTCATCATTAAGAGGAACGTTATCCACACTATGATCTGCTCTGATTTTCAAATTTTGACTGAGAGGATACCCTTCATCTTCCCCTTCTTCAGTGCTACTATCATAGTCCTTAGAATTCAGACTAAATGGAAAATCTGACTCGATGTTTAATGGATATTCTTCCTCATGTACATTATCAGTGCTGCTCTCATAGTCCATAGAATTAGGACTATGTTGAAAATGTGGCTGTTTACTTATTGAAGATGCTACATCCTGTCCTTTGTCACTGCTACCTTTATACTGATTAGAATTAGGACAAACTGCATCATCCTGTTCTTCATCACTGTTGCTCTCATAGTCCTTAGAATCAGGACTAAGAGGACATTGTGATACTCCAATGTTTTGAGAATCATCATCCTGCGCTTCATCACCGCTGCTCTCATAGTCCTTAGAATCAGGACTAAGAGGACATTGTGATACTCCAATCTTTTGAAAATCATCATCCCGTGCTTCATCACCGCTGCTCTCATAGTCCTTAGAATTAGGACTAAGAGGACATTGTGATAATC
Source organism: Pinus tabuliformis (assembly GCA_031772625.1). Lineage (NCBI taxonomy): Eukaryota > Viridiplantae > Streptophyta > Pinopsida > Pinales > Pinaceae > Pinus > Pinus tabuliformis. The sequence continues at coordinate 507,016,642 of CM062806.1, read as the reverse complement.
CAATCTTTTGAAAATCATCATCCCGTGCTTCATCACCGCTGCGCTCATAGTCCTTAGAATTAGGACTAAGAGGACATTGTGATACTCCAATCTTTTGAAAATCATCATCCCGCGCTTCATCACCACTGCTCTCATAGTCCTTAGAATTAGGAGTAAGAGGACATTGTGATACTCCAATCTTTTGAAAATCATCATCCCGCGCTTCATCACCGCTGCTCTCATAGTCCATAGAATTAGGACTAAGAGGACATTGTGATATTCCAATCTTTTGAAAATTATCATCCCGCGCTTCATCACCGTTGCTCTCATAGTCCTTAGAATTAGGAGTAAGACGACATTGTGATACTCCAATCTTTTGAAAATCATCATCCCGCGCTTCATCACCGCTGCTCTCATAGTCCATAGAATTAGGACTAAGAGGACATTGTGATACTCCAATCTTTTGAAAATTATCATCCCGCGCTTCATCACCGCTGCTCTCATAGTCCTTAGAATCAGGACTAACTGGACACTGTGACAATCCATACTTTTGAAATTCATCATCATGCTCATCATCACTGCTGCTCTCATAGTCCTTAGAATTAGGACTAAGTGGACACTTTGACACTCCATTATTTTGAAATTTTCCATCATGCACCTCAAAACTGCTGCTCTCATAGTCTTCAGAATTAGGACTAAGTGGACATCGTGACCCTCCATTCTTTTGAACTTCACCATCACATTCTTCAAAACTGCTACTCTCATAGTCCTCAGAATTAGGACTAAGTGGACATTGTGACACCCCATTCTTTTGAACTTCACCATCATGCTCCTCATCACCGCTGCTTTCATAGTCCTTAGAATTTGGACTAAGTGGAATATGTGACTCTTTAAATTCTCCATCCCCTCTTTCATCAGTGTTGCTCTCGTGGTCCTTAGAATCGGAACTAAGTGGAAGAATTGACTTTCTATTCATAGTGGAAGGATTCCCACTATATTCATCAATATGAATAGAGTTGTTACGCGATGAAGATGTTGATGGTGTATAAACCGAAACTTCACCATCAGAGCAATCCATCACTTTCAAATAGAAAATGTGGAATGACACAAATGGAGTCTCCTGAGCGTATTATATAGCTTAAAGAATGAAATATTCCCTCCAAAATTATTCCCTCCAAAAATTTTCGCGAAAATATTTCCCTCCAAAAGTTTGTTAGATTTATTTACCTTTATTATTTTATTCTACAATTGATTGAAAAACATAAACTAATTTATTTTTATGAAATAAATCACTAAAATTCAAATTGTAAATCACAACTTGTACATTAATTATTCTAATAGTTAAAGTATATCATATTTACTTAAAAATTTCTTTTTTTTCTAATTTTTATAATATATTCTCAAACATATTAATCCCACATTCAATCCGTTGTAAAACAACTCTACAATATTCTCTCTATACTAATGTAAAACAAATTATCCCACATTAATCGTATGGAAAAACATCTTCGTAATTTCACTTATATAATAAATTTCGCTATCACTATTACTTGCCTCACATCTAGGTTTTCTGAAATTCCTTGAAAGACTCGTGAATTTGTGGAGCAGCGATATTGCTATCAACAATATATACAACGAAGAATTGTCGCAATTGAAAGGCAAGTACAATTATTTTTTCGAAATTTTCATATTAAATTACGCTAATGAAAAATATATTTTTTTTTAAATTAAAAAATTTTCCAAGCCAATTTTTTTTTTTATACTACATGGTGAATCGGTAACTGTGAATTGGGCTGGGTGGGGCGGGCGGGCTGGGTGGGCTGGGCGGGCCGGGTGGGCTGGGCCAGGTGGGCTGGGCGGGCGGGCCGGGTGGGCTGGGCTGGGCGGGCCGGGTGGGCTGGGCGAGCCGGGCAGGGGGCCGGGTGGGCTGGGCGGGCCGGGCGGGCGGGCCGGGCGGGCGGGCCGGGTGGGCTGGGCGAGGCGGGCGGGCAGGCCGGGTGGGCGGGGCGGGCGGGCGGGCCGGGTGGGCTGGGCGGGGCGGGGTGGGTGGGATGGGCGGGGCTGGGCGGGCGGGCGGGTGGGCTGGGCGGGGCGGGCGGGCCGGGTGGGCGGGGCGGGCGGACGAGCCGGGTGGGCTGGGCGGGGCGGGCCGGTGGGCCGGGTGGGATGGGCGGGGCTGGGCGGGGCGGGTGGGTGGGATGGGCGGGGTGGGCGGGTGGGATGGGCGGGGCGGGCGGGGTGGTGACCACCCCGCCCGCCCCGCCCATCCCACCCGCCCGCCCCGCCCCGCCCCGCCCACCCGCCCATCCCACCCGGCCCGCCCACCCCGCCCATCCCACCCGGCCCGCCCGCCCATCCCACCCGCCCGCCCGCACGCCCCCCCACCCAGCCCGCCCACCCCACCCGGCCCAGCCCGCCCCGCCCACCCGGCCCACCCGGCCCACCCACCCGGCCCGCCCACCCGGGCCCGGGCCGGGTGGGCCGGGCGGGCCGGGTGGGCCGGGTGGGCTGGGCGGGCCGGGTGGGCGGGTCGGGTGGGCCGGGTGGGCCGGGCGGGCGGGCCGGGTGGGCGGGTGGGCGGGCTGGGTGGGCGGGGCGGGCGAGCGGGCGGGTGGGATGGGCGGGCGGGCGGGTGGGATGGGCGGGGGGGGCGGCCGGGGGGATGGGCGGGGTGGGCCGGCCGGGTGGGATGGGCGGGCGGGGCGGGCGGGTGGGATGGGCGGGGTGGGCGGGTGGGCTGGGCGGGGCGGGCGGGGTGGTCCAGACCACCCCGCCCGCCCCGCCCAGCCCACCCCGTCCATCCCACCCGCCCGGCCCGCCCACCCCGCCCATCCCCCCCGCCCGCCCACCCCGCCCATCCCACCAGACCACCCCGCCCGCCCCGCCCAGCCCACCCCGCCCATCCCACCCGCCCGGCCCGCCCACCCCGCCCATCCCCCCCGCCCGCCCACCCCGCCCATCCCACCCGGCCCGCCCGCCCCGCCCGCCCATCCCACTCGCCCCGCCCGCCCACCCCGCCCATCCCACCCGGCCCGCCCGCCCGCCCATCCCACCCGCCCGCCCGCCCGCCCATCCCGCCCACCCGGCCCGCCCACCCCGCCCATCCCACCCATCCCCCCCGCCCGCCCACCCCGCCCATCCCAGCCGCCCGCCCGCCCGCCCGCCCACCCCACCCGCCCGCCCGCCCGCCCCGCCCATCCCACCCCCCCGCCCCACCCGGCCCGCGCACCCCGCCCGCCCACCCGCCCCGCCCAACCCAGCCCGCCCGCCTGCCCATCCCACCCGCCCCACCCGCCCGCCCCGCCCATCCCACCCGGCCCGCCCACCCCGCCCGCCCCACCCGGCCCGCCCACCCGCCCCGCCCAGCCCACCCGGCCGGCCCGCCCCGCCCAGCCCACCCGGCCCACCCCACCCGCCCGCCTCGCCCAGCCCACCCGGCCCGCCCCGCCCAGCCCACCCAGCCAACCCGCCCAGCCACCTCGCCCGCTCGGCCCGCCCCGCCCAGCCCACCCGGCCCGCCCGCCCACCCCGCCCCGCCCACCCGGCCCGCCCCGTCCACCCGGCCCGCCCCGCCCAGCCCACCCCGCCCAGCCCACCCCGCCCAGCCCCGCCTAGCAATTTTTTTTTTTACTGATTTATGTGTTTTTTTTTTAGGAAAATGGCATCAAGAAAAATTTCTGTGAATCTTTCTGGAGCAAGGAGTCTTAAAGGTGTATCTTCAGAAAGCGTTGGTGAACGAACTCCACCTGAGCTCATACCTACAAATATGTCAACTGTTTTAAGTGATAAGAAGCTAATCTCAGATTGGAAAAGTTCAAAAGAGGTGAAATTTCCATCAAGAGCCTGGTATGTGAAAGAAAGAGAGAGCACAACTGTGAATATATATCTATACATTGATACACGCAATAATACTGAAAATTTGGAGGTGATGGGAAAAGTCATAGATATGTGTTCGGTACCAAACACTGAAGTTGTTTACGTACTTACAAAAAATGCCAAGTCACATGAAAGGATTAAATACCGACTATCATATTCATTATATGATAGGAGAGAGGTATCTACAAAGTTGTGTAAACAAATCGTAAATGATATGACACAAAACACGGTAAGTATTGTTATTTGTATTTTTATTTTGCATTTTGAAAATGTCTCGCTATATTTTTTAACTTTGATTATATTAACATATGATATTTTGTTTGGCAGAATTTTGTTGAAAGCTGTTCAATTATGGTGGGAGGCATTCATTACATAGAGAATGATATCATGAACGTTGTCAGCCATTTTTACTCAGTGTCAGAGGAAGATATGCAAAACATGGAAAATGTAGTAATTGATGATGCTACAAAACTACATCCAAAGAATCAGAAAAAAAGGCCTCTGGTGGATAAATCTAGCAAGGGTAAACAAGTTACTTTTGAAGACGATGAAGTTGACAATGAAGCATATGTTGCCATTACTGAAGATGACATTGAAATTGTGGAAGGTCGTAAAAGACCAAAAGTAACAATGGCCAAGAATAGATCTCTTCAGAATGTTAAGACGAAAAAAAGTAGAGTTGAAGATCTTGAAGTAGTCATTACCAGCAGTCAAGAACCTAGTGAAACTTCAAAAGAAAGCAGAGAAATCATTACACCAGGAGCTGATTTAGGTGATGGCATTATCAAAACAAAACAAAATTCCATTCGACAGAATTTGACAAAGAGAAACCTAGTTGATGGTGGTCGTACATTTCAGTTAAATGTGACACAAACCTATAAGGCAAGTGAAGGACAATGCCAATATCAAGTCAGAAAGCCGCACCATCTGCATGTTCACAACTTGAAGACATTGATGAGGTACAATCCATATGCTCATGTGGTTAGTTATGTGCTTCTTGTTGATCCACTTCAAGTTCCCAACAAAGAAGCATTTGATAAGTCAAAATGTTTTGAATACAATTATTATGTGCTTGGGGGGAACCATTCTGTTGAAGCTCAAAGACAATTGATGGAGGAATATCCTAATAACCCACGTTTTGAAACGATGAAATGTATCATTTATGCTGGTTTAAATGAAATAGAAGCAAAGCTAGTGGCATGGGATCATAATTCAGATAATGAATATAGGATGTCTATGACTTTGGTCCAAAAGGTTAGATTTATTCATAGTGAATTCCTAGAAAAATGTGGTGGGGATAAGATCAATATTACTACAGATTTCCGAAAGGAATGTTGTATGGAAATAGGCTATCAAATTGAAGATAAAGGCAATTCAAAAAATGGAAAAGACAACAGATCTAGCGATTTATTCAGAGGTGTTGATAACATTTTCCAATTGGCATTTAGAACTGGAGATGTTTGGAATTTGATTGATGACATTTTTAGCATGTGGGAAGACATTGGCATTAAAAACCAGAAGGTCAGAAAGTCTAAGCCATTGATATGTAGCAACAATAAATCAGCGCCTGAACTGAAGCAACTTCCAGACGATATGACCATCACGCCTTGGAGGGCGATGCAAGGAGTGAAAGATGAAAAAATTGTCAAAACAATATTATCTCGTGTGAAGTCGGGGGAATTATCATTGGAAGAAATGTATGAAGAATTTCAAAAGTAAGTTTGCTGAATTATTTTTACTTATTTCTAGGATTATAGTTATCTTTTAACTAAAACATGTTGTTATTGGTAGTATTTGTTATACATATCAGTATATTAACTTTTTCTTACTTTATCTATGCAGTCACAAAGTTTACATGAAAATTCAGGAACAAATGGTTAAATTGTTGAATGAAGATAGTTGGGATGATGTTGTACGCAACTATCCAGATTCAAGTTCTACATCAACATTGAAAGCTTTTTATCTTGCATTTAAAAAGGTAACTTGATTTATACATTCAGTTTTAATCATCTGTGTACTATTTTTAATTTAAATTAAAACTTACACATACATTTGTTTGTTTGGTAAAAGATGAAGAAAGAAGATAATGGAGCACCAGACAGTTTCAAGACTTTTATTGAAAAAATAAAGATTGAAAGACTGAGAAAGCAACGTATTAAGAATGTTGAACTTGATCCAACTCTTAATCATTTCATTTGGAATGGGCTAGACACTATTCAATATCAAGTAATACAAGGCGACTGTGAAGACATTGCGAAACTCATACCAAAAAGGGATTATGCCCTCGTTATTGCAGATATTCCCCATGGTTTGAATATTCCAAACATTTGCTATGATAATGACCCTTATACTTATCAAGCTTTTAATAAAGTGGTGGCGAGATTTAAGGAAGTGACGTCATCACCATTATGGAGATTTGTGACATTTCATTCAGACACACAGTTGGCAATGTTATTGTCAAGCTTCAAGGGGAAAATAAATTCAAGGATGCAGCTTACATGGTAAGATGTTTAAAGGTATATTTGATTAATGTTGAAAAATTAATTTATGTACAAGTTAATTGAAATTTTACTATTTTATGTTACAGGCAAAAGTCAAATCTTCTTGACAATGAAGATCAACAATTTATAAATGACTGTGAGTTCATTCATATTGATAGTTGGGAAAAAGATGATAGCCATATGTCTATGATTTTTAATCGGGTGGACAAAAAGAGTCATAGCCAAATACTGTCTTATGATGCTGTTGTGAGAAAACTAACATATGAAGACAAAGAAATGAAAGGAGAGATAGTTAACATTTATCAGAAACCACAATTATTGATTAACTATCTTATAGACATATGTTCAAATGAAGGAGCTTGGGTTCTGGATTTATTTTCTGGCTCAGGTACGTTTTGCCACATGGAATTGAATTTCAATATGTTCTTTTTTTTAATTAATATGTCATTGTACTAATTTACTTCATTATTTTTTTGTGCTTGATAATTAGGTACAACACTAGCATGCTGCCTTCAAAAAGGAAGAAATTGCATTGCAATTGAGAAAGATCCATTACAATGCAATTTCATTCAGCAAAGAATTAATGCTCTCCAATTTCTTCCAGATGCAATGCAAGAAATTGGGTTGAAGAAAGGGGACTTTAGTGAATCACGTGTGGCAAAAAAGGCAAAGGAACCCCAACCACCATTACATGGAATGTATGGAAAGACACATATTGGGGGATTTGCAGACATGAAAGACCCATTAGAAGAGGAAAATGAGCAAAATGAGCAAAATGAAACAGAAAATATTGTGGAAGAGGACAATGATGAAACTCTAGAGGACGAAGAGTTTGGATTACGTGACATTCTTGATTAAATTTAAGTTATGCTTGTAACTCAAGCTTTGCAATGTTTTGACTTTGACATTTTATGAGAAGAATAAACACTCAATTAGGGTTGTTATACGTTCAATATTGGTAATATGTGATTATTGCATTGATTTTTAAGTTAATCATTTTTTTTGAAAAAAAAGTAGTTATTATTATCCTTTTGACATGAAATTCATAAAAAAAACTATTATTTGACCATTTTTAGTTAATATTTTTGTATAAAATTTGTGATTTTGACATGTTAATTCTAGCAAAAAATTATCAAAACGTTTAGTTTTTTTGTTATATTTATGTTAAAAATGGTTATTGTTTATGTCCATTGTTAAAAAATGTTGTTTTTTAGAAACAATTATTTCATGTCGATTGAAAAATTAATTAAGGGGGTTGAAAAGATGTCTAAATATGTAGATTATCTAAAATTCAAACTATCGACTTTATAATTTAAAAACGCAAAACAATAAAAAGCCCACTAAAAAAAAAAAAAATTAAGATAGAGAACAAGAAAATATGAATACAATGACGACTTCAAAAACTATCAAATTTAGAAAATAATTTTTTACATTTCACACACTAGAAAATTTAAAGTCAAAAAATAGGTCTTTTAAAAAAAGGGTGTGATGCAGAATACACACTTTTTAAAATCAGGATGAAAATCACTACCATTCACCGAGCCTCACCCACTTAATGCACATGAAAAAAATTAAAGTTCCAAAAAGCATGTTCTTAAAAAAACATGTGTATTCTGCATCAACACTTTTGAAAATCGGGTCATTTTTTTGCCACCTCTACAAAACGGGTAACAGTATCAGTTCCCGTTTCAAAGTTTACATTGTTATAAACACAAAGCAAAAACATTGCTGATTTCATCACTGCTGCATATTACCTTTTAGAGGGATTAACAAAAATTTCATTTGCAACTGCTGCGCTGCAATACATCCTCCATCAACAAATGACTGTTAATATAGTTCAGCAAACAACAAAAAATTACAAGCTCCCCTTTAATGTATGCTTGTCTTCTTTTGGGAGACTCTTCTCAAAATAAATTTAGATCCACTGGGGAGTTCAAGGGGTTTTCAGATTGCCTTTCCTTCCTTCTCCATACTTGTGTAACTTTCTTCTTTTGCATGGGTCTAGCTTGCATAGGAGCCCATGTTAAGTTACAGTCTCGTGCCATATGCCCAATGTTATGACACTTGAAACATTCAACATTGTTCATGAATAACATTTCATGATTTCTTCTAAAATTGTTTCTTGGAGGTTGTCGAAGACCACAACATCTATCTTTATGAAATGCTCTACAGTCTTTTGCCATATGACCAAAGTTTGAGCAAGCATAACAATAACCATAAAATGAACTTTGGTACCTGGGAGATGGAGGTTTCCTTGATGTACTTCTGAAGCCTTGCTGCCTTGAGATCCTTTGATGATCACCATTGCCTCTTGCCTTTTTGTCATCAACTACATTTCTTCTTGGAGCTGGTTTTCTACTTGGAGGAGGATTTCTTCTATTGCGGCCTTCATTTTTCTCCTTGCCTTTGCTGGAACTAGGAGCATCACCATCTCTTTCTGGCTTCTTCACATCTCCTTTGCTTAAAGCATCCTCATGCTTGTTTGAGGGTTCACCTACATACCCAAGTCCTGATTTATCAAATGGAGATCTGTGATAGCTGAGCATATCATCCAAGGCTTGAGAACTCTTCATGATCTTGTTCATCCCTTCAACCTTCTTCCTGAGGAGGACAATCTCTTCTTCTAACTTTTCACATTCATTATTTTTCTTTGCTAGTTGTCCCTCAGTTTCTTCCTTGCTACGAGTAGCTTCAGCTGCTACTATTTTGAAGGAGATAATATCTGTCTTCATTTTGGAGATTTCTACTTGACTGCTCTCCATTTTATTTTCAGCTCCTTGTGCCTGCTTCCTGGCTTCTTGTAGTTCGGACTTAAGGGAGGAGACCTCTACCTTGTACTGTCCAATCTCTTCTACAAGATTTTTCATTTTCATGTGCCTTTGTTCAAGTTGACTTGTCAAGGCATCTTCCTGCTTCTTTGCTTCATTCAGCTAATTTGTCATGGATATGACTTCTTCATTATGTTTCCTCTTGCATTGATCAAGCTCCTTCTTGAGCTTGGCAAGCTCTTCATGCCTTTCTTTTACTTGAAGTTTGATGAGGTCAACCATCTCATTCTCAGCTTCTATGATGGGTTCTTCTTGACTCATTGTCATGGTCAGTGCTCCCTTTGCATGAAGGTCATGCAGTCTGTCCCATATATCTTTTGCTGATGTATATTTTCCTAGATTCCTCTTCAGAGAATCAGGGAGTCCATCCAAGATTAGTTTTGCTGCTTGTGCATCATACTCCATGGATTCTTTATCCATCTTGCTGTCATCAATCACTGACTCCCAGACTTCAATCCCCTCAAACGTTAGGAAAGCCCTCATCATTATTTCCCATACATCAAAGTTTCCATCAAACTTTGGGGTTTCAAATAGAATATATTCTAATGGATTGCCTTCTAGTTTAGTAGAGGGGGGAGACACATTTTTAACAGGCTTGGAGGCTTTCTTCTTTGACCTTGCCATTCTTATCTAGGCTTCAAATACTTGACTGTGTTTTCTTTTAAACACTGACTGTTTCTATAACAGTAACACAAAGGAAAGCTTGAGGAATACCTTAATCCTTTTGGCTGTGGCTTCACACTGCTGGAGAACCTTCACTGCTGCAACAAGATTCCTTCCTTCAGCATCTTTGAGCCTTCAAAGAGCCTGGACTAGCTCTGATACCACTGTTGGGTATTTTTAAATGGGGAAAATACCAAAAACCAAACAAACAAACACACAGAGGCAATGCTCTGTTTTACCTCCACAGGATCCTCTTGTGCACAGAGAAGCTTAAAAGAAAAATTCACCGAGGAACAGAGTATTTCACCACCATAAAATTTCTATTCAAAAATATTTTGCCTCATACATATTCATCCTCTTTTCTGAGAGAGATTCACCAAAATACATTTAACAACAAAAACATTTACTTTTTTTTTCACCTGAGAATTTACTGAGCTGGGTTTACTGCTGTAAATCCCCTTTTACATTCACTGCAGTGAAAAACACTTTACTGCTGTAATAAAAATTTACATATGCATACAAATGCGCTCCACCATTTTCTTTATGCACTGCTGTGCAAAACCACACATGGTTTTTCGCTACTCCTCCGTTCTACGATGGCCAACACATAAAAAAAAATTACATCACAAAAAAAACTCACACCCCTGTTCTTGTTTTTCTACACACTGCTGTGTGTTTCCCCTTTTTCAAAATACAAAGAGCAAAACTCGAGCATATATGCTTTGCTCGCTATTTAAAACATAATACATGATTTTCCTTTTTACTGCACCATCGTTTTACGATGCTCCACACAAAAACATTACAATCCATGTGCCAAACAAAACAAAAATACAGAGCACATTTTACACTGCTCCTTCGTCCCTTTTACAATGATCAACACACGAGCCCTTTTCATTTTTCTTGCTATATATATGAAAACTAAAGCAAAAACATATATGTGAAAACAAAACTACATTTTACGTGCCGTAAATAAAAGAACATAAATATCTACCTACTTTCTACGACACCATTTATCTTGTGTTTAATTCTTTTGCAGAAGGGACATGCGGTCAACGAAGCTTGACTTTTACTCCACGCAAATATTAAATGTTTCCCGTATGCAGGTTTGGAGCAATCGACGGTGGAGGATGAAGAAGCAAATCGGACGGCGGAGATTGATATCGGAAGGCAGTTTAATGCTGAGATTTACCTCCCGATATGTCAGAGATGCTGATGTCAGGTGAGAGCCACGCGTCTTCACCAAATCGCATCGGAGCCAAACATACGGAAACTGCTTTTCCCTGGATGGTGGTGCGATATGGTCTGGGCTGTTTGTGGTTTTGTTCGGTGGTTATGGGTGCAGCCGTATTGTCCATGTCCGCCACCTGCAGTTGGAATTAACATTCCAACAATAGCTTGTACAGATTTGATTTTCATGGTATGTATTTTATATTTTTTTTGGTTGTGTTATAAGATTCATATAAATTTAGTTTGTTCATTTCTCTGTCTGAAAGTTCTTTAATCACAGTTATTCTACAGCCATAAATTACTTCAGCCAGGACGTTTATCGAAGTTCGTCTACCACCATAAAGCATAAAGTTTTACAGCTAGATGGCCCCTTGAATAGTCATTTCCCTCTGTGATATTTCAATAGGTGTTTGAGAATAGCATCTATCAATGAACTTTCAAGGTGAGGGTAAAGTGATAGGAGGTGTGAAGTATTGCGACTTTCCTTTTTAATCGGACTACGTGAGGCTTATTTAGCACTTGATTGGAAATTATAGGCTTTAATCTGTTTAGGATATTTAGAGGAGCAACGACAGAGATAAGAAGTGTGGAGCACTGCGACTTTGCTACGTAATCGTACTACATGAGCCTTATTTAGGACTTGATTGGAAATTATAAGATTTAGCTCATTTTTGGATATTTAGAGGAGCAACGACAATTTGAATTTCGGGTTCCAGTTATATACCATTTTTGAGGAATGCTGAAGAGGAAGAAGAACTAAATTGGAGGTTGGGGATGAAATTGAATGAAGCAATTCGACCCAGATTCATCGTTGCTTTCTTCTATGCGTAACCCAACTAACATGGAAAGAAATGGTTTTAACTAATTAAAAAATTGCTTCTCTTGAAAATTTAAGGCGTTTTCATTTCTTAAATTTGATTAAAATAAAACACATTATGGTCTGTAGTGGTTTGTTATTAGGGAAACCAAACTTAGGTAAAATTAAATAATTTTCATCATCTAAAAGTAAGTTATCATTGCCTATAAAATTCAAAATTACAAGAAGGTTCTAAAGCTTATGGTATGTTGATGCAAATAAAACTAAAAGACCAACACAAAAGGTATGTAAAAGGATAGTAAACATAAGTTGTCTTGTAGTTTTTAGGGAGTTTGATTCTTCAATAGCTATTGGTTCTTTGTTGTTTCTTGGCGAGCAATTGAGGTCCAAAAGGAGGCACAAATGAGCTTTAATGTGTTGCAGTTGTTTGTCCAGGCCTCATGCCAAGAGTTGAATTTCATATAGCATTAAGAGGATCTCCTCAGCTTCATTGCAGTGCAACAAAAACTCTTTCCAACAACATATTGAGGTGTTAATATATTTCTATTGTGTACGGGCATTAGATAAATTGCCCATGAGTATGTCCAACACTAGGAACTCTTCTCACCGACAATATCAGTATTTGACAAATATCCTTGCTCACCAACTATGTTCCTTTCAATTTCAGTGATTTCATCTTGGACGTGTTGGGGTGTGTTGGCTCTAAAGAGCTTATCCAAAGACCTTTCCTATTGTTGGACTCTAGAGTTACCCATGTCCCTGTAGTATGTTGCGCTATGCTGACTCTTGGCTCTCTGGTGTGGCATAGTCTTTAGCAAGTGAAGAATATGGAAATAAACAAGAAGAGAGGTCTCAGTGCTTGGAAGGGGAGTAGAGAAAATCAGGGCAAGACCACGATGGAGGTCGACGAGGAGAGTTGAGGGACAACAAAGGAGTGAATCCTTAGGAGATTTAGAGTGTGGTGACATGGGAAAGAACCATGAAATTAGAACAAAGCGATAGGAAGTCCACCAAAAATGAACCAAGGAAGAGCATAAAGATACAGAGCAAGAGAGAAAAAGAATGAACAAATGTGAATCCCAATTGAAAACTTGAGAGAAAAGCTCAGAGCCAAAGGAAACAACTAGACAGAGCCAAGGCTCTTTGACAAGCCTTGTCTGTAGTAAACACATAGTGTGGGAGTCAAGAGCCAGTAGTGATTGCGAATCCTTGTAATTTTGAAACCTATACTGTAATTTAACCTTATTCACGTGTAAGAATACACCTATGCATCAATTAATCCTTCGCCTCAAAGAGTTAATGAAATGCATGGGAAGGAGGAGGAGAGACAAGCCCAAAAGTGATGCTTGCATACCTCCTTTAACCACTATAATCATTGTACTGACAACAATGACAAGATGCATTAAACTTAACTTGCCACCATGACCTTCATTCATGATTTCTCTATGTGTCAACATTAGGAAATATTGTTAGGTAAAACTTTGACGCGATGAAAGAGTCAAAGTAGCTTGGTCAAATAGTGGTGGTTTTGGGAACATGGTTTTGGTTTCCCATAGTTTTGTGCATGTGGATTTCATGTAATCAAGCTTTTAAAAGGCTTGGGAATAATTCATTGTAATGTGCTAGAGATGTGAAAAGCTCATTTGGCCAAATTTGGCCAAGGGACACTAATAGAATATTTTGCTAGTTTTTTTCCTCAAATTGGGATTTTCTATGATAAACTGTATGTTTATGTGTGTTTTTTGTTGTTGTTGGTTGATTCTAAACTTCTCTCAGTGAATTTGTATTTCTCTCCACTAAATTTAGCATGGTATCAAAGCTAGGTCAAACTCGACTCTCTAAGGAGAGTGGTTTAATATAGGGAGATAGGAAGAGTTTGTTGGGTGTGAGGATATTCATCAGAAGTTGTTTCCGTGATAGGAAATTTCATAAAGAGGAGACACACCTACATAATGAGTGTATCGAGGATCTATGATTCTTAAAGTTGTGAGGAGAATAATTGTGTGAATTTATGATAGTAGTGGTTGATAAAATAATTTTTAAAAGGTCGTGGAGTGGATGTTCTACCCTCCCTAATGGATGATGCCATGATCATTGCCAAAGAAGGCAACACCAAAGGGATAATATGACAAGGTTATTTGTGCCATGGATGTAGACAAAGTGTTTGATGAAATGCTTCAATGAGAAGATTTATCATGGATTCATAGAATGTGGTTGTGCATGGATGAGGAGAGAATTAGGTGTGATGAGATGAGAATATGGTGGCATAAGTGTCGAAATAGAAACAACAATCAAAGAAAAGTTATGACGGAGTCAAAATCTTTTTCAATTACATGTAAATGGGCATACAGTTGTAAGACCTGGTATGGCATGCATACCCTTAGGAAATTATTGGTAAAGTATGGAGTTAGACCTAGGTGAAAATGGGCATGCCAAGATATGGTATACCCTGGATATAAACTTTAAGGGGTGTAGGCCTAGAGGTGAGTGGTGCTGACTCACTTGGTTGATTCAAGGGAAACCCCTATTCAAGGTTTAAGAGTGGATTGTTAGCTAAAACTTGACTTGTTGAAAGAATCAAAGTTGATCTATAAAATAGTGGTGGTTTTGAAAACATGGTTTTGGTTTCCCATGATTTTATTCCCATAGATTGCATGTAATGAAGTCTTTAAAAGGCTTCGAAATAATTCAATGTAATGTTCCAGAGATGTGAATGGTGAAGGCTCACTTTGCTAAGTTGGTCCAGGGGAAACTAATATGATATTTTTCCACTCAATTTTTCACTAGATTAGGATTTTTTGGGATAAGCATTGTGTTTATATGCATTTTTTGTTGATAAATTTCTCTCTCTTAGTTAATTTCTCATGGTAAGTTTAACAAAGATGTGATGGAATAGTAATAGGTGGGGAGGTGTTGCACCACACCCTCCTCCACTAAGGCTTGGTGGGACAATGGCCATGCCCCACCCCCCGCCCCACACCTGGGTCCTCAGCAACACCCCATTCGAGGAAGAGAAGTCCCCCTAAAAAAGGGCTAGGCATGCTTCTTTCAGGTCAGAAGGAGGAAACAAATTGGTGGCCTTTAATATTGCAACGAATCAATGTCATCCTCCTCAACCAAGGCAAAATCTCTGTCTTGCCCTTCAGTAGGGCCTTCATCATGCACCTGTTGCTTTCCTTTATCTTTGTCTTGTACTTGTTCAGCTGAAGAAGAAGGCAAAGCCCCTTTCACCCCAAGTTAAGATAGCATTTTCCTGTGGTCCGGTGAAGAAAACGAGACCCCTTCCACCCCAAGTGGAGATAGTACTCGTTTGGCAGCTGCAAAAAGTCTCCTTGTGCCTTTCTCATAAGTGACAAACACTGGCACACCTGTAGTTTAGTATCATGAACATTTGGCTGGTTTGAAGGCCCTCCTTCCTCATGAAGTACCGATGGAGTCGCCTGAGGGCTTTTGAAAACCTCATGTGCAATGATGGTATCCCATGAAATATTCAGCAAGCTTAGCTGATTCAAAACAAGAATTTTAATCAATGAGAAATGGTAAATGCTACTGAACTGCTGAGGAAGAGGTTTCCTTTGCACATATAGATCCATATTCTCCATATTACTGCATATAAAGTATGGGAGGCTCATCATCCTCACTCTTGTGAAATGCATCAACAATCTGACATGGTATGTATATAGACGGGAAAACCTCCCCTCACAAGTAAAATACTTGATGATGAGTTTCATGAGTGAAACATAAGTATCCTGCAAGTATTTGAAAGGAAAGACCCTGCTGATTTGCCTCTGATAACTAGCCTTGATGTAAGGCTCATAATGCTCTCTGCCCACATGTTGCCCCTTATTCCATTATTCACCCACATTAGGGATACCTGTTGTTGCTACAATGGTTTCAGGTGTCAAGGTGAAAGAGACACCAGCTAGGTTCACCTGGCCATTGTGAAGATGAAGAACAAATAACCTAGCAAGCTCATGGTGATATTTCACCCTCTCCACCATTTCACAAAACTGGTAACAAGATTGATGTTTAAAACAGGTTACTGCAAGAGGGCAAGCAAGTAACTCTGTGAGAGTGGTGGGCTCCTCCCGGATATGTTTTCCTCCTTTATGTGGTTTTCTTGGTACATGAGCCTCTTGGGAAGAATCACTAACAGTTTCATCATCCCTCTCATATGCTGAGTCTGTCTCCATACTTACAAATTTGGAGTGAAAAATGATGAGTATGAAGAGATTTTTAAAGTATGAGGGTGAGTAGGGTGACTGCTGTTTTTCTTTTGGGAAATGAGGGATTGACTGATATTATGACTGTAAATGAGGGTTCTGATGGTGGAAGGAATGTTTGAGGGTATAGGAAATGGGAATTATCGTTTTGAGAATGTATAGGGTTAGGGTTTTATAATAGGGAATGAGTGCTAATAATTTTTGGAGAGGAAAAGAAGAAGGGATTTAAGGAAATTTAGTGTAAGGGAATGGGGTGTAGGAAGATGATCACAGGGGAATAAAAACAGCAAAAAACAATGCCCTATGCAAATTTTGCAAGACAATTTAGAGACAGCTAGGGTTTAGTGTTTTTGACATGAAAATCACCACCACTAATGAAAAACTGATTATTAGATAGGATGAGAGGCTTCACTTACTTGTTGAGAGGTTAGTTGTGAATTTGGAGGCAGAGGAAGGTGATGAAATTTGATTTGAAGCTCAACAGGTAGGTGCGTAGCACTGCCTACTAGGTGCGTAGCGCACTTTGTATGTGTAGCGTATGACCAAATCTCTGTGCAAAACCTGCGTCGGGTGCGTTGCACTGGTGCCCAGGTGTGTAGCACCGATGAAAATTCTAGTTTTTTGCTAAATTTCGCCTCTTTCTCCCAAAACCCAATTTTTTCCTTTTAGCTCACTCTCTTTCACAAAATCAAGGCTTTCAAACACAAAGAAGAACTTTATATCCCCTTGGTTTTAATTTTTCATTTACAAACCCACTTTTCCAAAGTCTCATTCACTTTGCTTTAAAAAATCTGTTTTTCATTTTACAGTTTGACTCTTCTTGATCACTTGATGAACTGATGCATTGATGTTTTTGTTTCTTGCAGTGGCTGGAGTTGGCAAGGTGACCAAGGGCAGTAGCTGGAACTTATTACATATAGAAACATTGAAATTACATAAAATTTGTACATGAAATGGAAAAAACCCTGTTTTCTCCTCAAAACAGATTTTTGAGGTAAAAACCCTTTATGAAGCATATCATCAATGAATTTGTAATTTTATGAACTTATAAAACCTCCTCATGTGCCTGCTGACCTTTTATTGAGTTTTTCATGACCATGGTGGCAAACCCTAGACCTAGTGAGACCTAAAACCCTAAAAATGATTTTGGTAAATGGAATGAAATAAAATGACAGTAAATGACCTGAACATGTGAAAATAGGCTAGCATGTAAATACTTAATGAACCACTACCATCAGTTGATCCATGACCTAATGGAATGCAGCTGATCGGATGGGACACCTAACATGCATGCAAAAAGAGAAATTTGATCACTGATGGAGGGATGAAGATACCGACACTAACATTGAATCGATGCGGATGCCATTCAGAAAATTGATTTTCCTCATAGTAAGAAAGAGATCCAAGCATTTAACGGTAAGATGAAATTCTCACGTTGTTTTGTGCCAAATCTAGCTGAACACTTGAGGGAAATTACAAATATGTTGAAGAAAGATAGTGTGGTCAAGTGGACTGAAGAAGCCACGAAGTCTTTCAACTTGGTAAAGTTGGCTCTTTCTTCAGCCTTGATTTTAATCAGCCCGGATGATTCCCAGGATTTCATATTATTTTCACTCGCTTTTGAACATACTATGGCAATCGTTCTAATGCAGAAAAGAGACCAGCTTGAAAAGCCAATTGCCTTTTTCAGCAGGACAATAAGAGATGCAACCTTAAAATATAACATTATTGAGAAGCAAGCTCTTGCCTTGGTGAAAGCTTTGAAAGATTTCCGGGTATATATTCTGCACTCTCATATTTTTGCTTATGTCCCTAATGCAGTCGTCAAAGATTTTTTGGTACAAACAGATCCGGAAGGTAGGCGAGGCAAATGGATCGCATATTTTTTAGAATATGACTTGGAGATAAAGCCAACAAAGCTAATCAAGGGGTAGGGTCTAGCAAAATTGATGGCGGAGTCTAATTTGCATGCCTTGGACATAAACCTGATTGCTGCTATGTTTGAAGAAGATGAAGATAATTTACTTGTTCATGTATCTAATTTTTTTTTCCATTCTCCTTGGTATTCAGATATTGTATATGTGCTCCAACACCTTTCACCACCACCAAGGATGGATAAAAATAAAGGTAGAACTCTAAAACTAAAGGCTGCTAGATTTTGTATTATGAACAATGCACTTTATTGGAAAGATCCTGGAGGTATTTTGCTGAATTTTTTGGTCGAGGAGGAAGCAAAAAAATTCATGAATGGTTTTCACAAAGGAGACTGTGGAGGTCACCTATTTTGGAAGACGACGGCTAAAAAATTTTTGAAAGCAGGGTACTATTGGCCTACCCTCTTTGCTGATGTTTATAAAACTATCAAAAACTGTCATGAATGCCAGATTTTTCAGGGAAAGAGAAAGTTGCAGCCTCTACCTCTCAAGCCAATCAAAGTTAGGGCTTCATTTCAGCAGTGGGGCCTAGATTTTATTGGAGATATTCATCCCACATCTTCAGCTCAACACAAGTGGATCTTAACAGCGACAAATTATTTCACAAAATGGATTGAGGTGATCCCCACTCGGCAGGCTACAGACTTGGTAATAATTCAGTTTCTTGAAAATAATATTTTGTCACGTTTTGGCTATCCTAACAAACTGATTATAGATAACGCAACAGCTTTCAAGTCCAAAAAGATGATTGACTTTTGTAGCAAATACAAAATTACCTTGGGACATTCTACTACATATTATCTGCAAGGTAACGGATTGGCTGAATCTTCAAACAAATCATTGGTCAACATCATTAAAAAGCTGCTAGAAACAAACAAAAAGAGCTGGCATAAGAAATTGGTTAATGCACTATGGGCGGATAGAGTAAGTCAGAAGAAGTCAATCGACATGTCTCCTTTCGAGATTGTATATGGTATTGACACGGTGTTCCCGACATCTCTCGCAGTCCCGGTTGTAAAACTTCTGCAGGAAGCTGGCAATGAGGAAGATCATTTTCAGTGGAGAATAAGCCAAATGATCCATTTACATCAGACAAGAGAGAAAGTTTTTCAGAATACCTTCAGGTTGCAAGAGAAAATTAAGAAGATTTATGATTGGAAGGCAAAGGCAGACAAATTTCAGATTGAAGACATAGTGCTAAAGTGGGATGCTAGAAATGAGGATAAAGGCAAGTATGGCAAGTTCGAGAATCTGTGGAAGGGACAATATAGAATTGCTGCATATTGAGGTCAAAATGCCTTCCTACTCAAAGAAATGAATGGGGAAGATTGTCCAGGAGGACCAATCAATGGCCGGCTTCTGAAACAGTATTATCTTTGAGAAATTTTCTGTTGTCATATTTTGTCATTGTACATACAATTTATTTCATTCATTGCAAAGTTTGTATTGTCATCATTCATCCAATTTGGGGTGCGAAGTGAAGGCTATAAAGTTGAACATCTGGCTTCAGCCTTTGGTTATTTAGTGTTAGTTGTTTGAGTCTGTTTTGAGTCAGTTTTTAGTCTTTGTAATTAAGTTAGTGTTGAGTCAAGAAATTTGTTTTAGTATTCCGAAGTTATTGACTCCATCTTGCCTAATGGATGAAGGCACTTATCTACTTTTCCAAATATCTATGGTTCTTGGCACCTCCCAGGAGCTACCATCCCCATTGGAGCCAATGTTAGTGTCGGTATCTTCATCCCTCCATCAGTAATCAAATTTCTCCTTCTGCATGCTTGTTATGTGTCCCATCCGATCAGCTGCATTCCATTAGGTCATGGATCAACTGATGGTAGTGGTTCATTAAGTATTTACCTGCTAGCCTATTTTCACATGTTCAGGTCATTTACTGTCATTTTATTTCATTCCATTTACCAAAATCATTTTTAGGGTTTTAGGTCTCACTAGGTCTAGGGTTTGCCACCATGGTCATGAAAAACTCAATAAAAGGTCAACAGGCACATGAGGAGGTTTTATAAGTTCATAAAATTACAAATTCACTGATGATATGCTTCATAAAGGGTTTTTACCTCAAAACTCTATTTTGAGGTGAAAACAGGGTTTTTTTCCATTTCATGTACAAATTTTATGTAATTTCAATGTTTCTATATGTAATAAGTTACAGCTACTGCCCTTGGTCACCTTTCCAACTCCAACCACTACAAGAAACAAAAACATCAATGCATTAGTTCATCAAGTGATCAAGAAGAGTCAAACTGCAAAATGAAAAACAGAGTTTTTAAAGCAAAGTGAATAAGACTTTGGAAAAGTGGGTTTGTAAATGAAAAATTAAAACCAAGGGGATATAAAGTTCTTCTTTGTGTTTGAAAGTCTTCATTTTGTGCAAGAGAGTGAGCTAAAAGGAAAAAATTGGGTTTTGGGAGAAAGAGGAGAAATTTAGCAAAAAACTAGAATTTTCACCGGCGCTACGCACCTGGGCACCGGCGCTATGCACCTGCCTGGCACTACGCACTTGCCTGGCGCTACACACATGGCACAGGTTTTGCACTGAGATTTGGTCGTGCGCTACACATACAAAGTGCGCTACACACCTGGGAGGCAGCGCTACGCACCTGCCTGTTGAGCTTCAAATCAAATTTCATCACCTTCCTCTGCCTCCAAATTCACAATTAACCTCTCAGCAAGTAAGTGAAGCCTCTCATCCTATCTAATAATCAATTTTTCATCAGTGGTGGTGATTTGCATGTCAAAAACACTAAACCCTAGCTGTCTCTAAATTGGCTTGCAAAATTTGCATAGGGTATTGTCTTTTGCTATTTTTATTCCCCTTTGATCATCTTCCTACACCCCATTCCCTTACACTAAATTTCCCTAAATCCCTTCCTCTTTCCCTCTCCCAAAATTATTGGCACTCATTCCCTATTACAAAACCCTAACCCTATACATTCTCAAAACCCTAATTCCCATTTCCTATACCCTCATACATTCCTTCCACCATCAAAACCCTCATTTATAGTCATAATATTAGTCAATCCCTCATTTCCCAAAAGAAAAACAACAGTCACCCTACTCACCCTCATACTTTAAAAATCTCTTCATACTCATCATTTTTCACTCCAAATTTGTAAGTATGGAGACAAACTTAGCATATGAGAGGGATGATGAAATTGTTAGTGATTGTTCCCAAGAGGCTCATGTTCCAAGAAAACCACATAAAGGAGGAAAACATATCCAGGAGGAGCCCACCACTCCCAGAATTACTTGCTTTCCCTCTTGCAATAACCTGTTTTAAACATCAGTCTTGTTACCAGCTTTGTGAAATGGTGGAGAGGGTGAAATATCACCATGAGCTTGCTAGGTTATTTGTTCTTCATCTTCACAATGGCCAAGTGAACCTAGCTAGTGTCTCTTTCACCTTGACACCTGAAACCATTGCAGCAACAACAGGCATCCCTAATGTGGGTGAAGAGTGGAATAAGGGGCAGCATGTGGGCAGAAAGCATTATGAGCCTTACATCAAGGCTAGTTATCATAGGCAAATCAGCAGGGTCTTTCCTTTCAAATACTTGCAAGATACTTATGCTCCACTCATGAAACTCATCATCAAGTATTTTACCTGTGAGGGGCGGTTTTTCCGTCTATATACATACCATGTCAGACTGCTGATGCATTTCACAAGAGTGAGGATGATGAACCTACCATACCTTATATGCAAGAATATTGAGAAGAGGGCTCTATATGTTCAAAGGAAACCTCTTCCTCAGCAGTTCAGTAGCATTTACCATTTCTCATTGATTAAAATTCTTGTTTTGCGTTAGCTAAGCTTAATGAATACTTCATGGGATACCTTCAATGCACATGAGGTTTTCAAAAGCCCTCAGGTGACTCCATCGGTGCTTCATGAGGAAGGAGGGCCTTCAAACTAGCCAGATGTTCATGAGACTGAAACTACAGGTGTGCCAGTGTTTTTCACTTATGAGAAGGGCACAATGAGACTTTTGTAGTTGCCAAACGAGTACTATCTCCACCAGGGGTGGAAGGGGTCTCGTTTTCTTCACCAGACCACAGGCAAATGCTATATGCACGTGGAGTGAAAGGGGCTTTGCCTTCTTCTTCAGCTGAACAGGTACATGAAAAAGATAAAGGAAAGAAATAGGTGCATGATGAAGGCCCTACTGAAGGGCAAGACAAAGATTTTGTCTTGGTTGAGGAGGATGACATTGATTTGGGCCCTCAAAGCTCAAAACTCAAAGATATGATCATCAAAGAAAAAGAGGCTAAAATCCAAGCCTTGTCACTTGACCTTGAGAGGGCCAAATGGATCATTAACTTCCTTGAGCAAGAGAACAAGCGACTGGAGGACAAACAAACTATCATGGAGCTGCAAACAATTAGAGAAAACAGGCAAGCAACAAAAAGAAGGAAAATCAAAATGACACCCCTTGAGCAAGAAATTGAGGCTGACCGGGAATCATGGTTAGAGAGGGCAAACATTCACTTGGAGAAATTTCTTGAGAAAGCTAACAAGGAGAAGAAAATGTTGTGCCATATGGCCTATCACTACTTAACCTGGAATAAAATTTGCAAAACAAGGGTGAAAAGGTTAAATAAACCAAAGAGAGCTTTGAGGAGCAAAAAAGAGCAAGATAATCTCAAGATCTTGGCTGAAGCATCATTGGCCCAACATAGCACATAAAAGGATCACTCATGCCAAATTTCAAGAAATTTGGTGAAATTTTTGTCATTTTTTGAATTTTTTGAGGCATAAAACAATTTTTTTCGGTGGCGCTACGCTTTTGATGGGAGCCTCCATTTGCAAAAAAACTTTACATTTTTGGAATCACCATGAAAAATTATACATGCTCAGAAATGGCTGAGAAGTTTTAACAAGTTCTAGACCTCCAGAAGGGCCAAAAATACCCAGAAAGTGCCCTCTCTGCCACTTTTTTGCCACACGGGAAGTAGTCTTGGGAGATTACATTTTTGGAGGGGAAAATGGACTCCAAATCAAAAAATTTAATTTGTCCAAGAAAGTAGACTCACCAGGCTTTCCAACGAGCTATTCTGAACCTGATTTGGACTTCGAGAAGCCTTCCAAAACTGGCCTAGAAAAAGCACTACGCATAGGACTAGTGGTGCTACACATAGGAGAAAAATTTGCCAGTTTTGCCTATTTGCTCAGAATTTCGCCTAGTTTTCTACCAATTTGACTTTTTCTTTTCTCTTTGGTAAATTCATGATGTAATATGATGTAACTTGAAGTACCATGATGTAAAAATGATGAAAAATTACCTAAGGAGGTAGATACATCAGTTAGAGTTGTTTTGATGATGAATGAATCAGTTTCCATAGTTTTAGAGACAAGCTGTTCGATTGCCTATTTTTCAATTCCTAGTTTAGATCCTGTTGAAACATATCCTTGACTCATGGATTCGACCCCTGGTGGCTAGCATAGGTGGTTTGATGCCTATATCTTGTACTTTCTTAGTCATTTGTCAAGGTTGGACTCTTGTGGATGCATTGAGCTACTTTGTACATCACTTCTGCAGTTTGGCAAGTAAATAAACCAGGGTTTTGCAACATTTTGTGAGATTCTTGTGGTAATGTGAATTAGTATTGTTTTATTCTCTATTATTCAATTTATCTTATGTTTATATGTGCCATCATCTCTCTTATTCTGCATAACTAAATGAATCAAGATTAAAGGGTGGAATCCATTGGTGTTTCAGTGCTCTACCTTGGGGTTTATTTAGTTCTGAATGTTTTCTACTGTTTGAAGAGGAATCATGACATTTGCATGCCCTATCCAACTCCTCACCAATATTTAGACTCACCATTACATTCATTTCAAAGTGCTAAAACACTTGCCTACCTCACCCCACAGAAACTTCTGCAAATCTGTGTTGATTTCCCAGACCCAAAGCTGCCTTTCCCATTTGATCCAGCAACCAATCATTAAAATCAATCAAATTCCTCTGAGCAAACATACCTAGCCTAAAATTAGTATTCATATCAATGATCTCAAGCCTTATTTGCTATATTTTCATTGAGATTGATAAGGAGAGAGCCCTCTCCCGACCTGGTAGGGCTAGCTACCAGGTTAAGCTTGGTTTGTGGCTATCCTAAGATTGCATCCCTTCAGCCTGAGGTCGATCTAGGCTCTAACAGGTGCCATAAAATTTTACTTCCTACTTTACCAAGAAACAACTCTTGATCCCATGCTAAAGCATCACCCTAAATTTATTTTTTGATCCACTATGTTTCTTGCCTAGTGTGCATTAGTATATCCCACCAAGCTAACACCATTACCTAGAGCATATATGATCCAATACTCGATTGTGCCATGTAAAAACCTCAACACATGTGTTACCGCTATCCAATGCAATCTCCTTCATTCCACCATCAACTAAATGAGAGAGTTTACTGCATAGTATATGTTTGGCCTAACGTTGGTCAGATACATGATGGAGCCTATCAACTGTCTATACAAGGTGGGATCAACCTTTGTTTTCTTGGATGCATTTATCTTCCTCCAATTTGTGATCATGGGAGTAGACATGGCTCTGCAATTCTCCATTCCGAATCTCCTTAGGATCTCTATACAACATTTCCCTTAACCAAGGAAAACCTCTCCATCTATCTACCACACCTCCATGCATAAAAAATAGTGTACGAGTCCCAAATCCTTCATCTCAAACTCTGATTCAAGGCCCCTCTTGCACTCTTCGATGAGCTCTAATGAACCTGTGAAGAAAAACTCATCCACATATAGGGCAAGAATGAGTACATCAACCCCAACCACCAAGTAGTACAGGTTCACATCTTCCTCACTCTTCACAAATCCCATTCCCTACAAGTATCTATCGATGAACTCATACCATGCTCTGGGAGATTTCTTGAGCCGGTACAAATCTCTCTTCAACTTGATCATGTCGCTCTCTATGTTATATTCCAAAAAGCGCTCTAGTTGTTCTATATGCACCTCCTCCAATTCACCATTCAGAAACATTGCCTTGACATCCATCTGATGGATTTTTCATTCAATTTATGTTTCTAATAAGATCACGACTCATATAGAAGTGTACCTAGCCATAGGAGAAAGTGTCTCCTCATAATCTATTCCCTCCTTCTAAGAGAACTCGTTGGCCACGAACCTAGCTTTACATTTTTCATTGATGCTATCTACTCCATGTTTGTCGTATAGATCCAACATGATCCAACCACAGCCCTATTTGTCAATTTCAGTACAGCCTCTCATACATCATTATGAATGATCAATGAGTACTCCTTAACCATTGCATCTCACCACACCTTCTCCTATGTAGCATCTTGATAGCTGGAAAGCTCGCTATCTACCAACTAACTAACTAGTTCCATGTCACCAGTGTACCTCTCTATTTCCCTCTTCTCTCTCGTGTATGCCATAGACGTCCCCATAAATTCCTAAGCATATTTGAGTGTAGCTTGAACCTCATAGTTCTTCCTACCAACAGTGGAGTTAGGAATATCCACCTCCATGTCCTATTGATGCATCTCCCTGATCTGCTACTCCATACTTTGTGAAGCCTCAGTAGCACTCACACCTAAGCTCATGCTCGTAATGGTCACTGTACTCATGCTCTGTTGTTTCCCCTGATTATGCTTCTTTACTCTAGGAGCTTCTGTTGGATTCTCACTTTGATATTGAGTTGTAGATAACTCTTTAGACCTTTTGAATGCCTTATCCTCCATTAACATGACATCCCACCTAACTATAATCCTCATGGCTCCTAAGAAGATCGTGTATGCCTTTGATGTTTCGTTGTAGCCAACAAGGTAACCTTGCTATGTGGTCTAATCTAGCTTAGAACGTGTCTCCCTTGGAATGTGACAACATGTTAGGCAACCAAATATCCTGAAGTGGCTTACATTTAGCTTTTTCCTTGTGAATACCACCTCGAGAGTCATTTTCCAAGCGCTCTATGTGGGACCCTATTCTGAATATAAATTTGTTTAATGCATGCATCGTCCCACAAATAGCGTGGGAGATCCTAGTTATACAACATCATTCTCACTGCCTTTGAAATAGACTAGTTCTTTCTCTCAGCAACCCTATTATGTTGTGGGTTGTAAGGAACTTTCCACTCTCTCTTTTGTTCCTACTATGATATAGAATTCATGGAAGTCCTTGTTGGTGTACTCACCTCCATTGTTTTCCCAAAGAGTCTGGATCTTTATCCTTAATGCATTCTCTAGCACTAGAGACTTAAACTCCCAAAAGCAACTAAACACCTCATCCTTGGTCTTCAAGAAATATATTCATGTCTTACTGGAGAAATCATTGATAAGAGTACAAAAGTACTCATACCCCCGAAAGATTTCATCAACATGGACCCACATATGTCTGAATGTATAAGGTTAAGTATCCCCTATGATCTAGTGTCACTCTTTGGAATAATTTCTTTAGAAAACTTCCCCAACTCACATCCTCAAAACACATCTTCATGATTTGTGCTCACCTCCAGAACACTTGTCACGGACTCATATAAAAATCTAAGTGCTACATGATAAATATGGCCCATCCTCCTATGTCATTTCTCCCCTTTCTCTCTAAGACTATTGTTGCTAACTAGTGCCTTGGGCGTGTCCATCTACAACCAGTCTAATTGGCTTCTCCTCACCTCAAAAGTTATAGGTGACTTCAAATCCTTGTGTTGTAACAACATTATGTCCCCTCTAAATATGACATCATAAAATTTGTCCCGAAGGATTGATACAGAGATAAAATCCATCCCCAATATTGGCACATGCAACACATCATGGATATGTATATGCTTTTCGTTTTCTCTCTGAAATGGAACAATCCCTTTGACAACTGGGTTGCACTTGGACGTGTTCCCCATTTGAATCTGGAACTTGATATCCTCCTCCTTGTAGTGGGAGAAGTACTCTCTAACTCCTGTCATATGAAATGATGCTCCATTGTTTATGTAACATACACCCTCTAAAGTCGAGCTAGACATGTAAGCTATTAAAGTGGACTCTTGATCCATCCTAATAGAGAGCTCATCTACATTTGTTGACATTGCAACTAGATTATTTCCATTCTTCTTCCTCTATGGGAAATCGTTGACATAGTGGCCAAATTCGTGATAGCCATAGTACTTTACCTTTGATAGGTTCTTCTTCATATTCTCTCCCAGTGAGTTTGGTCCCTCATTGGAACCGTTATTCGCTTTCTCTTTTCATGCTAGGGCAACGTTTTCCAACTCCTCCTCAACCTTCAGTGTCTTGCTGCTATTGCTAATCCCACTAACGAAGCTGATCCTAAGCTCTTCTTCAGTGAATTTGATCCAAAGGCATTCCCAATCTAGAAGTTTGTCTCACCCATTGATCACTTGGACAAAAATAATCCACTCCTTGGAAAATCCATTGGGTTTTATTCACACCTCCTTCTCATCATTGGGCTTATCACCTCCCTCAGTTAGCTCATCTCTAGAAAGTCGAAGTCTAGTGAGGTAGAAAATAATGTCTTCTCCCATATTCTGCTTGATTGCCCTGAGCCTCTCTCTGAGGATCAAATTTCTATTTTTTGTAAGATCCTGGCACAATTTTACGATGAAATCCAACATTTCCCTTATTATCCCTGTCTCTAGGATATGTGGAACAATATGATCCTTGACTCCATCAAGAATCATTCTATTTGCTTTGGCATTCTCCTTCTTATAGGTAGTTAGTTACTGTGGATATGTCGGTATTGAAAACAATGTTCTCCGCAAATTCCTTCAAAACATGCTTTTCCAATAAGAATGACATTATGGCCTTCCAAACACCAAATTTAGAGACTCTATCCAACCTATCCTGATCTCTCAGTCTTGTTGGGACCATCTCTGGAAACTTTGGAAATTCAACAAACTCAAATAAACTTGAGAATAATTGAATAAATTCGAACTGGGTTAAAACCCTCAGCTTTATTTTCCTGCGTTTTGTACAGATCCTCCTTCTACCCTAAGATCCTCTCTGATACCATGTGAAATTTTAAATTTTGTTGTAGTTGAATATTTATTATTCACATATCAATTTAGATTATTTGTCTTCTGCGAAATTCTGGTGACAAATATTGAATAAAACACTACTACAACTTCACTGAAAAATAATTAACCAGAGGAACTAAGGAAATAATGCAGACACAAATAATGAACACCATTATTTTCAGACAAATGTCCTTACAGAAATCCTGGAAAGAAAACTAGTCTACATATGAGGGTTTTAATTATTAAATTCTTCAACAAAAATATTACAATTGGTTTCCATAAGATGGAAAACCTTTAGAAAATTATTATGATCACTTCTAGAAGTCTCCTTAGCCTCCTAGAATCCATTCAACCTACTAGAAAAAAATTTGGCCTCCCTCTGAAGTTGGTTTTGGCTCACACATGCAACCTGGAAGAAAACTTGTCCCTCCTGCCAACTCGCACTGGCTGGGAAAATTAACTCAGCCTCCACTAGAAAATCTCGACTTCGACTGGCAAATCGATCCTCTTGTGCAGATAGATCTCTCTTTCAAAGTTACCTTGCTATGAAATTTCTCCTCCTTAGAGTAATTCGCACTGCCTGCTAGGGTAAATCACACCCCTTACTAGAGCAACTTGCACCACTGGAAAATCAACCGCTTTCTATAGAAAAATCAATCTCCAATTCTCCCTAGAAATCACTGGGAAGAATATCTACGGTAATCTCTTCTAAAACCCCTATTGTTGATGTCCATTTGTTAACTCTATGCCCTTGCTATCTCTACAAGTATGTGTTTTGATGTGTTTTCCAAATTTTGTTTGATTTCCTCTTATAATCTCTCATTGACGAATCAACGTCCATGATCAAATCATAATTGATGGCTAAGATCATCTTAACCCCATCAAGTGACTTTTCCTGATGTCTTTAGAGGAAAATTGATTTACCCCAATTACTGTTGTGTAATTAAGCTTATTTCCCTAAGTTAGTCTTAGGAAAATTAATAACTGCTTAATTAAATCTAATCAAGGCCTTTTCTCATGAAATCTTTTTTGGGTATCCGAGAAAATGTGTTCCCTCACATCATAGACACAATTTGAGAATAGAACATTTGTGAAAGCTACATCAACTAATAGGTCAAACATAGTTATTTTTTAGAAAATAGCTTAGAATATATGTTGTCTCTTGTTTGGATTCCCTTATGGAAAGCTGAAAACAACTAACATCTTTAGAATGATGTAAATCTCCATGTTATCAATGGAATTTCTAAATTTACTAAAAAGAAATGTGATCCAGGTGGATATTGGTGGCCACCTGCCAAGTCCACCTAAACCCCCACCATTGTTTCTCTCAGCATTTTCAGTTCCTTAATTGTAGCACAACTTACTATTTTTAACAGTTTTTCGGGTCCTGAACTTTTGGAGCCGTTTTGAGGCCCTAAACGACATTTTTTGGGAAATCTGGGGGCAACATGGGTCCATGGATCCATGTTGCCCTTCCCAAAGTGGTAGTGCTCGGATAGATCTTTCTAACGAGCTATTGTACACGTCAAACGGAGATCATATGCCAAAGTTACGACCGCGGGAAGTTGATGTACCAATTTACCCAAACGGGGCCCACAGTTTGGCGTTTCATCTCCTAGGGTTAGGTTTTGGAATGTTAAGGGTTTTCCATTGTTTCTCAACAATAAATAGGCCTTCGAGCCTCATTGTAACATAGTTCAGAGGCATGTAGCCACCACATCTCTTCTCAGAGATAAGCTACCATCGCCCTAGCTGGTTTATTTCCATTTCTGGTTGTAAGCATATTTCAATATTTTCCATTAATGAAATGAAGTATTATTTCCGCTGCATCTTTGTGTATATGGTTATCTCTGTAATTTGTTGCGTTCCTGTTTAAATCTGGATCAGAATGTTAAAATAAAATGCATAGCTCTTGTAAATTAATAAAAGCAACTTTATTAATTAAAAATTATTGTATATAGTTGTCTTTTTTTAAACAAAATTATTAATAAAAAATATGTTTTATTTGAAGAAAAATAAAATTATTAATAAAAATGTTATAGTTTTTATTTAAATAAAATTATAAATAAAAAATATTATTGTAGTTTTAGTTTAAAGAAAAAATATATTTTCATGATGCGTTGGACACTTCTTCATCCATAGATATCAACCTTCAATAAGAGTTCCCATCCATCAGATATCAACCCTTCAATAAGAGTTCCCAAACACACATGGTCCTTTTAATGCCTTATTGTTATGACTCCCAACACCACTATATCTACCTTGACACTATAGGTATTACCATATTGCATGCCCTTTGCATGCTCATGCTATTTAAAATGTCACATCACACTCTCCAACAACAACAATCAACTTTCCTTTATTTTGGTTTACTCTCAAGGAAACTTTTGGCTACTAATGCCCACCTAATGCGCAACACATTATAATGTTAAACATGATGTGGGAATTCGAGGCAATTAGTAAGTCTATCTCTTGTACAAGGTGATGTTATTGATGTCTAGGATGGAAAATGTCCCTGATTTTGCTTGCATTAAGTCATTATAACTTTGTCGACCCAACTCATTCATTCCTCCATTTGAACAAGCTCACTTCATCCCCCACCTCCCTCCTACTTTACACTAGAAGAACTGTCCATGTATGCATTTGAACTTTTGCTCCACTTTGCAAATGTCCAAAATATTTTGCTTAGTGTTTCTTTGCTCTAGTTGTTTCATCCATTTTTCTTAACTAATATCCATTATCATATAAAAAGTCCAAGGATAAGGCCTACTCCATTCTATTATCATGTAAAGGTTCATGGGCTCCACTTTATTAATATTGAAATGGAAAAGGTTAATGCAAGTTTCATTTTGGTATTGTTTAAAATATTGAACATTAAGAGAGCTTTGCTTAATTAGCATGTCCAAGATCAAGAATAAGTCAAGATTCACTCTGTTATGCTCCCCATTTGACATTCCACACATAATTGCTAGTCTCCCTCACACTCCACACATTTAGTCATGCTCCAATATATTTAGAAATTTTGGAACCTACTTAACTATTCCAAAATTTGTTCGTGCACCAATTTTCTTATAACATTAATTCAAATCATATTTATCTTCAATAAAATTGTTGTTTTTTTAAATAAACTGAAATATTAATTATTTTAACGATATATATATATATATATATATATATATATATATATATATATAGATATATATAGATATATATATATATATATATAGATATAGATATAGATATATATAGATATATATATATATATATATATAATATTAATATTTTTTATTAAAAAAAATTAATAACATTATTACATCATATCTCTCTTTCACCAAGTTATTATCATAATCTTTTATTTTGTTTTTCATCTTAAATGGCCTAATGATAATATCATAGAAATATGATACATGGTAAAACGGTATTCTCGAATCACAAATGACCACTATTTATTGTATAAGCTTATGTTGAGATCCCTTAGCCATTGATTTAGTGTTACAATGGAACCTATCACCCAAACAACTAATCAAACTTCGTGATCTACTTTTCGAAAGTACACAAAAATTACCGCTACCGAACATGGTGACGGGAAAGGAGTCCTACTAATTCAACTTGGTTCGAAAGAATTTTATAAAACCCTATTATCCTACCCATAAAGAACATCTCGGTTTTGAGAATATTTCGCATATAAAAGGAGTTTAGCTAGAAATTTAATAACAGAGCTGATAAGCGATAAGAAAAAAGAAAAGGAAAGAAGTGAGCATTCATCAATAATAGATGATGTCGATAAGATGAAGAACATCTCAGGGTTTCGAGATTTCATATAAAAAAATTAATAATTTTATTTTTATTTTATTTTTCCATTTTCCAAAATTTTTAATAATAATAAAAATCTAATATATTAATCAAATCTCTGGCAGAAGTTGAATTTAAATTGGATTTAAGGGTTTTAGATATGGTATATATTTCAATTCTATTTTAGAAAATATCTGAGTTTTTTGTAAAGTTGTTTGGTAGATGTTTAAAAAATAATTCTAGTGTAATTTTGAAAAGATGTTGTAATATTTTGTTAGGTTAAATAAATATTTTTGACTTTTTCAAATTAGTTTAAAAAAAATAACTATCAGCAAAAAGAAAAATTAAAAAATTGAAGTAAAATTATAAATTTAGAATTGGTCCTTTTTATATTTTAGGTTTAATAACTAATGTTTTTGTTATTGGTATTCTTATTTAACTATATCTATATAACATTAGCCTAAATAAATTTTTAACAAATTTTAGAAGTGTATTCTTTAAAATTTACACTTCTTTGAACCTGATAAATCCAAAATTAAAATAAATCTAAACTTCCAAATACTTTACCTAAACCTAAAACAAATGTACAAAAACTCTCTCGTGAGATAACAGGATAACAACATGTCCGAACCATGAACGCTCACATTCTCTTTAAAAACGAAAATTAGAACAGTTGCAAATGCTTCAGGTTCTTGTTCAGCAAACAAAGAATTAATTTTTAAAAAATCGAACAGTGATCCATGGATCTGATCACATAAGAATAGCACTTAAAGACAAAATGGTGGAAGCAATGGCTTTTGTGGCCTATATACGAGGCATCGTCATAAATTTGACCACCCCAAACAGATACAGAATCATAACGTGATATCAAGAAGTTAATATTCTTCTTCGATCATTGCAAATTTAGCCTAGGTTTTCTTTGGCTTTGAAGTTTGAGCAAGTAATGATACAGTGCAAAGAATCTGCAGAAAAATACATCTTTCAAAAGCCGCCTTCATGGGCTTCTGCGCATATTTTTGCCTAGAGAATTCATCAGATGGAATGTCCGCCAATTTCGCACTGATTGCAGGTACTGTGATACTTATTTTCCTAATCCACTCTGTATAGGCAGCCCGAAAAAGACGAAACAATGTGACACGATCAGTGAGACTAGTATATTTATTTACACGACAATCATGATATATTGATGTATTGATATGCTGGGACTCGGAATTACCTCAAAGAAACCTGCGCCCGAGTCACCAAACAAATTATACAAATCAATTTGCAGGTGCTGAATCCACTTCGACGTCATCAGTGGCGATCTGAGGAAGAGTCATGGTAGGAATTTCGGGGGTCGCTGATTGGCTGTGATCACCTACCTTTTCTTCAGCAGCTGTGCCAGTGATTCTGAATTTGAGCATCCGTCCTTCCTGGCAAGTGTTTTGCTTTTGGTGACCACCTGAAAAATCGAATAGAAAAATTAACTGATAAACCGTAATCACGGTGACACTATCTATGGATTAGGTGAATAAAATAATAATATAAATTTGGATATAACCTGTGAACGAGTATGGCAGGAAAAGTTTCCACACATAATATCACGCATTAAGTAGTTTATCTACCTAAACAATACCAATACAGCTATTACACAGGAATATAATAAGGGATTACCAGCACTCCGCGCAATTGATGACCAGGAAGCACCACCCTCGTTTCTCATGATACAATCGTTTAGTATCTGATTTTCCTCGGGCGTCCACGGTTCCCTGCTGTCCAGGTTTGAAATATAACTAGTATAAATTTATTTATTTTAAAACCAGTATAGATTTATCTATTTACCTAAGGATTTAATTTGAGTCTGAACGATCAAATTTCTTTCATTTTCAAACTTTTTTAGAATGAAAACATACAAGTGTTATTTTATTATTGTTTAAATTGTATTTGTGAATATTAAAGAGAGTATATATATATATATATATATCCAAATAATTTTATTAAAGATAAAAATTAATTTTTTTTGAAAAAAATAATTTTCATCATATATATATAAATAATTTTTTTTAAACATTTTAGTCACATGTATATCTACATTTTATCATTCAATTTAAAATATTTTTTTATTATTAATATCAATTTAAAATATTTTTTTATTATTAATATATTTTTATGTGTTTGTGAATATTAATTCTTGGATTTAAGAGAAATCGCGGGAAAGGCTTTCAAAAAGTCCCCTTAAAGACTACGGCTTTTTACACCAACGTTTCAAATCCCAAATGGATCTTACTGTGGATTCTCCCGTCAAAAATTAAAAAAATATTAATTCTTTTTAAAATATTTTCTTTTATATAAATATATATGAAATTAATATCAATATAAATTAATTAATATAAATATTCAAATAATTTATTTAAATTTCTTGTTAAAATGCTTTTTTCTTTTAAATATATAATTTAAATATTTTAATTTCACATTCTTGAAATAAACTTCTAAACTCTATAAGCTCAATCATAGTGCGATATGTATGTCTATGGAGTATTGGAGCAGCGAGCAACAAGAGCGTTGGTGTAGCGAACAACGAGCAGCGAGGGCGTTGAGTGTTGGAGCAGCGAGCAGCGAGAGCATTGGCGCAACGAGCAGTGAGGGCTTTCTCTACGAGAGTGTGGGAGCAGCGAGGGCTTTGAGCGTTGGAGCAGCGAGGGCTTTGAGCATTGGAGCAGCGAGCAGCGAGAGCGTTGGCGCAACGAACAGCGAGCAGCGAGGGCTTTGTCTGCGAGGAGCGGTGAGCAGCGAGCAACGAGCAGCATGGGTTGGTCTGCGAGGAGCGGTGAGCAGCGAGCAGCGTGGGTCTGTCTGTGAGGAGCGGCGAGCGGCGAGTAGCGAGGGCTTCACCAGAGGCGGGCGGCGAGCAGCGTGGGTTTCTGGTCCTCGTCTTGCAGGCACAGTTCTTCCTTGACAGCGGTGAGGGTGCGGGATCTCTTGAGGCGAGTGGCGCAAGGCGAGCAGCGAGGGTTTCTCCGGCGACTCCGCGCAGTTCTTCTCCCCAGTCCTTGTCTTGCAGGCACAGGTATAGTTCATCCTTGGCAGTGGCTCGGGTGCGGGCTCCCTAGAGGCGAGCGACGTGAGGCGAGCAGCGAGGGTTTCACCAGAGGCGAGCGGCAAGGTTTTCACCGGCGAGTTTTTCTCCTCCGTCCTCGACTTGCAAGCTTAGTTCTTCCTTGGCAGCAGCGTGGGTGGGGGCTCTCTAGAGGCGAGCGGCAGAGGCGAGCAGAGAGGTTTTCTCCGGCGACTCCGCGGGTTGTTTTTCTCCTCTGATCAGGCTTAGTTCATCTTCTGATCTTTTAATTTTCTCTAAGCGGGGGCGAGGTGGCTGCCCTTGCTGCCTCTGCCCCTTGCTCCGATGGGTTTTCTCCTGCTCGGAGGCAGCTTGGTTTTGTTTTGGCCGCGGCATATCCTTTGGAGCGTTGAGGGAGTAGGGCGCTCTGCACTGATTCGTGCCGCAACTATGGATGTTCCTGCTGGTCTTTTTTCTGCAGGTAGATGTGGAGGATTGAGGCAGTATTTCTACCTCTATTTTTCATCTGATTTGGGTGGAGAGTTTGAGGGGTGGGGAAAGAGTGGCTACTTTTGTTGCTCTCTTCCTCATTTCATGCCTCTCCGTTTGTATTGGGTGGACAGATCTAGCGCTTTTTGTTCTCATCTTCTTTCCACAGAAGCTTGTCTGCTTGGTGCTTTGTTCTTCTACACCTTATAGATGGGTTGTCTCTTCAAGACTGTTTTTTCGGGGGCGCAATATATTGGGCACTGTTAAGCAGTTTTTTCGGGGTTTATACCTTTATTTGCTGCCTTGTCAGAGGGCATATCTTGATACTTCATTTGGAGTATTTTTGTCTATGGCTCAGTCCATGTTTCTACATATGCTTGAGACATCTGCAATATGTAATTCTCCTTTTATGAATATATACAGCTTTTTCTTCCCGAAAAAAAAAAAAAAAAAACAAAACAAAAAACTCAATCACAGTGCCTGTTTAACAACCTGTCAATGGAGATTAAATAATAATGAGTTTACATGTACCAGTATCGGTGAATGTGCCAATCTCAGATTAAGGTGTTGATTGATAACCAGTAGCTCTTGGAGTTTACTCGGCACATTTTAAGGGTGGTAGGACCATAACTTATTTCAGTAGCATAAGTGACTATGCTAACCAAGAAGATGTGTGAAGGTAGCAAAGGCAAAGGTAGGAACCAAACCGATTGACTGAGTTCAAGAATGAATTAAAGTTGAGACAATGTTCGAGCTATTTGTTTAGTGGCTACTTTCACAGTCTGATTATGTGATATGTGCCATATCTTTAATAGTTGTTTTGACTGCGACTTTTTGATCTTTATGCCTTTGTTGTCTCTATGGTGGTTTTCCCTTTCAAACGGTGATTGCCTTGCTTTTGCTTTTCTAGGCATAGCTGGTTCATACAAACTTGATTTTCATGGTATGTATTTTTTTTTTTTTGTTGTGTTATAAGATTCATATAAATTTATTTTGTATTTTTTTTTATAATGTAAAAATAATATATATATATATATATATATATATATATATATATATATATATATAAACATTATTTTTTTAAGGATTTGATAAATGATCATGATTAAAATGAATATATATATATATATATATATATATATATATATTAAATTGTATTTTTGAATGTATAAATAGATTCAATTTTCAAATTAAAAAATTAGTACAAAATAAAATAGCTTAAATATGCAATTCTACAAAATATTTGCTATAATACATAATATAATATAATAAAGAGTCAAAATGTAATATAATATAATTAAAATGCTATAACAGTAAAAAATTAATTTGTCAATTACTTGTATATAAATTCTATTTATTATTGTCTGTCTCGGTAGCTCAAGTGGCGGTTGCAGTGGAATGAAGTCTCAGTAACTCAAGTGGCAATCGCAAAGGAATGAAGTCAGATCTTGCGTGAATAATGGACATGTATAACTCGAAAATCAAAGTCCTACCAAGCTTATACAAAAAATATAGATTTATTATTATTATTATGATAAACCATATAGTTGACAATGAAATAATTTAGTCAACATGAGCATTGAGAGATTTTATTTATGTATTACATTCTCCATATTAAAGTTTTTTATTTCTATTAATATATATTTTGAATACATTTCAATATTACTTAATTGTATATATTAAAATATTTTATTATGATGCAATTAAATTTTGTAATTACTATTAATATTTTTTAAATGTTACATATTAATTTTATGTTAAGAATAGAAGTAATTACTCATCACTCTTTTATTATTCTTATAAAAAATGGGATTTTTTTTATTTTCAATTACTTCTCTACACAATGAAATATTTTATTATGATTCATGTATGTATTTATGCTTTTTCTAAAATTAATATTAAACTACTTATTTACCTATCTAATTGAAGTATAAAAATATAAATAATATAATGCTCTATATCCTTTTTTATTCCAGAAATGCTCTTTTTTTGGTGTTTGTCAAATTTCATGTAATCAACACACAGCATAAAGCATAAAGCATAAAGTTTTATAGCTAGATGGCCCCTTGAATAGTCATTTCCCTCTGATATTTCAATAGGTGTTTGAGAATAGCATCTATCAGTGAACTTTCAAGGTGAGGGTAAAGTGATAGGAGGTGTGAAGTATTGCGACTTTGCTTTTTAATCGGACTACGTGAGGCTTATTTAGCACTTGATTGGAAATTAAAGGATTTAATTAGTTTAGGATATTTAGAGGAGCAACGACAGAGATAGGAAGTGTGGAGCATTGCGACTTTGCTATTTAATCGTACTACGTGAGCCTTATTTAGGACTTGATTGGAAACATTTAGCTCATTTTTGGGAGCAACGACAATTTGAATTTCAGGTTCCAGTTATATACCGTTTTTGAGGAACGCTGAAGAGGAAGAAGAACTGAATTGGAGGTTGGGGATGAAATTGAATGAAGCAATTTGACCCAGATTCATCGTTGCTTTCTCCTATGCTCAACCCAATTAACATGGCAAGAAATGGTTTTAACTAATTAAAAAACTGCTTCTCTTGAAAATTTAAGGTGTTTTCATTTCTTAAATTTGATTAAAAAAAACAGATTATGGTTTGTAGTGGTTTGTTATGACGGAAACCAAATTTAAGGTAAAATTAAATATTTTCCATCATCTAAAAGTTATCGGTGTCTATAAAATTTCAAAATTACAAGAAGGGTCTAAAGCTTAAGGCATGTTGATGCAACTAAGAACTAAAAAAAGGGATCGGCAGCTAGGATCACGGGCGGATCCTCGCACAGGGCACGGGTAGGGAGCGAGTCATTGCTGTCAGTGTGTAGCAGCAGGAGCAGGAAGGGCTCATCGTCTTTGACTGGCAGCTGGAGGGGTTTCGAAAGAGTTTTTCACAGTGAGATCCCTCCAACAGGTGTAATCCCTCCATCAGCAATCGTAAAGGCTGACCCCGCCTTTCTAGTTTTTACCAGAGTAAGGACAAAGTTTGTGCTGGCTTTTAGCACTGTTTCAGGTGTTTATCTTGGAAGGCTCCCGTAA
Organism: Pinus tabuliformis; assembly: GCA_031772625.1. Classification (NCBI taxonomy): domain Eukaryota; kingdom Viridiplantae; phylum Streptophyta; class Pinopsida; order Pinales; family Pinaceae; genus Pinus; species Pinus tabuliformis. Next base: position 506,978,213 of record CM062806.1, on the reverse strand, counting down.
CAATGGTAAACCCCAACGAACTGGTCGATTTGGACCCAGAGGTGGAAGACATTCTCTCTGTTTGGGGGAAGGAACCGACAATACAAAATGTGGAGCGTTATTTTGGGGGGTTCGAATACTCCAAGTCAATCCCGGTTTCGCAAGGAAATAAGGTCTTGTCACAGCAAACTGGTAAGGTCCAGGACAGTTTGGCCATCCAGGCTTGCAGACAAGCTCTCCAAGAGCAGCCAGCCAGTGAAGAAGCAACTGATAGAGTGTTCACAGCGGGTCATTCACCCAGGTCAAAGGGCAAAGCAGGGGCCTCTCTGGCGAAAAACCATTCTCTTTCAAACGGAATCGAAGTAGGAGGGCGCAACGGTCAGGTTGGCAGCCATGAGGGAGAGCCGGAAGGCAACAAGGTACTGCTGGCTGGGAGACTCAAAACAGATACTCCTATACCTAAAAACGCTGGGCTCTATCAGTCTTTTCCGGAGGAAGTGAAACAATCGGTCCCGCCTTTGGAGGATCCAGAAAAGACTGGTTATGTTGAGGAAGCTAGGGATTCAGCGGAGGGATCCTGGAAAAAAGGGGGAAAAAGGAAAAATCAAAGGCCGATTGGATCCCAGGAGTTGGAGGGCAACCTGATCCTCGGAATGGAGGTATCTATTGATGAAACCATAGTAATGGCAGAATGCTTGCTGGTAGGTAGGGTAAGAGGTAAGAAGTTTTCGTCAGGCTTTTTGCAGTCATGGGGAGAACATCGTTTTGTCCATGACAGACCCCTGGGGTTTGAAGCCTTAGCTCTAGCTAAGGGCTGGTTTATGCTCAAGTTCGAGGACAAGGAGGCAGCGGAGTGGGTGCTCGGCAGGAATTGGAGTATCGATAACTTACCAGTCCTGTTGAAAAAGTGGAGTCCATTGTTTGATGCTTTCAAAGAAAAATCCGATGTTTTCCCGGTTTGGGTAAGGGCCCCGGGACTTCCGTCGTTCCTTTGGACCGAAGCAGTTTTCAAATCCATTGGTAACAGATTGGGAACTTTCTTGGAGGCAGATATGTCATTCTTGCAGACCAAAGATAGAGCAATGGCACGCATTCTGGTGAGTCTTAATCCCAGCAACGGTCTTGCGCAAAAAATCAATCTCCAATACAAAGATTTCGTGTTCGAACAGTTATTGGACTACGAGCATCTTCCCTTTCGATGCTATCAATGCCATGAATATGGTCACTTTGTCAAGGATTGCACACAGGCCAGAAGAAGAAGGCGTAGCCGGAGGACCCCCATACCAAGTCAACCAGGTTTCAGGCATGGACTCGCCTCTCAAGAGGAAAAAGGCATGGCAGATCAGAACGCGGAAGTCTTGGAATCGAAGGGGGGACAGAACGCAGAAGCATCGGTGGATTCCCAGCACCATGAAGCGGTCAAGGATCCAGCGGATGTCATGGAGACGGAGGGGGGACAGAACGCAGAAGCACCGGTGGATTCCCAGTCCCATGAAGCGGTCAAGGATCCAGAAGCACGAATGGAGGATTCTAAGGAGGAGACTGCAAGAGATCCAAGCGGTGATCAGCCCGAAGCTTCAGTACCTGAGAAGGATAATCCTCCTCCCTCCACTTATCTTTTTCCAGGGCATTTATCTGATAACCATCAAATTTCCTCTCCTATTCATTCTTCTCCTAATCATGGTTTAAATAATATCACTGATCTTCTTGCGGGATCCCCTGTCATCGACCCCCTTCCGGATGCCATGCCTTCCTTAGATTTAAATAGTGATGATAAGTGGCCTCCTCTTGGTCATTCGGTTCCCCAGACTCCTTGTCCCTATAATCTCAGGTCAATGGCTGGGAAGTCCGGGTCGTCCGTTTCTGTAGGTGGTTTAGGGGTTATTGTTATAGACATTTTTGTGCCTCTCAGCATGGAGCATGAAATGTCAATAATTACAGGGATCCTCAGTCCCTAAACATGTTGTTCTTACCCCTAGAAGAACAAGGTCAGCAAACCACAGCACTTCCCATCAGTTCTCCACCTGAAAACACTCAGAAACAGGCTATTTTTGGATCATGTCAGCTGCTCCACTGAGCATCTGCGCTGGAATGCAACTGCTCCTCCTTGTACCTGCGCTGTAAGTCAAATTTAATGAAGGCTACCTGCACTGGGCGAGATTGGCCAAGTGGCACAGTCATTCTGCAAGGTGTCAATTGCCCAGGAAGCTTCCAAACTGACACTTGGTTCATGGGATTCGCCCTGTGATGAGTAAGAGGTACTTGATCTCCATGTGTAAGCAAGGATCTCCAAGTGGACTCAAGAACTGAAGTTTAACTGAAGAGGGAGAGGACACTAGTCAGCTCCATGCCAGCCTCAAGCTGATTCATCCTCTCTTCTTCTCTCCTATATATAGAGCTCTTCTATGAGGTCTAAGGAGGCTGGAATTTTGTGTAAAGCAAGGAGGTGCTGTTGGTTTACAGTTAGAGCTATTGGGTGATTGCTTTCTAGAGGTGAAGAGGAGATTTCTTGCTGCTGGGGAGGTGCTGCTGGATTGGAGCCATTGATGGTTGTAACCTTCTCAGAACCCTTTTACTTCTATCAATAAAACTTTGAATGTTCTCCTATATACTTGTATTGCATTGATGTATTGTATTTACTTGTATATCTGATTCACTCTAATCCATGCATCAGTTATGAGTACATGTTTCTTGTAGTTTCCCTCTTTTGTTTGTGCAGGATCTGTGTGTAGCTGGGCCGGCAAAGGGAGCAAAGAGCTGGGAACAAGAGACAAAGAGAGAGGACAGGATCGACAAAAGCGAAAGACACCGGTTGGTTAATCTTTTCTTCCTTCTCTGTACTTTCATAAAGGAAAATAATCAAAGCTTTACTTTCAGTTGTTGCTAAGGACTGTCACCCTTAGAGTAGGGATAGGGTCATCCGAGTCAGATACTTTTCCCCACAACAAACTGGCGACTCCGCTGGGGACCCTAGTATCTTGTTGGTATTTGTAGTATCTTTGCTATTCATTTCCTGAACCAAAGAGTACCGAATCGAAAAGCTTTTGACTATATCAAAAGCGAAGTAGAGGGCCTGCTACTCTTGCTCATTTACTGAGCAGATTCATGATTTGAAGAGCTGATCTACAAAAGACTCTTGTACTCTTTGTGATAGCTTTTCATCCTCTTGATAATCCCTTAGCTTGTACTTGACCTATAGCTTTTTATTTCAGCAAAAACAGTGCATTTTTGAGCTTTTTATGACCCGGAAATCCTTGTAAACGCAACTCTCGTGTCTCAGTGCAGGCTGTCCACAGGCAGTCTGCATTTCAGCGCAGGTACTCCCTTCGGGAACTGCGCTGAGAGTGAACTTGACAGACCAGAGCCTGCGCTGATCCAGTTAGGCTATGTCTTCCTGAGGTTTCCACTGTGTCTTAGCCCTGTTTTCACTGTTATTTTTGCTGCTGATTGCTGGTCATTGTACTTGTTGTAAACCAACTTTCCTTGTCATCATTCCGCCTCAGTTGTGTGATGAAACTGTGAGTGTTCTTTCAGTATTTCTTGCTTCAGTTACAGTTTCCCATTGTGAAAAGCGAACCAGTATAGCTGTGGCCTCTTAGATCCTGAACTGTAAAAGTGTCTTTGTGATCTTGAGAGCTAGTTTTATTACTGTTCATGGCTGTTTGAGTTTGTTTGTTTTTCATTTTATGGTTTGAATCTATACATTTCCAGTGTCTAAACAAGTCGATCTTAAGGTGTCTTTTGATTTTGGACAAGCTTGTTTATTTTTCGCTTGAAATTAGATTCAAAAGTCATACAACAGTTTTCCTTTCTGTCTTACATCAACGTTAAGGATAACGAAAAGAAATACATGCATTGTGCATATTTGCATTTGACTGTGTGCTTGACGATTTAGGAAAATTTGCATTTTAGTGTGTGTTCTATGATCTGTGCGAAAAGTTGTGTCTTTCTTTTCCCTCAGTAGATTAAGGTTTTCAAAGTTGAAAGATTGAAAAGTTTTGCTTCTCATCTTAGATTACATTTAGGAAGTTGTATATATACATCTCGTGGTGATCCTTAAAGGCAAACTGCTAAGCAAGATCAAAATTAAAGTAAACCCAATTTACATAACAACGCTTTGTAACATAACGCAAACATCTAGAGGTCTAGGTAGAGACGTGTTCCGGCGTCGTTAAACGTAGTGACTGTCGATCTCTACGAAGGTGGGTGATTCCTCCTGAGAGTCGGTGGCACTAATACGGACTTGTGCTCCCGCGTACCGTCGCGTATATTGGGAGACCCCTATAGGCATTTATCCTTTATCCTTAGGAAGCCGTGTCGACCGCCCTACTGATCGCGATGCAGTGAACACAGCATTCACGAAGATCGAACACCCGTACCGTAAAACGTATTCTGTGGTTTCGCGAAAGGTTTGGCACACCCTCTGCCTAGATCTCCAGAGCAGTTTCTTTTGGCCTTTTTCAAACTCTATAACTGAAAAAGTCCAACCGAGCATTTGTCACTTCGGGCTCGTTAATACATCGAAGGCGACTAGAGTCATCTTTAGCTTTTTCTCGACTCTTAAAACATGAAAAAGCAAGTTTGTGTCTAAAAGCGTCGTTAATAAAATTTATTTTAAGCGGAACATAATCACCTGTTATTCCCACGTTGATCTTTCAGTTGAAAAGTATGGAGCCCACCAACCAAGGAAGTAACCTTGGCGGAAGTCCAAATCCCTTCTCCTCTTGGGGAGATGTTGGTGCGCCTCATATGGCAACATTGTCACTTCCAGGATTGACAATCGGCCTACCTGTATGGCTCTTTTCAACTAATGTAGTCCAGATCGCCACTAATCCTGAGCAGTCGAATCAACAGTCAGAACAATCTAGAACTACCCACCAGCCTTCCACTTCTTACGATACTTCCTCTGATCCTTCATCTTCGCGAGGTAGAGCTGGCAAAAGTCAGCCTCCCAAGGAGAAGAAGGAAAAGAAGAAGAAAGAAAAGAAGCAGAAGGAGCCTATGGCGAAGGCGACTGGGGGCAAGCAGAAGAAAGTTGACAAAAACCCACACACTGCACCGACCGGGCCTAAATCGCCATGTGTCATTTGCAAAGGGACCTACTTTCATCGTGATTGTCCTTGTATTCCCCGGATACTAAGGGACTGGTCCCCAAGGTTGCACAATCTGGTAGCATCAACCTCTGATAGTCATGTTGATTGCAGTCCGTCAACTAGCAAGAGTGAAGGACGAAGAGGGAGACCAAGATCACCCTGTGTATTGTGTGAAGGCGAGCATGCCATCCACAAATGTCCATTCTTAGATGAGGCAAAGAGAGTTTTGGAAGATCGTCCGGTTTCACCGTTACGACTTCCTCCTGGATACCAAAAACTCGCGCCTAATCCCTTGATAGTTGAAAATCCAGCCGACCCGCCCAAGTGGTCAGCTGAAGCGTCGGTCATTGAGAATGAACCTACTGAATCCAGACCAGGCGAAAGTCTAAAGGTCGAAACGGCAGTTGACCCGGTTCTTCCTTCAGAGGTTTCATCGTCCAATGACTCCGTCATTGAAGACCCATCTTCAAGTGACACCGTCGCCGAAGAGTCATCTTCATGCGACACCCTCACTGAAGAGAATAAGGATGACACCATCCAGGTTCTTTTCATCAGCACCGACTCTGATGAGCGTCAGGGCAATGCGCCCATTCCTTTATCGCAGGAAGGAACATCATCAGGGTCATACCCGGCCGTATATTCGGTCCCACCACCAAGCAACCTGGTTGTATCCTTTGATTGGAATCAACTAGGCAGACCCCGGTTACCAGCCAGTATACCATTCAGAATCATTGTCCAGATCTATAGAATGATTATGGCTGGTACTATCATTGATGAAGGGGCGTCTGTGAGTATCCTTTCCTCTATTGCTTGGAAAGCACTGGGTTCCCCAGCGCTTTTACCTGAGTTAAGAAATCTCTTAGGTTGTGATAAAGGAACCAGTCGACCATTAGGAATCCTCCCCAATGTACCTGTTACATTGAAAGGGAAGACCGTTAATATGAACGTGTTGGTCGTTCAAGGACCCTTGGATTATAACCTACTCCTTGGACGCGACTATATTTATTGCATGGGAGCGATAGTCTCCTCACTCTTTAGAGTAATGTGTTTTCCACACGAAGGAAGGATGGTCAAGCTCGTAGACCAACTTTCGTTTCCGGGATCTCGCATCGCAAATAGTCAAATACCAATCCTAAATGGTCTGTTCACTCAAGATACGCCTCCGCCCCCAGTCCTCCTTCCCGATGAGTGCGAGTGATTCGGAAAGAAAGACTAGGACCCAGGGGGCATGCACCCTGGTCTGCTTCGGGCAGAAGAAACCCTGGGTATAAGGAAGAATTTCCGCAAAAGAATATGACTAGTCCGTACCCCATCCGTGGGTGGGAAGGGGTTGTTCTGGAATAGTATTCTTTTGTTAAAGTTATGTGTTTGGCAAAAGAGTCATTCACCTTTGTCTAAATAGGTGGGCACTGCCCAAGTAGGAATTCCCTTTATTGTAACAAGTAGTAACCATCCTTGGGGAAAAGCAAGCCTCACCCATTAAAACAAATGTTTTGAAGGATAAGTAGGGGCAGCCTCCAAAGAAGGAGACTATATTGTTGTGACAAGGGGTAACCATCTTTGAGTAAACCCAATGATAGACATCGCCGAAGAAAGAGATTGATTTGCGGCAGCAAATAGAACCCTCTTCGGATAATAAGAAAGAAGCAAGCCTCCCTCAATAATACCAATGTTTTGTCTTTGAGTAGTGTTCTTCTCTTGTCACAAATAGCTGTTCGTTAAAAGTTGGGCCGACGGGAAGCCTGAGTACCGCATAAGACCCCTTAAAATAACGAGAAGACTAGTATCGTTAACATTAGATTGGCAAGATGACAAGTAACTGTGAACACCCAAAGAAAAGCAGAGGTAGGGGAGAGGAGGGGCAGCCTCGAAATTCTATCCTATACCTGGGGGCATGCAAACTTTTGGAATGTAAGCAAGGGACGACTATTTATTTTTTAAATTTTTAGGTCCTCCCTTTAAACCTGTAGGTCTAACCCTTTAAACTCGTAGGATTAGCCGTTTCCGACCTTGCATGAAGAAAGCCTGTGGGGCAAAGGTAAAAACTTGCCAAAATTGGAGCATAGCTTCGTGAGATAAAGCTCCTTAAAAAATAGTTATCTCACAGGAGGCGTTCTTATTATGACTGGTATATCGAGCAGTTTTAGCACATAGTTCATGCTCGTTAAAAAATAAACGCAAGATCCGAGCAGTTTTAGCACATAGTTCATGCTCGTTAAAAAATAAACATGAGTTATGAGCAGGCTTTCCTTTAGAGTTCAAGCTCATTCAAAAAGAAAAATGAACCGGTAAATAACCTTTTGAGATCGTAAATTCATCAGCCATAAAAGCCTTGGTCGTGTTTGTGTACCGTCACCTCCACTGTTCATTTGGCCGATCATTCACCTCCATTTGTGTGTTTACCTCTTTTGAGAAACAGCTGCGAAGAGTGATTTCACCTAGCCATCCTTGTGACACTGCCGTGATTGGAAAATTCCAACCTGTACCTGGAATCTGCTGCTATCCATGTTTATCACTCGTTCCTCAAAAGACGAGTCTTCTTTGAGCTCTTTTCACTGACTCGTAAAATATGAAAAGTTTGCCGAGTTTTGGCCTTCCAGCTCGTTAAACGACCGGAAGAGCTATCCCTCCTCTAGATTTTAATCTTTTTGGACCTGAGGGATTATTGCACAAAAAGATCGAGCGCTTGTCTTGTTCGGCTCGTTAAAAGTACCGAACACCCATCCCTTCTGTATTGTTTTATACTTTTTCGGACTTAAGGGATTAGCTGACGAAAAAGGAATTATGGAGTTAACTTTCTGTACCTTTTCAGACTCTCTAAAAATGAAAAGGACCGAGTTATCCTTGTCGTTAGACTCGTTAAAATCATTAAATAGCGACAAACTTGTCTTTAGACGAGAACGAGTTTCCCTATCGCTAGGCTCGTTAAATCATAGCGATGGGCTTGCCCGAAGGGCAGGTTATAGAACAAGCATATGTTATCCTCCTCAAGCTTGACAAAAATAAAGAGGTACTGGTCAGAAATGACTGGGGAAAAATTGGGAGAACATCAAAGCCTAATGGTAGCAAGTCGCTCTTGAACATGACACTTTTCCTCCGTACCACATCGGGTTGGGTTGTTTCATTCACCGGTCTCATCACCATGGTCCTCGCCAAACCATCCACATTCGGGGTAATGCTACCGATCCATAGCATCAGTGTCGTTATATGTTCAAGAGAGGTCATTCTGAAAGTGTCAACCGTGTCCCATCCACTGCCGTACATTATCCTTCATCCATTCATGATCGCCACCCTGAATCATATGTCACAGTTTGTTTTCACCTCCACTAAAATCATTAGCTCCGTTCCGTGTCATTGATGTGGGATTCATTAAGGCCCTCCTTTGACGGATCGCTTCTTGTCGACTTCAGCTCATTATCCAAGAAGTTAATCTAGGAACAACCCCATCAGTACTTTGAAGCTTGCATGCATCAATGGCAAGTTTCTCACTTCCGGCGACAGGTATACATCAATGACCTTCGACCAGAAGATTTTGCGTGGCGTTCGACGCCAAGTCCTTTATTCACGCCACGTGAATTGTATTGCAGTACCTTGAGGGTCATTATCATTATCGGTGATTCCTCTCGCGCTTGTTAACGGTTTTCATTATTGGCCGGTAATCAAGCGATGTCTTTCCATGTTCGACTTCAGCGCAATTCTCACATGGATCAACTTGTACTTAGAGTGAAGATCGAACGAGTTTGAAGACCCCGGATCTAGTTTCATCCATCCGGGCTGCGATATATATTCAGGAAATATAAAAGCATTTGTCATGTACATCATTGCAGCAGATGATCATCCTATTCAAAGGATGATAATTTCAGCAGAAAATTATCAGTCTACCATCAGACGATCGTCTGTTATATGTACCAAAATGTATTTATAAAGCTGAGCATGGGAATGCCCGCCTCAGCTAGATCATGAAAACAGAATGAAAAATAATGTATTGTATTATATTGTATTACAGGGCACCTCCTCAGCACTGGAATGAACTTCGGACCCTCTAGATAAAGCATTTCACCCGATAAACGGCCTCATACTTTAGGGGGCAACTGTTATAGACATTTTTGTGCCTCTCAGCATGGAGCATGAAATGTCAATAATTACAGGGATCCTCAGTCCCTAAACATGTTGTTCTTACCCCTAGAAGAACAAGGTCAGCAAACCACAGCACTTCCCATCAGTTCTCCACCTGAAAACACTCAGAAACAGGCTATTTTTGGATCATGTCAGCTGCTCCACTGAGCATCTGCGCTGGAATGCAACTGCTCCTCCTTGTACCTGCGCTGTAAGTCAAATTTAATGAAGGCTACCTGCGCTGGGCGAGATTGGCCAAGTGGCACAGTCATTCTGCAAGGTGTCAATTGCCCAGGAAGCTTCCAAACTGACACTTGGTTCATGGGATTCGCCCTGTGATGAGTAAGAGGTACTTGATCTCCATGTGTAAGCAAGGATCTCCAAGTGGACTCAAGAACTGAAGTTTAACTGAAGAGGGAGAGGACACTAGTCAGCTCCATGCCAGCCTCAAGCTGACTCATCCTCTCTTCTTCTCTCCTATATATAGAGCTCTTCTATGAGGTCTAAGGAGGCTGGAATTTTGTGTAAAGCAAGGAGGTGCTGTTGGTTTACAGTTAGAGCTATTGGGTGATTGCTTTCTGGAGGTGAAGAGGAGATTTCTTGCTGCTGGGGAGGTGCTGCTGGATTGGAGCCATTGATGGTTGTAACCTTCTCAAAACCCTTTTACTTCTATCAATAAAACTTTGAATGTTCTCCTATATACTTGTATTGCATTGATGTATTGTATTTACTTGTATATCTGATTCACTCTAATCCATGCATCAGTTATGAGTACATGTTTCTTGTAGTTTCCCTCTTTTGTTTGTGCAGGATCTGTGTGTAGCTGGGCCGACAAAGGGAGCAAAGAGCTGGGAACAAGAGACAAAGAGAGAGGACAGGATCGACAAAAGCGAAAGACACCGGTTGGTTAATCTTTTCTTCCTTCTCTGTACTTTCATAAAGGAAAATAATCAAAGCTTTACTTTCAGTTGTTGCTAAGGACTGTCACCCTTAGAGTAGGGATAGGGTCATCCGAGTCGGATACTTTTCCCCACAACAGTTATGGTCTCCCATAGCTTACCTAAAAACAAAAGGGGCAGAATCTCGGATCTATCAAAGGCTAAGTTAAAAGCGAAGATGGATGTAGCTGACAGGAAACAATATTCAATTCCTGGGGTACTTAGAGCAGTGCAGAACCCCGTCTCAGTAAACAAATGATCCTGTCTTCATGGAATTGCAGAGGTTTGGCCAGCAAACCTAAAAAACTGGCCCTTAGAGATTGGCTCCTCTACTCCAAATCCGACATTATTTTCCTTCAAGAAACTATGGGAAAAGGGTTGGAAGTGGAAAATATGTTAAACTCCATTCTCCCAGGTTGGAAATTCACCAATCGACTCATCAGGCCATTCCGGGGGGTTGGCAATAGGCTACAAAGAAGGAAGAATTAAGGTCATGAACCTATGGGGGTCGAAACAAGTAATGGGTATGGAGATCATTTCCCCGGATTTTCCCTTTCCCTTTTTGATTGTTAATATTTATGGCCCCTGTCAAGGAAGGGAGTCATTCTGGAATGAGTTGTTGAACAAATCTTTGATGAAATCACCCCTACTGATTGTGGGAGGTGATTTAAATTTTTCAATAGGGCGCGCAGAAGCATGGGGCCCTCCAGCAAGGGAAGACCCCCTGTCGGACTTCTTCCACGGCCTTCTCTTGGATAACAATCTCATAGACCCGACCCCCTCTAAACTGAAACCTACCTGGAGGAATAGAAGGATTGGGGAGGATCGAATTGCAAAAAGATTGGACCGGTTCCTCCTCTCTGAAGGTTTAATCTCAAAGGCTCCTATCTTCAAGCAATGGGTGGAGGAAATTGGCAATTCTGACCATTTCCCTATTTTCCTTGATATCTCCTGCCCTCCCCCTAAACCTCCCTCCCCCTTTAAATTTAACTCTTCATGGCTACAAGATCCCTCCTTCAAAAATCTTTTTGTGGAAACATGGATTCATCCGGACAGGGATGCAAGGGAGGACAAAAGTTTTTTATTTATGGAGAATCTCAAGAGACTGAAGAAGGCAACTATTTCCTGGGCAAAGGATAGGAAATACAAACAGAATGAAGAATTACATAGAATCAGGGAGGAGTTGAAAATTCTGGAAAGCATCGAGGAGGACGGCTATATCTCGCAGGCAACCAAGGATAAAATTCTTCAATTGGAGAAGCTTCAGAACAAAATTCTTTTGGATAAGGAGGAAGAATGGAGGCTCAAGAGCAGGGCTATATGGCTGAAAGCAGGTGACGAGAATACCAGCTTTTTTCATAATTTTGCAAAAGGGAGAAAATCTGTTAACACCATTTGGAGTCTAAAAGATGAAGAAGGCAGAGAGGTAAATACTTTCACAGGCCTCTCCGGTCTTGGACAGAGACACTTCCAGAGTCTTTTCTCAGATTCGGGAGAAGCCACAATAGCTGAGGTTATTAGAACGGCACGGTGTTTCCCAAGATTTGTCGAAGAGGATGAAGCAGAGGACTTATCAGCCCCTGTTACCAAGGATGAAGTTGAAGCTTCCATGAAACTCATGGGCAAAGATAAAAGCCCTGGGCCGGACGGGTGGACTATTGAACTCTTCCTCTCTTTCTTTGATCAAATAGGTTCTGAAATAACTGATGTAGTTGAAGAATCAAGACAGAAAGGAGAAGTTTACAGGCCCTTCAATTCAACATTCTTAGCCCTCATTCCTAAAAAGGATGATCCGGAGACCTTTGATGACTTCAGGCCGATATCTTTATGCAACTGCATATACAAAATTATTGCAAAGGTGATAGCTATAAGAATTTCTCCCATTCTGTCAAGGAATATCTCTATGGAACAATTCGGGTTTTTGGACGGAAGACAAATCCATGAGGCCATAGGAGTAGCACAGGAAGTCATTCACAGTGTCAGGCAGCAGAAAAAGAAAGGGGTGGTCTTCAAAATTGATCTATCTAAAGCCTATGACCGAATAAACTGGATTTACCTTCGGATGCTGCTAACTCACTTGGGCTTCAACTATTCTTTCATCAGCTGGATAATGGGCTGTATCTCCAATGTCAGCTATGCGATACTTATTAATGGAGCTGCATCCCCTTTTTTCAAAAGCCAAAGAGGATTAAGGCAAGGATGTCCCTTATCACCTCTTCTTTTTCTTCTAGTGGCAGAGGGCTTAAGCAGGTTGATTCACAAAGCCAGAAGAGAGGAGAAGGTAAAAGGTATTGAGGTAGCAATTAATCTTTTCATTACCCACCTCCTTTTTGTCGATGATATATTGCTTTTCACTAATGGATCTATCAATGAAATTAAAGAGCTTAAAAGCATAATTGATCTGTTTCTAAAAGCTACAGGCATGCAGATTAATCATAGGAAATCCCAGGTATCTATGGCAAACATTGAAAGAAGGGAAAGATCCTTGATGCAAAATCTCTTCCCCTTCCATCATCAACAGCTGGAATCCCCTTTTAAATATTTGGGTTTTTGGTTAAAACCTTCAGCATACAAGATAGAGGACTGGAACTGGCTCATTGCTAAGATTGAAGCTAGAATTTCACACTGGAGTCATAAATGGCTGTCCAGAGCAGGCAGATTAACCCTTATTAAATCAGTTCTACTAGCCATCCCTGTCTACTGGGCAGCCTTAACTTGGGTTCCAAAAGGTGTGATGGAAAAAATCAGGAGGATCTGTAGCAAATTCTTATGGACAGGGGCTAAAGAAAATTCTGTCCTCCCATGGGTAGCTTGGGACAAGCTGGCAAGACCCAAAGATTGGGGAGGATGGGGAATAAAAAGGCTCCCCGAGTTTAGCCTTTCATTGGCAGCCAAATCAGGTTGGCGGCTTATTTCGATGGAGAATCTTTGGACCAGAGTGGTCAGAAGAAAATATATCGACCCTGTCCCAATGGAGGACTGGATCAGAAGCCAGGAAAAGAGGAAAAAAAATGTTTCAGTCGTATGGAAAGCAACGGTGGAAGCTTTCTCTGTGATTGAACAAGGGCTAGCGTGGAAGATAGGTGATGGAAGTCATTGCAGGATTGGAAGGGATCCCTGGGTAGGCTGTAATGAAGCTTATGCCCTATCCCCAGGCTTACTCAGGCATCTTGAACACAAGGGCATTTATACTTTAAACCAGGTGGAGAAAATTGGTCAATTTTCAATATGGGGACAGGCTTGGAAGAGTGCAGAAGATCTGGGATTAAATATCAGGTGGAAGAACGAATGGTGTTCTTATATCCAAGAACTTCACCGTTCTAATGTCAGGCTCAAAAATGAATCAGATCTTTTGATATGGGCGCAGGGGGAAACAGGAGAATATGCCCCTAAGGATGGTTACAATTTCCTTATGCAAAAGAAAGGTTGGGGCAATCCAGATTGGTGGTCGAAACTTATCTGGAAGCTTAAAGGACCTGCAAAAGCCAAGATTTTCCTCTGGTGCATGCTAAAAAGGAAAGTCCCAACCTGGGATACATTGCGAGCCAGATATCTAGTTGGACCAGGGAGATGCCCTTTGTGCAAATCAGAAGAGGAATCTATTAACCACCTTTTTATCACATGCGCTGAATCAAAAAAGATTTGGGGGGAGCTATCTAGTCTGCTCAACATCAATGCACAGCTGGGTGATGATCCTTTGGAAGCGGTTTGGAGTAGGTGGTGGCAAACCTACAAGGAAGGGAATATGAGAATCCTTCCTCTTATTTATTTCTGGGGAGTGTGGATTGCGAGAAATAAGAGCCTGTTTCAAGATAAAGACATCCCCGTTGCAATTACAGTGATAAACTGTGCAGTTATCTACTCTGCCATTCCTGTTCCTGATCTCAAAACTCCTCAAAAATTATCAAAGCCTGTAAATATCCAAGAGGGTATTCCCTGGGCCTTTTTTGACGGGGCCTCTCAGAACAACAAGGCAGGGGCTGGACTGTGTATTCACTTTAATCAAGAACATTCTCTTAAAGCCTCTGTAGGCCTCGGACCAGGCTCAAATAACTTTGCTGAGATTTCTGCTTTACGCTTTCTTCTATGTTTGCTTCTTCAGCGAAATATTCACTCAATTCAAATTTATGGTGACTCTTTGAACGTAATCAATTGGGTGAACGGAAATGCTGCATGTCGAAATCAAATCCTGAAGATTATTCTTGAGGAAATACAGCGCTTAAAGTCATCTTTCAATGTCTTCATCCTATGCCATGTATTCAGGGACAGAAACGAGGATGCCGACAGGTTCTCTAAGGCTGGTGTACAACAAGTTTTGGGAAGCTGGTCAATTATAGAATACAGGCAGGGGCAGTCCATCGTTTCGACAGACCCTCCTTTCGAACAGCCTCAGTGATAGTGACACTCTGTCTCTATACGCTTTCTTGGTCTTGGATATTTCTTCATATATGTCTTTGTTCCTCTACTTCATGTTTTAATATGTGGACAGTTTTTTCATAACGGAACTCCATTATATATACCGCATCATACTGATCTTATCATCTCGCCTGAAGTTCTGAAAACAGTTTTGTAAGAGTGTGTTTTTTCCTCTCTGTAGGAGACCTCGAACTGAAAAAGGTTTCTATAGTTTTAGTGCTCAAAGACTCGCCCAAGGAGGAAGACCAAACAGGTAGCTATATGTCCATATCTCCGGAGTGTTAGTTATCTGAACTCCTTTCTAACAGTCAATAAGGACTGTGTTTTTTTTGTGTATACTACAGCGCAACAATCTTGCATCAGGTCTGCAAGTGGATCACTGTATGTATCTTTTTATTTTGCTCAATAAAAAGTGGTTTTTTTCTTCGGAAAAAAAAAAACTAAGAACTAGAAGACCAACACAAAAAGGATAGTAAACAAAAGTTATCTTGTAGTTTTCGGGGAGTTTGATTCTTCAATAGCTATAATTGGTTCTCTGTTGCTTCTTGGTGAGCAGTTGAGGTCCAGAAGGAGGCACAAATGAGCTTTAATGTGTTGCAATTGTTTGTCCAAGCCTCATGCCAAGAGTTGAATTTCATAAAGCATTAAGAGGATCTCCTCCTTAGCTTCATTGCAATGCAACAAAAACTCTTTCCAACAACATATTGAGGTATCTATATTTCTATTGTGTACATGTATTAGATAAATTGGCCATGAGTATGTCCAACACTAGGAACTCTTCTCACCTGCAATATCTGTATTTGACAAATATCCTTGCTCACCAACTATGTTCCTTTCAATTTCAGCGATTTCATCTTGGACCTGTTGGGGTGTGTTGGCTCTAAAGAGCTTATCCAAAGACCTTTCCTATTGTTGGACTCTAGAGTTACCCATGTCCCTGTAGTATGTTGCGCTATGCTGACTCTTGGCTCTCCGGTGTGGCATAGTCTTTAGCAAGTGAAGAATATGGAAATAAACAAGAAGAGAGGTCTCGGTGCTTGGAAGGAGAGTAGAGAAAATCAGGGCAAGACCATGGTGGAGGCCGACGAGGAGAGTTGAGGGACAACAAAGGAGTGAATCCTTAGGAGATTTAGAGTGTGGTGACATGGGAAAGAACCATGAAATTAGAACATAGCACTAGGAAGTCCACCAAAAATGAACCAAGGAAGAGCATAAAGATACAGAGCAAGAGAGAAAAAGAATGAACAAATGTGAATCCCAATTGAAAACTTGAGAGAAAAGCTCAGAGCCAAAAGGAAACAACTAGATAGAGCCAAGGCTCTTTGACAAGCCTTTCTGTAGTAAACACATAGTGTGGGAGTCAAGAGCCATTAGTGATTGTGAATCCTTGTAATTTTGAAACCTATACTATAATTTAACCTTATTCACATGTAAGATTACACCTATGCATTAATTAATCCTTCGCCTCAAAGAGTTAATGAAATTCATGGGAAGGAGGAGAGACAAGCGCAAAAGTGATGCTTGCATACCTCCTTTAACCACTATAATCATTGTACTGTTAACCATGACAAGATGCATTAAACTTAACCTCCCACCATGAGCTTCATTCATGATTTCTCTATGTCTCAACATTAGGCAATATTGTTAGGTAAAACTTTGACACGATGAAAGAGTCAAAGTAGCTTGGTCAAATAGTGGTGGTTTTGGGAACATGGTTTTGGTTTCCCATAGTTTTGTGCATGCGAATTTCATGTAATCAAGCTTTTAAAAGGCTTGGGAATAATTTATTGTAATGTGCTAGAGATGTGAAAAGCTCATTTGGCCAAATTTGGCCAAGGGACACTAATAGAATATTTTGCTAGTTTTTTTCCTCAAATTGGGGTTTTCTAGGATAAACAGTATGTTTATGTGTGTTTTTTTTGTTGTTGGTTGATTCTAAACTTCTCTCAGTGAATTTGTACTTCTCTCCACTAAATTTAGCATGGTATCAGAGCTAGGTCAACCTCAACTCTCTAAGGAGAGTGGTTTAATATAGGGAGATAGAAAGAGTTTGTTGGGTGTGAGGATATTCATCAGAAGTTGTTTCCATGCTAGGAAATTTCATAAAGAGGAGATGTTAAACACACATGGGCAACCAGCATAATCTAAAGGATAAAACATGAGAGTACCATTTTTATTAACAAATGATTTACATTTATAGTACATGTTGTGACCATTGGGTTTCACATCCCAAGGTCTCTTGGACTCCTTTTGTCCGTTAAGCTTCCACACTAACCCATTGAGGATTAGGCGTCCAACATTCCCCCCCTTAGTCCGAAGGGTTATGTATGAGTCCAAGAAGAGAGCTGTAATACAAAATGTGCAAAAATGCATGGCAGCACTAGGCTGAATGTGCTCTCTGAAATGTTGGTATAAAGGGCGGTGGTTTAAGGATGACCACCAACACTGGAACGCTTAGTGCAATTCCCAGAACTCTTCCAAAACTGGCAAGAAGTTGAAGTCTTCTGCTAGAGGAAGTGCTCCTATTGTTTTGAAGAGGGAAACCTTAAACCATGAAAGGGAGGTCTCACCCCGCATAAAAGGGAGAACTTCAACCTGAAAAGGGAAGTCTCAACCTGTGATGGTTTAAGGATGACCAACAACTCTGGAATGCTTAATGCAATTCCTGGAACTCTTCCAAAACTAGCGAGAAGATGAAGTCTTCTGCTAGAGGAATTGTTCTCAATTTTGTTCCTGGAATTCTTCCAAAACTGGCAAGAAGCTAAAGTCTTCTCCTAGAGGAAGTGTCCCAGATTACCAACTAAAGGCATGCTCACGGGCATCTTTGTCTCTGGCTACAACTCTGAAACTAGTGTGACAGGTTGTGGATCAGGCTCGCTTGATGTGACTTTGAAGCTTGTAGATGACCATCATTTCCCCCCCTGTCAGATACAAGGTGAGATGATGGAGAAAACTCAACTGCAAGATTGTTCAATACTCTGGAACAACTTCTGACATGGGTTTGGAATATCTTCTTGGCTGTTGATGCCCATTGCCAAGAAGCGATCCATCCAAGATGAATCTTGTTCTTGCAGGACGTTTATTTCTGAAGCATCTGTGTGAAGAATCACTGGTTTTATGATAGTGCTTACATGGATGAAGATCAAAACAGTGATCTTTCAAATGGCCAACTCGGTCACAGAGTTGGCATTTCAAAATTTGTTGTTGTTGTTATTGTTGTGGAAGAGGGGCAGAATCTAGAACAAATAGAGGTGAGTTGTTATGAAGAACAGGTGAAGATGAATTATCCTCAAGAAATCCAGCAGTTTGAAATTGAATTGGCTTTGAGTAGTCTAGAATATGAAAGGACAAGTCCTTGTCATATCCAAGACCAGTTCTGTGCTTGTTGTGGACAAGCTCTTCCCAAGGTCTGATGATAGGCTTGGGAAGTGCAAGCTGAATTTCTACATCTGCATGTATAACTGGTGCTTTATTGGGTACTAAATCTGAACCAACTGTAACATTATTGACTTGCTTATGATGGGTTATAGTCTCAATGTTTTGAACAGAAACATGTTCAGAATGACTCTTCTGTTTTTGTTCTTCTTGCTGTAGCTGAGTTTCAAGCTGCAAAAAATCAATTTTCTCTTGTGCATTTTGTAGACAGAGTTGAATTTCTGTGAGAGAAAATTTGTTGACTTTTAATGTTTCATGATTAGTAGACAATATGAGAGTTTTGAGGAACTCTAATACTTCATTGATTCTAGCGATTTTTTTTTCTTCAATGTCAGATTTACACCTTAAAAACTGATCACAACTACTACTTAGTGC
The DNA here is from genome assembly GCA_031772625.1 of Pinus tabuliformis. Taxonomy (NCBI): domain Eukaryota; kingdom Viridiplantae; phylum Streptophyta; class Pinopsida; order Pinales; family Pinaceae; genus Pinus; species Pinus tabuliformis. Next base: position 506,959,861 of record CM062806.1, on the reverse strand, counting down.
AGAAAAGTAATACCCACTCACAGTACATAGAAATATCCTTTGTAAATGTGCAACAAATGAATCAAGGAATCAATGCATATATATGTAGACAGAGACTATAATGAGTTTTAATACCACAACTGGGGCAGCAACAACTGCAAACTTGCTTGGATCCTTCAAATACTCCTTCCCTTTTGAATCAGAAAACCTCTGCCGCTATTCTATATTTCACAGTTTCTTTCTATTGAGGACTTCATCAATGGTCCTTACATATATTTCGCAAATTTTACAATTAACTCTCGCGGTTTCCTTAAAATAAAGTGAAGAGGTTTACTCAAGCTTGACCCACAATAGTTCCACTTCTTCTACAAGAAAGTAGTTCAGATCCCATAAAATTTTCCAAGGGTTTCAGAGAGTAACTCAATAGTGAAAATGACGCTCTGTAAGTGCTATTGAGCTACCAAATAGTGTGAGATTCCCGCTCGAGCTTTCAAGCTGCCATACCCCAATGTTGTCCGTTTTCGAAACCACTGGTGCAAATATCATTAAAGGTTAAAGGAGGACTTTAGTTTTACTTTAAAGAAAAAATGAAGGCCTGTAAATGCTGGTAACTTCACAGGAAGATGATCAGGGTATTGACCAGCCCATAGCCGGTCGGAAAGCGTATTTTACAATTTCTGACATTTCCAAAGCGTTCCTATATTTTCGACTGCACATTCAACACCGGCAAGAACAATTTTTTTTGCGAGAGGATGAAAAAAATATAATAAGAAAACACTCAAAGGTTGAACCACTGTTTGTATTTTGGTTTTCCGACGTCCCTAACAATATGGCCTACTTTTTACAGTCTGGACCTTGAAAAAGGGCAGTCTGGACCTTGAAAAAAGGCTAAAGCAGTGCTGCCCGTAAATTAAAAATAATGGCCACTAATGGCGAGGGACCGTGATCGTTCAAATCAGAAAATGCCTCTACAATTATGTTTCCCCTAATTTCCTCCGCAAAATGGATAAGAATGATAGCGGTTCCGTGGAATGATACTATGTGTGCGGAGCTCCGGATCAATGAATCCTTTTGTCTCATTGAAATCGAGTTTCAATCTCGTAAAAAGCTCAAACAGCGTACGCAGCTTCCACTGCAAATGTGGAGGTCTTCATATACTCAGTTCGGCACATATACATGGTTCGAATCGTGAGCACTGCGATCAATCAAAGAACAAAAACACCAGCGCAATACTCGTTGCTTCAACGCTCAAAATATTGTACCATAGTTTAATTCTCGCCCTGCAAACTTGTAACAGAGGCTTTGTATACGTTATAAAACAGAGGAGGTGGTTGGGACCGGTGGTATGCGGAGGAGTATGTGTTGCGGAAGTTATCAGTGTGAATACCATAACAGAACGACGTGAATACCATATTAAAATAGTGTTAATACAATAGCGTTCAACTTATCACCAGAAACTTCAACAGATAGCCAAAGAAACTTCAACAGATAGCCAAAGAAACTTCAACAAATAGCCAAAGAAACTTCAACGCATAGCCATACCAGCGTAAATACCATGATTACAAGTCGTCCAGCTGATCTCAAGGGCATTCAACTCAGTGATTCAGAGGATTCTCCAGGCCAATGCTAAAATTACCATGTCAGGCCAACGCTTCTTTTATGAAACGTTTATGAACAGTCAGGATAGCTAGAGAGCATAGGTAATGCAAGGGTCAGGACTGTAAATGTGGAATATGGCAGACAGAGGGCGCAGGTGATGCAGAAGAGAGTCTTAAAATAGCCAGAGTCAGGTGCAGCATATACAGTGCCAGAGGTCAGGTAGGAGAGGCAGCAGATTTCTGGTAGACAATGAATTAATGGAGCGTTACAGATAATGGGCAGAACTGGCAGGTCTGCACACAATGGTGGCAATTCTGCTCAATTCTGATTAGGAGAAAATCAGAACTGACATATATAAAGATCACAAAACAAGTGGCTCAAATTGGAGCAGGACCAACAATCGCCTGCTTTGATACCATGTTAAACACACATGGGCAACCAGCATAATCTAAAGGATAAAACATGAGAGTACCATTTTTATAACAAATGATTTACATTTATAGTACATGTTGTGATTGTTGGGTTTCACATCCCAAGGTCTCATGGACTCCTTTTGTCCATTAAGCTTCCACACTAACCCATTGAGGATTAGCTGTCCAACAGGAGACACACCTACATAATGAGTGTATCGAGGATATATGATTCTTAAAGTTGTGAGAAGAATACTTGTGTGAATTTATGATAGTAGTGGTTGATAAAATAATTTTTAAAAGGTCATGTAGTGGATGTTCTACCCTCCCTAATGAATGATGCCATGATCATTGCCTAAGAAGGCAACACCAAAGGGATAATATGACAAGGTTATATGTGCCATGGATGTAGACAAAGTGTTTGATGAAATGTTTCAATGAGAAGATTTATCATGGATTCATAGAATGTGGTTGTGCGTGGGTGAGGAGAGAATTAGGTGTGATGAGATGAGAATATGGTGGCATAAGTGTCGAAATACAAACAACAATTAAAAAAAAGCTAAGATGGAGTCAAAAGCTTTTTCAATTGCATGTAAATGGGCATACAGTTGTAAGACCTAGTATGGCATGCATACCCTTAGGAAATTATTGGTAAAGTATGGAGTTAGACCTAGGTGAAAATGGGCATGCCAAGTTATGGTATACCCCGGATATAAACTTTAAGGGGTGTAGGCCTAGAGGTGAGTGGTGCTGACTCACTTGGTTGGTTCAAGGGAAACCCCTATTCAAGGTTTAAGAGTGGATTGTTAGCTAAATCTTGACTTGTTGAAAGAATCAAAGTTGATCTATAAAATAGTGGTGGTTTTGGAAACATGGTTTTGGCTTCTTTTGATTTTATTCCCATAGATTGCATGTAATGAAGTCTTTAAAAGGCTTGGAAATAATTCAGTGTAATGTTGCAGGGATGTGAATGGTGAAGGCTCACTTTGCTAAGTTGGTCCAGGGGACACTAATATGATATTTTGCCACTCAATTGTTCACTAGATTAGGATTTTTCGGGATAAACATTGTGTTTATATGCATTTTTTTTTGTTGATAAATTTCTCTCTCTTAGTTAATTTATTATGGTAAGTTGAACAAAGATGTGATGGAATAGTAATAAGTGGGGAGGTGTTGCACCACATCCTCCTCCACTAAGGCTTGGTGGGACAATGTCCATGCCCCACCCCCTGCCCCACACCTGGGTCCTTAGCAATACCCCATTCGAGGAAGAGAAGTCCTCCTAAAAAAGGGCTAGGCATGCTTCTTTTAGGTCAAAAGGAGGAAACAAATTGATGGCCTTTAATATTGCAACAAAAGCTTTGTAACTCCTAAGGACTTCAACTTTAATTGTCAAATCAGAGTTCATACAAACTTAAAAGGGCTCGACACTCTATGTGCAGCGGGCACTATCTCTTTCTTTATTGAATTTTATGTAGGTGGAAATACTGAAATCAAATATAGATGTAAAGTGAGAAAATTGATTAATTTATGCTACAAGAAAACTAAAATTGCAGGAAATAACTTACTGCAAGAATGATAGCACGAAAACCTAGACTATTTGAAATAAAGGAAGGCACACTACACTATTTGCAATGAAATTAAAGCACAATTATTCTATCTTGCAAGGAACGGAAACACACTACTAAAATGAAAGCGTGCAAATAGAAAACCCTAATTTTACAGGAAAAGCAATTTCTATAGCAAACCAAATAAGAACATCTAAAAGGTCTCTCTACCTCCAAGTTCCATTCTCAGGGTTCTAAGAGTGTTGTAATATATTAAGGAAAACAAATCAAGAGTTTATTGAAAATATGACCAAGTTTAGAAGGAAGGTTACAAACTGCTATAGGGGTCCCTATTTTGCTACATGAGATAGTCCAACAAGTAGGTGACCATGCTAAATGCAAGTGTGGCGGGCAAGGAATCTAAGGAGAAGCTGGAAGATGACAAAATACACTTGTCCAAAGCATCACAATATTTTTTTATAATGTTAACCTAGTAAAATGCAAGTCTGTCAGGTTTCTTGTAGCTGCAAAACAGGTTATAGTGCAGGGGACAGTAAACAATGAATAATTAATACAAAATGAATTAATAGCAAAGGGAATGAGTTAAATGAAAAGTGAAAGTTTCATTTAACTATTGTAACTACTACAACTATTATAACTATGTGCCACAATAACCTGCAAGAAAATACTTTATAAAACTATCTAATTAACTATGCACGAATGCTATAAACATGAGTACCTATCATAAATATTTTGCAGAAATGCATAAACAAAAATAGTATAAGAGGGATATTTAGCACTTGTGGTGGGCCCTAACCCAAGGAAGCTAAAAACCCTTAGAAGAAAGCCATACTAGGAGCTAAAATAGGATATTAATTCCATTAACTAAAAAGTTGTTGGTACATGTCAGAGTTACAAAACTTGCTTGAGTACACTAATCTATAATTCTCCTATTTTTCACATACTTCCCTATATTTTTGTTCCTCTCTACTAGGTTACTCAAGCCTCTTATTTATACAAATGAGTAGGGGCCAGCCTCCTTGAGGGGAGGAGTGTTTTTCCCTCCAAAAATCCCTAAGAAAAGGTATCTTTCTCCCTAGGCTACCTTGCAACAATAGGAAGAGGAATTAAATGCCTTAGCTAGCCGAGTTGAAGCTCTCTTGTAGAAGGGAACAAGCCTCACAGATATCTCTAGTTGGATCTCCTCAAAATTTGTGCAAAATCTCTTCAAATCCTACACAAGAAGCATCTTAGGTACATAAAAAATGAAAAACCTCATTGACTCTTTTAAAAACTCATTAAGTTAGGAAAGTGTGTTATTAAGGGCAAAGGGTAGGTCTAACATAACTTATATGTGCCTAGGAGTGGTTAGATGGGCCTTATGTTTTACCTATTTGCGATACCCATCAGCCCCCCCTGTCCCCACCCCACCCTACTAGGATTGTTGCTCACCCTTTGAGCGACTTGCTCTTCTTCCCCTCTCTGCTCTTTCTCATTAATCTCTCTAACAACTTGTTTGACATCCCATGCTAAGCTAGAGGTGGTTGCATTTCCTAGGTGGAACACTACATTTTCTTCCATGGAACTACCATTCCATAGATTCATCTTCCTGAATTTGATGTTCATGGAGCCCCAACGTTAAGGGTGAATTGAACGTAAGCCCAATCCATTGGACTCCAACCCTTTGAATAATCCTTTTTTACAATGGATTCTTGGCTATTGCTGCATATAACCTATGATGTGTGTGATATTCTTTGATTTTTATGCTATGTTGCAATGCTTTCCATATTCTTTTGCAAGCTTGTGATCTTCCCTCCCGTAATAATCTGAAAGCATCTTCCAAGTGGAGGATGAGCTCCACTTATCTCTATTTGTAATCTTCCACTACCTGGGGGTATTCTAGTAGAAGGGCATGAATTGAGGTGATGATGAATGAGTTTGTGTACTCAAGCTTGATCCACAGTGGCTCTCTTAGCTCCCAATCCATTATTTTAATTACCTCTTTAGCCCTAACTTCCTCATGCCTTAATCGGAATGTTAGGCCTAACAATTTTGCATCACCCAAGTATGGGTTTGGATCCCATATGGTCAAATATGTAAGCACAAGTTTGTGGAGGTAGAATTCAACAACCTTGGTTTTTTCCTCCATAACACATTGTAAGAAAAAATTAACGAACTCCTTGGTTTCTTGCAGATGGATGGTCCCTCACTATGCAATCTAATTGATCTAAAATTTGCACCACTATTCTTTCAAAAACAATGAGTAAACCTTTGAAGGTTTTCTATAACTAATTGCCTCTAAGGAGAGGTGTGCCATAGTTCCTAGAGTTGTTTCCAAGGATGCAATCCGAGTGTCCTTTGCTTGTAGAAACTCGTGTGCTTATTGTAATCAGATTCTCAATTGTGTGTTCTCTTTTTTAAGTTGTCCCCTCCTATTTGCTTCATCTAGCCTTAAGAATTCCTTCTTCTCTCATTTTGTTCATTTCATCATCTATTTTATTTACTAGATGCCTTGAGATATTCTCCTCCGCTTGTGAGTTTCTACCTTTACTTTATCCACCTCGAGTAGCAAGTGGGGTAACAACTGTTCAAGGAGTATATTTCCTAATGTTACTATAGGAGGGGTTGTTATCACCAATAAATTGGTCATCTAGCCTAATTTAATAGATGGATCGAAGTACAAAAACCAATTTTACCATAGTAAATTTGATTTCACTATGAGAAATTACTTAATAAACCACCTTTGTTAAGTAATTTATAGTTAAACCGATGAAGAATAATTAAATAAATCATTATTTATTTGATTTTCTTCTAGGAATAATTAATTAACCCACTGTTCTATTATTATTCCTTGTCATATTTGACACAATTATGAAAAAACAACAGATAAATTATTAATTATCTTATTTTTCTCTAGGAATAGTTAATTAATCACTAATTAATTATTATTCCTTGTCAAATTTGACTAAATCCCTTAGGAGTAATTAAATAAATCATTATTTGTTTATTATTCCTTAACCAATTCCTTGAGATGATAAATAAACCATTTATTTATTTATTATCTCTAAATAAAAGTTTAAATACTTTTTCCCTCCTAACCAAATATAATAAAATATTCCAAGTGGTTATTCCAAGAATGTGGTTAATAATATTTTATTATTGTTTATTATTCGAGGATAACTCAATATTTTGTTATAAATAGAAGGGTTTTCCAGTCATTATTAATTTTTTATTATTTTCATTGTTGCACTCATTGTTGTAACTCTGATTATTTTCATTGCCGCACACCATTATTTGTTGGGTTTACACATTATAGAAGAGAGAGACTCTACATAAGCTGAAGATGTTTGAGGATAGCCAAGAACCCATCCCATAGAGGGGGACTGGTAACATTTATTTGTTCCCTTCACAGGTGTTATAATAAAAACTATTCTTTGTATATCTCGTTTCCATTGGATGATTGGAGTTATTATTGTTTCTTTTTGTTGTTTAACTATGATTGTGGCATAGATCAGGACTTTGGCAGGTTTTGTTTCTATCAGTTGTTGCATATCTACAATGTTTAGCAACCATTTATATTGTTGAGATTGTTTATCATCCGCAATATTAAGTGGATTCTTTTCATACATCTTTGAGAAGAAAACACTACAATAGGGGTATCATCCTTCAACGACCAAGAGAAAAAGGAGGGGCTTCCTTGACTACTTGGTTGCATTTTTAGTTTTTTTGTGATTCTATAAACTATTCTTGTAGAAGGAAAACCTATTCTTGTAGATGGTTAGCCTACCCCTATGATTGTACTTGCTACTTTGTTACTTCAGGGGGTGCTTTCATTTCTTCTAACTATTACTTTAGTTCTTGTAACTCTTATGTTTCTAGACTAGGAGTTTCTTGAATAGTAATAGAGCTAAAGAAAGGGGTTTTAGCTTGCCACTGGACTTTATCCTTGTCCTTTTCCTTCTGGTGTACACAATTTTTTGAACATTCCTACTTGCTTTTGGTTTGGTGGGAGTGTTAGGGCCTTCTAAAGTGGCTACAATCTCCTTCTCCTCTTCCTCTATAGTTTCATCCTTTTTCTATTTTGTAGGGCTAGCCACTACCTTCCCTTTCCTTTTCTTGGTTGAAATATTCTAAGGTTTGTTAAACTCCACCTGGGACTCTAGGAGGGTTTGTCTATCCATGTCCACAAAATCCATCCAGGGGATGGGGCGTTGAATGTTTTTTAATGCATCTGACTATCAACTTAATCAGCTCGCGATGGGCTTAATAATTATGTTTTCCTTCTTTAACCTTAGTTCTCATTTATTTGAGAGATAGAAGAAGGAATTAGGGGATGCTCAACAACACATGGGTTGGAAGGTGAGATTGAAATATTAGTTGATAAAGCAATCTGAATCGGTAGGAATGCACTATGTTGAACCAATCCTCATAGGAAATTATGTATTTGATAATATGGTAGGCTACCTCAACCCAAGGGTAAGGAAGACTCTCCCTTCTAATTATGTTCTTATCCTCACCATGTTGTTCATTGGGGAGGAAGAATCCATTCTTGGAATTAATAGCCTCTTGTCTCTTTTCTTTATTCCAATGTATCCCCTTAGGGAGAGTGGTGACTTTATTAATTGAATCTTCAATAACATATATTACTACTCCATTAACTACAATGACCAATCCTTGGCCTTCAGGTTTTTGTAAGTTCATTGCAAATTCCAAAGAAACCTCATCATTGAACCCTGCAATCTTTTCAAAGAAGCCTAATCATATAGTTTTCCAACATAACAACAACCTCAGGATTTTGATGAATTCTAGTTGTATCACTTGGCTCCCTTCTGTTAAATCCACCCCCCATGTTGTATGAAAAAGTATCCAAAGGTATGGGGCTTGATTAAATAAGGGTTTAGGCAAGAAAGAGCATTGCTTATCTGTTGTTATAAGATACAAAGTTTTTGTGGCAACAGGGGGATCTTTTTTTTTGGAGCCATAAAAATACAATGTCTCAACTATAATTGAAAAAATAACATAACTTATCCTTATTTCTCCATAATCAGACCAAGAAAATATGTACGAAAATTGATAAAGACCTAATGGACTCTCTCCCTTCCCTTAATTCATCATTCTGGAACAAAAATTCTAAAGAATTGACTAACAATTTTCAACAATTATTCGACAAGTTGATGTCAAACAAGAGTTTAAATGATTTTTTTTAGAGAAACAACCTCTTTCAACCTACTCAGAGTTGTTTGTGAGTGATTTTAGTGGAACTTTGCGTTCGTGTAGCAAACCCTCTATCTTTAATAGCATCCTGCAGTCTGTCTCAGGTAGCTCTATAGGTTGATCCTTGTAACCTGTAGCTTCTTACTGTAGCAATGACACTATTTTCATGGGCTTATTAACACTAGTTTGCATGCACAACATTAAATTGAGATAGGTGGTGAGATTGAGTCAACTTTTTGTTTAAGTGGAGATGATTCGAGGGGTGGAGAAGGAGGGCTCAGCATGCAACACTGAGTTGGCCCACTTGCCCTCATAGAATTTCATGTAACCCATAAATCCATGTCATCCAATCATTAGTAGGTGACAACAACCACCTTTTTGAAATATATCTATTTTGTCTCATTCACTTTTCCCACACGTGGGAATAACTTTTGATAAAGTGAAGATTGACTGCTAAACTAGCCACGGTTGTTGCTAATCTAGCTAGTTATTTAAACTGTTCCTTTTTGCACAAACAACATTTTCTCTTATGCTCGAATGAATTCATAAGGTAAGTGTCAGAGATTTTCATTTATTGTTCTTATCTTTCATGTTTCTTGAGGGTGATGTCCACTTATAGGTGTCTTAATTGCACTATGTGGTGTATGAGGTGGTCTTGTAGTAGCCTAGAAGAGATCTTGTAGTTGCTCAAGTCTATTTATCAAAGATGGAGTGAGTTTTTTGTTGATGTTGTTGACATGGATTTGTTTATCTTTGTTGGAGGATAAGGTCTTCTTCATGATTACTTACGTTGTTATGGAAGATGAGCTAGTAAGATTTCTGTAGGTTGCTATAGGACTATGTAGTCTCCTGTAGTAGTCATAGAGGTTCCTCATGCTCACAAAATATCCTTTTGAAGTGGTAGATCGGCTTGCTAATTCATGAAAAAATAAAATTTGTTGTGGTTGTGGTGAAAAAAGTGAAAAATTGAGTTATTGCAGGGTAAAATATCGCCAATAGTAGGGAAGAAAGTAGGTGATGAAGCATTAGGATGAAAGGGCTAAGTACTAGGGTGCTTCTCATGTCTTTCTCCAACTTAGATGCCAAAAATTTCCTTAACCTCTAAATTTTTCTCAAAACTAGGTCTTCCTATGGCCTTACAAGAGTTTCCTATAGCAATTCAAGGAAGCTGAAAAAAACATATGAAAAAGAGTAGGTGATGGAGTTTTGATGTGGTGGATGATGGAAGAAGGTGAAAAATGGTGCAGGGATGCCATCTGGGTACTCTTGGAATGCTTGAATCGATGTCTTGGACTGATGATGCAAGTTGAACTATTCAACCTATCTTGTTGTTTTTTTCTGCGATACGTGCACACGAATCAAAGTGAGACAAGTACTTTTTTCTCTTTCATCACTTTTTCTTTTTTTCTTTTTCCTTTTTTCTTTTTTCTCTTTTTGAGGCCTATTGGCTACCTCATGGATGTTTTCATCCAGTCAACCTAACCTAAGTGCCTTGGAAGGGGTTCTCCTATGGAGTTCTTTTTTTTTTTTTCCTTTTTGGAATTATAGACTACGTCATAGAGGTTTTCAGCTAGTTAATCTACCTCAAGTGCCTCAAAGGAGGTTTTCACTTGAGGTTGTTTTTTCTTTTATATTTTTCTTCTTTATTTGGTCAAGAACTAAATGGATTGGAAGTTATGGTGCTCTCAATTAGATTCAGTTCCTTATTTGTTTAATTGGTAAACTCAACCTTGGAGAGGGGATTCTTGTTTATTTTCAATCAATATCCATTTACTATAAGTGGAACTTGTTCCTCATCTATAGTCCTGATTTTGACTAAGCCATTATCATAGCACTTTTCAACCAGGTAAGGCCCCAACCATTTGGTCATGAGATTTCCTTTAAAATACTTAAAACTAGAGTCATACAAGAGGGCCCAATCTCCACCTTGGAAGGCTCTAGATTTAATTTGATTTTCATGCCAAACTTTCTCTGCATCTAGACTACTTCAGTGTGTAACAAGGCCTACATTCTATACTCATCTAGCACATTCAATTGTTGTAACCTATTAGCCTATTCTTTAGTCAAATCAATATCAAATTGGGTTGTTATCCTCAAGGTGTCATACTCAAATTCAATGGACAATAAGCCTTCTTACCGTAGAATAACTCATAGGGGGTGAAACTACTAGAGGTTTTCTAGGTGGTGTTGTAGTCCCAAATGGTGTCAACGAGTCTTTTTGCCTGATCATTTTTGTTGTTATTGCTTACTTTGGTAAGATTTCTCTCCAATGCTCTGTTGGCGACTTACACTTGCCCTTTTTCTTGGGGGTAATATGGAGTGGACTTTTGATGTTGCATGTGGTGTTGCTTCATTATCCCTTTAATCAGATTGGAGGTGAAATGGGAGCCTTAGTTTGTCACCAATTCTCTTGGAAAAACAAACTTGTAGAAGAGATTCTCCCTTAAAAATTCATCCACTTTCTGTTCTACTTATTCTTTCACTGCCTTCACCAAAACCCACTTGGTCAAGTAGTATGTGCATACAATGATGTACTTCTTCTTCCCTGATGGGCGATCAATATGACAAATGAAGTCCATACCCCTCTTCTCAAATGGCTCGAAAATCACTTCAAGTTAGAGGGGCATATTGTTGGGAAATCCATAGAGATGATAGCCAAACAATTTTCCTTATTATGACATTAACTTGTGATGTTTTCATTATTAGTATTAGTTTACTTAATTATCTTTTCTTATCATTAAGACTAATGCCAAAAAAAAAAAAAAGAGAACACAAGATATAGGCACACTGCCAGGGAAAAACCCCCCTCGAGGGGAAAACCCAGTCACAAATTCTTCCTTCATTAGATTCAATATAAAATGACCATGACATTTACAAAACTAGTCTAGACTCCTTCCATCAATTCATCCTCCTTTCACTGTGCTTGCATTGAATACTTGTCATTGTATTTTCACTGAGACATCATCATTGTCACTATCATGACACCGAGATCTCCTCGTTGTGATTCCATCGAAACCTCATCATTGTCATGACACTGAGATCTTATCTCTGTGAAGAAACCAAAACCTTTTCTATGATGGCATTGAACAACTCTCCTGAGAAAGCATCGAAACCTTCTTCCTAAGATTTCACCAAGATCACGTCCTTAAGATAGCACTGAGACCTTGACTGTGAGATAGCACTGAGATCTATGAGACAATGATATTGGGAACTTTCCTCCAAAATATTCTTTGTTGTGATCATCTTTGTGATATATCCAAACTCCTATCATGTAGTAGTACTGAAATAATATCTCTGAAATCTTATCAAATTTTCTTGAATTTTTCTTTATGCGAAGTCCATACTCCTTTATATAGTTGTTTCTCCTTGAAATTAGGCCGACATGAATATATAGAGGGAAGCCAACTTGAAGACTTGGATGAAGAGGCTAGGTGATGACCTTTTACTGAAGAGGATGACTTGATGGATGAGTCTTTGACCACATAATAAATTAATTTAACAATAACCTAAAGCCTACAATGGAGATTGACCTATAATTTACCTAAGCATGAAAACGATGGTTTAATAATTCAATCCAATTTAATAATAAAAAATATTTTCATTTTCTTTTGACAAATAAATTACATTTTGACTCAAGTACAATAATGAAGACCGAACCTAGTTATATTTTCCAACCCTCCCTCTTAACTAGGGAGGTATTCATATTGACATATAATCACAGAGGTACATGGAAGATATCAACACATCATCTATGAAAAATTTTAGGCACCGCAATGCCATGGACTAGATTCCTAACCAGGGAAATCTATCCATTAGTCTCTCAAGAGGCACTGCAATGCCATGGACTAGATTCCTGACTAGGGAAATCTATCTGAGTGGGAATAAGATGGACTCAAGATTTCAGCCTCTCTAGGTACCATCAAGCATACTTGCTAACCATCAACCTAAGGATCTAGGTGTGTGTTAGAGCTCAATGACCAACACCACCCTTCCAACTTCGGGACCTAGACATCAACACAAAGTGATGGCCATCTGTCTTCCCAGACAATGCTTCACTCACAATGCCTCAACACCCCTTGATCCAACAGATCAAGGACCACAAATCTCTCCCGATCAAACTAATCGATAACCAACATGCTATCAAAAACCTTTGAGAGATTTAACTATACAAACGCAACCCCAATTAATAATATACTTTCACATATTTATAAACAAACACAAACCTTCAGGGTCTTTTAGACAATAGATGTTGCTTCTCAACACAGTAGGACTATCAATCAAATCTCTGATAGAAGATTCCTTAATCATACACTTTCCTTTCCTACTTCACATGCAGCAACATATCCTTCATTCTCCAATCAAAACTATGTTCTTCCTCTCAACCAGGGAGATTTCCTTTATCTAGGCTCCCTCTTAACTCAGGGAGATTTCTTCTATCCAGGCTCCCTCTTAACTCAGGGAGATTAGCTTCTTCTTTACAACATCAAAGAACATTTCATGGCTTCCATCCTTCTTATCAGAGTCATACATATATCATGCTTATCACATCAACTTTACTTATGATCATGTTCACTGTTAGGCCCCTATACTACTAATGTAACCCCTTATTGTTATTAGTATAACCCACTTATTATATTGATGTACCCATGTAGTGTCCATATTGTTACTATTATGCCACATAGAAGCCCACCATTGTTACTGTTGTGCCCTACAATATTATTGTTATGTAGGCTTTGATTGTATTGGGACCACTTAGACTCCTATATATAGAAAGGAGGTATTTTCATTTGTATCATACAAGAATTGTTCATTTATGTAATGTAAAGGAGGTTTCCCCCTCGAAGAGGCTGGATTCTAAGGCGTTGATCTCTCTTTTCTATCTTTTTGTGAGCTGGTTTCATAACATTTGGTATCAGAGCTTTGGATTCTAGGGTTTCGCTGCTCCAAACAGGTCATCGTGGAATTTTCGCTATAACTTTTTTTCTGTGACGTTTCAGAAGTCGCAAAAAAAAACCCATTTGAGAAGAATTGGCGCTAAACCTTGGGTCTGAATTTCAGATATTTTAGCGCGATATTTTCGGAGATATGATCTGCGGAAGTTGGTCTTTTTGCAGACTCATGAATTACACTCAAAACAAGTGACCTGGGGAAAATCGTCATAACTTTCTTTCTAAGCATCGGATTGAAATGTCGTAAGAAGGTACAGAAAGAGGACGGACTGTAGTTTCTGTTTATATATTTTTCAGAGTCAAAGGTTGAAACAGTGACACGTGGCACTTCATACAACTTCGCTCCACTGAACTAGTCTATAATCAGGTCACTGCGGGAGATTGTGCATAACTCTTTCTTGGAGAATCCAATTTGGATCAGACTTGTGGCATTGGAAAGAGGACACAGAGGACTACTACAGGTCACAATTTCAGAAGTTAAAGATCCGAAAGTACAGAGTTACAGTCGTTTCAAGGTAGAGCTCCTAAAATCAAGAAAAAGCAAGATGAGGAAGTTTGATGGCAAGGATCCGGTAAATTGGATACTTCAGATGGAGCAATATTTTGATATACATGGTGTAAAACTGTTACAAAAGGTATGTATTGCATCTTCATATTTAGAACCAGATCAATTTTTATGGTACAAAGGGCTTTGTTCTCGTAAAAAACTTGTTACGTGGTCAATTTTCACGGAGGAAATGATAGCACATTATGAGGATATAAAGAGAAACACCTTCTTTAGAGCAACACCACAACAATTGGAAAGAGTAAAAGGGATTTGTGACATAATGGAAAGCAAAATTATGGAAACCAGGAAGCATACCCCTCACAACTATAAAGATGGAAGTGTTGTTTCTCCCAGCCTTCCACAACCTACAAGGGTTACACCACAACAATTGGAAGTAAAAAGAGAAAAAGGGCTTTGTTACAATTGTGATAGCAAATGCACTAAAGGTCATAGGTGTGCTGAGAAGAAATTATTTTACATAGAATATGAAGAGGAGGAAGAAAAGGATCAAGAAACATCAAAAGAAGAGGATATACGTCAGGACACCACCCCAGAGAAAGAAGAAATGAATCAGACCATATCTTGTAAAGCATTGGCAAGAATTACCACTCCTCAAACTCTCAAGATAGAAGGACATATCAAGACGAAAAAGGTGCAAGTGAAAGATCACATCGAGAAAGAAGAAATGAATCCAACCATATCTTGTAATTCAATGGATGAAATTACCACTCCTCAAACTATCAAGATAGAAGGACACATCAAGAAGAAAAATGTTCAATAAGTGAAAGATCACATCGAGCATCAAGAAATGAATCCGACCATATCTTGTAAAGGACTAGAAGAAATTACCACTCCTCAAAATATAGACAGACATATCAAGAAGAAAAAGGTTCAAGTAGAGAAAGACCATATCGAGCATCAACAGCAAGTTCTCCAACTTTTAAAGGATAACGCCACTTCGGTGCAAAATCAAATGAAACAACAGGTAGATCAACATCGTAGTGAAAAATGTTTTGATGTGAGTGATTGGGTATTTTTACTGCTACATCTCAAGCAAGCTATTTATGAGAAGGAAATCTTGGCAGTACTACATGCACTTAAAAAATGGCGACCTTACCGAATGGGAAGACGCTTCAAGGATGAGAATGTGGAAGCATTGTTTTGTGCTATTTATATTATCCAACCAAATTGGATAAATGAAGCAACAGATGAATGGAAGAAGAACGAAGAAGTATGGCCACTTATTCAAAAGTTGCAAAAGATTCCAATTCAAGCAATATTGCCAGAAATTGAAGAGGAAGGAAAAATCATATTGGAACCTGGAGCAGTCACAGAAACAAGAACCCGACAGCTACGAAATCGATCAATTTCAGAGTATCTCATCAAGTGGAAGAACTTACCCGCTGAATATTCCACATGGGAGGACAATAATTTTATATAGAAGCATCAAGAACTACTCAAGCGTTGAGGACAACACTTTTTGAAGGAGAGGGGCATGTTAGGCCCCTATACTACTAATGTAACCCCTTATTGTTATTAGTATAACCCACTTATTATATTGATGTACCCATGTAGTGTCCATATTGTTACTATTATGCCACATAGAAGCCCACCATTGTTACTTTTGTGCCCTACAATATTATTGTTATGTAGGCTTTGATTGTATTGGGACCACTTAGACTCCTATATATAGAAAGGAGGTATTTTCATTTGTATCATACAAGAATTGTTCATTTATGTAATGTAAAGGAGGTTGCCCCCTCGAAGAGGCTGGATTCTAAGGCGTTGATCTCTCTTTTCTATCTTTTTGTGAGCTGGTTTCATAACATTCACCAACTTGAAGATGATTTACCTGCACAACTTAGATTTCTAGTATAACAAAAATTATAGAACCATGAAGTTATCCATATCAAAATTTATAATAGTAGAAGCATTATCATAATCAACAAGAGGCTATATTTCAACTTCTTTCCCAGGTTTAGTTACAAACCCTAAATCACATTCATGGCTCATCAAGATTTCAAACTCATTATTCTAGGGTTCCAATATTCTTTTACCAACAAATTCATTCATATATAAAACCCTAGAAACAAATCAAATCAATGAATCTAACAAATTTAGAATTCATGTGTTAGATTCCTCACTAAGATTTCATACATGACCTTCAACAATAAAAGTCAATCATAGCTTAATCAACATCATGATGAGCATCTACTAGAGTTTGATGTAAACCCTACATTTCCATTTACAAATTCTCAATCACTATATAAATTCCTAGATTCTGGATTTTCATATCACGCATATTAGAAAATTTAATTATTACTAGGGTTTACTGCAAAACCCTAGATTTACCAAACATCATTATCCTAGAGCATCAAACCTTGATTAGGGTTTGTTGCCAAACCCTAGGACTCATGATTTAAGTCAACACATATATCTAGGAATTCATCACCATATCATAAGCACATATGTTAGGCAATGCTAGACATATACCGTCCTAGACGAAGCTAGGGTTTCAACCAGTGGAGATGTACCTAGCGCTTCATTCCTAGGATTCTAAATACATAACAAGGGTTTTTCTTATAGACCCAACCAACCCCTAAATATCTAGGATTTCGTAACATAGCAAAGCAATCCCTACAATACCAAAACTTTCAACGATTCGAGATCTCAGACAAACATCATTAAACCCTAACAAGTTAGGTTTTCATGATCATACCAAAATCACAAACATAACGTCATCAACAAAAACTTCAAATAGCATTTCACAATAACCTTGAGAAATTTTAGGGTTTCAAACATTGACATTATCATACCCTTAGATTAGGGTTTTCCAGAGAACCTATCTAGGGTTCTATAAAATCAAATAAGAATATAAGGGGAGGTACATTTATCGAGAGATGAATCACCCTAAACAAGAATGTATATGATTCAATATAGCTGGACATAACGATGTTATTAATAGTAATATATGAATAAGCATTTATTATAAGGAAATCAATGTTTTGTAATTTAAAATATACCTTTGTTTCTTGACAAACCTTATAGGGACTCCTTGAAGTGCCATGATATTTTGTACCTGTAACAAATACTTCTAGACATAATATGAGATACCTAGAATATGATATTAGCTCTCAATCTATAATGGAGGATGGAATCCTTTATATGAAAATCAAGTTTATCTTTCCTTCCAATTAATACTAAGATTTTACTTGACATCCTAGATTTCTTTATAAATCCTAGAAGGTAAGGTTTAAGGTTCTTTTATCTAGGCTAGAATTATATGGACCATGAAAGATTATAAATATTTGTACCTTGAGTTTTCATACCTTGAACTTCTTTAATTGAGAGATCAATGATTTATAGGACTTGATGCTCTCCTTGGAAACTGTAAACACATTGTTAGAAGACTAAAGCACAAAGATCACAATACTTGTGTTAGAAGTTGTTCTCAATCTTGTTGAATGTTGTAGAGAAGGCTTGGAAGAAAATATTTGATCACTCTGAATTTAATCCAAACTAGATCACTGTGACACTTGAGTTGACGTGATGCCTTTCGTACTGAGGTTACTGAAGTGACACCGAACTAAAATGTCACTCAAACTGTGAGATGTAGTTGCACTGATTCATGTATTGCCAAATCTCTGGAGGCATCAAACTGTAGTATCATCGAGCTTATAATAATACGAACTATGGGAGGCATAATACTGAATTGTGTATATATAATATCGAACACAGATATCTTATCTGAGTTCCTTGTAATGACACTAAACCCTTTGTCTTCTCCAAACTTCTAATATTTGTTATCTTTCTTCACGAAATCATATTACTTCAATGGTACGAGGTCCTATTTCTTTGTTACTGTGGAGGCAATGACCTCTGGACTTACTCACAAAAAAAATGTTCACACCGAAGTTTATCTTTTAGCATCATACCACTGTAATAGCGCTAGCATCGAGATACTAGACAATCAAATCTTCATTGATGTGATAAAAACGATTCATTCTTTATATTGAGCTCATATAATAGTAACGAAACATATCATTGGGATTTTATGCGAGTTTACTTCTGTGTCATATCACTGAAACTTGCTCTCTAGAAATCCTTATTCGAAATTCTGTGATTGTATTGTGAAGTCCTCATCCTTGCAATGGCACCAAACTTGTATCATTGTGACTTTTAGGATGTTTTGAATTCCTTTAGACTTGATCTTTAGTATAGATGCACCCAAGTGATTTTCAAACTGCCCTTGACCATAGCTCTGATCCCATGTTGGGAAATCCATAGATATGGAAATCAGTTGATTTCCCTTATTATGGCATTAACTTGTGATGTTTTTATTATTAGTATTGGATTTCTTAATTATATTTTCTTATCATCAAGATTAATGCCAAACAACAAAAGAAGAGAAAAAAAAGATATAGGTACGCTGCCAAGGAAAAACCCCCCTCAAGGGCAAAACCTAGTCACAAATTCTTCCTGCATTAGATTCAACATAAGATGACCATGACCTTTACAAAACTAGTCTAGACTCCCTCTATCAAGTCATCCTCATTTCACTGTGATTGCAATGAATACTTCTCATTTTATTTGCACCGAGACATCATCCTTATCACTGTCATGACACCGATATCTCCTCACTGTGAGTCCACTGAAACCTCATCATTGTCATGACACCAATATCTTATCTATGTGAAGACACTGAAACCTTCTTTGTGATGGCATCAAAATGTTCTCCTGAGAAAGAACCAAAACCTTCTTCCTGAGATTTCATCGAGACCTTGTCCTTGAGATAACACTGAGGCCTTGAGTGTGAGATAACACGAAGATCTCTGAGACAGTGATATCGATACCTTTCCTCTGAAATCTTCTTTGATGTGATCATATTTGTGATCTATCCAAATTTATATCCTGTAGTAGTACCGAAATACCATCTTTGAAATCTTATCGAACTGGATTCACCTTTCTTTATGTGAAGTCCATGCTCCTTTATATAGTTGCTTCTCCTTGAAATTAGGCCGGCATGAGTATATGAAGGGATGCATCCTTATATCAGGGTGACATGAATATAGAGAGGGAAGTTGACTTGAATAATTTGATGAAGAGGCTGAGTGATGACATTTTGTTGAAGAGGATGACTTGATGGAGGAGTCTTTGACCACACAATAAATGAATTTTACAATAACCTAAAGCCTACAATGGAGGCTTGACCTATAATTGACCCAAGCATGAAACCCATGCTTTAATAAGTCCATTCAATTTAATAATAAAAGTTATTTTCATTTTCTTTTGACAAATAAATTACATTTTGACTCAAGTACAATAATGAAGACCGAACCTAGTTACGTTTCCAACACATCCCATCCTTTCGACTAAGTTTTCCCATCCTTTGGTACTCATTAGACAATGAAGTATATCTCTAGGAATCCTTTTGAAGGATTGTCGAAAAGTATCTTGCTTGCATGATTTTGTAAGTTGCCCTCTTTGCATCAAAATGGCCCACACAGTATACAGCATGGAAAGCTAAAAGGATTTCATAAACTACATCCTCCCTCACACATCTTCTCACAATCTAATTAGCCCCAACTTAGAGATGTTTCCCCCAATCCAAGTGTAGGAAATATTTCTTTTAACAATCTTACTTTCTCCTTTGAAGATGGGTGAGGAGGGAATCAATCAGTAGCTAGGAAATTTGCAACGTCTACTAACCATGGAGATAGAAGTGGTATGGAAAATAGATGCTCATAAGGGAGTTCATCATCTATCACTTCATCTGCAGACAAGGTTAGTCTTGATAGAGAATCTGTAACAACATTCTCCTTTCCAGGTTTGTTAACAATAATCAATCAAATTGTTACAACAACAATAACCACTTAATTACACTAAGCATTCACCTTTGATTTATTCATTAAGTACTTGATTGCTACACGAAAAGAGTGCACAAAGACTTGATAACCAGTGATGTAATGTCTAAATCTATTTAAAGAATGTACAATTGAAAGGAACTATTTTTTAGTTGTTGTATAGTTTAATTCATCCTTGGATAGAATTTTGCTAATGAAATAAATTGCATAGGGGAGTTTACCTTCAAATTGTCCCATAACTACCCCAATTACCCTATCTTATGCATCTATATAAATATGAAAGGGAAAAGTCCAATTTTGGCCTTTGAGGATATGTGTTATCATTAGTTTTTCTTTAATCTCCTCAAATTCTTCTTGACATAAATCTGTCCAATAAAAATTGACATCTTTGGTTAGTAATGAATATAGAGGAGAAAATTTTTTAGTAAAATATTAAATGAATCTTCGATAATATCTAGTAAGGCATAAAAGACATATAACATTTTTTCTTTTTCTTTCGAGGAATAGGAACATTTTTTATGTTGGCTATTTTATTAGGGTCCACTTGGATTCCTTTTTTAGAGAGGAAATTCCCTAAGACAATTCCCTCATTCATTAGAAATTTTCACTTCTCATGGTTCAGAGAGAGGTTCATCTCCTCAAACCTTTGCAATACCTTGGTAAGGTTTGAGAGAGCCTCCTAGAAATCATCCCAATAGGGGGTGAAGGCATCCATGTAGATTTCCACCAGGTCATGCACAAAATCATAGAATATACTAAGCACAACCCTTTGGACAATGGTAGTGGCATTGCACAAGCCAAATGAGATGAATTTATAAGAAAACATACCACAAGGGCATGTGAAGGTGGTATTATGCTAATTCTCAGGATTGATCTGGATTTGGTTATACCCATTGAATCTATCCAAAAAGGAGAAGAAATTTTTCCCTACAAGCACATCAAGAATTTAGTCAATGAAAGGAAAAAGGAAATGATCCTTCCTGATGGATTTGTTGAGTTCTCTGTAGTCAATACGGATTCTCCATTTGCCATTTTTCTTAGAGGCAATGACCAGGGGAGACACCCATTCACTATACAAGATTGAATAGATGAATCTTGCATCTAACAATTTCTACAATTCTTCTTTCACAATATCTTTCAATGCAGGGTTAATTATCCTTTCTAGTTGGCAAACAAGTTTGTAATCCTCCTTGTATATATATGGTGAGTGCACACATAAGATGTACTAATTTCATCCCCTTGTAGTCCCATGCAAATGCCTCAATGAGCAGTTGGTTTTTTTTATCAGCTAAGAGAAAGGGGTCGATTTTAAGTGTTTTATAGGGGTTGATTTCTACTCTTTTTACATTGCTTTGCTCAGAACCAATAGCCAACAAATATTCCCATGGATTGTCTTATGAACAACTAGGTTTCCCTGTGGAATATTTTTCTTTTAAGCATCAATACTCATGACATCAAGATATTGGTTTAGCAAAAATTTAATAATTAGATTATCTTCAACAATTTTCCTACTACTAATGGTGGTTTCTAATGTAAATACATGGTAGGATGATGCGAGACAAGTATCGTCTTCTTCTTCTTCTTCCTATACCCAGGTAGGAAAATCATTATCAACCAGAGGTTGAACTAGTTGGTGGAATACAAGTTGTTTTCTTGATTGTACATTGGTAATGGTCATGTTCTTAGCCCCATAATCAATGTATGCATCAATAGTGCCTAACTAGGGTCATCCTAAGATGAGTGGATAGTCATTAAACTTGGTATTGGGCTAAAGGACAAGGAAGTTTTCGGGATACTCCTAGGAATCAATAGAGACCAATAAATCTTCTCGTTGGACATAATGTTGTCATTAATTGGCACATGTGATTGACCTTGGAGATTGATGTTGTATATTCATTGACGTCATGGAAAGCATCAATTTGGTTGTTTATGTCATTAGTAGAGAACCATCATAGTAGAAGAATAATTGAATAATCCTTAAAACACTATGACTGTAGTTGGTGGATGTATGCTTCAACAACATGTTGATTGAAGGCTCTTTTCCCACAGAAGATAAGCTTTGATGCTATTGCAGTTGGATGGTACTCAAAAAGTCATTTCCAATAGTATATGATAGTCTGAAAAACTCCTAAGGGTTGTGGAGTTATGACCAATTGAAGGTTCGTAGGGTTCTGGAGTTGTTCCACACTATCTAGTGTTTTTTAATAGATTTCAGTGTTAGTGAAATTTACGAATTCAAACAATGAAGTATAAAGCTCAGGAGAGAAGGCACCCTGAGAGAAAGTCCCACAAGTTGACACATAATCATTCCCTTGGAGTCATGAAGAAGCATTGAACCGCGAAGGGAACTATCTTGATACTAACTTGCCCGAGAGACAGAACATTCCTTGTTAGTTGCCATAAATATTGACATCCTGCCCTAAACTTTGTTTTAAATGTTAAGTTAGGGCAATATTTTATATATAATGGATGAGTCACAAAATAGGAGTGGGAGACAAAGTTAAATCATGACACAGCACAAGGGCATGTGGCAGACAACTGGACTAATGAGGAGACAACATGTGGAAGGAAAGATGATGTGGCAGTCTAGTGGATGACCTGTTGTTTTATTATTTTTTGGAGACAAAGTGGGTCAAATTCAAGTAACATGTGGCACCACTAGCTAAGTGACAAATGGTAGTCTAGTGACAAATAATGATTTCATCTCGCCTCGAGAGATCCAGGTAGAGGAAATGAACACCAACGTCCATGTAAACAGAGATGAAGAGACAAGCTGAAAAGATTCACCTAAGCGGATTCCTAAAATATGTAATAGGGATAAGGGTTGCCTTGAGAACCCTAACCTGACCTATACACTTAAAATTATTTACCAAATAATAAAACAAAGAAATGGAAAGAGAAAATAAAGAAAAAGAAAAAACTAAATAATAGAATCTGGGCACATATATCATTTAAAAAACTAAATAGAATTTGAGTGCATATATCATTTGCCTCTTGTTTGCATGTACAACTTAGTATGTAGAGAAGGTATTGTTTGTGTATAGATATAATCTATGTATGTGAATGATGAAGCCATGGAGCATTGTTAACAAGGACATTATTTCTCTCATCCCTGCATCTGCAATTATTCCAAGAATACCATCACATTGTGTTGTATCAAAGCATTAGTCTCTCAAAGAGTAAAGCTGATTATCCAAGCAAATAGATCAGCAAATAAATAGTTCAATGAGAGACTCACATATCCTTCATTTCCAAATCAGTGTTGTGATATGCTCATGTTCTTTTGTCTTCCCAATGCATATGCCCAAGCTTCAATATTAGCTTGTTGGTAATTTTGGGTTATGGTGAGCATATCAAACAAAATATAGAGGTCATTAAGCTGCAAATACATATCACATTGAGCAAAATGAACATAGAGGTATATGTGGATTATCTATAGAGTATGGAGTCTGCAGAGCCTGTGACACCTTCATTATGTGTCAAGTGAGCACATAACCCTTCAACAAGTAAATCCATGAAGACTTCTCCAATGCCTCATTTCTTCGTCGTCGCACAAATTAATAATTGATAAAATTGATTATCAATGGTATTTTTTATTTAGGTTAGCTTACTCTAGGTAAACTTGATTGTATCAAGTTACTGATGGTTTTTAGACTTTTTTTATGAGAACCCATTGTTTTATCTATGGTATTCATCTCTAATGTAGTGTATTTAAAGGAAAAAGACTCCTAGTAAATTAGTCCTTGTGGCCATCAGAATCCCAGACACCACCACTTCTCTCGGTTTAGCCATCCTAAATAGTAACAACTGCTATTAAATTTATGGTCAAAGTTGTTTTGTGTGGATCAAAATTAGTGAATATCAAAGCTAGAGTTGAACATGGATGACCTGGTAAAATATTCATGTAGATCAATTATAATTGTGCTTAGAGTTATTGTGTGTTTATCATATCCATAATAAAGAGTAGCCCAAGTAACTAAAAGGGGCAGAGCAGTGGAAAGAAGCTTATGGAGAAACTAGCTCTGCTATTGACTATCGATTTGTTAAAACCCTATTCCCAATAGTCATTTAGTTTTGAGTCCTGAAAATTCGTCTTTTCTCTATCTATAGCAAGGAGATGGGAGAACAAAAGCAATATGTATCATTTTAAGTGCCTTACACAAATGTATGTGTATGAAGAAACCACTACACAAAGCAAAAAGTTAGGAAGGTCCTCGACGCAGCCAAATTATGCTGGTTCCTAAGGTTCATAACCCTGCTATGAAAAATATGACCTATGGAAACCCATAAAAAGTTATATATAGAAATTCTAGCGTAGAAGAAAGTCACACGCTCCAAAAATTGAATGACACAGGTTGTTGATTTGAAAATTGCACTCAAGTATCCTAGATGGAATATAAACATAAATAGTGTGAGGATGAATTTGTGGAAGGTCACTGCAAGATTAATGGTGGGCTTGGATCTTGCGATGTAAGTAGTGGTGGTGAGTTATGGCTACATCCGAGATTAAAAAAAAAAAATAACATTGTGGTCAAGTTGGGCCATAGCAGATTCTCATGAGATTCAGTTGCGGGGTTTTTCACATTTCTTTAGTGCATGTGCTCCAATGCTTGGTTGTAATTGATGGAGATCACAATGATGCTACGAAAGCTCAAGAAGCCACAACAGAGGACGTTGTGGATAACATTATTAGTCCACCAATGCGTGAAACTATTGTAGAAGATGTCGTGGATAACACTATTAGTGGACTAGTGTGCAAAACTGCTGACAATGGAAGAAGAGGTGGAAGCAACAGTGTGATGGAATGTAGAGATCATGGTACAATGCGTAATAAATGGTTGTCCTTGGTTCAGATTAGAGAAGGTGTTGCCAACATATTTGTAAGCATGGTGTAAAGCTAGGAAAATGAAAATGGCAAGAAAAAAGAGATTCATTATAGCATGACATGGTAAAGAGGGTTGTGGATTTTGGTGTATGGCATTGATTGCTGCTCACAAATGATGAGGCTATTACATCACCCCTAGATCTATTTAAGGTCATATTTGAGAATTGTGTCTAGGCTAGTGCAAATAGTGTTGAAAGTCCAGGTCAAGATATGGATCTGAAAATATGTAGCAAGAGAGAGGGGTTGCATGGATAAGAGAAAGAATGAAATGGAGTCTATGGTGTTGATGTTTAGAGAAGGAGCCAACTTGTGACGAGAGTCAAAGTGGTGCGTGACCACCCTAAGGGTTTTAGCTCCAAGTTATCAAATCCTACCATAGGTAAGTGTATTCCCAAAGAAGTTGTAAAGCTTGTTGTTCAAGCATACATATTGTGCTGGAGCATGTGATGATTCAAGTTGTGGAATGAACCACTTGGATAAAGATACAAGAGTGGGAGGTGTACTCATATCCCAGCTTGAGGTTGTTGGAATTGTAGCAAGAAAAGGTTTCATTTGACTGGTACCTTAGTAAAATGGAGAAATTTGATTTTCCACATCAACAAGATGACTTGGATTGCAGTTAGCTAGAGTGACATGGCTTTGTCTCCTAGTTAAATTAGTAAATTCAAGTTATATGCTAGAAGCAAAGTTGTGCATGGATTGATTACTAAAATTTAGCAATGTAGTGGATTTATTGTTAGTTAAACTCAGTTAACTGAGCTCTAATCTTTGGTGGAGTCAGTAGGAGTTCAATTGAGTAGTTATAACAGTTCTTAACACACTAACATCTCAATTAACTAATCAATTTACTAAAAGTAGACCCAGTCATGCATGGAATTTGAATTGCCTAGTTGAGTGGAGGAAAAAGGCATCAATGTATTTATTATTGTATACTAAAGAGTGTATACAGTTTGTATGCAGTAAGTGATCAAGAGATCAGAATTGCAGTGCACGGTGTGCTTCAGTATTGAAGCAAGAAATTATAATTGATTCATATTCTCATCTAAATTAATGCAAAGAAACAGATGGGGTTTCCCAGTTGGGTTCCCCTGTAAAATCCTTGTGTTCCTTGTGTTTTGATGGTTGCATGTTATTGCATGTGTTTCTATCGTGTGTTTTCCTTTCCACATAATAGTAGAAGAAATTTTTGTCTCTTGATTTCAACTTGATTTCATTAGCAGTAGTAAACTTCTTGTAATTTCTACATGGTATCAAAGAATAAGAAGACTACATAGAAACCTCGTTCTAGATCTTCTATTAGATAAATTTCAATTTGCATAGTTTTTGGAGTAGATTCTCTCCAATGTAGGAAAAATGTCTTTCAGCGGATTGAGGCTTGAGTATGCATTGAAGGGAACTTTGAATTTTTCTGCTTGGAAATACAGGATGGAAGTTGTCCTAGATAACAATGGAGTATGGGAATATATACAAACTGATATTCTAAAACCAACAACATCATATGCACAAGCACTTGCTCAATGGAAGTAAGACACAAAAAAGGCCAGTAGGATTATTCTGGAGGGTGTCAGAGATCATGTGGTTTTTAACTTGCATGGAAAGGAGACTCCTTTTGCAATGTGGAAAACTCTCACAAATCTATTCCAGAGCAGCAATGATGCCAGGAATTTGGCACTGAGAGATAAACTCAAAAGCATTTGAATACAGAAAAATGAAACGATTCATCATTACCTATCAAGATTCACTCAGGTTCGAGATGAACTTGGAGGAGTAGGAGAAAATGTGCCATCATCTAAAATTGTGATCTTAACAATCCTTAGCCTTTCGAAATCCTAGCACAACTATCAGGATTTAGTTAAGGGAAGAGACGAGCTACTATAGTGGGAGAGACTTTGGTTTGATTTGGTGCAAGAGGATATCAGAAGAAACACTAGAGATGGTGTCACATCCATTGCAGATGAGGAAGAAGATTGTGCTCTAGTTGGCAAAGGAAAGAAGGCCAAAGGCATGAAGGATCAAGGTGAGGCAGAATCCAACCAAAACCATGGCAAGAATAAAGACCTCAACAAAATTAAATGCTTTCAATGTCATGAGTATGGACACCTTACAACCAAGTGTCTGCATAGGAAATCTAGTAAGGAGCCTGCAGCAGCAGCAGGAGGAGATGCTCTTGCATCACAATTCAAGTTGGATTTCACCCTCATTTCTTACATCGCAAGCGGAATAAGAGGGAGTGAGTGGTACCTAGATTTTGGTGCATCATATCACATGATAGGAAGTAAGGAGTTCTTCAACAGCCTAGAGGAGAAGGACTTACAATTACAAATAGAGCTTGGAGATGATATAAGGTATAGTACCAAGGGGATTAGCACTATCACCTTTAAGAGGGGGTCGGACTCCCATCTTCATTTGAAAGATGTAATGTATGTGTCTAGTTTGAATAAAATTTAGTTTTTGTAGTTGTACTTGAAGACCGTGGATATGGTGTGGTCTTCAGTAAGGGGAAAGATTATTTGAATCATGTTTCTATTAGACAATAAAACAAATTGGTGTTCGAGTTAAAATCTATACAAGCTAAAGGTATATTTCACCATACATGCAGCTATACCTCCAGGAGTGAGGTGGGGCAATGTAAAGTCTTGGTCCCATAGTTGCAAAGATTTGGGCAGGATCCATAGGAGAGCAGTAGCAGTTGCAATATACTCTTCTCATGGATCATTATCCTTGCTACAGGGGCCCACAGTATTCAGTAGCACAAAGATCAGAGTTAGTTGATGCAATCAGATCTTGCTAATAGTAGTCAGAGACTTAGGAGACAGTTGCAACTCAAAGACACAATTGGTTCAGTATTTTGGATGCTTCTCAATTGTAGTTATTGCAGTAGCAACAACAATAATGAGAGGGAGTTGTGTTACAGTACATTCCTACGGGAGTAGGATTGGGGTTGTGCATAACCCTTTTCTTACTAAAAGGGAGTGTTGAAATTGTAGCAAGAAAAGACTTCATTTGACTTGTGTCTTAGTCAAATGGGGAAATTTGATTTTCCACATCAGCGGGATGACTTGGATGGCAATTAGTTGGAGTGAAATGGCTATGTCTCCTAGTTAAATCATTAAATTCGATTTATAGGCTAGAAGTAGAGTTGTGCATGGTTTGATTGCTAAAATTTAGCAATCTGGTGGAGTTATTGTTAGTTAATCTTAGTTATTGAGCTCTAGTCTTTAGTGGAGTCAGTGGGAGTTCAGTTGAGTAGTTATAATAGTTGTTAACTCACTAATATCTCAGTTAATTGATCAATTTACTAAAAATGGACCCAGTCATATATGGAATTCAAATTGCCTAGTTGAGTGGAGAAAAAAAGCATCAATGTATTTAATATTGTATACTAGAGTGTATACAATTTTTGTGCAGCAAGTGAGCATGAGATCAGAATTGTAGTGCAAGGTGTGCTTCAGGATTGAAGCAAGACATTGTAAATGATGCATATTCTCATCTGAATTAATATAAAGTAGGCAAGGGGTCCTAGTTGGATTCCCCTGTAAAACCATTGTGTTCCTTGTGTTTTGATGGTTGCATGTTATTGCATGTGTTTCTATCGTATGTTTCCCTTTCTGCAGAATAGTAGAAGAATTTTTTGTCTCTTGATTTCAGCTTGATTTCATTAATTTAGCAGTAGTAAATTTCTTGAAAAATCTACAGAGGTTGGTTGTTGTAAAGCCTTAAGACTTTGATCAGGCATGCATTTAGTGTAGTGGTGCATGGAGTTATCAAGTTGTGGAATGGACCACTTTGATAGGTACTAAGGTGGCAGGTGTATTGATATTCTAGTTTGAGGGGGAATGTGAGAATGTGAAATGGTTGATGAAGCATGTACCCAAATAGATGGTAACCATTTTATATGGAATTTGATAGAGTGATTGGAATTAGGTTAATATCCTAGATTCAAGTTTAAGGGGGGGATTGTTAGGGTTTTGGGCTTCAGGTTTATGAGAACCCTTGGTTTTTCCATGGTATTCATCATATTTAAAAGTGGAAAGGTTCCAAATAAATTTGTCCTCATTCCCAAGAAACAATGTCTTTAGAAACCACCACTTTGTAGGTTTCACATTCCTAATTATTTACCCATATCAATAGGATCATTGGCTAAGATCACTTGTACATGATGAATGCAATAAGCATCGATGAAAGGTCTTAATGGCAACCCCATCCAATGTCAAAGGTCGCACAAAGACATGGGCCTGGAATCAAAATAGTAGCAATGTCTCTTGCCTCCAAACTCACTCAACAAATCAACCTCCATATGTGGCTTCACTTCCATTAACCGAGATGGACTTAAATTTTCTTTTCCATAAACAAATGGTGTGCGCAACTCACTTTATTTCCAATTTCTTTTGTTGGAGATAGATTTCGTAATTGCATAGTGAACACAACTCTTCCAATGCGTTGTTTGAAGAAAATGAAAGGGTGAGACCACCTCACCTCTTGTCACAAATGATCTCGAAGAGCCTTCAAATGTCAAAGCAGGGATACATGACTCAATCCCCCTTTACATCTATGTTATCGAAGGGGTGATTGAAAGCCCTCTTCCAGTCGATGCCAAGAAGATCATGATCCTCAATCCAGATGCATCTTTTTAATGTGATTTTTATTTAGTATGTGTTTTTAAATGTATAAATGAATGGTATTAGCGAAATTCCTCAAACACTCAAATTATAGATTTTACAACTCAAATTTTTTATGTTAGCAAATTGTTACCAAAATGAAGATTAAAAAAAAAACATGGAAGATTTAAGCTACCACATTTTATTGGTTTATACAATCAATTGATGTATACATAAGAAATTAATATATGTTGTTATAAGAGATTTTTAAGATTTTTTAATATTTTAATTAATTAGGTTTTTACCATTTTTTTTTTACATTTTTTTTTTTTTACTTTTATTTTATTAAAAATTATCACCAAAATCCTATTAATAAAATCTCAATTTTATATCTATATCATCAAAACAAAATTTTGGAATATTTTAATTATGTTATCCAAACAATTAAAATCTACAATTATATAATTTTAATTTTAACTTTAATCGTTAAAATTTACAATTTCAAAATTTCTAATAAGATTTGTGACTAAACTTATTAAAATTATTTAACATTCAAATTACACTCTTTCCAATTATATAATATAATTGGAGAGTTATTATATAATAAGAGAATTGTTTTATCAAATTTAAACATTGACCTCTTTAAAAGAATATTAGTCTTTTAAGTGTCAAACAATGTTTTAAATTATATATATATAAATTGAATTTAACATAATAATAAAATAAAATAATATAATATTTAAAAAATAATTTAATTAAAAATCACTAATTATGAAATATTATATAAAATATGAAACTCAAAATTCAAATCAATATTGTTAAAATATTATCATTACTACGTTGATAATTCTTTCTCTTTTCTAATTCTCAATCAACCAACGTTATCCCACTCACGGTATACATTTGATAAATTGTACTATCTATAATTATCTCTTTCTATTTCTCAATCAATAAAGGGTACCCACTCAAAGTATACATTTAATAAATAGTATTATTTGTAAATAAATTTATTTTTTAATAAAAGAAATAATTATTTATATAATATTTAATATTTATTTTTTATAACGTCGATAAAATTTAATAAATTATTTTACAAGCAGCTTAAATTTTGAACATCACAATTTTTTCTATATCTCAATTCTTCTTATCTCTTTCTATTTCTCAATCAATAAAGGGTACCCACTCAAAGTATACATTTAATAAATAGTATTATTTGTAAATAAATTTATTTTTTAATAAAAGAAATAATTATTTATATAATATTTAATATTTATTTTTTATAACGTCGATAAAATTTAATAAATTATTTTACAAGCAGCTTAAATTTTGAACATCACAATTTTTTCTATATCTCAATTCTTCTTAAACCAATTTATTAAACCCTAAACTTGGCACACACGCATATTAGAAATGGAAAAATAAATTAAAAAATAATTATTTTTTTAGTTTAAATTGAAGCACCATTCAAGAATCAATGTTCAACTACTAAATAAAATTTATAATATTTTTTAATAATAGATATTTTAATAATTAATTATTATTAATTTTAATAAATATTAGATATCACTTTTTAGATTAACTGATCAATGACTATTTTTTATGAGAAGTAGTTGTAATTCATTAATTTCTCATGATTTTTGAATAGTCTACTTAGTGTCAATCATCACTTCCAGGGCTTGCACCCAGTAACCAGGATTTCCCTGAAGGTCACTCATCCCAGATCGTGGCTCAAGCATGTTTAACTGTGGAGTTTTCTCCACAATCAAGGCCACTTAGCTTGCTACCCATTTGCAAAACCTTAGCAAGTATTGTGCCAAGGTTTTGCAAATGGGGTAGCAACCTAAGTGAGCTTGATTGTGGGGAAAACTCCATAGTTAAGCTCGCTTGAGCCAGAGGTGATCTGAGATGCATGACCCCCTGGGAAGTCTCGGTTACCGGGTGCAAGTCCAGAAGTGATGATTCACGCTATGTGATTCATTTCATTAGTTTCAATCCCACTTCTTCACCCTTGTGCAAGCCCCGGAAGTGATGATCGATTGATGCTATGTGATTCATTTCACTAGTTTCAATCCCACTTTTGCAAACCCCGGAAGTGATGATTGATTGACGCTATGTGATTCATTTCACTATTTTCAATCCCACTTCTTCACCTCTATGCAAGCCCCGGAAGTGATGATTGATTGACCCTATGTGATTCATTTCACTAGTTTCAATCATATGAGCATCATCGGATGCAATGAGTGCTAAGTGGACTATTCAAAAATCACCCGATGCAATGAGTGCTAAGTGGACTATTCAAAAATCACTGATGCAGATCCCAAAAAAGATATCTAATATAATGCATTGCGAGACTATTCAAAAATCACCAGATGCAATGTGTGCTAAGTGGACTACTCAAAAATCACCTATGCAAATCCCAAAAATTGATATCTAATATAATGCACTGCGAGACTATTCAAAAATCACCAGATGCAATGAGTGCTAAGTGGACTATTCAAAAATCACCTATTCAAATCCCAAAAATTGAGATCTAATATAATGCAGTGCGAGACTATTCAAAAATCACCCGATGCTAAGTGGACTATTCAAAAATCACCAATGCAAATGCCAAAAAATGATATCTAATATACTGCACTAGGAGGCTATTCAAAAATCACCAAATGCAATGAGTGCTAATTAGATTATTCAAAAATCACCTATGCAAATCCCAAAAAATAATATTTAATATACTTAAATTTAATAAATATTATTTAAATATTTATATTAAAAATGAAAATTAAAAAATTATTATTATTATTTTTAATAAATATTATAAAAACAAACCGTTATTATTATTTTTAATGGATATTATTTAAATATTTATAGTTTTAAAACTATAAATAAAAAATAATATCTAAAATATTTTAACTATAAATAAAAATTATATAAAGAAATTTTCAAAAGCAATTTAATTGGAGGTTAAATTTTATAATTTTTTCAATCTAGTGCACAGTGCTCATGTAATTAAAAATTACGTTGAATTGATATTTGGGAATTAGAATTTGTTAAATGGGAATATTTCTTTTCGTATTTATATTTATTTAGGTTGAGGATAGCTCCTGTTTTCCAGCTTTAAACTTGAAACTAGATGAAGCGTGAACCTCATTGAATCTACGCTTCAAAGTACTTAGGAATTTTCAAATTACCAATAAATTTGACAAGATTAAAAATTATCCATTGAAAAAAAAATACAAAATACCTGTTAAATTCAACGGCTGCCAACCGCAGTGCGTTCTTCCCCCTGCTAAGAGCTTCGATTTCCGAGAGCAGTGCGTTCGCCCGCCTGTCATGATCTTCAACCTCCGAGCGCAGAGTGTTCGCCTGCCTGTCAATAGCTTCGGCTTCCGATCGCAGTGCGTTCGCCCGCATGTCAATAGCTTCGGCTTCCGGTCGCAGTGCGTTCGCCGGCGGTTCGTTTACCCCCATAAAATTCGCCGACTGCTCCTCGTTTGCTCGCCCGAAATCTTCATCCTCCAACTGCGGTTCGTTTGCCCGCATAAAATTTCTGGACCGCTGCTCGTTTTCCTCCTCCAACTGGTGTTCCTTTCCCCGCCTGAAATCTCCAACCTCCCATTGTCGTTCCTCCCCTCCTTCAAAATATGGGGCCTCTACTTGCAGTTCATTTTCCCGATTAAGGCTTTCACTTTCCAAGTGCTGTTCGTTTCTCAGCCTGAAATCTTTACCCTCCACCTGCAACTCCTCCAACTCCTCTTTCCACAACTTCAAATCTTGAAACAAGTTCAATTCTATCAAATTGCTGGGAGTAGGTTCAGATCTTGGTGTTCGAAGATTAGTTGCCTGTGCCAATCCCCTTATGCTCTTAAGCCTGCAACATCCAGAAACCCGGAGATGCACCAAAGATATCAACGTTTCAACACCTGGCAACTCCTCCACTGTTTTACAGTTTCTCATGTCCAGTTCTCTAAGTTTTGCCAGACCACAAAACCCTGTTATTTCCTTTAATACATCACATCCATTCAAGTCCAGCAATAATAGTGTTGTGGGCAATGTTCCAACCGCCTCCAGTTCTAAACAATCGCTGATGTCCAGCTGACGCAGGTTGGGGCAAACGCCTTCAGCAAATGATAATTCTTTTATTCTTGTGCCGTGAAGGTCTAACTGTTTGAGTCGAAGAAGCATGCCCTTGTGAATAGAAGAGTCCATCAATCGGCGCTCACTCTGATGTGGTGATGCATCTTCTACCTCAAAGTTTTCCACTCTGCCGAATGGCACTTCTCGCAGCGGACATCTAGTTACTTTTAAAATTGTAAGACTCTTTAACTCTCTTGAACTTGCTGGTAAATACTCTATTCTTCCACAATCGATTTTGAGATCTGTCAATTGTTTCAACTCTGCAACTGAGGCCGGCAAACATTTCCAATTCCCGCCAAAGAGTGTCAAGTGCTTTAAGCTCTTTAGCTTACCAAGCGACGGAGGCAGCATTGCCATAGAGGATTCCTGAAAGGATACTTTCAGAATTTCCAAGTTACTTAAGTTTCCAATATCACTTGGCAATTCTTCAAGGTTTGCATTCCACAAGGAAAGGTTTTCCAGGGACCACTGACGTGTGACCTGAGGAGGCAATACTTCTACTTTCTGACAATCTGAAAGGTCTAAGCTTTCCAGCGTTCTGATATTTCCTAGAGTTTCTGCACCGAGGATCAACTGCGAGCAGCCCTTCAAATAGAGATGTTTAAGTCCAGTTAAACTCCCGAAGGAATGTGGCAGCGTTTCCAAACGGGAGCACCCATACAAGCTAAGATACTGAAGGTTTGTAAGATTCCCAAAAGAGTTTGGCAGCGTTTCTAAATCGCAGCTACCAGTCAAGTTAAGATGTTGGAGGTTTGAAAGATTCCCAATCGCATTTGGCAGTGACTTCATGCTTAGGCGCATTCTCAAATGTTTCAGGGAGCGGAGAAGAAAGAATTCTTCTGGCAGTGCTTCGATAGTGCATCCCAGTTCAATCTTTTCCAGGCGCTTCAACATCCCAATAGACCTTGGCAACTGTAAATGGGCTACATCAATATTCAACTCCCTCAACTGAATAGGTACCTACAATGAATTGTTCGTTTTAAATTTAAAAACCTCTACTTGCTATGAAAGGAGAAAAATACACAAAATCTTTTAATCACTGAAAAGAACCATAACGCAACACACAAACATTTAATTACCGAAAAGAACCAGACCGCAACAAAAGAGTTACCTCACTGCCACTCTCCCACAGTATTTCCAAGTGGCTCTCGCCGCCAGAGATTTCTAAAACTCTCAAGTTCTTTATTGGAATACTGGAAGGCAAAGAAAAGTAGCGACACGGCCGATCAGAGGAAACAACAACTTCTGAGCTCCCAAGATGTGAGGAAGAAGCAATTTCCGAAACACTTTCCGAGATCCCATGTGAGAAAGATACACTTTCCGACACACCTTCCGAGAAATGTGACGAGATCCGATTGAAGGAAGAGAAATCCCACCGGAGCCATAGAAGATTTGACCATCTCAAGTGATTGGATAGGCTTTCACACCATTCACCCTGAACTCTCAACAGCTGCAAGCCGCGCAGATGAACAAAAGGATTGCCGATCTCCAGAGGATTTTCCAAAGAAATGCCTGATGTTTGCAAGTTAATTCCGCGTACCTAAATTGTTTAGTGAAAACTGTTAGAAACAATAATAATTCAAAAGATGAAAAACAGATTAAATTGACCATAAATTTAAGAACAGTAACCGAATGTGTAGTGGTTCAAACACATACCGATGATTGGTGGAACACATTACAGAAGGCGTTGTCTGTTAAGCGCCAAAGACGAACCTTAGGTTCTTTCCCTGCCAAAGCTCTCCCCAAGTCTCGAAGATGAGAGTGCATTCTTATACAGTTTCTGTTGTCGACCTCTACGAGATACTTGTTCTCTAGGTTCCGAAAACCGAGGGATCCTTCCCAGTTAGATGCGTCCCATATTTTGATGGCCTTCTCTCTGTTTTCTCCTGTGAAGAAACAAGCAATGTCTAAGAATATCTCTCTCTCTTGCTCATCAAGGCTATCAACGCTAATTTTAAGTCTGCCTTGTATATCCGTGGGCAGTACTTCAGATATTTTTTGTAACTGGGCTCTCCAATACCCTAAGTCCGGGCTTTCCGTGTAAAGAAGAGCCCCTACCACTTTGAGAGATAACGGCAATCCTTGGCACTGATCCAAAAACTGGCTAACAACTTCTTCAAATCCTACAACAGGGTTAGGCTGCCGAAAAGCGTGCAAGCAAAAAAGCTCTCGAGAATCTTCTCTATTCAGACCTTTCAGACTATAAATAGACTTCGACTTCATTGCGTATATTTCAAGAAGAGCCTTATCGCGAGATGTAACTAAAATTAGGCTACATGAAATAAGGGTATCCTTCAGCGGCGAAAATAACGCCCGCAGCTGCTCAACAGAATCCACATCATCTAGAATTACGAGGACTTGAGAGGTTGGGACATAACTTTTTAACATGGCTATGCCTTCATCAATGCTATTCACTATCTGAGCCTGTCCAGTCAAGTCCTCATAAAGTTTACTTTGCAAGGATGTTAAAGAACCCTTAGAGGTAGCTTCTCTCACGTCGAACAAAAAACAACATCGATCATAATCTGATCTCTTACTGTTAAACAACAATTTCGCAAGAGTCGTCTTTCCAACTCCACCAGTGCCTGCTATCCCTACAATCTTGGCTTCGTCACTGGGATGTTGTGATAGCACCGTCCATTCAAACTCTTGTAGTTTTTCTTCTAACCCAGTTTGATATGTGGCCACCTCCAAAAGGGGTTTTCTGGCCCTTTTCTGCACCAAGTGCAAAACCCTATCCACGAGCTCCCCCTCGTCCCTGATTATTTACAGATACATAACTAAAGCTGTTGAGAAACACGTTAAAGAATTTAAAGGTCAATCGGGAAAAAGGAGTTAGAAATCTTACCCATTACACTCCTGCAGTTCCAAACCGCTTATATCTGCAACGCTAGAAAGGGCCTGTCTCCATTTTTGAACAGTCATAGGTTCGTATCTCTTCTTCTTTTCGAGCTGGCGAAGGGCTTCAGCATACTTTCCGCAATTGCCTTCATCCTGCGTCCTCCGAAGCTCAGAAGGATTAACATGGTAAAAGACAGGGATAATGGTCGCCCCTGACTTCAGCATCAACAGGAGCTCGTTGAGACACCACTTTGACTCCGCATATCGCGGAGAGAAAATAGCTACATGAACAGAGGCCGTTGCAATAGCTCCTTCAATTTGACAGGTTATATTTTCCCCTTCCTGCATTTCTCTCTGGTCTAGAAAGACTCTGAATCCAGAGGAACGGAGCCGTCGGTAGAGATGACTGGCAAAGGTTTTCTTAACATCCGGCCCTCTATGATTGAGGAAAACATCGAAATTGCTGTTGGGAGTTGCAGAGGACGAGGAAGAAGCCAACGTCTGATTAATCGCCATTTCTTGTATTTAGGACTGATAAATTGCACTGTGCACGGAGATGAGAAGATGAAATGCCAAAAGGGGCAGACTCAGTGTGAGAAGAGGAAGGGATTTGAGCGATCAGTTGATCTGACAAGTACTAAACTGCTTGCTAATAAAAGTAGTTAAATATCAACTAGGGTTTGCATTCACCGTGGTAAAACGTAGAATTTGCTGCCTAAGTTCGAATATCACAACTTCATCGAAGAATGTAACTCAAAACCTTCCCAAAAAATAACGTATTTTATTCAAATATGTTTTTTTTAATATCTTTTAACCGGGCCACCATGTCATTGAAAAACAGGTTCAGAGTTTGACTGAAATATAAGATATGTACCCTTAAATTTGATGTATTATCCAAAAAATGTATATTTTAATTACTCTATTATTAAAAATACTTTTCTCGGAATTGCAAAAGATTCTCATGGTTCTGCTCGTTATTTTTTATTCAAATATGTTTTTTTAATATCTTTTAATCGGGCCACCATGTCATTCGAAAAAGTTCAGAGTTTGACTGAAATATAAGATATGTACCCTTAAATTTGACGTGTTATCCAAAAATGTATATTTTAATTACTGTATTATTAAAAATATTTTTCTTGGAATTGCAAAAGATTCTCATGATTTTGCTTTTAAACACCTTAGTAGTTTAACGAGATTGTTTTTTGCCTGGAAAGTCATGGAAATTTTCAAAAATTGGTAAGGATTTTTGTAAATATAAATTATAGTTGTTAAATTTTAAAATTTTAAGTGTTTTAAATTTTTTAATAATGTTAAATCTGTTCTCACATTAAAAACACTGTCAAATATAATCTTTAAAAAAAAAATCATTTTTTTTAATTAAATTCGCAAACACTTTTTTAATTAAATTCCAAACACTTTTGACCTCCGCCTGCATAAACTACTTTAGACACTCAGTTATAAATGCAATATTGCCACTGAAAGGACTCCGACAAAGACTTGATATTTTTATGCGCGTGGCAATTTCTCAAACACTTCTTTCGCACTTTCTTTCATCTTCGCGACGCTTTCGTATTGCAATTACAGAGTTTTTTTCAATTATCCACTAACTTCCCTCTTCACAGAGTATTTCATTCATGCGTTCTACCGTGGGAGAATTTCCCGTGCCTTTCTTCACATGTATACTGCATTTTCTAATGGTGGAAAATTACCGAATTCACTTATTTTTTTCCTTTTCATTTCTCAGCTTATTAAATTTCTCCGCACTTCCTTCCCCGACTTTTCTTTCTCACTCATTCAATTATTTCACATAGGCATCAGACAATCCCTGTGAATCTTGGCGGTGGACGATCTGTTGAGTGACTAAGTATTATCGTTTCCGGTTGAATCTTTTTAGTGGAATAATAATTGTAATGACTTTTATATAAATTTTTTTCTTAAATAGATTTAGGGTAGTTTATATATATTCCATTAAATATTTTTGTTTAAACAAATTAAAATGTTTACCTAACATATAATTACAAAATGAATTTAGGGTGATTTCTATGTATTTTATTTATTATTATTATTATTATATCACTTTACATCTTATTATTATATTTTTTTCATACTAAATTGATGTGCTTTTTTATGTCACTGAGTTAAAATGTTTAACATAACATAACATTACAATATTTTTCATACCTCTGAACACATGTTAGAAAATTGAAAGAAAAGAAATGAGTTAGATTAATTACAAGTGAGCAAGCTACATGTGGAGGTTGCACAAACTGAAATGTACACTCTAAATAAAGATGATTTAATAAATACATCGCAATAGAATAGGGAGGTGAGAACAAATTCCTACAAACTAGGAACTAGTCCTAACTTAAGGAGTTAGGTTACAACCATGTAACCATTTCTCCATTAATACAATACAATATTAATTATTTTTAACTCTCCCCCTTAATGGAGAAAGGATTATCATGAAGTCCTAACATCCCCCTAAACAATTCAAATTTCACTTTCCCAAGAGGGTTTGTAAAAATATCAGCCATATTGTCACATGTTTTATAGTATTCAATAAAAATTTATTTTGACTCGACCTTTTCTCTAACAAAGTGAAACTGAATATATATGTGTTTCACGTTCTTATGAAACACTAGGTTGTTCACTAGCTTAATGGAACTCTAGTTGTCACATTTGATGACAGTCACTTCTTTCTGCTCTTCTCCAGCATCATGGAGAAGTCTTCTTAACCAGATAGCTTCACATGTCAATGTGCATACTACTTGGTACTCGGCTTCAGCTGAAGATAAGACACAGTGCTCTACTTTCTACCGCTCCATGCTATGACCCCAGATCCAACACTAAATGCCCACGATATATCGTTGATCATCCAGGTTACCTCAATACACTTTTTGCTGCTACCCAATGAATTTCAAGAGGTTTCGACATAAACTGGATCAACAAACTAACAGAGTATGCTAAGTCTGGTCTAGTTGTATTCAAATATATCAGACTACCAACTAGCTGCCTGTATAAAGTAGCATCCACCTCCTTAGAGCCATCGTCTCTGCATAATTTCAGGTTCTGCTACAAAGGTACTAATGTTGTCTTACACTGTTCCATTTTGAACTTTTTAAGCAACCCTCTGACATACTTCCCTTGAGTAAGGAAAGTTTGCCCAGAGTCTCTCCACACTTCTAGACCTAGACAATAATGTAAACTTCTGAGGTCTTTCATTTCAAAAACTTGTGACATCTGCAATTTGATTTCTTTGATTAATGCATCTGCATTACCTGTTATAATCATGTCATCCACATACAAGGAAATCAAAATTATCTGCCTCTGTTCATCATACATGGTATATAGATTTGGATCATTCTTACTCCTATGAAAACCATGCTGTAAGAAAAATGAATCAATCTTCTCATACCAAGACCCACGTGCCTATTTTAAACCATAAAGGGTCTTTTTCAATCTACAAACTAAATGCTCCTTCCCTTGTTTAACAAACCCTTCAGGCTGCATTAAATAAACCTCTTCCTTTAAATCACCATTTAAAAATGCAGACTTAACATCTAACTGGTGTATCTTCCACTGATGTTTTCTACCTACTGCAATTAACATTATAATAGTATTCAGTTTGGCTACAAGAGCAAAGCTTTATCCATAGTCAATTCCCTCTTTCTGTGAATAACCCTTTGCTACCAGTCTAGCTTTAAACTTTTCTATACTCCCATCTGCATTAAATTTAGCTTTGTAAAGCCACTTGCAACCTATGTGTATTTTTTGTTCAGGAAATTCAACTAGTTCCCATGTATTATTTCTAATAATAGATTCAAATTCTTCATTCATTGCGGCCCTCCACACATGAGATTGACTAGCTTCTTTACAATTTGTGGGCTTTGTAACATTTAAAATGTTTGACATTAAACCAGAGTCTTTTAATCTAACCAATAGTTGATTCTGGCTACCTGATCTTCTCGGTAGGGGAATCTCCTCAAATGTGTCTGCTTTAGACCTTAGAGGGCTTGACTTACTGATTACATCACCTGCTTCTTCCTCTTTCTGTTTCTGTTATAGTTGCTATTGTTGTTGCTGATTGTCCTCACTGCTTTCTTCCATCAAAAATGGAATGTGCCACTCTTCAAGGCTATTCTCCTTATTTCCTTCCTCATCCTTCTCATGAAATAACACATCTCGACTTGCAAGCACTTTATGAGTTAAAGGATTAAACAAATTATAGGCTTTAAACTCAGTGCAATCTCCTACAAAGATGCATTTCATGGCCTTAGGGTCTAACTTCTTCCTATCACCCTTGGGAATATGGCAAAGGATTTTGACCCAAAAACCCTTAAATGATTCACTGCAGTCTTATATCCATAAAATGCTTCAAAAGGAGTTTTAAATTTAAGACATTTAGTTGGGCTCCTATTTTTCAAGTATACTGCAGTGTTGATGGCTTCAGCCCAAGAACCATTGGATAGACCCTTACCTTGAAGCATACTTCGTGTGCACTCCACAAGGGTTCTGTTCTTTTGTTTAGCAACTCCATTCTGCTACGGAGTCTAAGGTACTGTGAATTGTTGAATAATCTCATGATTCCTGGAATATTTCATGAACTCTCCCAAATTTTATTCTCCCCTTTGATCAGAGTGGAGAATCTTAATGAATTTCCCTGTCTTCTTCTCCACCATATTCTTAAATTCTTTAAAGCATTGAAATGTCTGGCTCGTTTTTCTGATCAATTATACCCAGGAGAATCTAGTGCAATCATCAGTAAAGAGTAGAAAATAATATGCACCACCTAGCGACTTAGCCTGTATAGGTCCACATATATCTGTATGCACAAGCTCCAAAATATCTATTTTCTTCCTATCAACATTCAAAGGAAACTCCTCCCTATGCATTTTCCCTAATGCACATCCATCACAATCTAAATGAACATTCTAAAAAGCAAGAAGTCCATCAACCATACCTTTTCTTTGTAGCAGCATGAGATCTTGTAGGTTAAGATGACCGAATATCTGATGCCAAATATTCTTGGCTTTTAATCTTGTTGAAGCTAGAGCTTGGTGTGGCATGCTCTTGTCGTTCAACCTATATAGGCCTCCCACGCGCACTCCTGATGCAACTTGTTCCTTCTTGATGTCCTTTATGACACATTATGTTCTGAAGAATTTGACTTGCGAGTCTTGATCTGCCATCATTGAAACAGAGATCAAGTTCTTCTTGATCTCGGGTACATACATCACATTTTTAATATATTTGATCTTACCATCAAGCAACATCACCAGAATATCACTGTACCCCTTAATCTGATAACCTTTTTCATCACCTAGATATTTGTTAGCTCCACAAGTAGTTAGCTTCAAAATTTTCGAACCAATGCCTATTACCTGTCATATGTGGTGACATGCTTGAATCTACGAACCATGTTTCAGCCTCATCCTCTTCAACAACTGAAAGAGCATAATCAGCTACAAATAATCAAAGATCATGACTGTGACCTTCATTGACAAAGTGCCCTGTGTGTTTTATTTGTTT
The DNA here is from genome assembly GCA_031772625.1 of Pinus tabuliformis. NCBI lineage: Eukaryota > Viridiplantae > Streptophyta > Pinopsida > Pinales > Pinaceae > Pinus > Pinus tabuliformis. The sequence goes on along the minus strand of CM062806.1, from coordinate 506,917,768 downwards.
ATTTCTAGCCTCATCTGTTTATCTCTTAAAACAAAACTTAGCTAAATGACCGTTTTTCCCAAAGTAAAAACATTTAATGTTAGATTTGTTACCTTTGTTACTTGGAGACATAGTTATAAATGATCTCTTCTAAAAAACGCCACCGCCTTTCTCTCCCTGTGGTTGTTTCCCTTTGTATGGCTTCTTCTTCACCATCAAAGCAAGATTGGCACTCTGTGGTCTCAAATTATGCTGCCACTTTTCTTATTGTATTAGGATTCTTGTTAGCTCTTCAAATGCAGGGGCTTTGTCCCTTGCAGATAAGCCTATGTTGAACATCTAGTATTCATCTGTCATCTCGTTCAATCTAATTGTAACAAGATCAGAATTAGACACCTTCTCCCCGATGTCACCCAATCTGTCCTTCAGGTCCTTGACCTGTGCAATGAATCCAACAACAGAATCATTCTCCTCCATCCTCATGGAAAAAAAATTGCCTTTGAGTGACAAGACGCGATTTTTGTTCTGCGTCTGGTAAAGGTTATTGAGTGTAGTCCATATCACACTGGATGATATATAGTCTTTGATATGTGGGATAATGTTGTCTTTAACAAACATCTTCAATAAGACTTTCACCTTATTCTCCCTTTTATCCCAATCCCATATTAGTGCTTCTGTACCACTTTCCAAAATGGTCGGCCTCTGCTCATCGCCACTGACAATTGACCATGCACTCTATCCCTCAATCAACATCTGTAGCTTGAATTTCCAATTGGTATAATTTGTCCCATCGAGTTTGTTAGTCTCGTTGAGATAGGATTCTGTGAAATGGTTCATTTTTGACAGACCGGATTCCAGATCCCCCGATCTTCGGTTGATTGTAACCAAGTGAACAATTACAAGCTACAATAAAAAAATATCAACACATACTAGAACCTTTAAATGAATCACAAATCTGCGACCATTCCACCATGATGTTTGTGTCTGAAACTCAAATCCATCACCAATCTGGTAAGATCTCATGCACAAAACCATAAAAAAACATCAACGCTCCTTCACACTGAAGAACTGTGATTTTTGGGTGCAATGATCAACATTGCTCTGAGGAAAGGTCGATCATCACTGGTTCCACGCCAAAATCCACGATGATCATCGCTTCTGTTATGCCAAAAAACACAGTGATTTCCTTGTTCTCAGCTGGAGATACGCTAAGACCTATGAGAAAGAAAATTTCCCCTGTGAGTAATGTATGTCACTTCCGAGCACTGAGGCTCTTGTGTTTCCACTGGGCCATTGTAGCCGCTAGGGATCTAGTGTAGCCAATAAGGCTCTGTAGGCAGACCAGGCTCACCAAATCTAAGCCTTGATACCATGTTAGAAAACTGAAAGAAAATAAATGAATTGAATTAACCAACAGTTCATAGATGAGCAAGCTGCACCTAGAGGCTTCACAAATTGGAGCGTACGCTCTGATTCAATTAATCAAAGATGATTCAATAAATACATCACAACAAAATAGGGAGGCGAAAACAAACTCCTACAACCTAGGAACTAATCATATCTTAAGGAGTTACATTACAACCATGTAATCATTTCTCCATTAATACAATATAATATTAATTATTTTCAACTACACAATCATTGCATACCCATCACTTAACTCAGTAAATATTATTGTTTCTTGTTATTACAAGAATTATTTTTTTGTTTAAATACCATATCAATTGTAATTATTCATATATTATTCTTAGATTACATTGTTGAAATTATTTTTATTTCATGCATTTTCTATTTTTTTAGTTATGGAGTGCCTTCTATTGGTTTTTTCATTTCTTGGTTATGTGGTTGCTTTGTGTCTGTATTCTTCAATGAATATGACCATTTTGCATGCATCATCTAAGTTCTTTGCTTCAAAGAGGGCTACTTAGCTTTATTTTAATGTCTCTATGTAAGTGCCTTTGGCATTTCATTATAGTTTGATAATCCTCAAGGGCTTTATTTCTTGCACTTTATAATTTAATCTTGGAAATTTTCCTTTTTTGTGGCAAAAACATTGCCATTTGATCAAAAAAGCATTTTCATTTCATCAAGGAACTATTTAAACTATGCATATACTTTTCCCACCACATTAATGCATGTTTAATCATTTAAAGTCTTGCAAATATATCTATTGCTAATCTTTACACTACTAAATACCAAAGTATACATCTAGCTATTAAAACTAGATATCAATCCTTTCATCATCCACTTTTCCATCATAAGAAACAATGTAAATATTCACTTCAACATAAAATGGAGTGGAAAAGGATGTAGAATTTTTTTTTTATTAATCAAGACTTGAAGCTTTGATCCCTGAATATTCTTCTTCATTCCTAGATTCTAATACTAAGTATTCTTCCTTTTTAATCATCATCTTAATGAGACGGGTCATATGTATAAGCATGGCAATCAGTTACTAAGAAAAGGAATGAATGTCAAAATGTCACATAACCATATGCCATATTTCCATGTTTGGGCATGAGGTGTTGTTTTGTATATTGGGTATGCTATGCCATTTTGTTAAAAATACATATAGCTGAGACAATTTTGACTCTCTCTCTCTCTCTCTCTCTCTCTCTCTCTCTCTCTCTCTATATATATATATATATATATATATCATGTCACATCATCTATGAATTCAAGATTTGTTTATTTGATGTTGGTGTTAGATTACTAGGTTGAATATGCATGTATGTGTTGATGATGCAATATCACTTATGGTGAAGTGAGCACTCTCCCACCTCCATCTCTCTCCCCACCCCCCACCACCCCCCTCCTCCCCGCTCTCTCTTCCCTCCAACTCTATATCTATCTACCTCCCTCTAGCTTCCATGTTATTTTCTAGTAGTGCAAGAACTGATTACTAGAAGAAGCATTCAAAATCAACCTTGTTCTCTATGGTTGTTGAATTTGGCCATATCACTTTTCTCTAAGCTTGAAATCCAAGCCACAGTGAGAATGACCATAGGACATATAGTGAAATATTGAGAGGGTGCATGGTGGTTTACATTAGAGGATGAAATATAGCATTGTCAAATTCCCCCAACCAAAAATATCTAGGATTTTGACATATTTTCAGAGATTCCAGTATGTTTTATACATTGGCCAACAACAATGGTAATTCCACTTAGATTTCTTTAATCCACCCATAAAGGAATATATCCATTACTAAGAAATGTATCCAAGTGCTTGCCCATTGTATTTTTGTTGAAATCATATATACAAAAAATAAATGACATGAGGTTTACATAAACAGGTGAATGGATGGGTGAGTGATGGGTGAATGGACTAGTGTTTACATGGATGGGTGAATGGATGAGTGAGTGGACTAGGTTATGAAATATGGTGATTGGACAAAGGTTATCAGTAGCTATAGACTAGGAGTTACATAGAATTTCTCTCATCAATATCCCATCAACGATCCAGATCTATAGAGGTAATGTGTGGGACTCCTTGAGGCTATATTTATTGGTCTCAAATTTATATCCAAATGTTAACATGTTCTTTCCTAAGAGTTATATTTGTCCCTCAAACTCATAAATACTTTCTAGAATGTTCTCTTCTGAGAGTTTCCGAGGAGATACATTTGTCCCTCAAACTCATAGCTAGTTTCTAGCATGTTATTTCCTAAGAGTTTCCTTGGTCCCTTATTGTTGTTCATCAAAGAGTGATACCAATGAACCTAAAATTGGATCACTTTGCTCCAAGACCTATATGACAAGGAAAATACTAGTTATTTCATAGATCCTAATTCTAGTTCTGATATGACTAATTAACTCCCATAATTTCCATCATTGATATATGCAGGTAAGAACATGTACTATTTTGAATGAGATATTTGTGGATTATGAGCTTCAGTTGGTTGATTACTCTAAAGCATGCTCTTCGAATAAGACAATTTTGTCCCTTATGGACCTCATGATGTCATGGTCTCTTAGGCCATGGAAATTTAAGGAACTAGAAACTTTACACATAAAAAAGCTTTAGATAATGGGGTTGTGTTTAATAGTCCTAATAGAATTGTGTTGCACCCAAGTCCTATCTTGTAGGTGAAGTCTTGCTAGCAGCAATAGGCCATTTAGGCTATTACCTGGTGGCCATATTCAAAAAGGGTGATGGAATTCATGTGACTATAGCCAATGTAATTGTAGGAAGGAGTAATGGGGGCATTAATGGACTCAAGGAGAGGGTTTTCTTAGAACTATCTAGTCTTCTGGAGGATTAGGTTAGATGTGCTGTTGTGCTAAAACTAAATAGTCTACGATTAGGTTTCATTAGAGAAAACTTGTAGTTGCAAGATAAGTAAGGTGGTAGGATTACACATACAATGGATCAACAAGGGAGGAAGAAGCCAAATTTGGTTAAATCTTAGGAAGGTGGTCTTTCTTGGGATGTTCCCTCAAATATTTTGTTATGGATTGAAGAATATAGGCATAAGAACACGTATGTTCTCATACACAGGAACATATGCATGCTTCTACTTAGGGACACACACATTCTTGAGCACATGCATGCTTAACATAGGATTGCACATGCTTCTATGCAATAACACACATGCATTCATGAGCACATGTACAATCAACTGAGGAACAACCACATGTTTCTTAAAAAGTTGAATTGGCAAGTGTGTGTGGTGGTTTGGTGAGCGCGAAGGTTGTAGAATTAGGAACACACGTTCATGTGTATGTGCATTCCTTAGCACCCCATTACCACTCTTTTTACCATCATCGAGTATTCTATTAATTTTAAAAGTATTATATTATGATACTAATTGTGTGTGTGCAGGGATATTATGTCCATATATATCAACATATATGTATACTATGCCAGTATATATAGTAACAAATATATATCCCCATTGTGTGTGTACACAAAACAATGTAAACTTTAAAAGGGAAATTGTAAACTCAAAACTAGAACTCTAACTAAAAAACCAAAAAAAAAACATGAAAAACAACATGAAAACTAAAAGTGTTGATGATGGAATAACTACTTTTTTTCCTAGGGTATTTTTTCCAATATTTTTTAAAAATGATAGTGAAAACCTATTTTTTTGTGCAAAAAACAACCTGAACATGAAAAGAATTGATGTTGAAATAAAGTCTTTTTTTGGGATAAATTTTCAACATTTTGAAATAACGGTGTAAAATATAAAATATCATGACTCCGAAAAACCTTAAAATTTCAAAACAAAATGAAAACAATAATAATAAAATCAAAGCCTTAAAATTTCAAAACAAAAATAAAAACAATTAAAAAAAGGACAAAAAACAAAAGTTAAAGAAAATAATAAAAATATATGTTAGTAAAAAAGGAAAAAAAAAATCAAACATAAAAATGTAAAACAAAGAAACAAAAAATAAAAATAAAAACTAAATAAATATTACTTTATCAAAACAATTAAAAAAAAAAGCCAAACAAAATAAAAATAAAAATAAAAACATTAAAATTAATAAATATATAATACATTAAAAAGACACATTAAAAAAGTCAATGAAAATAAAAATAAAACAATTAAAAATTAATAATAATAAATCAAAATCAAAATTAAAATTTAAGAAATAGAAAGATTAAAATAACAAAAAAAACCATTCAAACAATAAAAACCATAAAAACAAGGGCTATATAGTAGCTAGTACTTCTCATTTAGCTTAAATATAACTTGGATAAATAAAAAAATAACAAAGACAAAAAATTCATCACATAAATAAAACAACTAATAAAATATTATATTGTTGAATGCCATCACCAAAAATTAAGAAATATGAGTAACTAATATTGTTTATATTGACATACATATACATACAAGTGAGTGTTTGTTTTTTATTATTAATATTTATATTTTTTATAATTAAATTTATTAAAATGTGTTTGTAATATAATAATAAGACATTTTAAATTTAAAATAGTGTGAAAAATTATAGTTCATGAAAATAGAAATAATAGAAAAAAAGAAAAGAAAAAAATCAAAAGGTTAAATAAAAAGGAAATAAAATTAAACAAAAAATTAGTAACTAATAGAAATAGAAGTTACTAAACAACCCATAAGAAGACCTCAACCAATCACCTTACAAATAAACAAATTTAAATAATAATAATACAAATTTGAATTCCCAATATTAAACTATGGATAAGTGCCATAATTTTTGGGTCAAAGACAACTTAAGGAATATGAGTAATTAATATTGTTTATATTGAGACACATATATATATATATTTGAGCTGTTGTTTTTTATTATTAATATATATAATCTTTTATAATTAAATTTATTAAAATGTGTTTATAATATAATAATAAGACATTTTAAATTTAAAGTAGTGTGAAAAAATTATAGCTCATAGAAATAGAAATAATAGAAAAAATCAAAAATAAAAAATCAAAAGGTTAAATAAAAATGAAATAAAATTAAACAAAAATTAGTAACCAATAGAAATAGAAGTTACTAAACAACCCATAATAAAACCTCAACGAATCACCTTACAAATAAACAAATTTAAATAATAATAATAAAATAAAAAATTGAATTCCCAATATTAAACTATGGATAAGTGCCATAATTTTTGGGATAAAGACAAACTAATAGCCAGTAAAAGACAAAACTGAATGAATTGGGTATAATAAAACATAAAACTATTTAAAATTAAAAAAAAATAACAATAATTTTAAAAAAAATTGAAAAAAAAAACCCTTAATAAAAAAATACAAAATATTAAAACCAAAAACATTATTTATTTTAATTATTGTTATTTTTTTTAAATTTTAATTAGGTTTATAAAAACATTATAAGCATGAAAAAAAATAAGGTACCGCAATTTTTGTTTTCATTGCTTATATTATTTTTAGAATTTTGTTCTTTATAATGCGTTCTATTTTTATTTAAATTTTTTTTATTAGCGTATGTGTTTTTTTTTCTTAATTATATATGTGTTTTTTTTAAATGGTTGTTTTTTTTAAGTAGTTTGTTTTTTATTTTTAATAGGTTTTTTTAATAACTTAATTGTATTTTTTATTTTTATTTTTATGTTTTTATTGTATTTTTAAATTGAATGTTCTTTTTTAAACTTAAAATTTAATCTCAATCATTTTTTTAGAATTTTTATTTTTCAAATGTCATCATTTTTTATATAAAATTCATAAATTTTGTTATTTTTCTATTTTTTTCTAATCAAGTTTTCTATAAAAATTTTTATCTAACATGTCTTTTTTAGTGAAAATGTCCAAAAATACATATTGTTTTAATTATATATTTGCAAACTGTGTATTTTTTGTCCAGTTTTTAAAATTTAATTTTTTAGTGACAATTGTTTTATGTGTATTGAAATATTAATTAACAATATATAAATATTAAAAAAATCATATCCTCAATATATTAATTTTATTATTTTTTTTAAACTTTGCAAAAAAATAAAAAAAATCATTATAAAAAAAATGGAAAGGAAAACAAAAATCAAAAATTTGGAAAACCCTTAAAAACCAAATATATTGGGATGAAAAGCATGAAGAGGAATAAGACAACTTGAAAAATGGTTAAATAATCAATATTTAAAAAATAAAATTATGTATGTCCTAAGAAAATTTAGAGTGTCAAAAAATATGCCTTGAAAAAAATTATTGATGTTTTTCAAAATCCACATGAAAATCACCAAAATTTAAAAATATTTACCCACACTTAATACATGTCACGATCCCATCGATAAATATGTAATGTAAAAAAAAAAAGATTTTACACATGGCTTATTTACTCTAATCCACCCATCTACTCACGAAGGGAAACATATATTCAAAAGCATCATTAATAAGTGTTATGCGCTATGTCATGTAACCAAACCTTAACAATACATGCATTGTTCTTTTATGGTTGATAACCTAATGTTAGGTCACGGTCGGATTGTCACCGGATTGTTTCCTAACCAGCTCCGGCGCCAGGTGTTTGCCGGAAACTTAAACTATCTCACCAACCCTTTTCCAGGTGGCATAAATCCAGCGTGAAGCCATGTGACTTCTCGGTTGACCCGCTGAGGGTTTTCGCGCCAGGTTTCCGCTTGAATGGACGATGGAGATTCATTCTTTGCATCTGAGGGCTCAGGTTCACCCAAGGGTTTGGTGGGTGATACATATACCCCCGAGTCTTTTGGGTTTGGTTCATTTGGGCAAGACTGGTGAGGCCGAATACCTTCCCAGCACGGTGGTTCTCCTCTGCAACGCCCATCAGGTTTCTACCTCTCTGCTTCAGGTAATATACAACTGTTGCCGCCATGCATATTGTCTATTCTTCAGTTGTTCATATATGTGAATACAACACATTCTATTTTTCATAACTTATTGGTTTGTATTGACTGCTCATGAGCTCATTACGGTGTGTTGTTAATGTGCAGGTGGGTTCACATCGTCGGCCTTCTACCGCTTACGGATAAATGTGTTGTCTCAAGCATGCACAGGTATGTCACCTTACCGATGATTAATGATTTTCTCCTATTTGCTAAAGATTTACACAACAAGATTGGATTAGCATCGACCTTTGGCCAGAGAAGTGTCTCATGACGCTCTCTGTTTTATGTGTCTCAGGTTCTGCAATCGTTCCAAACCCTAGGTTACGATTTGCAGTCGGCCACATCATGCCGGGACCTGTATTTCATTTAATTTATTAGGGCTTGGGTAGATTGTAGCTCCTGGCGTACATACCGATTGTTATATGTACATTTGGTTAAGGGTTTACGCCCTCGGTGCCCGAACTAGTTTGAGTTGAAATCTGTATATTTGCCAAATTGTTTTCCATGCTTTTTAAATGTTTAATAGGACTTCCCAGCTCGTCATTATGCTTATGAAGATTTATAAAGTACCTATCGGTCCTCTGGTTTTTCATTACACAATGTTTTTGCCGTACCCAATAGGGTTAATCATCTGGTTTAATGTTATTATATTTCCTTTATTCCTCAATGGATACGCTATTTACTTTTCTATGCTTTGTCGATTTGTAACTAGGGCCATCATTACCTTATACTCCATCAATCTAGTTTATGATAATATGCCTTCAGCTCGTTTAATGCTAAGTTTAATGTTATTTCTCTGATTAAAAATGAGTTAATCCGCTATAGGGTTTACTAAACAAACAGATGCATGGTTTCGTTACATGGTTTATTATACAGTCGTATGCCTTGAATTGTTACAAAGTTATTATGCAGCCGTATGCATTTGATTCATTAGAAGGTTAATACGCATTCGCATGCACTGAATCATTACAGGGTTTGTTAAACTATCATTTGTGCTTGATTCGTTATATATATATATATATATATATATGGCTGTACCACCTCAGAGTACACGACCGTTTACTCACGACTGTTCTGTGTTCTATACTGATACAATATTTAACCTTCAGTTAATGTTTGCAAGGGTTTACCGGTGCGTCTAGCCGGCGTAGCAACATGAACACAGTTGATTATTTTTCGTACATGTTTTAAATTATAATGATATATTCAAACCCTCGATACAGGGTTTAGCTAGTTTCTTGTTTACTGTACTGCTTTGTTATCAATATTAACGGCACTGGTATTTCGATTATGCTACTCTACTGTTCTGACAATTTCAAACGCACCTTTTACTGTTATGGCTAGGCGCCATGCCGTAGCTAATAACCGTGCCATGTCATACTGTTTATTTATAATGTATATAGTTAATCTAGCACAACCACAATGGTCTTACAGGACCACCCAGGGTTTCGTACTGTTATATATGTAAATAACTTGGATGGTTTACAACAAATAATTAACTCATTACTGTTTTAAATAACTAATTACCAGGTGTTTATTTGAGTTGTACGTACTGTTTCTATTTACAGACAACTACTGTTATTTTCCCTCTGCATCTAACTAGTTAAGAGAGACTCAGATTCAACAGTATTCTATCTATAAACTTCAGTATTCTGTTTACCGCTGTCAAATTTGTCAAAGCTCGTACCTGGTCAGTCCGTTACAGGAGTTTTGACTTCAGAAGTTCACCTGCAATCATACTTGCTCTTATCCTCCCAACCTTGAGATCCACGTCACGTTGGATTCTCCCCCCGAGCCGTCTTGCAGGCCTGCAGCCCTCAACAAGACTCATGCACCTCTGTGCTTGGGTTATCTGGTCTTTACCAGACTTAACCCTATCTTTCTTTCTCTTTCCTCTCTTGGAATCTTTCTTCCCCCCGTCTGTCCCAACAGCCCAGGGGTTTTCCTTCCCAGGACTTTTCCTGTGTGAGAGGTAGTTTTTCAGTTTCATAACTGATTCTTTTCTTTTAAAAAATCCTCCATCAAGAGGCTGCCAGCATTTCAAGATATATATATCCAAATATATTAAATTTCATAAATCAATAATGTCATACAGTAAACAATAATTACAAATCACATTAGTTTCTTACCACAGTAACATTCTATATTAACATGTTACCCGAGGTCATCACATCTCCCCCCCCTGGGATTGGACATCGTCCCGATGTCTATTCCCTTTAAATAAGTCTGGGTAAACTTTTCTAATGATTTCCTCATCTTCCCAAGTAGCCTCCTCCAGCCCATAGTGCTGCCACAACACTTTAACTTGGGTAATAACCCGTTTCCGGAGCCGCACTTCTCTCCGGTCGAGAATGCTTTGTGGTTCGACCAGAACCTTGCCTTCCGGTTCGACCCGAACATCCTGCCATCTGATCACATGTTTAGGGTTGCATACATATTTCTTTAGAACAAAAACGTGGAAAACATTATGAATCTTAATGTGACTTGGCAAGGAGAGTTGGTAGGCCACCGGCCCCACTCTAGCCAAGATCTGAAAAGGTCCAAAGTACCGAGGAGCCAGCTTGGCGCATCCGCTCCATTGCAGTGTGCTTCTTTTGGCTTGGATCCTCACAAACACATGGTCACCAACCTGATATTCCTTGAATCTTCTTTTCCTGTCCACAAAACTTTTCTGTCTGTCTTGTGCAGCCTTTAAATTGGCACGCACCCTTTTCACCATGTCTTCCATTTCTTTAAGCATTTCCGGACCCAAACTCAGCTTATCCTCAGGTCCACTCCAACTTGAGGGTGTAAGGCATTTTTGCCCATACAGGACCTCAAAGGGACTTAGCTGTGTTGACGTGTGATATCCATTATTATATGCGAATTCGACCAGGTGTAAATACTCTTCCCATTGGTTTGGTTTCAGCATCACATACACCCTCAACATATCTTCCAACACCTGATTCACTCGCTCAGTTTGACCATCGGTCTGCGGGTGATAGGCCGTGCTAAAGTTCAGCTGAGTTCCCAACTCAGCGAACAATGTCCTCCAAAAAGTGGATGTGAACTTTACATCGCGGTCTGATATAATTACTTTCGGCAGTCCATGCAATCGGAACACATTTTGCATAAAAAGATGAGCAATTTGCACCGCCTTATAAGTGGACTGCACAGGTATGAAGTGTGCCGCTTTACTCAACTTATCAACCACCACCATGATGGAATCATTGCTTTTCTTTGTTCGTGGCAACCCGGTTATGAAATCCATGGAAATGGTTTCCCATTTCCACTCCGGAATAGGCAAAGGCTGTAACAGCCCCGCCGGATGCAGATGTTCTGCCTTAATCTGCTGGCATTCCAAACACCGCGCCAAATACTCAACTACCTGTTTCTTCATTCCTGGCCAAAAATATTCCTTCCTAAGTGCAGTGACCATCTTTTGGTATCCTGGATGGCCAGTGTAGTGGCTGATATGGAACTCGTCCAAAATCAGGTTCTTAAGGTCATTCGAGTCAGGTACATACAATTTTTTATTAAAGTACAACATTCCCGCACCATCTAGTGTATATCCTTGCTGTAATCTTCCATTAGCTGATTGTTGTACCTGCTGTTTTAATTGTTGGTATTCAGCATCTTTACTTGCTGCTGTTTTTATTTGCTCAATCAGCGAGTTCCGCCATTTGCTGACTGAAAGTTCACATAAACATTGTACCTTTCGACTTAATGCATCAGCCACCCGGTTTTCTTTTCCTTTTAAATGCTTAATCTCGAAATCGAATCCACTTAGGAAATCTGCCCAACGACCTTGTCTTGCATTCAGGGTAGGTTGGCTGAAGTAATTTGTCAAACTGTGGTGATCTGTTAACAACAGAAATTTCCTCCCCAGGAGGTAATGTCGCCACATTTTCAGCGCATGAATAACAGCTGTTAACTCTAGATCGTAAGCAGAATATTTCTGCTCATGCTCTTTCAGTTTTCTCGATTCATACGCAATTACTTTCCCTTCCTGCATTAACACTCCTCCCACACCCTCCTTACTTGCATCGGTACACACCACGTAATCCTTATTAGGATCAGCTATACTCAAGATGGGTGCGGTGGTGAGTAAATGCTTCAACCGATCAAAGCTCTGCTGACATTCCGGTGTCCACTTAAATACCTTCCCCTTTTTCTGTAAAGAAGTGATAGGGTAGGCTATCGTTGAGAAACCTTCCACAAATCTCCTGTAATAGCCAGCTAGTCCCATAAAGGATCTGATATCAGCTACATCCTTGGGTATGGGCCATTCCATAATAGTCTTTATCTTCTCAGGATCTACTGCAATTCCTTCTTTAGTAATCACATGGCCCAAATATTGGATTTCCTCCTTGAAAAAGTCACATTTACTAAACTTAGCGTATAGCTGATGTTCTCGAAGAGTTTGCAACACCACTCTAAGGTGTTCTTCGTGTTCCTCCTGGGAACGAGAATATATCAGAATATCATCGATAAATATCAGCACGAATTTGTCCAAAAACCTGTGAAACACGCTGTTCATCAAACACATAAAGGTGGCAGGTGCATTGGTCAAACCAAAAGGCAACACTACAAATTCGTAGTGTCCGTAGCGTGTTCTGAAGGCAGTTTTGGCAATGTCCTCTTCTTTAATCCTGATCTGATGATAACCAGATCGCAAATCGATCTTGGAAAATACTTTTGCCCCCTTCACTTGATCAAAGAGTTCATCTATCCGAGGCAAGGGGTATTTGTTTTTGATCGTGAGCTTATTCAGCTGACGATAATCTATGCACATACGGAGAGTTCCATCTTTCTTTTTAACAAATAATACTGGAGCTCCCCATGGTGATACGCTGGGGCGGATATAGTTCTTATCCAACAGCTCTTGCAGCTGCATTTTTAATTCTGTTAATTCAGGAACGCTCATTCGGTATGGTGCCCGTGACACTGGTGCTGCTCCTGGTGTTAGCTCTATAGTAAAATCTATGTCCCTTTTAGGGGGCAGTCCTGGTACCTCTTCAGGAAAAACATCCGCAAATTCTTGTACCATCGGAATATTGTCCAGTGCAGATATTTTATCTTTTTGGCTTTCATATCCAACTTGAATGGCGTAAATCTGACATTTCTTTCTGAGACATTTAGCTAGCTGGGAAGCAGTAATAGGTCGGATCCGTATAGGGTGTTTAATCCCCTGCAACTCCTGCTGATTCCCCAAATCATCCTTATAATATATGGTTTTGGTCTTGCAGTTTACCTATGACCAATGTTTTTCCAGCCAATCCATACCAATCAGGATGTCGTAGGAACCCAATGGAAGTAGATTCAGATCTGCTGTTATTGGTTGTCCAGCTATGCTTAAAGAGCAATTATTAATTTTGGCTAAGACTCGTCTCTTAGCTCCCGTAGCTAGCTGTACCAGCCATGGATTCCTGAACCTTTCAATTGGTAACTTACACTGTTCTACTAATTTTGGGCTAACATAACTTAAAGTAGCTCCTGGGTCTATAAGAACAGCTATAGAAAGATTTGAAATTTTACCTTCAAACTCCACCATGGTCGGCTGGTATTCCGCTTGTCGATCATCCAAGGCTGCGTTAATCCTGGGTACGCTGCGCGCCACTTCCCCAACAGTCGATGCCTCGTGGATCTGTGATATCTGATCTACTCCTTTACGTTGCGGGCAGTTCTTCACATAGTGCGGTCCTCCACAACCCCAACATTGGACTGGAGGTCTGGTCATCCCTTCAATATCAGACCTGGCAGGTGGTTCACTAATTCTGCTTTCACTTGGCTTAGTTCGGAAAGTACTCTTTGTTATATTCCTGTTAATCTGCCCCTTACCAGCACCCTTGCTGCCATTACCACGACTCCCTTTATTATTACCAGCAACTCTGTTACCCTTTCTTTCATTCCATCTTTTGTTTGAAATGTCTCCTTTCTGTTTGTTCTGCTGGTAACAGATTCTTGCTTTACGAATCGCCTCATCCATTGTTCTGGGATTGTCAAACTCAATTCGTTCTCTTATATAGGCTGGTAAGCTGCTCACAAATCTCTGCACCTTAGCCTTCTCCTCCTTGATATATGGCACATAGCGAAGCAGGGAAGTGAAGCGGTTTATGAACTCGTCCATAGACTGTTGTCCTAGCCGTAAATCATGGAATTCCCGTGCCTTCTCATCATAGAAACGCTCGGTTAGATATCTCTCCTTGAAGTATTTCTGAAACTTCTCCCATGTTATGTTCTGCTCACTCACTCCTTTTACAATCTTAGTTTCTTCCCACCAAAGGGTTGCCTTGCCTTGTAGCTGGAAGATGGCCAGCCGTGCCTTCAGATTCTGATCATACTCATACAGCTGGAAATACTTGTTCATGTTGATTAACCAAGCCTCTGCCGCTTCTTCCTTCTCCCCATCGAAATGTGGAGGTTTAATTTTCCTGAATTCCCCTTGTAATTCCATTTTCTGTCGCTTTGAGGTCTGTTGCTCTAATACGTTGTCAGAATGATCCTCCTTTTCCTCTGAGATTTCAGGTGCAGTTGGGTAATTTCGTTCTTCAGTTGCCCTTTGCTGTTCTGCACTGGGGTTGGCTAACGGTGGATTTTGTCTATCTGGCAAACTCTTCAGTATTCTTTCATGCTCCACCGTCAAACGCGCATTGTCTTCTCGCAGACGTGCCATCTCATTTTTCAGTTCTTGAATAGTTTCTAATATCGCCAGATTGGTACTGCGTGTCTCCTCACCAAGCTGTACCCACAGCTCTGGATTTTCCCGGAGAATGTTGTCAGCTCCCTGCATTTCCTCTACTTTTATTGTTGACTGTTAGTTGATTCTCTTTCTGTAATTGCCTCCTAATGAATAAACAAGAAAATCAGTTAGCTGAACTAACTCTTCCTTATATATATATACATACGATGATTTCCATGCGGCTGGATCTTACTGCTCCAGAGGCCACAATATTGAAATCTCGGCTCTGATATCACATTGTCACGATCCCATCGATAAATATGTAATGTAAAAAAAAAAAGATTTTACACATGGCTTATTTACTCTAATCCACCCATCTACTCACGAAGGGAAACATATATTCAAAGGCATCATTAATAAGTGTTATGCGCTATGTCATGTAACCAAACCTTAACAATACATGCATTGTTCTTTTATGGTTGATAACCTAATGTTAGGTCACGGTCGGATTGTCACCGGATTGTTTCCTAACCAGCTCCGGCGCCAGGTGTTTGCCGGAAACTTAAACTATCTCACCAACCCTTTGCCAGGTGGCATAAATCCAGCGTGAAGCCATGTGACTTCTCGGTTGACCCGCTGAGGGTTTTCGCGCCAGGTTTCCGCTTGAATGGACGATGGAGATTCATTCTTTGCATCTGAGGGCTCAGGTTCACCCAAGGGTTTGGTGGGTGATACATATACCCCCGAGTCTTTTGGGTTTGGTTCATTTGTGCAAGACTGGTGAGGCCGAATACCTTCCCAGCACGGCGGTCCTCCTCTGCAACGCCCATCAGGTTTCTACCTCTCTGCTTCAGGTAATATACAACTGTTGCCGCCATGCATATTGTCTATTCTTCAGCTGTTCGTATATGTGAATACAACACATTCTATTTTTCAGAACTTATTGGTTTGTATTGACTGCTCATGAGCTCATTACGGTGTGTTGTTAATGTGCAGGTGGGTTCACATCGTCGGCCTTCTACCGCTTACGGATAAATGTGCTGTCTCAAGCATGCACAGGTATGTCCCCTTACCGATGATTAATGATTTTCTACTATTTGCTAAAGGTTTACACAGCAAGATTGGATTAGCATCGACCTTTGGCCAGAGAAGTGTCTCATGACGCTCTCTGTTTTATGTGTCTCAGGTTCTGCAATCGTTCCAAACCCTAGGTTACGATTTGCAGTCGGCCACATCATGCCGGGACCTGTATTTCATTTAATTTATTAGGGCTTGGGTAGATTGTAGCTCCTGGCATACATACCGATTGTTATATGTACATTTGGTTAAGGGTTTACGGCCTCGGTGCCCGAACTAGTTTGAGTTGAAATCTGTATATTTGCCAAATTGTTTTCCATGCTTTTTAAATGTTTAATAGGACTTCTCAGCTCGTCGTTATGCTTATGAAGATTTATAAAGTACCTATCGGTCCTCTGGTTTTTCATTACACAATGTTTTTGCCGTACCCATTAGGGTTAATCATCTGGTTTAATGTTATTATATTTCCTTTATTCCTCAATGGATACGCTATTTACTTTTCTATGCTTTGTCGATTTGTAACGAGGGCCGTCATTACCTTATACTCCATCAATCTGGTTTATGATAATATGCCTTCAGCTCGTTTAATGCTAAGTTTAATGTTATTTCTCTGATTAAAAATGAGTTAATCCGCTATAGGGTTTACTAAACAGACAGATGCATGGTTTCGTTACATGGTTTATTATACAGTCGTATGCCTTGAATCGTTACAAAGTTATTATGCAGCCGTATGCATTTGATTCATTAGAGGGTTAATACGCATTCGCATGCACTGAATCATTACAGGGTTTGTTAAACTATCATTTGTGTTTGATTCGTTATATATATATATAGATATATATATATATATATATATATATATATATATATATATATATATATATATATATATATATATATATGGTTGTACCACCTCAGAGTACACGGCCGTTTACTCACGACTGTGCTGTGTTCTATACTGATACAATATTTAACCTTCAGTTAATGTTTGCAAGGGTTTACCGGTGCGTCTAGCCGGCGTAGCAACATGAACACAGTTGATTGTTTTTCGTACATGTTTTAAATTATAATGATATATTCAAACCCTCGATACAGGGTTTAGCTAGTTTCTTGTTTACTGTACTGCTTTGTTATCAATATTAACGGCACTGGTATTTCGATTATGCTACTCTACTGTTCTGACAATTTCAAACGCACCTTTTACTGTTCTGGCTAGGCGCCATGCCGTAGCTAATAACCGTGCCATGTCATACTGTTTATTTATACTGTATATAGTTATCTAGCACAACCACAATGGTCTTACAGGACCACCCAGGGTTTCGTACTGTTATATATGTAAATAACTTGAATGGTTTACAGCAAATAATTAACTCATTACTGTTTTAAATAACTAATTACCAGGTGTTTATTTGAGTTGTACGTACTGTTTCTATTTACAGACAACTACTGTTATTTTCCCTCTGCATCTAACTAGTTAAGAGAGACTCAGATTCAACAGTATTCTATCTATAAACTTCAGTATTCTGTTTACCGTTGTCTAATTTGTCAAAGCTCGTACCTGGTCAGTCCGTTACAGGAGTTCTGACTTCAGAAGTTCACCTGCAATCATACTTGCTCTTATCCTCCCAACCTTGAGATCAACGTCACATTGGATTCTCCCCCCTAGCCGTCTTGCAGGCCTGCAGCCCTCAACAAGACTCATGCACCTCTGTGCTTGGGTTATCTGGTCTTTACCAGACTTAACCCTATCTTTCTTTCTCTTTCCTCTCTTGGAATCTTTCTTCCCCCGTCTGTCCCAACAGCCCAGGGGTTTTCCTTCCCAGGACTTTTCCTGTGTGAGAGGTAGTTTTTCAGTTTCATAACTGATTCTTCTCTTTTAAAAAATCCTCCATCAAGAGGTTGCCAGCATTTCAAGATATATATATCCAAATATATTAAATTTCATAAATCAATAATGTCATACAGTAAACAATAATTACAAATCACATTAGTTTCTTACCACAGTAACATTCTATATTAACATGTTACCCGGGGTCATCACAATACATTAGAAAATTTAAAGTGTAAAAAATATGCTTAAAAAAAATGTGTATTCTGAATCAACACTTTTCAAAATCAAATTTTTTTTGCTACCTCAGAAAAGAGGGTACTCAGTACAGTTCCAATTTCAAAGTTTACATTGTTACACACACTACTAACATATATATTGACATATATCTTAATGTATATACTAATCGGTTGATATATATATATATATATATCTGTGTGTGTGTGTGTGTGTGTGTGTGTGTGCTTTCATGACTATCTAATGAATACAAACTTCATAAAGTCCACTCTAATTTTCAATACCTTTTGAACCTCTCACGCCTCAATGTTGTTAAAATATTAGGCTCCTTAATCCAACCTAGTTAATCAAAGAGAGAGATAGAAGAATACATAAATAATGTTCAAAGCCATCAAATTTATCCCTCCTTAGTGTTTGAGAGAAAGAAACTCCTCCTCTTAACAAGGTATGACCTTCAAGGAATCATTATTATATGCTTTGTTTTCCTTTCTTTTACTTATAATTTGAGATGTTTGCTTAGCCAAAAAGAAGAAGATATCATGGAAGTACCAAAAGGATTGGTGTTCTTTTAGGGAGTTGCGAGAGAATATGCAACTTTTTCTCATATGAAGGAAATGGGGAGGGGGAGAGAGTGGGGGTAATTAGAGGGGGCGAGGAGTGAGGAGATGATAGAGATAGAGGGAAAATAGGGGAAGCAGGGAGTTAGAGAGGCCAAGGGAGAGGGGGAGTGACAGAATACATGTGTCAATATGTAGGTTAAAATATAGACTACTATTATAGTATTCTAGAATACATATCTAGTTTAGTATAGTAATATAGTATATATACTTACATATTATGTTAGTGTGTGTGTGTGTGTGTGTATTATTTAGTATATATGTTGGCATATATGCCAGTATATATACTAACATATATGTCAATATATATCATAACATAATATGTTAGTATATATATTATACTAGTATACTAACCTTGAGGGTTAGCTCAATTGGTTGAGTTTCCATCGTTAAATCACCTCTTCTATTGAGAGGTCATGGGTTCAATTCTCCCAACACTGTCGAGGTCAAGCTCTATGATTAAGCCTGTAGGATGTGATCCCTTCGGGTGGATCTTCCTAGTACAATATTCCTTGGACATAGCAATCGTTGATCTTCATGGACAGTGAACCACATCGAAACATATACATACATACATACATATATATATATATATATATATATATATATATATATATATATATATATATATATATATATATATATATATATATATATAATATGATGGTTTATATAAATATATATACTAGAAAACTTTCAGTATATATATCACACATATGTTAGTATATAGTATGTCGATATATATAATAATATAATAATGTAATATTTTAGAAGTTCATAGAGAATTCACATAAAGATAGGTATATATCCTAGTATCTGTACATATGTTTGAATATATACTAGTATATATAGCATCATATAGGTCAATATATATGGGAGAAATCATGGAGTTGGGTTAGAATTTTCGGCAAGAGAGGGTGCGTTTAGGTAGAAAAAATGATGGCTCGATCGAGCCATTTAAGCACTCGATCGTTCCTTTTTTAAGAACTCAATCGAGCTCCTAGAGCGCTAAAAAAATTGCTCGGTCAAGCTCTTGTATAACCGCAGGGTAGTAGTTCGATTGAGCTTTATGGGTCAATTGAGCCCTAAAGCTCAAGAATTTAAAATTTATGTAAATATAAATAACGATATGAAAAGTTTAAAAGTTTAAGTACTCAATAGTTCAATTTTTTATTATTATTTATTAATTACATTAATTAACAATGGTGTGGATTAGTCAAGTCCCACTAGCAAAATCGATTGAGGATGGGCCTCGTTAGCAAGGCGGCCCAGGATAAAACCTCACAGAAGTTGTTGCGCTCGTGCTAGGGGGAGGAGAGATGCTAAAATCCAGTTAGCTTAGGGCTGGTGTGGCCCGGGCCGGGAGTGATCCCCGAGTGATTTTGACATCTTATATGCCCATGGGTCAAGGTTTCACAAGCCATAGATCAAGCCTGGAGGAATACAGACAAATTGACAAAAAAAAAGACAATGGTGTGGATTAATTTCTCATTGCATTTCTAGACTTTTGGTGTATAAATTTATCCCACTTGCAATTGAAATTGTAATAATCTTATATTTATAATTTGGAAACTTAAAAATTTGTTTTTGATACCATTTAAAATTTTAATGTTATAATTTAAATATTAAATTGATTAAACATAAGAAAATTTATCAATTTAATTTAATAAATATTATAATTTTTTAAATAAATAAGTGTATTTCAAAAATGTGAATGTATAATTTATAAAATTCACTAAAGAGTTAATAAACATTATTGCCTCAGTCATAATGATATCTATTAAAATCACACACACATAGACACACACACATATATATCCACTTGTTTAGGAAAATAAATTAGTGCAGTAATAATTAACATAGTTGTAAGTTATAATTAATATAGTTGTAATCGATGCAATGGTATAAATCTCTAAAAAACTGTAAAATGTGATTGCACTCAATTATGTCATCACTCCACACAAGTACGGAGTATATATAGAAGTTTTTACTCTCTTAGGTTTGCAATATATATTTTTAAAATAATAAAAACATAAGAAAATCATAGATTTAAAATATTGTTTGACTAATCTAGATTTAAATATGTGTATGAAATTATGTATGTATATGGAAGCATTAATAAATACTAGAAAAGGTTTGTGGCCCAAGGATTCCCCCAAAAAGAGGGAGAAGATTATGATGATATATTTGCACTTGTGGCTTGATATACAACCATTTGTTTGATAGTTTCTCTTGTTGTGAGTCAAGAATGTACCCTTCAAAAGATGGACGTGAAGAAAAAATTCCACCATGGCATGTTACAAGAACAAGTGTACGTCGACCAACCATAGGGATTTGAAGTACAGGATTGAAAGACACATGTTTGCAAGTTGAAGAAGGAATTGTATGGTTTGAAGAAAGCTACTAGAGCATGGTATTCCAACATATATAGTTATTTGGTGAAGTTGGGATTCACAAGAAGAAATGTCGATCCCAACCTCTACTTTAAGGTAGTCCAATGTATGCCGTTGATTTTTGTTTTATATGTTGACGATCTATTCTTGACAGGTAGTGAACCCCCGATGATCGAGTGTAAGAGGGACTTATCCTATGAATTTGAGATGACATATCTTTGAATCATGCACTTCTTTCTAAGCCTCGAGGTGTGGCAAAGGCCCAATGAGATTTTCCTTTCATTACGAAAATGCGTTGTGAAGTTGTTGGAGAGATTTGGAATGACAAAATTCAAGTCCCTACCCACATTGATGGAAATGAATTTCAAGAAGTCATGTGGAGAATTTGCAGGATCCGATTTGGAAAATCCATCTGTATAGAAAGTTGATTGGGGCTTTGATGTTCTTAGTGAACGCCGATCTGGACATATGCTATGAAATGAACACATTGAGTCAATTTGTGAACGAGCTTCTCCATGCACATTGGATTGTTGCCAAACACAATTTGAGATATTTGCATGGGACGATCACCCTTGGTTTGAAAATTTTGCTGGGGATGTTTGAATTCATGGATATACCAATTCTAACTGGGCAGGAAGCCTTGTTGACAAGAAGAGTGCGTCTGGATGTTGTTTTAGCCTTTGATCTGCCATGATATATTGGATGAGCAGGAAGCAGAAGTCCATAGCATTGAGCACCGTCGAGGCGGAGTACGTTGCCACTAGCATGGCTAGCTACAAAGAAGTTTGGTTGAGGAAGCTCTTTGGAGAACTATTTGAGTATGTCCTAGACACTACAATGATATATTGCAAAAATAAAAGTGGGATCCGTCTGGCAGAGAATCTTGTATTTCATGACAAGTCCAAGCATATAGAAATTCAATAGCATTAGATTCGAGACATGGTGCAAAGTGGAGTTGTTACATTCCATCATCTATCGATAGATGAGAAAATTTCAAATATTCTCACCAAGGCTTTGCCGAAAGGAAGTTCTTGGTATTCAGAGAGAAGATTAGACAACACTGAGATGGCTCTTCTAAACAATTTGAGCTCCCAGTGTGAGGAATTGAGATGGAGGGCTACTAGGGTTGAGGGATCTATGGACGATAGGGTCATAGACGTTGCTCCCCTATCTATCACACATAGGGTCATATATGTTAGCTCTCCTATCTTGGTCTATGCAAAGTATACCCCAATTGGCATCATACCCATAAGCTTGGTGTGTTGGGAATACCCCTCCCCGTCTAGCCAACAGGTTGAGAGATTTATTGGAGGTGTACAACCCAAGTTGATTATGATGAAAGTGTGCTACCATATGAGTCTTGAGGGCCATTTTTGGGAAGATCAGTGGGAAATAGGATGGGTTGAGATGTTCTCCCCTATAACTCCTATTGTTTGATATGGGCTAGAAGACATTTTTCTCCCACATGAGATTTCAGGTTGAGATGTGCTCCCCGATGTAGCTTCAAGTTGAGATTTGCTCCCTGATATTGTTTCGGATTGAGATGTGCTCTCCAACATTATAAGTGGTGGTAGATAATTCTCCTCGATTATTCTTCCTCTTTAGATTTGATGATGTTTCAACAAATAAAGTTGAGCAAAGATGGGACATGATATGATGACATGATACACATGATTATTACATGATGAAGTTGGAATTTCTCCCTAGATGAGAGGGAGTGTTAATTATGAAACTTAGTGACAAATTACAACCATGGGACTAGATTCCTCTTTTCAAGAGGACCAATCTTGACTACTGAAGTGCTTAATTTGGACAAGGGAAAGTGTATTTTTGAATTGAAGCCCACAATGTCACATTTGATCGGGTCGACCATAACAAGAAATTGGATACCCTTGGAAGCCTGTAAATACAAGTGACCTTGAGCTTATTTGTAAATCATTAAGCATATTATTCTTCTCTTCTTCATTGATTGGTTTGCAGAGGTTTGAGGTTGGGTCAAGGAAAGTGATTCGTACAGGTTCGAGATTACATGGTCCAAATATCACACATGTTTTAGGGTTTTGGTTTCCAACTGCAGGCTACACATAAGAAATTTTTGGCTATAACTGTAGGATTGCAGGCTCAACAGTGCGATTGGAAGGTCTTAATTGCACAGATCCTTCTTTCTCCGTCTGCTTGGGCTCTAGGGATGAATTTTGACATTTGACCGCAGACAAGAAAAGTTGTCTCTGATTTATGTTGATGTTGTGAACATATTTTTGAATTTTGTTGGGTTAATTTTTTGAGATTATTTTGTATTGGGCTCATTGTACTCTCTGTTGAACATTTTATGACAATCTAACAATAAGAGAATTTCAAAGGACTTTCTCGATGGTTGGTTTTTCCCCGTTGTTTGACTAAATCTGGTGTCTCTTTTTGATGTGTTGATTGTCTCCTTTGTCATTGCATTTACTATTATATCTTCAATTAGTGATTATTGGAAATGTTAAGTTTTATTGAAAAGATTTCTAATTGAAGAATTGAATTGGGCTAAAAGTAATTGAAACAACATAGACTAGTGCGAATTTTAACGATTTTCTATTAACATTGATATTATAATGGTTACAATAATTGTTTAGATCCTTCCATAGATGTGCGGTGGTGTCAATATTTTGACCCTTTCCTTTCAACTTTTTTCTTCCCCTAGAATAAAATACTTGATTTGTTTGCTTGGAACAATTCAACTGCCCTTTATTCTTGTCTATCTCCTCATCAATTTTCTTTCATGATAGCTTAGATATATATTTTTAATAATCAAATGTATCCATACCTTTTATTTGGTTTCTTAATATGTATGAACATATATGATTACTTGTGATTATATCTCATTTCTTGAAATATATTTCTAAATATATACTTATATATTAAATTCAATAATTTAAATAATTGTATTAAGTACTCAATTATTTTACTAAATTTTTGTTTTATATTTCTAACTATCTTTTTTAATAATATATTGTTTTAACATGCTTAACTAAAATAAATAAATAAATAAATAAATAAATAAATAAATAAATAAATATATATATATATATATATATATATATATATATATATATATATATATATATATATATATATATATATATATATATATATATATATATATATATTATTTTCTTTTAATTAAAATGCTCAAATAATAGATCTTGATAAACAATTAAAACACATTTACTTCACTTTCACTTAGTTACCTATAAATCATTCTTCCCAAAATTCGAGATAATTGACATAATAGGCATGTACTTCAGATTTAGGCATAATCTTTTCACCGCTGCCATACTAATTGACATAATATGCATGTACTTTAGATTTAGGCATAATCTTTTCATCCCTGCTTTGCAAATTATATAGTGATATGTGATTGTGCCGAGAGGCATATTTTACAACCCATTATGAGGGAAATGTGTAAGTATACTTGTGATAGACATGGAATTGACACATGTCGTGTTATAAATATATAAACATACAAAATACAATTAATTTAACTCAATCTTTGGAATTCTTAAATATGTGAGCCGCAAAATAGAATTGATAGGCCAAACCTACCTGTTTGTGGTTGTGTGCAGGTGATCAATATAACAGATCTCAAGTTCATATAAGGTGTTGATGAGAGCCATTCACTAGTCTATTCTCTCGCATGAACTCTGACACGAGATCGAATCTCAGGGGGTCATCCAAGAAATTTTCTTCGGGCTAAGCACAATTTGTTGGTTGGGAATTATAAATTACATCGTCGACCTTGAACCCTATATGTGGCATGTGTGTCCATAGGTAATTTTCAATGAAAATTCGCTTTCTCGACAACAAACTCAACATATTAAATTAAATTAAATTATAATATGGTTTAATATTAACTTGATATAATATTGATTCATGATCGATGATGTGCAATATTGATTCAACCCCTCAATATGTTTCTAAAGCACAACAATGATTTCAAATAAGCCAAAATGAGTTCCTTATCTATATTTCTTCTCATTATTTTCATTATCTACTACAGATTCATGTTTTAATTGATGGGAGAAAAACCTTTTTTCAATTTTAAAGCAATAAGTGAAACACTTGTGATCCTCTACCATTAAATGTAGTAAACTCTTTTAGTAAATATTCTCTTCTTGTCGTTATCCTAATACATAGTTGAGAGCTCTATGTAAGTAATGATGGTCTGCATTGAACACTAAGCGACTCTTGGGAACTATAACATGTAGTGTAATTGTACATTTGCAATGAGAGAAGGGATGTGCCCTTACATAAAAAGGGTATGCCGATTGCCTTTGTCTTGTAACTAATAGTGCAATATTTCCTTTTGATTTTACTTCCACTTTTTAAATAAATTCAATCCAATTTTAAACAAGAAGAGAAACATCTAGGGTATTACGTGAAAATTATTAATTGCATTTGCAATGAGAGAAGGGATGTGCCCTTACATAAAAAGGGTATGCCGATTGCCTTTGTCTTCTAACTAATAGTGCAATATTTCCTTTTTATTTTACTTTCACTTTTTAAATAACTTCAATCCAATTTTAATCAAGAAGAGAAACATCTAAGGTATTACGTGAAAAGTATTAATTGCATTTGCAATGAGATAAGGGATGTGCCTTTACATAAAAGGGTATGCCGATTGCCTTTGTATTCTAATAGTGCAATATTTCCTTTTGATTTTACTTCCACTTTTTAAATAACTTCAATCCAATTTTAAACAAGAAGAGAAACATCTAAGATATTATGTAAAAAGTATTGATTAATATGTTTGATATGTGAAGTTTTATTTCATTATTAGGATTTTGGTTGAGCAAACAATGATTTAATATGAATATGGTTTAAATAGTAGCCACATAGAGATTGTGATAATTGCCCGACTTACATAATTAGATCTTACATCGTTTTTACTTTCTAATATTCATCCACAATGATATTAGGCTCAATTACAAATATTTTAGGTTTAGGAATAAACTTAAAACCAAGCTCGACTAACATCTTTTAACCATATAGAAAGAATAACTAGCATCCAATTCAGGCATTGAAAGCCACCCTATGAATTTCCAATTGCGGTTGTATTATCCAAAACCCTAGATAATTAGACAACGTAAATATACCATCCACTATAGATCTCAAAGCATGTACATTGTGATTATGCGATCACCAGGTGGTGTAGACAATTCCATGAGATTATCTCGATGGTGCAGAGACATTCTCAAAACATTGCAAATTAGAATAATGGCAATGGTAAAGAAGATTGGAAAATGGTTGAGTAATGACAATGATACCACATACCCGGTAGACCAAGTGGAACACTGTTGGGGATATTTATTATTGGAAAATATATTTTTAAATTAATAATATAAATTTTATTGAAGGTGACCAAATCTATTGCATAAAAAATGGTATTATATAAAAAGATAAATTAAGTGGAAAAATTGTATTTAAATATTATATCAAGTTTTCAAATTTATGAATATATAAGTAAAAACAAAAAATTAAGAATACAAATCTTATTTCAAATTTATCAATATATAAAATAAAAAAGTAAAATTTAAGAGGAAGAATTATATTTAAATAATATATTAGGTTTTCAAATTTGTCAAGTATAATTTTTTACTCAAGTTTTCTATTTAAAAAAAATACATTTTCATAAATTTATTCTCTATTATTATAATTACATTTTCATAAATTTAATCTCTATCATCATATTACGAATAATAGATTAATATAAATTTGAATTGAAGATATTTCTTTTGTAAGCTTAGTATAATGTTTCATTCATTCATTTTCAAAGAAGGTTACAACTAAAAAAGACATTTCGTAGCCTCAACCTGCTCATTGCGAATCCCGATATACTAGCCATTAGAACGTATTATAAGCCATCCAAAATATGAGGTTCTTAAGTCTCTCAAAATTAGCCTTATAGGCCGGAATTTCTAAAAACCAGTTCACCCTTAACAAGCCAACATAAGTACTCATACTCGACATATACATACTCAAAATGTAACATAAGGAAATAATTAAAACTATTCATGGGAGGAATCTATGGGAGGTGGGTCCTTTGCAATGGAACCTAGAAATTCAGATTGAGGGAGGCACAAAATGTGCTTCTCAATACGACCCAGACAGACATTCTGTAGCTGAATTTGAAATTGAACAAGTTGGAATTATTTCTAAATTTCTTGGAATCCAAGATCAACTTTGATGGACCCTGTTGCATGCATGATAGTTCTAGATACTATGCTCTTCATCATCCAATAAAGTTAAATTCTCTTCTTGTACTGGGTGATTCGACCACGGGTATGGCCAGGATCAGGTACCAATAAGCACCAATCTTCCACTTGGATTTCCTGCTTAGCTCATTGGTTAAGTTCTGCCTCCCAACCTCTTGAAAACTTGGTTTTATTGTATCATGTATGATGAGGAGGAGAGGATTTAATACCACTATTATCAGAGAAGAAAATGGAAAAGTATACAAAAGTGTATTATAAAGTTTTGAAATGAAGTCATCCAATTTGAAATAAATACCAATCCAACGTAGTTGTAAATTAACTCAATGAAATTCACAACGACATTAGGAGGAAAGTTTTTCTATTAAAAACTATGAATATTGATGATGCATATGTATAGCTCCTATCCATTTAATCTAATATATATAATGGGTGGAAAATGGTTCTAAGTACTAGAACTAGTATTATGCTTTCAATAAGGGAGTGGAGAAGAATGGAAAAGGGAAAAATAAGAATATTTTTGCAACTACACATGTGTGCAAGGAACATCATAGACATTGTTATCATTACAATATTAATAGTCATACTAAGAAAAATGTTGGAAATTTAATCCAAAGATGGATCCTAGGAACTACAAGTAGGAGCAATGCAAGAAGAAAAATCTTCTAACAAAAGCAAGAAAGGAGATAGAAAGAAGGAGAAAATGTGGAAATTTTTTCTAGAAAATGATATAGAAGTGACCCTAATTATCCTCCATAACAAAGAGGAGAATGATATGACAAGGTTATTTCATATCAGTTATAAGATTAAAAAAAAAAAATAGTAAAGTAGATTCGTTCTTTGATTCCAATTCATAGGAAAACCTCACTATGAAAGACATAGTATGTAATCTTAGTTTAGAAATGCATGATAACCTCCATTCATACCCTTTGGGTTCAATGAAAAGGGATGCATAGATAGTTGTGATCAAGCAATGTAAGCTTAGATTTGCTATTAGTGAAACTTTTATTGATGAAATATGCTAGTGTAGCATCCCTTGATGTCTATCATGTAGGGTTTAGTAGTCCCTATATGCATATGAGAGATGTTTTCTTCATCAAAAGGAAAAAAAACCAATACCTCCTAATCAAGTTTGGAAAATATTTTATCAACAACACATAGAATGGAAAATCAAAGATATCTCTAGTGTATGCACAACAAGCTAAAAGATCGACTAACTCAACCAATAAGTATATGCTTCTTTTTTTTGAGACAAAACTATAAAGATAAACTTTTAAGAGTTTTGAAGATATCCTTCAATGAATGTATCAAATATTAAAAGAGATATTATAGGCATACAAAGAAGTGATCCAAGATATAAAAGAGATGCCAACCAAGAAGGAAGTGGAGCATGAAATATAGTTATTATTTTACTATCTTTTACAGAAATAAAAGAGAGTAAAAAATCCATATTAGAGTAGGATGACATGAATAAAAAATTACAAGAGTTGTTGAAGTAATGAATTGTAAGATCAAGTACCTCACCATGTTATTCCACTACCATTTTAGTAGAAAAGAATCATGAGACTAAGAATGTGTATTGATTATAAATATTTGAACAAGATCATTACCAGAATCAATAACAATTTTCCCATGTCAATGATTTATTAAATCAAGGACAACAAATAAAGTAATTCATTAATATGGATTTGAAATCAACATATTTTATGGTTTGGATCAAGGAAGAAGACACTTGAAATGTTGCCTTCAAGGCAAAGAAAGGTCTATATGAGTGGTTAATAGTAATGCCTTTTGGTTTGAGTAATGAATTGAATTACCTATATGTGTTTAATGAATGATTTGTTATATACATATCTAAATTTATTTTTCATTTATTTAGACAACATTTTAGTCTTTCTCTCTATATGGGAGGAGAATGTTGAAAATTTAGAAAGGGTATTGGTGACCCTAAGCCTAAACACTACCTGCTAGCAAAGATCAGGAGGTGTGAGTTTTTGAAGTGTCCCTTGGCACATTAGGGACTTGTGACTAATGTAGGCGAGTTAAATATTGATCCTACAAACATAGATGCCAATATTAAGTGGCATGTTCCTACTAATGTCACTGGCAATAATTTTGTAGGAGAAACACAATATTTAAGGAATTTCACGACATCATTTTTAGTTTTTGCAATATTGGGTGAATCCATGGATATGTTTCCTACGTTTTAGTGAAATGTGATGATGAAAATTTTAATTTTAGATTTTATTTTTTATTTTTAAATTAAAGCACTCAAAACTCATATATGTGTTGTGAATTTTGTTGTATAGTAAGAAACAATTTGTAGAGAATTGCATTGTTCTTTTAACAATATTTTTTTCTCAAAATATTAATATCATTTAATATTTCAATTTTGCATTTAATTAAATGATTTTCCTTGCAAATTTTCAAATGATAAAGTTGCATGTAAGCGGATATAGGATTCAATGAAGAATCTACATGCAACAAGTCCACCACCTTCTATTGAAGAGATGAATGGATTTCATGTTGTAGAAGTTGTAACTACATGAAAACCTGCATAAATGGGAAGGATTATGGAATCTCGAGCCCTAGATTAAGGGTTTAAAATAAATTGATTGATGGATTTAAAAGCCCTCGATTGAGGTATTTTTCTATAAATAATTATTTTTTGGTTGAATAGTCTTGATCGAGGTTTTAAGCTTTTAAAACTTGGATCAAGTGTCTGCATGGGCCATTTTCTTATTCTTGGCTTTCCATAAAATGATACTAAGATTCATCAATTCATTTACTTCATGCTATAACATCAAGTGGTAAGACTTTGCAGTAAGCTAAAACTCAACCCTAACCTTAAATAACTTGCAAATCAAGTCGTTCAAGGTAGAAATTAACTTGATCTTGTTATACCATGTCTTATAGTTAAACATGAATAAATTTAAAAAATGTATAAATAGTTTTCTTTGATTAAAGATGATAATCAACTACTTTTATTTTCTTTTAATCTCTTCTTTCTTATAAAAGAAATATTCATTATTTAGCTTGTATGATAAAAATTGCTTTGTGATCTTTACACATTTTACAAATATACATAACTCATTCATAATCATAGATATTCTTCTCTATTGATGAGATAAAAAAATATTGTACAAAATATTTATAATGCAAACTTTACCCATTAAAAAAACTTGTAAAAGGGAATGAGACTATAGATAAAAAATGTGATAAATTTTAAAACTATTTTCTAAAAACAAATTTAAATTGTAAGTAAATTTTACATTTTCTTATTTAAATTGTTAATTTACATAGAAATAATTACATCTAATTATTATATTTATTCACAGGGAAGAGTTACAATGTTATTAAAATTTCCAAAGCTACTCATGACATAATTTTCATAAAAAGAATTAATGAAACAACATTAAATATTCTAGCATTGTTAGAATAAAATCTATCTTTTCTTATATAAATAGAGTAATTAAATTTTATATTTTCTTATTTAAAATGTTATTTAAATTATTAACTTACATGGAAATAATTATATTTATTTATTTGAAAGTGTAAAATTTCCCATATTACTCCTCGCATAGTTTTCATAAAAGATAATCTGGCATTGTTAAAGTAAGATCTATCCCTTTTTATATAGAAAAGATGTTAGGAAGTTGACGTAATTTTCTTTGAAAAAAAAAAACAACATATTTAGAGGTGAACAATTAATAACATTCAAATGTTTAAAAAATTGTAAAACATGAGTGTATCCAGCCAATGTTCTTCCTTCTCAACCTTTCACAACCCTAAATCAGGTTTAAATACTTATATTATATTCAACATTATAATCGTCTCCATTTCCTTCCACATTCTTTTTCCGAATATGTTCATCTTTCTGTATCCAATGAGAAAAACCAGAATGTCCCAAATCATGGAAGAACCTGATCATAAACCTGAAACGACGAAAGAAAGGACAGGGACCCGCTGTGGAAAATAAGAGAAGCGACGAAAGAAATGACAGGAACCAGAGATATGACTCTTCCATTCTACACGGCGGTATGCCTCTTCCATTCTATAAGGTGGGAGAATGCTCCTTTCATCCATAGCTATTCAATGCATCTTTCTAAACCTTCGGATTAGAGAAACACCGACTTCACAAGTGGGAAATAATATCTTCCCTTCTTTGGCTTTGGAACCATTTTATCCTTATTGTCAAACACATTATCTTTGAGTGATCTTCATCAAAGTTAGGTAATGAATCTGAATTGAAAATTAAAAGAAATCTTTTCCTCTCGTTGATGGGTTATAGTGTTATGTTGATGGGTTATAATGTTATGATTGTGATAGTTGTTAGGTCCATTTACATTTATGGTAAAAATAGACTCAGTGCCATCAAGAACCTCTGAGGTATTCAAAATTTTGAAGTTTGACAATTGTAACTAAGATTTTAAAAAATTTCTACTTGATTTTGTCATAATCTTACAAGAATTTACATTATTTTCGGGGCTAATTTGTGAGCTCTTTAGACTACGCTTTCCAGAAATTGGAATAAAAAATATCTTTTTTTCCATAGTCATTCAATGTATTTTTGCAAAGATTCATTTAACTAAGTTATATTTATATGCGTAGGTTATGGAGGTTGAGGAATTGCCTAAAGTGTTAAAAGTGGCCAGAATCCAGTGAAAAGAATTTCAAGAAATCTTGCACTAGCAATATTTGAATCATGTTTTTGATGGTGGAAATGGATTTAGTACCATCAAAAACCTCACGGGGCACCCAAAATCTTGAAGTTTGGACACAGCTTTAACCTTAATTTACCAAAATCCCAACAGGATTTTATAAAAAAACGCAATCGCAATCTGGTTAGACTAGGGCAATCAATTTTAGTAAAAAAATGTTTAACTTTCCATTAGTTTTGAAAATTTTAAATAGAATTTACAAAATGTAAGAAAATTATATTAAATTGAATATTTTGGAAATTAAAATTAAATATTGAAAATTTTTGAATTTAAATTTCTATTTTTTATCTGCTCATCTAGATGAAATGAGTAATTTAATGGGATTATAAATAGAATTCGTCAAAAATGATATATATATATATATATATATATATATATATATATATATATATATATATATATATATATAATCATATATATATATATAATCCCATATATAATCCTATTTATAATCCCATATATATATATATATATATATATATATGTGCCACGAAGTGTCATAATAGTACACACATCACATTCCAATATTTATAAACATTCAATATACACATAAAATAAAATTAGCTTTAATAATTCCATAAATATCTCATCTGATTTTTCCATGCTTTACATAAATTTCAAAAAGAAAGTTAAATTCGGTTAGTTATTTCCTTCATATTATATTTAGGCTGATAGACCTTCCTTTTGAATCAAGGCACCTCACATTTTCTTCTACCCTTTTGTTGTGCTCGTGACATCTGTTTTCCGTTAAAATTAGTTAAGTTATGTAGGATAGCCAAATTTAATTGCACTTTATTGTGAAACATTATGTTGGGAAAACAAATTCGCCTTCACATTCGTTAGGCTAGTGTTGGGAGAATGTAACATTTGTGATATTTGGCGAGAAAATAGGACTGCAGTTGTGATATTTGACGAGAGAAGAGGTCGTTGGGGTTGTATTTGGTAGTGTCCATAATGACTATAGCATTACCTTTGTTAGCCTTGAGAATTTTCATGTCAAGAATCTTTCTGTGTTTCTTAAGGGTTGCTTCTTCATCTCTGGTAATCCAGCACAAAGGACTAGGGTCGATGCAAACTCAAACATACTTTTCTTCAAACAGATTGACACCAAGTGTGCCACCCCATCTACGCTGAGAGAGCAAGAATCATCCTTATGGAAGAATACCTTGCAACAGGTGCAAAGGTCTCCTCATAATCGATCCCCTCTATCTGTGAAAAGCCTTGGGCAACAAATCTTGCCTTGTACTTCTCCACACTCCCGTCAGCTGCCTGCTTAACTTTGTAGATCCATCTCGAACCCACCACTGATTTCCCTTCTGGTCTAGGAACAATCTCCCATGCACTGTTTCTGACAATTGAGAGTTGTTTCTCCACCATCCTGTCACATATTCAACTCGATCATTAACTCTCCCCATCTCCAATGCTCAATGTACCATACCCAAGTCCATGAAAAAATCTTCATCCCATCTACGTTATGTTTCCCATTAATGCTATCAGAGGGGCAAGTCTACACTTGCCTCACCATCTCATCCATGTGTTGCCCATGCTCATAGATCAATAAGCCTCCATGTCCATAAAAAAATGGTTAAGTCTCTTCAACTCAACCCATTCCCAAGTGCTCTCACTAAGGCACCTCCAATGCTACAAATCCGTCCAACTCCAAGGTGTCTTGTCTCTATCCATCCATCAAGTCACTCCTCATGAACATATCCCATATTATGCCCAAGGTATGTGTCACATACTACATCAAAGTCAAGTACAAAACTGACCTCGACTCCTCAATAAATTAGATACTCCAAGATCACCATCGCATGAAGTATTCATTTGTTCCAACTCTCTCAAGTCACCATGAACCACATCCATCCAAAACTTCGACATGCACACCTATCTTGGTCACAAATTTCATCGCAAGTTGTCTCTTCCCTCCTCATTGTATTAACACTCTCATAGGTTTCCCATGTCTCCTCAAAATAACCATGTCCTTGTTTTTCAAAATGCCCAACATCCCCATCGGTTTATCTACAAAACATCTCCATTTTGCACTAGAAATTCCATCGGAAGAACATCCTCATATTGGCACTTCCCCTTGATGCCAAAACATGACATCTCTACAATTGCTCTTGCTTGATGCCTTTGTATGAAGTTTTCCCAACACTCTTCTTCTTCAATTTGATGCCCATGACATTGGTTCACCCAACTTGTCCACCTCCATAGACCCAATGCGACTTTAATCATCACATCCTTCCTTCGTTCATGTTAGTTCCCTCAGTCACCCTACCTTCATATTGTTTTCACAGGTCCCTTCCTTCATCATTGTCTCCCCCACCAAAGGTTCACCAAGATTTTCTCTTGGCCTCAATGAAACTATAATGAAGAAGTTCACCCAATCAAGTTCTCTTTACTTCAGTGTGCCCTCCCTTCATTCTATCCATGAGTTATGCTGGGAACTTAGCCAATTATCCCTTTGGCTAAGCATGACTCAATCATCACAATGTTCATCACATTCCACCCTTGTAACGAGTATCCGCACCTTATTCCCTAAGGTCACACACTACCCAAACAAGTTCTGCAACACCCAATGTTCCTTGCTTCCCAAATGCATAAGGTCTCATCCATCGGAAGTCTTCCCATTGCACCAAAAACCACATACTTCCATTTCTCATCGAATCATCTTCACGAGGTCTCTCCATGTGAGTGCCTCCTACCATCAATGGCAGCAATGTGCAAGAATCTGGTCCAACTTGAGAAAAATCCATTGCACCAAGTTCCTCCTCTTCGGATGACACACCTTCAACATCTTCTTCTTCATATTTTGCAACTTCATCTTCCTCATCACAATCAATAGCTTAATTTTTCTCCATTTCCCAACCAAGTTGAAGAAGCTCTCCTTTAACATTTTACTCCAAGATTTCAAGTTCAACTCGAATCCTTGGGTTCTCTTCTTTCATACGCCTCAACCTATACAAGGTCTGAAAGAGTCTCCCACAACACTCTTCCATCATTCAGCTTGGCTCTGACCCTGATGTGCCTCTGCCTCTGTTAAAATTTAACACTTTAACTCAGTCCTTCCTGAACCAAGCTTCGATACCAATTGTCATGACCCCAATTCTTAAAGCGACTACCTAACCTTCTCAACCAACAACTCGTGCAACACCGACTAAATTTTTGTTTTTCCACTACTTTAGTTTTCAAACTCTGTCTTACCAACACTTAGTTAATTTTTGTTAAGTGTTCACTTATTTTATTGTGCAGTGGAAACAACATTAAACTTAATTTACATACGCATCAGAAATACATAAACACAACAGTCAAAACAATGTACACAAGATTTACATGGGAGGGGGAAAATCCCCAAAGTAGCTTGCCTTGAACTATTATAATATTCAAAATACAAATAATAATACAACAGACCAACCATGCCCTTTTGTCATGCTTTGCCTTTCAAAAGTTACAACAGAAGTTCCATGCCCTTACGCAGTGAGCACAACTCAATTTTCCCAAAAACATGCCCATCCTACTGTTGGCGCACTTATGAAGAAACCCCATAATTTTTGCTGTCAAAACTACCCAAGTGTTCAACCCCTGCCTACAGAAATTCGCCTATACCCAGTCTGGGGAAATGCATTGTCTGTGGAAACCGAGTGTGCGCAAACACACTGCCTGCAAAAATCTAGTCTATAGAAACACATTGCCTACGGAAACCCAATCTGTGGAAATTCGGCCTGCTTATGGAACTTGACCTCCTGCACTTCGATTCTTCCTTAGTGAGCTTTCCTCTTCCTCCTGTAGTCAGTGAACCTTACTAACCTCATGTTACTATAATTTTGCTCTTCTTGCTTGGTCAAACTCCACTTGGTTGAGCTCCTTGGATGGTTGAACGAATGCCACTCCACTTATACTTATATGCTATTTTTCTCAATGAATTCCCCAAAGGTCATATCCGCTCACCTTACTTTGGTCGGATTGAACGTTCGCACACCCTAGCTGACCTGTCTGCACGTTGTGTCTGCACGATCATTTGCACGCCTTTTGTCTTCACGCCCGTCTGCACGCCTTGCCTAGTCCCTCCACATGTGCGCTCACTGTGTTGGGTGGGAGCTTGTTCTCCCAGGCATGCCCACCACTATGATCCATCACAAACTCATCGGTTGAACATGTTTACGTGCCCCGCCTTTGTTGAAGAATCTAGGGCAAATGAAGTTAATCAAATTCTTCTAGACATGATAACTATTTGTGAGGTGTTTTTGATTTTTCTTATTAACACAATCTTTGCTTGTTAATGTTAGAGTGTGCCTTCCTAGTTCATCAAACAGTTACCAAAACAAAGAGGCAAGAACACAAGATGTTGGCCTTTCGCCAGAGCAAAAAAATCTCACTCTTTGAGAGGAAAACCCACACAAAATTCGTCTTATAGAGATTCCAATTAACGAATACCAAGACCATGACCCTTGACCTATGATTCCACTTCCAGACCAAGATATAGTCATCCTTCTTTCTTGATTCTTTGATTTCTTCATACTTTCACTGGACTCGAGATGCATCATATACCTCCCAGGTGTATCATATAGCACCTCCCATCACTGATCATTATAACACTACTGATGAGAGCACCTTGAAATCATTGAGATCTTACAACACTAACACCTTACTCAAATTGTCTCTTCAACTAGCACAACTGCTTATTGATACCTTTATTCAAACTATACTATAGTGATATGTTCATCCATATTATAGTGAGTATGTGCCAAGAATGTGAGGGAGACATCATTGCAATGTCACTAGTCTGCATTATGATCATTGTGGTAACTGAGATCCTTACTGTCTCAACTATTTGAAAGCTTTAGAGAGATCTAAATCCTAATCTCTTTCACCCATCCAAAATCTCTGACTTTCTCTGTTGTACCCATCCAAAGTGTAGCGAAGACTGTACCCATCTGAAATTGCAGGGACTGTATCCATCCGAAATTGTAGAGATTGTACCCATCTGAAATTGCAGAGACTGTATCCATCCAAAATTGTAGAGACTATATCCATCCGAAATTGCAGAGACTGTATGCATCCAAAATTGTAGAGATTGTATCCACCTAAAATTGCAAAGGCTTATGCAAAGTTCTATGTTTCCTGTGGTGACCCCAGTAGGGTATTTCTAGTTGTCACCTCTCCATAAATGAGTCGACATACAATGTGAGATGTTGTGTCTGTTTATTGAGCCAGCATCATATTCATATATATATATATATATATATATGATGCTGACATGACTGTACTCCTTATCGTTTCGCTTAATGTCTTCTTCATGAGGATTGTGCTGGTCTTGGAGGGCTAATCTAGTCACTAGGTAGACTTATATACATTACATATATGCTCAAGAAGAGCTCTTTGACTCTTTGACTTTCCAAGACCTATGAAATGAGCAAGAAACTCATTCTTATAATTCAAAAATAATATTTCTTTTTCTTGACAAGCACAAAGATCAAAATTACATTTGTAAATATCGAACCTAGTTACACTTTCTTCAACAACCTTAGTGCACACAAACGCCCTCTCGACTCGCCCACACATTCGATTAAATGCACCCACCATCAGTCGGTCCAACTCGCCCTCCAGTGCATTCAGTTTTCCGACTCTCCGCGAGTTGGTAGGTCGTCACGAGCACTCGTCCAACTCGAAGCCCCGACAATAGCCCTCTCCTTTAAGAAATAAAGCCCTAACAGCTATGATGGATTCACATAAGAAAGCCGGGAAGAAATGGAAACTGCAGAATACAGATTGTGTAATAGAAAAAAGCACCCTATATTTTATGAAAATGACAGGAGTAACGGTTGTGTCAATAGCCCAAAGACAAATAATGGATTCAGAGTTCACTACTATGAGTTCATGTTTCCTCACTAACAGAGATTGCTAATAAATGTTTTGCCGTAATATTTTATTTTTGTTATTTACATTAAATACTGCACAGAATTTAGTGGTCTATTGTCGATGATTTTCTTCTCCATCTGTTCACTGTAGCCACAAACGAAATAACAACATTTCAGGATAGAAACTCATGCACAGGTTTGAGTGAATCAAGAGCTCAAATTTAGGGGATACCATATAAGTTGGAGTAAAAAAAATAATAATGGAAAAACCCCATACTTTAAAGTTGTGATATAGTGCTAGGAAAAATAAAAATCAGCGCAAGAAGACTAAGGTAGTGTCAAACTACTGTGTCTCGTGCAAAAACTGTAAAAGCTATTGTGTCTCGTGCAAAAGCACGTTAAATAACATAATAAAGCAAATGCCTAGAATGTTGGGAATTTTGCTTTGATTTCTTTAGGAGCCTAGGCATAACAAAGGGAAGCCAAAGCCAAGAGTTTAAGAGCCATGGTTCTGAAATCATTTGGGTAAGAAGTAAAATAAAAATAAAATTGCAACTCAAGACTTCCCAACTTAGTCCTAATTTCTATGGACAGTAAAATCCAGAGCCTAGTGGCCAAGGTCGCTTAAAAGGAACAAGATTAAAAATAAATGGATAAGAAAGGCACTAAATTTTTTGATATTGACCAGAAGAAGAGAGTAACATCTCTATGAAGTACATTTTAATATTCTGTAATTTTCATTCTAATATATATTTGGTTTTGCCCAAAAAGCATTTTTCTCCGGTTATAAAATATGGGGTGGAGGCATATTTACATTGTTGTTATTGATGTATGGGTTGCTACGACTTGCAATTATGCTGAGGTGTAGCAATCGAATTGAAATATAGCTTCCCATCGTTGCGATACTTGTGGGTCGTATTTCGATGTAAGGCGCTATAATCCACCTTGTCTATCTGGTGCCATGGACTGCCCAGACACATCTTCCATGGCACTCTGCGAGAATGTAGCCTTCCTTTAGACCGTTCCTTTTAACTGTTTGGGCTAACATGCGAGGGTATGGAATACCCTTTTACTGCCTACCCAATCCCGGAGACTGGGTATTGTTGGCCGGCCATGGCAGACTACAAAGAGTTTGCTAACAAGTGTCAATAAAAAATCCAGAAGAATAGGTAGTTAACTGAACAGTACAATCTTACTATGTTGTTCCAGATATAAAGTCTCACTATGTTCCTCACAAGGATTCAGAGTCCAGATATAAATTCTAACTGACCATGCTACTCACTAGGATTCTGGAATGACTTACAGTTGCTTGCTAGAGGAAACGCCTAATAGTATTTAACAGATCCCTGCAATTTTCAGTCATAAGAACATACTCAGAATGGAAATAAAAGCGTTATAATAAATGTTGCAGCAATTGATAGAATAAGGAAGCAGCATATACTAATGCTCTGAAACAGCAAATGCAAATAAGCTGACCTCTTTCAGCAAATCAAAAGCAAAGAAGACATCTAAAATATTTTAAAATATCCAGAAAAACTTGTTTACCCTGCAAGCCAAGCTATAAGAAATGCAAGAGAGAGTCCCTCCGTGGGTTAAGACTTCAAGTAGATCAAAATCTGAGGATCTCAGCAACGCTAACCAACCCAAATGCCACAGATATGTCACACCTGATACACATAGTCCCTGATTTTCTAGCTCATTAATTTTATATTAATTCACTTTGAATAGAAGGCTGATTTATCAAATATATTTCATTCAATGTCGTATAATTCATTTTATTGGGGGTATTTATATATAAGTGCCCCTTTGAGCTAGATTGATCATTATTACTGACAAGCACACAGAGTGTGCAAAATTGTTCAATAAAATCATATTATGTCAAAATATGCCTCTTAATAAAATATAATAAAATGATTTTATTATATATAATTTTAAATACATAAATTTCTAAATCACTCTTAAAACGTCTAAATTATAAATTATATAAATTTCTCCGCTACGTTTTATAATTACAACATATTACAAATTTCATGCAAAATTAAACACACATACTTTGAAAAGAATATAATCAAAATTCTTTATATGTACAGAAAAGAACCAAAGTTAACAAGAAAAAAGGTATCATAATAATAAATTTTAAAAATCTTTTATGAATTTAACACTTCATTTCAAAACCAAACTACGGACTCACCAACTCCTTTACCCAATCGACTGATGTATTCGCCAGCTTCGAGTTGTTCGCTTGCTTGGGGTTGGCGGGTTTGATTCAAATCGCTCCTGCGCAGTGCTTTCGCCCGCCTGTCCAATATCATTACGTTGGCGCCGCCTGAATTCATTTTCAGCTTTTAACCGTAGTCTGTTCTCCCGTCCCCAATCCACTCCATGCCCCACCCGCCGATCAAGTCCAGTCCCCAACCACAGGCACACATCGCTTCCCTTGCTGAAATCCTCACCCTCTATCCACAGATAATTTCCCTGGCTGAAAACTTCACCCTCCATCTGCAGTGTATATAACTTCTCTTTCCACAACTTCAAGTCTTTAAACAATTCCACTTCTGTCAAATCGCTGTGAGGAGCTTCAGAGCTTGGTATTCGAAGTTTAGTTGCCCGCACCAACCCCTTTATGCTCGGAAGACTGCAACATCCAGAAACCCGGAGATGCACCAAAGATATCAACGTTTCAAAACCTGGCAACTCCTCGACTAGTCCACATTTTCTCATGTCCAGTTCTCTAAGTTTTGCTAGACCACAAAGTCCCGTTATTTTCTTCAATGCATCACACCCATTCAAGCGGAGCGATTCTAGCGTTGTGGGCAATGCTCCAACCTCCACCATTTCTAAACAATCGCTGATGTCCAGCTGACGAAGGTTGGGGCAAATGCCTTCAGCAAATGACAATGCCTTTATTCTTGTGCCATGCAGGTCTAACTGTTTGAGTCGAAGAAGCATGCACTTGTGAACAGAAGAGTCTGACGATCCGTGCCCACTCCGCTGTGCTGATGCATCTTTTCCTTCAACATTTTCCGCCCTTCCAAATGGCACCTCACGCAGTGGACATTTTATCACTTCCAAAATTTCAAGACTGTTGAACTCTGTCAGACCTGCTGGCAAATATTTTAGCCTTCCACAACGAATAGTGAAATCTGTCAATTGTTTCAACTCTGCAAAAGATTCTGGCAAACATTTTCAATTCCCTCCAAAAAGTGTCAAATGTTTTAAGCTCTTTAGCTTAACAAGCGAAGGTGGCAGCATTCCCATAGAGGATTACGCAAAGGATACTCTCAGAATTTCCAAGTTACATAGGTTTCCAATGTAACATGGCAATTCTGTGCAGTTCGTATTCCACAAAACAAGTTTTTCCAGGGACCACTGACGTGTGACCTCCGGAGGCAATACTTCCATTTTCTGACAATCAGAAAGGTCTAACCTTTCGAGCGTTCTGATATTTCCTAGTGTTCCGGTTCTGAGGGTCAACCGGGAGCAGCCCTTCAAATAGAGATGTTTAAGTCTAATTAAACTCGCGAATGAATGCGGTGTTGGAATGGTAATTTCAACTTGCAGATTTTTTCGTCTGCGATGCGATCACAGATCGCATATCGCACTTTCCCTCGTCACCCTTTGCTGCATGCTTGATTGTCTGCGATGCGATATTTGCGATGCGATCGCAGATCGCATGATTTAAAAGTTATAGAGGCGGTGGCACATCCTCTCTCTTCTTGCGATGCGATGGTGTGATAAGCGATGCATTTAATTCCAATAGGATATTTTTCAACCGTGTAATTAATGATATTTACTAGGGTTGGTAAATGTAGGTGAAATCTTAAATTTTACTATTTTTTATTTTTCACGGAAGTAGGGAAAAGCAACACGTATTGTAAGAGATATTTTTGTGTTGTTTGATATAAAAAAAAAATGCAAGAGCAGAGACGTGGTGAGAGAGAGTAGAGAGTATTAGCCAAGAAGTTCTTTTTCTTCTTGCAACGCACAGCAGTGCTGAAGATATATTCTCTGCGATAGTGATATCAATTTCTGGAACTGAAGTTCTTGTTGTAAATCCCTCTGAGTCGAGGAAGACAATTCTGTAACAGTTTTTTTTATTATTGTTTTATAATAAAGATCCTGTAGAAAACCAGAGCATTGTTCTCTGTGTTATTTATTTTTGTGTGTTTGAAATGAACAGAAATTTCCATCATGGTATCAGAGCTAGTCTAGGCAC
Organism: Pinus tabuliformis; assembly: GCA_031772625.1. Lineage (NCBI taxonomy): Eukaryota > Viridiplantae > Streptophyta > Pinopsida > Pinales > Pinaceae > Pinus > Pinus tabuliformis. Next base: position 506,875,617 of record CM062806.1, on the reverse strand, counting down.
TTAGTGATTCAAAAACACAGAGTTTGTTTTTCACTGTAGGAGCTGTAAGAAGCTTATTGAGCAGATTTTTTCTAGCAGAGAAATTTTTTGCTTGTTTTGTTTTTTTTGGTCAGTATCTCTTCTTTATTTACACAGGTTAAGATGGCAGATGCTGGAACTGGTTTGACAAATCCCCAACTGCCACAGTTTAATGGGAAAAATTACAGTTATTGGTCCATAACAATGAAAGCATTGTTTGCTTCTCAAGGAATATGGGAGCTGGTTGAAACTGGCTATGCTGAACCTGCAGATGCAACAACGTTGGCTGCTTTGACAGCAGCAGAAAGAGACCAGTTGAAGAGTGACAAGAAGAAGGATGCCAAAGCCCTCTTTTTCCTCTTCCAATCAGTGCATGAAAGTGTTTTTCCGCGGATTGCAGCAGCAACAAAATCTAAGGAGGCATGGGATATTCTCAAAACTGCCTATCAAGGCATGGAGAAGGTGAAGACTGCAAAGTTGCAGATGTTGAGGAGAGACTTTGAAAATCTCAGCATGAAGGAATCTGATACAATAGATTCATTCTTCACTCAGGTTATTGGTTTGATAACCCAGATAAGATCTCATGGCGAGATTCTTGAAGAAAGAAGGATTGTAGAGAAAATCTTGATATGTTTACCCTCAAGGTTTGAATCTATTGTGGTAGCAATAGAAGAAACAAAAGATCTCTCACAGTTCACGGTAGATGAGATGAGTGCTTCACTTTTGTCTCATGAACATAGACTAAGTAGAGGAATGGATTCCTCACTTGAGCAAGCACTCAAGACTCAGATGTCTTTTGGCCAAAGAAGAGGTCGAGGCAGAGCAAATAACAGAGGTCGTGGAAGAAGCCAAAACAGAGGCAACAATTATCTTGCCAGCACAAGCGGAAGGAGCTGCAATCAGAACCAAGATGAAGGTTCAAGCAAACAGCAAGCTCATGGACAAAGGTATGATAAATCCCAAGTCCAATGTCATTATTGTAAGAAATATGGGCACTATACCAATGAATGTAGGAAAAAGCAAAGTGACATGAATAATAGGCAAAATGCTAATTTTGCAAATGAAGAAGATAAGAACCCAAAGAACGTGCTGTTAACATGTAACATAGCACAAGACAAACAAGAAGATTTTTTGTTCTTCGACTCAGGTTGTAGTAATCACATGACTGGAAATATTGCAATATTTTCCAATCTGGATGAAAATGTGAAATCTGAGGTAACAACAGGGACTGATGACACGATATCTGTCAAGGGTAAGGGCAGAGTCAGTATTCGAGCAAAAAATGGAGAACAGATGATTGTGCCAGATGTATACTATGTACCTGGTCTGAAATGTAATCTTTTGAGCATTGGACAACTCATAAACAAAGGTTACAACGTGTTCTTCAAAGATGATTTGTGTACAATCAGAGACATACCTCCAAGTAAGAAGATCATTGCACAGGTGCAGATGACCAGCAATAGAATGTTTCCTCTCAAACTCAGGGCAGATTTGAAGGAAGACAGAACTATTGCGGCTGTAACACAAGAAGTCTTTCAAGAACAACTGAAAGATGTGAATTGGTTGTGGCATTTGAGATTTGGACATCTCAATTTCGGAGGCCTGAATCTGCTGCACAGAAAGGGAATGGTAAAGGGATTACCATTGATCGAGAAACCAGACAGTCTTTGTGAAGGCTGCATCTTGGGCAAGCAACACAAAAAAAGCTTTCCAGCAGGAAAGAGTATAAGGGCAAAAGCACCATTGGAAATTGTTCACTCCGATGTGTGTGGACCGATGCAAACACCATCATTTTTCGGAAATAAATATGTTTTAAATTTCTTTGATGATTACACCAGAAAGACATGGGTGTATATGCTGAAACAGAAGAGTGAAGTGTTTGAGAAATTCCGCCACTTCAAAACTCTTGTTGAGAAGCAGTGTGGGCATTATATCAAAGTGCTCAGAACAGATAGAGGAGGAGAGTACATCTCCCAAGACTTTCTGCGTTTTTGCAGAGAGAATGGCATACAAAAGCATTTCACCACGAGGTATACACCTCAGCAAAACGGTGTTGCTGAAAGGAAGAATAGGACCATTCTTGACATGGTCAGAAGTATGCTGAAGGCAAAGCACTTGCCGCATGAGTATTGGGCAGAAGTTGTCACTTGCGCAGTTTACATCTTGAATAGATGCCCAACTAAAGCTGTCATGAACAGAATACCAGAAGAGGCATGGAGTGGTCAAAAGCAAACAGTCACTCACATGAGAGTATTCGGTTGTGTGGCATATGCACATGTGCCGAATCAGCTAAGAAAGAAGCTTGACAGTAAGGGGGAGAAGTGTGTCTTTATTGGCTATTGTGATGAGTCAAAAGCATACAAACTCTATAATCCATCCACCAAGAAATTGATAGTAAGCAGAGATGTGCAGTTCATTGAAGATGAAGCTTGGGATGGAAGCTTAGAGAAGACAGTGAATGTGAAGACAATTGTGTCTCACGAAGAAGAAGAGGAAGGGACAGAAGCAAATAATCCTTCCTTGGTGGCTCCTCCTCCACCACAGCAAGTACAACAAACCACACCACAATCTGGAATCCGAACAGCCTTAAGAAGTCAAGGAAGTGCTTCTCCAAGCACACCACAGGGATCAGAAATACCCTCAAGTTCGGATGGAACTCCAAGCACACCAAGAAGACCAAGATTCAGAAATCTGAATGAGATTTATGAACAAGGAGAGGTAAGTAACAATACCGGTCTGAATTCATTATTCGCTTTATATTGTCATGTTGATGACCCAGTCCATTTTGAAGATGCTGTAAATGAAAATAAATGGATTGAAGCAATGAATGAAGAAATTGGTGCAATTGAGAAGAGTAAAACATGGGAGTTAGTGGACCTCCCTGTAGGCAAAGACGCCATTGGAGTTAAGTGGGTCTACAAGACCAAAAGCAATGCTGAAGGCAAAATTGACAGGCACAAAGCAAGACTTGTTGTGAAAGGCTACAAGCAGCAACAAGGCAGAGACTATGATGAGACCTTTGCACCAGTAGCAAGGATGGAAACAGTCAGAACAGTGTTGTCTATTGCAGCACAACACAAATGGAAGATTTATCAGATGGATGTTAAATCTGCATTCCTGAATGGAGTATTAAAAGAAGAGGTTTATGTTGAACAACCGCCAGGCTATGAAATTGAAGGCCAAGAGCATAAAGTCTGCAAACTGAAGAAGGCTCTTTATGGGCTGAAGCAAGCTCCAAGAGCATGGCACAGCAGAATAGATGCTTACCTGATTGAGAATGGGTTTGACAAGTGTGATGGTGAACCCACACTCTACATAAAGCAGAATGACGGTAAGATTATTATTGTTGTTTTATATGTAGATAATTTGATTTTTACTAGCAATGATGCGTCTCTCATTGCTGATTTTAAAGCAGTCATGAAAAGTGAATTTGAAATGACTGACTTGGGCTTCTTAAGATATTTTCTTGGAATTGAAGTAGACCAAAGTGAAAATGGTGTTTTCATTTCTCAAGATAAATATGTAGAAGCAGTGTTGAAGAGATTCAACATGCAGAACAGCAAGGCAGCTGTGACTCCAACTGTAATGGGGTTGAAATTGACCAAAGAAGACAGCAGTAAGGATTTTGATCCAAAACTATACAAGAGCATAGTTGGCAGCCTTATGTACTTGACTGCAACTAGGCCGGACATTATGCATGCTGTGAGTTTAATCTCCAGATTTATGGAAAGACCGAAAGAGACTCATTGGCAGGCAGCCAAGAGGATTCTAAGGTATGTGAATGGAACGAAGGGGTTTGGTATTTTATACTCCTCTTCTGAAAGTTTCATGTTGACAGGTTACACTGACAGTGATTGGGCTGGAAGTGTTGATGATAGGAAAAGCACATCAGGATATGTGTTTCATATGGGATCGGGAGCCATCTCATGGGCTTCCAAGAAGCAACTAGTTGTGGCTTTGTCAACAGCAGAGGCAGAGTATGTGGCAGCAACAGCAGCAGCATGCCAAACAGTATGGCTGAGAAGAGTTTTCAGAGATTTGTGTCATGAACAGGAAAAGGCCACGACCATTTACTGCGACAATAGCTCAGCAATAGCATTGTCTAAAAATACTGTTTTTCATAAAAGAAAAAAGCATATAGATACCAAATTTTACTTCATACGTGAATTAGTTAACAATGGTGAGATTGTTTTGCAGCACTGTAGAACAGAAGATCAGCTAGCTAATATCTTGACAAAACCATTGGCAAAGAAAAGCTTTGATCATTTTAGGAAATGCGTGGGTATGCAGAAAAAACCCAGCAGTTAAAATTAAAGGGGAGTGTTGGAATGGTAATTTCAACTTGCAGATTTTTTCCTCTGCGATGCGATCGCAGATCGCATATCGCACTTTCCCTCGTCACCCTTCGCTGCATGCTTGATTGTCTGCGATGCGATCGCAGATCGCATGATCGCAGATCGCAGATCGCATGATTTAAAAGTTATAGAGGCGGTGGCACATCCTCTCTCTTCTTGCGATGCGATGGTGTGATAAGCCATGCATTTAATTCCAGTAGGATATTTTTCAACCGTGTAATTAATGATATTTACTAGGGTTGGTAAATGTAGGTGAAATCTTAAATTTTACTATTTTTTATTTTTCACGGAAGTGGGGAAAAGCAACACGTATTGTAAGAGATATTTTTGTGTTGTTCGATATAAAAAAAAGTGCAAGAGCAGAGACGTGGTGAGAGAGAGTAGAGAGTATTAGCCAAGAAGTTCTTTTTCTTCTTGCAACGCACTGCAGTGCTGAAGATATATTCTCTGCGATAGTGATATCAATTTCTGGAATTGAAGTCCCTGTTGTAAATCCCTCTGAGTCGAGGAAGACAATTCTGTAACAGTTTTTTTTATTATTGTTTTATAATAAAGATCCTGTAGAAAACCAAAGCGTTGTTCTCTTGTTATTTATTTTTGTGTGTTTGAAATTAACAGGAATTTCCATCATGCGGCAGAGTTTCCAAATGGGAGCACCCATACAAGTTCAGATACTGTGGGTTGTAAGAATCCCAAAAGAGTTTGGCAGCGTTTCCAAATCGCAGCTACCAGTCAAATTAAGATGTTGGAGGTTTGAAAGATTCCCAAAGGCACTTGGCAGTAATTTCATGCTAGTACACATTCTCAAATTTTTCAGCGAGTGGAAAAGAAAGAATTCATCTGGCAATTCTTGGATAGTGCATCCCAGTTCAATCTTTTCCAGGTGCTTCAGCTTCCCAATAGACTTTGTCAACTGGCAATGGGCTACATCAATATTCAGCTCCCTCAATTGCATAGGTGCCTGCAATGAATTGCTCATGTTAAATTTAAAAACCTTTACCTGCTATGAAAGGAGAAAAACACACAAACTTTCAATTACAGAAAATAACCAGAATGCAACAAAACAATTACCTCACTGTCGCTCTCCCACAGTGTTTCCAATTGGATATCGCGGCCAAATATTTCTAAAACTCTCAAATTCTTTATCGGAGTACAGGAAGGCAGAAAAAAATACCGACACGGCCGATCAGGGGAAACAACTTCTGAGCACCCAAGACGTGAGGAGGAAGTAATTCCCGAAACACTTTCTGAGAACCCATGTGAAAGAGAAACATGTTCCGAGATCGGATTGATGGAAGAGAAATCGCAACGGAGCCATAGAAGATTTGAAAGTCTCAAGTGGTTGAATATGCTTTCAGACCATTCACCTTCAACAATTAGTCGCTGCAAGCCGCGCAGATGAAGAAAATGATGGCCGATGTCCAGATGATTTTCCAAAGACATGCGGCCTGATGTTTGTAAGTTAATTCCGGGTACCTAAATTGTTTAGTAAAAAATAAGGGTATCCTTCAGTGGCGAAAATAACGCCCGCAGCTGCTCAACGGAATCCACATCATCTAGAATTACGAGAACTTGAGAGGATGGGACATGACTTTTTAACATGGCCATGCCTTCATCAATGCTATTCACTATCCGAGCCCGTCCAGTCAAGTCCTCATAAAGTTTACTTTGCAAGGATGTTAAAGAACCCCTACATGCAGCTTCTCTCACGTCAAACAAAAAGCAAGATCGATCATACTTTGATCTCTTACGATTAAAGAGCAGTTTCGCAAGAGTCGTCTTTCCAACTCCACCAATGCCTGCTATCCCTGCAATCTTGGCTTCGTCGCTGTGATGTTGTGATAGCACCGTCCATTCAAACTCTTGTAGTTTTTCTTCTAACGCAGTTTGATATGTGGCCACCTCCAAATGGGGTTTTCTGGCCCTTTTCTGCACCAATTGCAAAACCCTATCCACGAGCTCCCCCTCGTCTGTGATTATTTACAGAAATATAACTAAAGATGGCAAGAAACAAGTTTAAAGAACAAAAAGGTCAATAGGAGAAAAGGAGTTAGAAATCATACCCATTACACTCCTGCAGTTTCAGACCGCTTATATCTACAACGCTAGAAAGCGCCTGTCTCCACTTTTCAACAGTTTTAGGTTCACATCTCTTCTTCTTTTCTAGCTGGCGAAGGGCTTCAGCATACTTTTCGCAATTGCCTTCCTGCTGGGTCCTCTGAAGCTCAGAGGGCTTAACATGGTAAAAGACTGGAATAATGGTCACCCCCGACTTCAACATCAACAGGAGCTCGTCGAGACACCACTTTGATTTGGCATATCGCGGAGAGAAAATAGCCACATGAACAAAGGCCGTTGCAATAGCTCCTTCAATTTGACAAGTTATATTTTCCCCTTCCTGCATTTCTTCCTGGTCTAGAAAGACTCTGAATCCAGAGGAAAGGAGCCGTCAGTATGTTTCCGGGAAAACTAGTGTTTATTTGATCTACTAGTCCCACTAAGACGGGTAGCTATCTTAGAAACAAACATTTCAAAGTAACTTGTGTTTTCCTTTATGTATCATAGATGAGAGAGAAGTAGAGAGCACCAACCTTAATCTTTCGCTTGGCTCCTTGCTTGTTTCCTCTCTCCTTTGATAGAGCTTGCCACTCCTTTCTCACTTGTCCCGCTTTAAAGAATACCTGTAGAGGCAAAGAAGCAAAACACCATCAAAGCATAGAGATCTATAATACCATAAACAATGCAGAATCAGAAGTACATTAACCATGCAATTGCATTTACAAATACAAGATTTACAAGTACACAAGTATATGGAGGAAAACTCAAATAACTTTATTGATAGTAGAAGTAGAAGAGAGGATTACAACCCAACTGTCTGATACAACATCATCCTCCCAGCATGAAATCCCTCTTCACCTCATGAAAAGCAAGATCACCCAGCGATACAATGTCTCAAAGAGAAACCAACAACACTTCCTTACAAATTGCAAAATTCCAGCCTTTTGGATCTCTGGGATGAGGGATCCATTTATAGATATTTGCAGAGGGGTGAGTCAGCTTCTGGGTTTTTGATTAGTGTCATTTCACTGATAGTTCTTGATTCCACTTGGAGATTTCATGATCTCTTACTCATCCCTGGGCGAATTCAGAGAGGCAAGTGTCATATGAGAAGTTTCTAGAAGATTCTCTGGGTTTCCACTTAGCAAACTGTCTCTGCCATTTGTCTACTCTCGCCCATCGCACCCTACAGAAGGCTCTTTCAGTATGCATCGCACCTAGGTAGTGTAACAACCAGCATGCATCACACCCCTAGCGTGGAGCAATCTGTATGGTCCAGTTTTGGCCAGTTCTAAGTGGTTTTTCAGGTGGAACTTCTGGGAAATGATGTAATCAATTGACCATGATCCTTTAGGGTGTGAAACAACACTTTTAGGGGTTTAAGAGCCCTTGGTTTATCGACATATGTGATTGGGGTTGCAGTGCCCAAATATGTCTATAATAGCTTCTCCCTAAAGCATGAGGTTGTAAATCTTTTGGTGTCGGGTGAAATGCTTTATCATGAGGATCCGAGGTTTTTCGAACTGGAAAGTGACCTGTATAAAATACAATACAATAAATTATCTTCATATTATTTTCATGATCTAGCTGAGGCGGACATTCCCATGCTCAGCTTTATAAATTCATTTTCATGTACATAGGACAGACAACCGTCTGTGTTGCAGACTGGTGATTCTTGTAGAGTCATCATCCCTTAGCTTGGATGATCATCTGTGTAGCTATGGTGTACATTTGACGTCTTTATTTTCCTGAATATATCACAGCTCGGATGGATGAAACTAGATCCGAGGTTTTCAAAATCGTTCAATATTCGCTCGATGTACAAGTCGATCCATGTGAAAAGATGTCTTAAAGTTGAACATGGAAAGACATCGCCTGATTACCAGCGAATGATGTAAGATGTTAACAGGTGCGAGAGGAATCACCGATAATGATAATGACCCACAAGGTACTACAGTACAATTCATGTGGTGTGAATATAGGATCTGATGTCGAACACCACGCAAAATCTTTCGGTCGAAGGCCATTGATGTAAACCTCTTGCCGGAAGTGAGAAACTTGCCATTGAGTCATGCACGCTTCAAAGCACTGAAAAGGTTGTTCCTAAGTCAACTTCTTGGATAATAAGCTGATGTCGACAAGAAGTGACCCATCGTAGGAGGGCTTTAATGAATCCCACATCTACGACACGAAACAAAGCAAAGGATTTTCTGGAGGTGAAAAATGATCTAATGATACAAGGTTCAGGAATGGCGGTCATGAAAAATGGAGAGTGAAGGCATTGCAGTGGATGAGGCGTTAGCTGGGTGGGTGAATTCTCTGAGTGATTTCTTTTGAACATATCAGTGATACTGAGATGGATTGGTAGCATTAACTCCATGGATGGTACGGAGGACCAGTGGTGATGGTGAACAGAATAACCCAACCCGACTCAATCATGGTGATGGAGTGAAAGTGTCATGTTCAAGAGCGACCTGCTATCAATGAAGTTCTTCAAGTTTTCTTCCTTTTTCCCCAGTCATTGCTGACCAGTACCTCTTTATTTTTGTCAAGCTTGAGGAGGATAACATATGCTTGTTTTATAATTTTCGCTTCGGGAAAATCTGTCGCTATGTTTTAGCGAGCTTAGCGACAGTCTAAATCGCTCTTGTCTGGAAGGACAAGTTTGTCGCTATTGTTTTAACGAGTTTAACGACAAAGATAACTCGATCCTTTTCATGTTTAGAGAGTTTGAAAAGAGACAGAAAGGAAACTCCAGTAGTCCTTTTTCGTGGCATAATCCCTTAAGTCTGAAAAAGTATAAAATAATACGAAAGGGATGACTTTTCGATAGCTTTAGCGAGCCGAAAAAGACAAGCGCTCGATCTTTTTGTGTAATGATCCCTCAGGTCCAAAAATATTAAAATGTAGAGGAGGGATGGCGCTTCCCTTTACTTTAACGAGCTGGAAAGGCCAGTAGCTCGACAATCTTTTCATATTTTACGAGTCTAAAAAGAGCTTAAAAGAGACTCGTTTTTTAGGAACGAGTGATGTTTTTGGGTAGCAACTGGTTCCAGGTAAGTTTGGAACTTCTCAAACATGGCAGTGTAATGAGGGTGGCTAATAGAATCACTTGTCGCAACTGTTCCTCAAAAGGGTAAACAATCAAGTGGAGGCATATGATCGGCTAAAAGAGTGGAGGTGATGGTAAGAACATGACCAAGGCTCAAAAGGCTGATAGCAATGCGATCACAAAGGTTATTTACCGAGGGTGGATTCATTTTTTAATGAGCTTGAATCTTTGGAAACTATGCTCAGTGGCGGGTTTATTTTTTAACGAGCTTGAACCCTGCAGTAACATTGCTCATGCCAGTTGTCTTTTAAAGATGTCTCTTATCAGTAGGTTCATTTTTTAGTGAGCTTGCCCCATGCGAAACTTTGCTCATTTCCTTTCGTATGCAGGCTAGAAACGACCAACTACAGAACTAACTACACTAAGAGTTAATGAACTACTGAGGTTAGGTAGGATAGTTTAGAAAAAATGTTTCCTTTGCTTTGTCGGGGCTGCCGACAAAGGTGAATGGTGGATTAGACCAATCACCTAACCTAAGCAGTTGAACTAAAAGTTAGGCTAAAATACTACGAGGTTAGAGTTACGCTGGTCGCTTTTCACTTGCATAAAAAAGGTTTGCATGCCCCCAGGTGTTGAGAAAACTAGAATTTCTAGTTCCCTTATGGAAGTTCCTGCATTTAAGCAGGATCATTTCGTCTGCGGAGCAGACAAAACACTTCCTTGGCTCTGTCCATCAAAATAGACAAAGGTGAATGGTGTGAGCTTCCAATCACATAACGTGTGAGGAGATCCTGTTCCAGACTGATCCCATATCCTACACGGAAATGGCGTTTCAGATTGGTCATATAACCTACAAGGAAATCTGTTTTTTCATCTGGGTTTGCCTGCCGAAGCAGACTAGGGTGCATGCCCCCTAAGCTTCATCACATTCACCGAATCACTCACGGTAATTAGGTGGATGAACTGGAGGTTGAAGAGACATTCCTTATGCAAAGAGACCATTTAGGGATGGTGTTTGACTCATAGCCATGTTTGAACCGGGAAATGAAAGTTGGTCAACAAGCTGTACCATTCTGCCTTCATATGGGAAACACATCACCTAAAAGAGTGAGGAAACAATAGCTCCCATGCTGTAAACGTAGTCACGCCCAAGGAGTAGATTGTAATCTAGTGGCCCTTGGACTACCATCACGTTCAAGTGAACGGTTTTCCTTCTCAAATTTATAGGCAAATTTCAAAGGATCCCTAACGGTCGACTGGTTCCTTTGTTGAAGCCTGACAAATTTCGATTCTCAGGCATAAGCGATGGCAAACCAAACGCTTTCCAAGCAGTTGAGGAAATGATACTCACGGAAGCCCCTTCATCTATGATAGTGCCATACATGATCATTCTATAAACTTAGACTATGATTCTGAATGGTACATTAGATGGAAGGTGGGGTCCCGCTAGTAGATTCCAATCAAAGGAAACGACTAGATTGCTTGGAGGAGGGACCGAATAAACGGTCGAATGAATCTCTCGAAATGGGGAACTTCCCTCCTGTGGTAAAGGAACGGGTAGATTTCCCCCATGTTCATCAGACTCTGTATTAACAAAAGGAATTTGAATGGTGTCGTTCTCATTATCTTTGGGAACTATATTATCTGAAGGTGGACCTTCTGAAGGCAAGACTAGGTCGGCTGCCATCCCAACCTGTTGACTTTGGTCCGGTATGGACTCAGAGGGTTTATCTTCAATGATAGGCATTTCGACTGACAATTGAGGTATGTCAGTCGGATTTTCAACTAGCGATGGACTTGGCAAGAGTTTCTTGTATCCAGGCGGAAGTCGTTGCGGTGAAGTAAGACGATTATCCAAGACACTCTTAGCTTCGTCCAGAAAAGGACAACGGTGGAGGGCATGATCGCCTTCACACAACCTACAAGGAAATCTAGATCTTCCTTTTTGTCCATTGACTTCACTTCCACTAGTCGATGGTGAGTTCTCAACATGATCGACAGAGGTTGATGACACCAGATGGTGCAAGCGGGGAGACCAGTCTCTCAAGATCCGCGGAATGCAAGGACAATCTCGATGAAAGTGGTTTCCTTTGCAAATTATGCATGGAGATTTGGGTTTGGAAGGTGCGGTGTGTGGATTTTCGCCGGACGATGCATGGTTGCCCCCTTGCTTGACTGGCTTCTTCTTCTTCTTCTCCTTCCCTTTCTTCTTCTTCTTAGTTACTTGGTTTTTAGTATCACTAGTTTCACCAAGCGAAGAGGAAGAAGGAGAGGGAGAAACAAACGAAGTAGAAGGTGAGGGAGCAACTCCAGTATCATCTGGTTGTTGATTCGATTGCTGAGGAATTACGGTGTTTTGAATGACAGAGGTTGAGAATAGCCATACCGGCAGGCCAATTGTGATTCCTGGAAGGGACAATGTAGCCATGTATGGAGCACCAATATCTCCCCAAGAAGAGAAAGGACTAGGATTCCCCGTAAGGGGAAATCTTTGATTGGTGGACTCCATTATCTCAACCTAAGATCAACGAGGGAACATGGATGTTATTCTGAATTAAATAAATTTTATGATGCTTTGACACAACTTTCCTTTCTCAATTTTTAAGAGACGAGAAAAAGCTAAAGGTGACTCTAGTCGCCTTCGATTTTTAATGAGTCTGAAGTGACAAGTGCTCAAATGGACCTTTTCTTTTAAGGAGTCGAAAAGGAACGGAAGTGACTACTCTAGAAATCTAAACAGAGGGATTACCAAACCAATCGCAAAACTGCAATATACACCTTGGTGGTAAATTAAAGATAAACTACCAAGGACTTTACGTATGGCAGTCAATCTTCCTAAATGCTGTGTTCAGTGCATTGCGATCGATAGGGTGGCAGACATGGCTTCCTAAGGATAAATGATATCAGCCTATTGTGGTCTCCCAATATATACTCGACGGTATGGGGAGCACAAGTCCGTACTAGCACTTGTCATATCAAAGAGGAGGAATCACCCAACCTTCGATGAAAATGATAGTTACCAGGTTTTACGACGCCGAAATATGTCTCTAGCCTAGACTTCTAGATGTTGTGTGTTAGGTTCCAAAGTGTTTTTATGTTCATTGAGGTTTATTTTATAGTTGATCTTTTTTAAGAAGTTTTCCTTTCAAGGTTCACCGCGTGATGTAGATGTAAAATTCCTAAATATGCAATCTAAAATGATAAACAGTCATTTGTTTTCTTTTAGCAATGAAAATCCTAGCTACTAAGGAAAGAAGAGTACGATTCTTTCAACAGAGAGCAGAGAGCACACACTAAATGCACTTTTCCTAAATCATTTTCCGCATGCAGTCTAAATGCAAATGCACATGCATGTATTTGTTTTTCCGTTTCCTTAATGTGAGAATGCCAAAAAGAAAACTAAGTATAGATCTGAACTACTTTTCTTCAAAGCGACACTTTAGCAATTTCTTTTCAAAACGAAAGGAAGACTAAGACGACACTTTCAATTTCGAATGGAAAACTGCTTTTGACACTTCAAATATTGATAATTCAAATCAAATACAATGGCAAAAGTACAATCGACTATCTAGAAGAGGAAGACTTTACGACACTCTTCTTTTTGACTCAGAATGACAGTTATGACACTTTTGAATCAAAAGTTGACAGTTCGATTAAGCTACTATTTGCAAAGGAGGACTGTAAATGATGAAAAATACATAAAAAACATTCACAATTCCTAATCAATGGAGGTTGAATACTGTAAAGGAAGAAGGCTTCAAAAATGATATACTGATCATATGTAGGAAAACTACTGAATAGTGTTAAAAATAATGAAGAAAAAGCCAAATTCCAGAGAGGGAAACAGTCTCATTCAATCATCGCACCTGTCCTTAAGGGAAACAGGGATGCATCTCACTTGCAACACACGGGAGGTGCGATGCATCCAGACTGCCAGTTAGAGATAGTGCGATGGACCAGGGAATGAAACTGAGCTTGGTTTTCACTCACAATTTGCAGCTAAGTTCAGTGATTTAGGCTGAGCTTATGATGGACAGTAACAACAAAGTATAGGGGTATGATCTTATGAGGTTATTGAGCTACCACTAGGGCACTTAGGATGTTTGCAAGTTAGATGTTCAGTTCATAAACCAACCCGGAGATTGACTGAAGTAGTGTTGATCTACTTTGCACTTGCATAGCAAGTGCAGTTCGAAGGCTAGCTGGCTTAACTTCAGGCTCCGTCTGTAGTTTATAAAGCAAACAACAGTAACAAACAAACAAACTATTCGCTCCCCAGTGGAGTCGCCATTTTGTTTTCAGGAAAACTAATGCCTATTTGATTTGCGAAGCCCACTAATATGGGTAGCTATCTTAGAAACAAACAATTCAAAGTAACTTGTGTTTTCTTTTATGTATGATAGATGAGAGAGAAGCAGAGAGCACCAACCTTAATCTTTCGCTTGGCTCCTTGCTTATTTCCTCTCTCCTTTGATAGAGCTTGCTACTCCTTTCTCACTTGTCCCACTTTAAAGAACACCTGTAGAGGCAAAGCAGCAAAACACCATCAACGCATAGAGATCTATAATACCATAAACAATGCAGAATCAGAAGTACATTAACCATACAATTGCATTTACAAATACAAGATTTACAAGTACACAAATATATGGAAGAAAACTCAAATAACTTTATTGATAGTAGAAGTATAAGAGAGGATTAGAACCCAGTTGTCTGATCCAGCATCATCCTCCCAGCATGAAATCCCTCTTCAATGCATGAAAAGCAAGATCACCCAACAATACAATGTCTCAAAGAGAAACCAACAACGCTTCCTTACAAATTACAAAATTCTAGCCTTTTGGATCTCTGGGATGAGGGATCCATTTATAGATATTTGCAAAGGGGTGAGTCAGCTTTTGGGTTTTTGATTAGTGTCATTTCAATGATAGTTCTTGGTTCCACTTGGAGATTTCATGGTCTCTTACTCATCCCTGGGCGAATTCAGAGAGGCAAGTGTCATCTGAGAAGTTTCTAGAAGATTATCTGGGTTTCCACTTAGCAAATTGTCTCTGCCATTTGTCTACTCTTGCCCATCACACCCTACAGAAGGTTCTTTTAGTATGCATCGCACCTGGCCAGTGTAACAACCAGTATGCATCGCACCCTTACCATGGAGCAGTCTGTATGGTCCAGTTTTGGCCAGTTCTGATTGGTTTTTCAGGTGGAATTTTTGGGAAATGATGTAATCAGTTGACCATGATCCTTTAGGGTGTGAAACAACACTTTTAGGGGTTTAAGAGCCCTTGGTTTATCGACATATGTGATTGGGGTTGCAGTGCCCAAATATGTCTATAACACGATAGAGATGACTGGCAAAAGTTTTCTTAACATCCGGCCCTCTATGATTGAGGAAAACATCGTAAATATAATTGTTGTTGGGAGTTGCAGAGGATGAGGAAACGAATGTCTGATTATTCACCATTAATTATATTGGTGACTGATCAATTGCACCGGGCACTGAGATGAGAAGATGAAATACCAAAAGGGGCAGATTCACAGTGAGAAGTGGAAGGTATCTGAGCGATTGGTTGATCTAACGAGTACCAAACTGCTTGCTTACCAAAGAAAGCTGTATACACCTCATCTCTCATATTTATTAACATTGGATATGGGTTGGGTGTCATCTTTAACAGGTTAACGGATTGGCCATTAATAAAATTACCCGATGATTTGAATGTACTCTGGATTTAAGTGTATAACGCACATTATGAACTACAACATTCATTAAAAAGTTTACCTATCAACTAGAGTTGGCATTAGTTGTGGTAAAAATAAGAATTTGATCCCTGGGCTAGGATATCACAACTTACCAATAAGATAACTCAAATCTTTAAAAAAAAATAACAAATTTTATTCAAATATGTTTTTTAATATCTTTTTATCGGACCACTATGTCATTCAAAACTGTTGTTGAGAGTTTGACTGCACCCTTAAATCTGAGGTATGATCCAAAAATATATAGTTTAATTACTCTATTACCGAATTTGATTTTCATGAAATTGCAAAATATTCTCATTGTTCTGCTTTTGAACACTTACGAATGTCTTGTCAATGACCACCGACCGGCACCATTTTATTTTTGTCCATATCCCCTTCTATTTGTATTCACATCACAGAGCCAAGAATTATTGAACACCTGCCTCTTATCTCGTCTTTCACTTTTCCTGCTACCTTCCCTTATCTCGTCTTTCAATTTTCTTGCTAACTTCCCTTATCTCTTCTTTCACTTATCGCTATATATTTAAGATTTCCCTGGTCTCTCTTCACATGTATACGGCATTTTCTCATGGTAGAAGACTACGAATTTCTTGCCAGCGCATATCTTTTCCTTCCCATTTCTCCTTCGATTGAATTTCTCCTTACTTTCTTCCCCTACTTTTCTTTTTCAGTCTTTCAATTGTTTCACCTTGATTTATTCATTAATTCTGCATAGGCATCATGAATTTCTGCGCATTTTCTTTATTTTTGTGCTCTCTGTTGATATGACACGAATGGAATCTTCCATTTACCATCCATCCACTATCTTGGAGCAAGTTAACACAGTGATCACGGTGGGCCTCTCTGGTTAATGATGCCTATGTCACTCATTTTCAATGGATTAATCTATTTTATTCACTGGCTTATCCAATTGGAGATATAAGCAATCACAATTCATATGGTCATGGGCATTATCATCTGTCAAATCCATATGCCTACTGTGTTAGGCATGGCTAACAATACTTCAACCTAACAAAATGTAAGGGTTTTTTTTCCAAGCATTTCGATTGCGCGGTGGACATGACCAAGCACTTAGAAAATACACCCAAGCTGAATCAAGTGGCATATGTTAATCTTGAACTTAAAGCTCTGGTCATCACACCGGTCCCAACACTCCAAGCCGTCGCAATAGCAAGGAGGATTGGACAATCCCTATGGATCTAGGCGGTGGAAGTTCTGTACACCAGGGCATTTTCTCATTGTGAATGATTGTATTGGGTGCATTTTTTTTTTTTCAAGAGAAAATAAACGCTATTTTTTATATAGGAAAAAAGAGAAAAGAGAGTACATGTTACACTTGTTTTTTTTCTATTCAGTATTGAGATCTGTTGCACTGCTCCAAGAAAATACATAATTATCTTCATTCTATGTCATAATAGTCCATAGAAAAAGTAACTAAACTTTAAAAAAACGTGTTCCTTGTGCCGAAAGAAAATACATAATTATCTTCATTCTATGTCATAATAGTCCATAGAAAAACTAACAAAACTTTCAAAAAACGTGTTCCTTGTGCCGAAATAGTTTTATCAATAGGTAAACACTGTTGAGTGGAACAAAAAAATGTAGGTACCTGAAGATTCTTTAAAAGAAAAAAAGGCAGGGGCTAAGAAGTGAAAATACTGTCTGTTATTTCTGGAGTCATGTTTGTAACCAACATAATATATGACTCCGGGAGTTCTTTTAACTCTTTTTTTGATACCATATCCACAATGTGAATGTGATTCTTTTCCTTGTAGACATGGTCACTGAAAGGTGTGTTCTACTAGATGAATGTGATTCATCCAATTTGTTAACAATGGAGGATGGAATTGAGAGAGCCCCTTTACCTAGTTGACGATGCATTTTGAGTTCCTAAATACATATAATTTGTTGATGTTAAACGATTTTGCAGAGAAGAGGATGCCCCATAAAGCTATGATTTATGTCATGTTGTTGGTGCCTCTTCCTCCTTCCCACCAAAAATGGCAGTAGGTTCATGGCTTAGAAATTATGAGAGAACCGCAACCACATTTACTATTAAAGCAGGCACCATCAAAAAAACCAACCGGGAACCTTTGCCACAAATCCAATGCTTTTGTCTTTCTCAGATTCTGATATTTTTTCCTAGGTCCAAATTCTGAGTAGTAAGCCACGATCCCCAACATTGTAGTCCTCACATCCACCCTTAAATGTTCAAAAATATTATGATTCCTACATCGCCAGATGCCCCATAAGGTATAGAAAGGTAAAGTGCATAAATCTTTTTGTGTCTCAAAACAATGTTTAAGGCATGTCTCCAGTGATGTAGTATTCCAAATTGCCACAATCCCTAAAGTAAAAAGGACTGAATTCTAGACTTCCATGGAAAATGGGCACCTTAAAAATAGGTGAAGAACGTCCTCCAAATTCTGCATGCAAAGGGGACAAATCGTAGGACCAATAAAACCTCTACATTTAAGATTCTCCCAAGTGATGATTTATTGTGCAAGGACAACCATCCGAAACACTTAAGTTTCAAAGGAAACTCTCAAGTCCAAGACTTTTGTAACGAAATAGGTGGAAGATACTCTTGTATAGTTCTCTAACAGAGATGTGATTCTTATGTGATTGACCTGCCGAGCACATCCGGTCCATCTCCTCTGAAATTGTAATCCCTTCAACATTAATCTAAATAATATATTGCTCCCATTCTAAGGTCAGACAACTAGTAATACCAATATCATCTTCCCTAACATAGGACTAGAAATTAAGTGGAAGATCCCAAAAAGAAACAATATGGGAGATAAAATAGGTACCTCTTCCATGAAGTTGTCAAAGGAG
Source organism: Pinus tabuliformis (assembly GCA_031772625.1). Lineage (NCBI taxonomy): Eukaryota > Viridiplantae > Streptophyta > Pinopsida > Pinales > Pinaceae > Pinus > Pinus tabuliformis. Next base: position 506,857,536 of record CM062806.1, on the reverse strand, counting down.
AGGGACCGATAAGGAATGATTTCCCTGTAAGCCTTGAATAGCATCCAAGCTAATTTCGACTCTAGAGTCATTCCCTACCTCCCAACAACGGCCCCCAAATAACCAATGCCCATTCCTCATCATGCTGCGCCAAATGAAAGAGGAGGTTTGTGCAATTTTCACGCCATCTTTGATCCAGACTTCAAAACCCTTATAATCCAAGTGCCTACCTATGATGATCTGTGACTAGATGCCCCTGCCATATAGTCCTCTCCCCATAAACTCTTATAGATTAAAGTCCTATTGAAAGAAAGTGTGTCCAGGATCCCCCCAACCCCCCTCATCGACAAATTTAGCAATACGGGACAAGCGAACTAGATGGATTTTCCCATATTGATTATTGTTAGTCCACAGGAATCTGGCCAGGATAACATCTATATTATGAATGATTTCTATCGGCAATATATATATATATATATATATATATATATATATCTATCGAAAGAGACCGCAAGATAGATATTATCAGAATGAGTCCGCCTCCAATGATAAGCCACCTGAACGACCAATTTGCTAATTTGGGTTCAAATTTCTAGATAATCCAGCCTGAGTCTATATTCAAATAGTGATTAGGCTTAATGTTGAAACCTAAATAAACAAAACCTGAGTCCAAGGGAAAAGATGAAACTCTGAAGATGTCACAAATCTTTGAAGTCACCTCTTCTTTGAAGTCAGTTTAGATTTATTCTTGTTCATGTCAAGGTCGGGTGTAGATCTGAAGGATGAGAGGATATGATGGAAGGAACTCCATTCGGGAATAGAAGTCACTCCACTAAATTGGAGGTTGTTAACAAATATCAAGTGGGAAACATTGATTTGTCGAGTCATCTTAATGCCCATGATCAATCCTTTATCTCTGTAATTTGAAATCCTTTTGCTAAGAATTTCCCTGACGAGGAAAATAATGGGAGACAAAGAACATCCTTGACGCAGACCTCTAGATGTTTTAAAAAGGAAGTCAGGAGCCCATTAATAATAACAAAAAAGTTAGCGGTGGTGACGCATGCCATGATCCAATTAAGGTTCAGTTGGGAAAGAACTATTTTATGTAAAATCAATCTAAAAAATTCATAGTCTACGTTGTCGAAAGATTTGTTTAAATCAATCTTCAGTGGACAATATTTGAGGTTTCGCACCTTAATGGAATGAAGGAATTCTTGCGCAATGGCCATGGCATTTTGGATTTGTCTCCCCTCCAGAAAACCAAATTTCTCTGGTGAGATGTGATATGTCCGATAGATCTTGAGTCTGCAAGCAATGAGATCAGAGATCATTTTATAGACAGAGTTACAGATGGATATGGGGAGGAAGTCTTTGAAAGAAATAGGAAGCTTATTTTTGGGGATTAAAGTGATAAAAGTAGCATTAATGGCTCATCAGATGTAACCCTTAATACTTAGAGACTCGTCAACCATCGCTAGAATATCTGAAGACATAAGTTGGAAGAAATGTATGTATAATTCCACCCCCCACCCGTCGGGTTCAGGGCTTTTGTCCTTGGAACATGCAAGGAGGACGTTATGGATTTCTTCTTTCGTAACCGATCTACAAAAAATATCATTCTTAGACTCTTGAATCAACAGAGGAAATTGATTGATGAAGTCCATTTGAGCCTGGAACGAGAGATCTTTGGCTGAGAAGAGACCCTTGAAGTGTCATAGAGAGACTTATTCAATGTCCGACTGGGAAGAGTATAAAGTATCCCCTTCATCATGGATGTTCCAAATGGCATTTTCGCTCCTCCTCATAGTGGAAAGTATGTGAATTTTTTTTGAGTTCTTATCACTGGTCGTTACCCATGTTGCTCAAATTTTAATTCACCAAGCCTCTTCCTATGATTTATATATTGATCTCTTCTTGGCTTCCAAATAAAAATATGGAGTTTGCGAAATTCACAGGTAAAGGAAGGATCATTCAGATTGTAAATATCACTCTCGGTGGCTTCAATACAGTCCAGATGCTGTGATTCAGTTTTTTTCTGTTCCAATACCCACTTTCGGACCTCCCTCTCCAAGGATTTAAGTTTGCAGCCAATGTTTTCCATAAAATTCAAACTATGTCGAAGATAGGGATGCTTCCATACACGATGAACAATATTAGTGAAATCCTTATGGGCTAGCCAGGATTGATTGAATTTAAAGGGGAGATCCCTGTGACAGGATTCTCTTTCCTAAGAGAGCAAAATCGGTAGGTGATTAGAGTCGAAAGAAGGGATGACCAAGGATTTTAGATCCACCAGACCCGCTGCAAGGTGATCTTTCACCAAAAACCTGTCCAGACACTGAGAAATACATTCTGACCCTGTTCGGCCATTGTTCCAGGTGGGAACAAGCTTAGGTGGAGTAATATCACGCAGAGACAGAGAGTTGAAAAAATAAGTGAAATGGGACTCCAAATTGTGAGACTTGGCCTTATCGCCCCAAATCTCATTGTTGTCTAGTGTTAAATTTAGGTTTCTAGTCACAATGAGAGAAGAAAAATCCAACAACCCGAAGTCTGAGAGTTGATCCCAGAATAGTCCTATGCCTGTATATGGAGCATACATATTGATAATGCGAAATCAAGAAGGAGAACCTTGCATGTGCCCAAATAGGAGGATACCTGCAGGAGTGAAGAAAGCCAAAAGCTTGAGACTACAGGGTTTCAAAGCCAGTGCTAAACCTCTAAAGAGACCACAAAAATTAGTGGCATAAACAAGCCACCCAAGACAGATTTTAAGCAAGATTTCCCAAGACCTTTCCTTAGAAATCATAGTTTCTTGAAGAAGAATTACATCTGGTTTGTATCTGAGAATCAACCCTCTTAGAGAGCTTGATTTGGTTTCGAACCCCATCCCCCTAATGTTAAGGGACATAAAGATCATGGGGAAACCAAGGAATCGGGCTCGTCCACTCTAAGGAACCAAGGAGAAAAAGAATTAGATGTCGATAATCCACCAAAAGAAGAAGGTGAGATAAATTGTTCCACATGCATGGCCAAAGTCATACAAGAAGTATGATTTTTCTATTTAGTGTTGAAATATCGCAACAAGAATATTCCAATTTAATTTGTTCTTGAATTAAATTGTGAATTAAAATCGAATTTAGTCTTAACAATTACTTGGAAATAATTAATTACCTTATTTTAAATAAATTAGTTGGAGAAATTCAAGTTAGAAGTCTTTCTGAAGTCATGCAAGAGTTATCCCTTAAATTAAGGAGATAAGATTGAGTTATATTTGAGTTGTAATTAGTTAACTCAGTTTACTGAGTTAAGTCTAGTGAAATTAGTTCCAAATTGTTTGAGGAACTAATAGTGAGTTAACAGTCAATTGATGCATTAATGCACTCAACTAGTACTACTCCAATTAACTGAAGATTCTCTCATCAGTAACTCATGCATGTCTATTCTGAGAAAGACCCAGTTGAGATTAATGTTCTAGAACAGTGTACTATTAGTTGCATGTATTTTCTCATGGAGAAAACTCATGCATGCAATCAAGAATTTAATCCTTGAAGATTGCGCAGTTTTGGAGAAGGTTCATCCACTTGGTAAAGTCTAATCATCCAGAAAGAACAACGCAAGGAAATAGGAGCTTGGAGGGCAGAGAGGAAGGCTGGATAGAAGCGAAGATTGCCGTGAGCATGTGTGAGGATTGTAGTGAGAGCTGGCTAGCTGTGAGAGCTAAGGCTTTGTATAATTCCTATGTATTTCCACCATGTATGATGATACAATAGTGTGGGGTTTTTAGCTGAGGCTTTCCCCAAAGTATTTTCATTTGTATTGTGTGGTTGATTTTTCTTCTTTTGGTTATATTGTTCAACCCGATCTTTAAGCTTCTGCAAATTGATAATAGAAGTAGGTTATAGTATTTTGCTTTGATTTATATTGCATTATTGGGATAATGTACACCAGATTTTCTACATACCAGTATCAGAGCTAGATTTGTAGAAATTTCTTCATGGTATCGGAGCTGTGAACAGTATACTGAGAAGAGAATTCTAAGTTTGAAGTTCGGAGTTGCAAATGCAAATCGAATTCATATCATACTTCAAAGTTGGCCAATGGTGTTCTACGGCTTGAGACTCAAGTATGCCTTGGAAGGTAGCTCGAATTACATAGCATGGAAAGATATAATGGAGATTGTATTAGAAGACAATGGCTTGAAGGAATTCATTGATCAAGAAATCCCAAAGCCAGCTTCAACTAATGCATAAAAGTTGGCTGAGTGGAAGAAGTGTGTGGCGAAGGTGAGACGGATCATCCTTGAGGGAGTTCGAGACCATATTGTCTCGAGTCTCCATGGGAAGGATACTCCATTTTCAATGTGGAAGACATTGAAGTACCTCTACCAAAACAATAGCAACCAAAGGAAATTGGCACTCAAGGATAAGTTTCGAAGAACCAAGATGGAGAAGGGCGATACTATTTCCACATATATTAACAATCTCACCACTTGCAAAGATGAGCTTGGCAGTGTGGGAAGAACTGCTGCCAATGATGATATTGTGAGCCTCGTTCTCCTTGGCCTTCAAAAGAGTTGGAATAGATACCAGGACTCTGTGAATGGAAGGGAGAAACTACCGGATTGGGAACGACTGTGGTCGGATCTTATGTAGGAGGAGATCAGGAGGAGCACATGAGATGGTTCTTCATCCAAGAATGATGATGAAGGAAATGTGGCCTTAGCAAGTAAGGAAAGGAAAGGGAAGGGGAAGGCTTCCCATTTCAAATCAAATTCTTCTCATGGAGGGAATAAGGGTGACATGTCTAATGTAAGATGATTTAATTGTCACAAGATGGGACATTATTCGACTAATTACCCATTGAAGAAGTCCAAGAAGGGATCCTCAGAAGGATTGGAAGGTGAGGCATTAACCTCTCAGTTCGAAATGGACTTTACCCTCATTGCATGCATGGTGTCATCAATGATGGGTTGTGTCTGGTATCTTGATAGTGGAGCCTCATTCCACATGACCGGTGATAAAAATTCTATTCAGTTCCTTGGAGGAGAAATACCTCAAGATGTGCATAAAGATGGGTGATGACGGAAGGTATATTGTTTCAAGAGTGGAGCTCCTCTCACCTTGATAGATGTGATGTATGTGCCTGGACTGAAGAAGAACTTGGTATCAGTCATGATGTTGGAGGAAAAAGGCTATGATGTTGTCTTCAGTAAGGAAAGGTGTTCTTAAGACACATAGCCACGGGTCAGGCCAAGAAGATAGGGATTCGGGTGAAGAATCTCTATAAACTAGAGGTAGATGATTGTGCAACATTGAGTACGAAAGTAGAATTGGTGCAAAGCCAAGACATGGGCGAGTTGTGGCACAGGCGGTTGGGCCATTTTCATCATGGGGCTTTGAAGATAATGCAACAGATATCTACAGGACTTCCCAAAGGTAAACTTGAGCAAGTTGACACATGCAAAGCTTGTACCTTGGGAAAGTACACCAAGTCTTCCTTTCATGATCGAGACAGTCGAGTAGAGGCTATCTTAGAGCAAGTCCATGCTGATTTGTGTGGACCATTCTCAACGACATCCACAATGAAGCAAAGGTATTATGTGATTTTCATTTATGACTATTCTCATAAATGCTGGATTTATTTCATGTAGAAGAAGGACCAAACCTTCACAAAGTTTTATGAGTTCAAAGCTTTGGTTGAGAAAGAGTCAAGGAAGAAGATCAAGGCCTTGAGAAGCGACAATGGTGGAGAATATGTCTCTCAAGAGTTTAAGGACTTCTGTGTAGTGGAGGGAATTAAACGAGATTTGATGGCACCTCATAACCCATAGCAGAATGGAGTGGCCGAGAGGAAGAACAGAACTATTGTAGGGGAAGCACGGGCAATGCTACATGACCAAGGCCTACCACTTCACTTGTGGGCTGAGGCATGCAACACAACGGTCTATTTGCAAAATAGAATCCTGCATCGCATACTTGGGATGAAGACACCAGAGAAAGCTTTCTTTGGTAAGAGACCAGATGTGGATCACTTTAGGATCTTTGGCTCATAGGTATATTGCCACGTGACAAAGGATGCACGGAAGAAGCTTCAGCTGACAACAAAGTTAGGGATATTTGTGGGGTACACTGATACACCTCACAACTATCAGGTGTATTTTCATACCAGTAGGAGGATAGTGGTTTGCAGAGATCTCAAGTTTGATGAGCAGAAGGCCATGCGAGTTTCCCTTGAGAGGGAGATCCAACTACAGGTTGTGGAGGAACTGTTGATTCCTAAGGAGGAGGAGCCTTAGACAAATATGGAGCAGCCGCATGTAGAGGTTCCAGGAGTGGAGACATCCACTCAAGTAGAGTCTTCCAGAGATGGACGAAAGCGCACAAGAGAAGCTGACAGATTGTTGGAGGATGCGAGAGAGAATGTGGGAGCACCATCTTCTCAGCAGATAGAGAAGGTCACCTGAGAGGTACACTAAATACATGGCCCTTGTTGGGAAATGCGTTGAGACAAAGCCATCTTCCTTTGAGGAAGCAGTGCAACAGCCGATTTGGATTGATGCTATGGTGGAGGAGTATGACTCCATAGTTCGTAACAGTGTTTGGGACGTGGTTCCGAGACCGGAGAACAAGTCAGTTGTGAGTTCCCGTTGGCTTTACAAGGTAAAGAAAGCTACTGATGGTAGTGTGGAGAATCATAAGGCAAGATTTGTTTCTCGTGGCTTTTCATAGGTCGAGGGGATTGACTATGATGAGAATTTTTCTCTTGTCGTAAGGTACTCATCTATCAGATCTATGTTGGCACTATCAGCACATATGGGTTGGAAGATCCATCAGATGGATGTGAAGACTACATTCCTCAATGGCTAAATTGAGGAAGAGGTGTACATAGAGAAGCTAGGAGGTTTTGAGACCTTTGATTGTGAGTCACATGTGTGCCAACTCAAGAGAGCGTTGTACAGGTTGAAGCAAGCACCTCATGCTTGGTACACTAGGATAGACAACTACTTCACCTGGTTGGGCTTCGCGAACCTGTACGACATTGTGGTGAAAGGTAAGTTGTTGATCATCGTACTTTATGTTGATGATATCATATTGACTGATGATGATCAGTTGATCGTGTCTTGCAAGGAGGACCTTGCAAGAGAATTTGAGATGAAAGACATGGGTCTCATGCATTACTTCTTTGGCATGGAAGTGTGGCAGAAGGATGGGGAGTTGTTTGTGTCTCAAGGCAAGTATGCCAACAAGATACTTAGGAGATTCCACATGGAGAAGTGCAAGCCCATGCAGACTCCTCTAGTAGGTAACTGGAGGATGGAGGTTACTACTTCAAGAGAAGTGGTAGAGGCTACTGTGTACAGGCAGCTTGTGGGTTCACTGATGTACTTAGTGAAAACACGACCAAATTTGTGCTATGTGGTGAACCAATTGATTCAAGCGATGGTTCAGCCTACCAAGATGTTTTGGAAGGTGGCAAAGCATGTATTGAGATACCTCAGAGGCACATCTCAGTATGGATTATGGTACAGACGGACAGAGGGAGTGAAGCTATAGGGCTTCATTGATGCAGATTGGGCAAGGAGTCCATCAGATCAGAAGAGCACATCAAGAGGGATTTTCAAACTTGGGTCAGCGGTAGTTTCTTGGTACAATAAGAAATAAAGGTTGGTTACACTCAGCTTGGCAGAGGTAGAATACATGGCGGCAAGTCAGGCAACATGTGAGGCCATCTGGAAGCAGAAAATCCTAGTTGGTTTGTTTGATCAGAGGATGTATCCAACTGTGATCTATTGTGATAATCAGAGTTGTATCAAAATCTCTGAGAATCCAGTATTTCATGATAGGTCCAAGCACATCGACATCTGGTATCATCATCTCAAAGACTGTGTAGCGAGGAGGATCATGTTGATGCAGTATATTTCGACAAAGGAGCAAGATGCATACATTTTTACAAAGGCATTGTCAATGTGTAAATTCAAGTTCCATAGAGACAGGATCGAGGTGGCAGATAATCCCTTTCTTGTTGAGAGGAAGTGTTGAAATATGGCAACAAGAATATTCCAATTTAATTTTTCCTTGAATTAAATTTTGAATTAAAATCGAATTTAGCCTTAACAACTACTTGGAAATAATCAATTAATTTATTTTAAATTAATTAGTTGGAGAAATTCAAGTTAGAAGTCTTTCTGAAGTCATGCAAGAGTTATCCCTTAAATTAAGGAGATAAGATTGAGTTATATTTGAGTTGTAATTAGTTAACTTAGTTTACTGAGTTAAGTCCAGTTAAATTAGTTCCAAACTGTTTGAGGAACTAATAGTGAGTTAACAGTTAGTTGATGCATTAATGCACTCAACTAGTGCTACTCCAGTTAACTAAAGATTCCCTCATCAGAAACTCATGCATGTCTATTCTGAGAAAGACCCAGTTGAGATTAATGTTCAAGGACAGTGTATTATCAGTTGCATGTGTTTTCTCATGGAGAAAACTCATGCATGTAGTTAAGGATTTAATCCTTGAAGATTGCGCAGTTTTGGAGAAGGATCATCCACTTGGTAAAGGCTAATCATCCAGAAGGAACAACGCAAGGAAATAGGAGCTTGGAGGGTAGAGAGGAAGGCTGGAGAGAAGCCAAGATTGCTTGTGAGCATCTGTGAGGATTGTACTGAGAGATGGCTAGATATGAGAGCTAAGGCTTTGTATAATTTCTATGTATTTCCACCATGTATGATAATACAATAGTGTGGGGTTTTTAGCTGAGGCATTCCCCAAAGTATTTTCATGTGTATTGTGCGATTGATTCTTCTTCTTTTGGTTATATTGTTTAGCTTGATCTTTAAGCTTCCGAAAATTGATAGTAGAAGTAGGTTATAGTAATTTGCTTTGATTTATATTGCATTATCGGGTTAACCTACACTAGATTTTCTACATTTAGTGGATTTCTTTTTCTAGGGAATCAAGGATTTAAGGGGAGTGTTGGAAAATGTAACTCCTACTTGCCTCAGGTATGATTCTTACTAAGTAAAGGAGTCTATTCCTAGTAGTTAGGATCTATTTCCTACATTGGTGTGTGGTTGAGATATTCTCTCAACCAATAGATTATGTGTGCATGTATATATGTAATTTCATTTGATTAACGAAACAATTGACATTATTAGATTTTATCATGGTAGCAGATCCCTGAGGGCCTCGCCCTTCGTGGGCTTAGCCCCTCCTGGGCCAAGGAAATAAAGAGCTTGGTTTTCCAATCATTTTTTGAGTTTGTCCATCATCGATATTACAATGCAAAGGTGGCGTTGGTAACTAGCTTCGTGGATGGCAGAGTGGCAGTGTGGTGAATCCGTGCTGTGGAGGTTGCTGGGAGGCCAAGCACTAGAGCAGCGGATTAGTGTTGTATTGTGTTGTGTGCGGCTAATAGTTTAGGCAGCCAACCAACCATCCAATTTGTGCTCATCTACAGTACGCATTGTGAGATCTTATTTCCAACTTTTCTTCGACTTTATATCACAAATCTTCCACTATCTATTGACCAAACCATTTAGACCATGGATTACCAGAGCTCGAGATTGATTCTCTCTGGCATGCATTTGCTTATGTTTATTGCAGCCTCCAATGTTGCAACATTGCAAAAAGTTGGGTTGCTATCGAATTCTTCTAATTCTGAGGTAGCTAATAGCTCCAATTCGATGCTCATGGCTTTGCTGAATTCCCATTACACCGAGCTGGTAGAGCTAGTCGAGAAAGTGTTGCTCCTCCAGACCCTGGAAGAGGTCATTGGTAGCAACAATGTCATTATATTCGCCCCCCAGAATGATATTCTGGAGCGAAAGCTGGATCCAAAGTTCAAGTGTTTCTTGCATGAACCGGGGAATTTGAAGGCCTTGCAGAAGTTGCTCATGTTCCATGTGGTTCCTCGGAGAATCGTTGCTGAGGAATGGAGCAACGGTACCCATGACTCTCTGGCCAAAGATTGGCTGAAGCTCTCGATAAAGTGGAGCGGGACCAAGTCCTCGAAGGCGGGCTGTGGGATATAATTTGTTGACAACTGTGGTGTTGTAGCAATTTTTAGTTTCTTTAAATATCCACGCCTTCCTACCCATCCACTCCATTATCTCACAGACCCTCATCAGTTGAGAGACAATCATTTGCAGCAGAGCAGTGCAACCCTATATGAGCAGACGGGGAACTATGGGGGGCCAGCACATGGGTGACGCCAACGATGCCACCATGTCCCACTGGCTGTAGTCGGCCGGCTTGAGGCACTTGGCTTCCCCAGGCCTAGATCACCGCTTTCTTTCCAATTCGCCTGTGTCTGGATATGGCTCTCCGTCGATGGAGGAGAAGCAGAAGTTGTTTAAGATGTTAAGAAGCATGAACCTCGGTGGTGAGTCTAGACTGGAGCCTTTTACTCCCCCTGGGGCTACCATCGACGTGTTCACGACCCCCGAAATCAGAGGCGAGTTTGGTGTTGGGATTTTGGATTTACATGCCATGGATGACAATGAGCTGCTTACTGAGCATGCAGTGGCAGAAGCTCTTGAAACATCGCCATTCATGACTGTAAATGAAAGGAGATATGGAAATGAGTTTGATCATGGTGCTGGGTCTGGCAAGTTGGAGATGGGACCAGATATTAGCTTGTTCAGGTCATCTATAATTGATAAATAAACAATTGGATGGGAAGGAAACTTGGCAAAAATTAAAGTTGGAGTTCAACTGAGTGGAGAGACAATTGTCATGTTATTGTTTTTGTTTGTAAATAGTGGTAAAAACTCATGTTGGGCAGAGATAGAGAAATTTGATATTTTGTCAACTTGAAAGTTTATTTTCTATGTCTTGGATAAAATTATTGTGCCTTATTGAGCCTAGCTAACTCAATTTAGGTAAAGTTATTTGGTCAGAATTCATGACTCTAACAAATGACAACAACTTTGTTTCAAGATTTAAAGGACAAAGAAAAATATGCCCAAGATGTTAAACAAGCAGCAACAACGATTAAATGATGATGGACAACGAAGTGAAAGCTAGTATGAGTTTGTTTGTGTTTGTGGAATAGACTCTATTATGTTGTACTATGAGTCACACATTTTATTAGTAAGCAAGTCTTGGTTGTTTTGTAGTGGTCTTTGTAATGTATGTCCTTGGTAAATCCAAAAGTTGGAGTTGTGTTGTAAGCCTTGTAAGGCATGTGTACCCCCATATAGTTCGTGGTAATATAAAAACCACTTTGTATTGGTTTGTGGTAAGCGAGAAACCACATGTAAGAGTGAAGTGGGACAGAGATTCCTGTTGGCATGGTTTAGGGTTAGCCGAGAAAACCCTCGGCCTCGTTGAGTCAGGTCTTTGGTGAGCCTTAGTGGCTGGAGTGCCCTAGTGGCAGGTTTGTAGCCCAGAGTGGCTAGAGTGCCCTAGTGGCAGATTTGTGGCCCATAGTGGCTAAGGTGAGCCTTCATGGCTGTGTTTAGCCTTGGTGGCTGAGAGCCCTTGGAGGCATGGTTGAGGGTGATCCGATAAAAACCAATGCATGGTTACGTAATTTCACAAAACCCAGGTTAACAATGATGGAGGGGGGTTTACAGGTACAAGTACATGTATGCAGCTATAATGGTTGACAAAACCATGTATGCGAAGGACATCCTACAAGACTGGTGGTTGCAGCAGTTGGCACCCATGCATTTTGATAGATGGTTGTTCCTTTATATGGACGTTGACATATTCTTTTGTTATGTTTAACCACAACTAGATTTTGCAAATTGATATTCAGACAAGTAGTGATTAAGGGGGAGTGTTGGAAAATGTAACTCCTACTTGTCTCAGTTGTGATTCTTACTAATTAAAGTATTATGTTCCTAGTAGTTAGGATCTATTTCCTACATTGGTGTGTGGTTGAGATATTCTCTCAACCAACATATTGTGTGTGCATTTATATATATAATTGCATTTGATTAATGAAACAATTGACATTATCAGACTTTATTAGGAAGAAGAGGTGAAAGGGAAAGGAGCTTTCCCTGTCTCCTCCCTCAAGTGGAAAAATCACTTTTTGATGGTTAGAAGAGCCACATCAAAAAAATCGAAGAAGGAAAGAGCTTTCAGATCTCAGTCCGACAAAATGGGAGAGTCCATAGAAGTCGACAGAAACCAAACAACTGATGTATGGGGAGTGGGAGACTCTAAAGGAGGTTGTAGAAGAGGAGAGGAAGGAGGGACCAAGTCCACAGTCAACGAAGGGAGAGGAGCAATGGTGGAGTGGGAAGGATGCAGAGAGTCCCCACCCAGAGATACCCTACTAAGAGGGCCATCAGGGCCCGTTGGGCCTACAAAATGTCATCCTCTTTCTACCGTCATTTCGAGTATTTTACCATATTCTATAGCTCCATAATGTTACATTAATAACCATTTTCATGATCATGTGGGTTTATCATTATTATATTCCAAGTCATTTATTTTAAGTATTTTAAGAGAATTTATGATTAAATATTAGGATATTAACACGTTTTCATATATATCTAAAGCTAGTATGAGTTTTATGATATTCTAGGCCTATTTGAAGATTCTAGAAGGGTCCTATTTGGCTACTCAACCACAAATTCGAATTTCAATTCCAACTTGTTGTGCCTAGTTCTAGCACCTGTAGCAACAATGCTTCAGGGGATAAGAAAAACCTCCTAGAGACATCCTTTGGGTTGATTATAGACTAGTGCCTAGGACATCTTAAGTAGTACTAGCAGATTTATCTTGAGAGCCAACAAAACTAATATTTATTTATTTTCACAAATATTTTGAAAAAGTTTGATTCAGAACTACTCATGAAAGCACAATGTAAGAAATAATATGTGTGCAGAATTCCACAGGGAGTAATTTTCAAACAATGGTGGCCAAAGAAGATTGAAACTCAACAAATTAATTGTTAATGGAGATGGAATAGTAGAAGATGATAGAGATAAAATCCATTGAAACAGGGCTTATACTTTAAGAATTCCGTGTTTCTATTAGAGGAAAACGAGAGCAATGAAAGGCTTATGAGATTCTAAGATGCGTGGAGCGTCTTTTAAAGATATTATCACCATATCAATATCGACATCCTTTATCAAAGACTTGACAGAAATGAATCTTCATATAATGGAAATATATCTAGCTACTACTTTCATGTGATTTGGGGAGAATGTCAAACACATATGCAAATACTAGGAGAGAAAAACACACTGCAAATCAAGGAGTTGGAATCATCACTATTCTTCCATTAAATTATCTAATGGGGTGCACACATGAATTTCCATACAATGCCTTTGTCAAACGAGAAAATAAACCCCTCAGGAATTTCTTTCCAAGAATTCTGAACCTCTATTAAGTGTTGCTTTCCTCTATTTATCTGGAGAGGGGAGCTTTGAACATTGGTTACAATTAAATATCTTAGTCAAACCTTTGTTGTTAGATCGACTAGTTGTCTTGGCCTAGGATGGATTTGTGGCCAAGAAATGATTGCAAAAGATTTAATTTCTTCATTAAATTGTAACAAGGTACATAAAGACAATACAGGTCAACAATTAGATGAAAATTCCAACAAAATATCTCCATGCCCATCCTTGGGATTGCCTTTGCTCAGGTGAATGCTTTGTCATGATCTTCCTCCTTTGGTACTCAGTTGGTTCCCCTCACTTCTGCCTTTACTTCTTGAATCGATCATTCTCTAGAGCTGGGAGTGAATAAACTATCACTTTCACGTTGTGGTACAAAAACAGAGGTCATTTAGACAATACTTCATCTTCCCTTTGCATGGAGCTCCATGCAGAATCATTAAGTCTTCATGAGATCCCATACATTCATTTACTCACTGTAGGCCTGGGCATGGTACAGTCGAGTTCATTTACCCTATCTATGTTGACGCTGATTTTCTTGTCACAAGGGGATTTACAGCGTCAACCCATGCCAATTTCTGAATGTTCCATGTCCATTTTAAATGTCTTAGCTTTTGACCCACTCCATCTTTAAAGCCTTTTATTCCATCATCGGGCAGTTATTACCTTGGGACTTTTGTATTAAAATACCTCACCGAAAGGCACTTTCCGATCAATCTTAGCCCCTTTTACTTTGAGCCCCTTCCCCGTTTTCATCATATGACTAGGGGCTATGACCAGACGCTTAGTCCTCGGGTGCTAGGGCCTTTGGATGCATATCTGAGAGACTCATTCCTTTGTTAGATTAAATCCCGCAAATCAGGAAAATCATCAACCTTTACACTGGACCACCTTTGCAACATTGTGAGCGTCGATCACCGATTGGGCCCACACGGAATATCTCAATCAGCACATCAACGATTTCTGAGCCTTACCGCTGGTGTGACCTCCATAACTTGCGATCGACCATCACCCTTCATGCTTAGCCCCTGGTTCTTTGGCCCTTTATGTGACCGTGGGCCGACCTTTGTATCAGAGGTTTGCTATTGATGAATTCATGTTTGATGCATAATGCGCTGCTACCCACGATCGCCGATTGCCGAATGGTGACGTCATCAGTGCCACATGTCACTTCCTGAAGGGTGACATGTGTCACATGGATATTCCCCCATAGGACCCCTGAAAGTGCCAAATCAACATACCACGTGTCCTTCGTACTGCCACATCATGGTGATGTCAGCGCCACCGTGTCTTTATTGGATCCAATAGAATTCTGCCACGTGGCCTCCTTGGAGGAGAGAGAAAGGGTTTGCCTACCCCTGGTTATTTCGCTAATTTCCTTTGTTAATTCATTTGTTGGTTCCTCAATGATTTTACATTGTTGACCCCTTTTCTTGGCATTTTCTTTGTAATGGTCCTTTGTAGACCGCAGGGACCTCCAATTGTTGATTTGTGATATCAGTGATCGCCAATCGCCGACATGCCTTGCCCAATTGTTGGTCATCTTCTGCTTGTGATTGCTGATACGAGGGACTGTTGGAACCTCGACAGGTACTGTTCACTACACACTACAACTCCAATCATCGGTATCGGTGATCGTTAATCGCACATTGGTGATTTGCACCTGTTGTGCCGTGCATTGTGCCCCAATATCTTCAATCTTCGATTTGCTTAAATTATGATTCTAGCATCCATTGGAGGAGTTCTATATGTCATTGGAAAGATAATTCCAAGCTTTACCCATTAGAGGAGGTTTGATCCATCCTTGACTACTTCTGTGACCCTCAATATGGCTGCAAACGTTTCTACCCAATTTGCACCTTTTTAATAGCTGAAGATAAGCTTTGCTGAGGGTGACAACATTGGCTCTGCCTAGGGACAGTGCCTTGCTAGCAAGGTGTTTAGAACCTGTAGACTAGTGGCCTTCTATCCATTGGGCATGGAGTTATTTTATTCAAGTATATATAAAAGTAAAAACAGAAATGTAAAGGACTGAAAGTATAACTGATTTTTTATAAATTTCTCACCATTATGTACAATGGGTGAGGGATGGACATTTTTAATGTTGGAAGTATAATTTGAGGAACTTCCCATTTATAGGCAACTCAAGCATTTCACCCTCCAAGTTCTCCAGTAAGAAAGCATTGTTTCCCTTTGTCTCAGCAACCTTGAAGGGCCCAAACCACAAGGGGTCAAATTTCCCATGTTTGCCTTTATCTTCTCTTCTTGCATCCCACCTTAAAACTAGATCTCCTGGCTGAAGAGGTCTGTCTTTGGCCTTTCTATCAAACATGGACTTTACCTTTTGCTGGTAGTTCTCCAGCCTATGATTCACCTACTCTCGGGTTTCCTGGAGCTCCACCAATTGATGTATCCTTCTAGTTAGAGAGTTGGGTTCCTCTTCTGCATCTTGTAGTATCTTAGCCACCAGTATAGCAAGTTGAATGGGGAATACAACAACTTTCCCATAAACCAACTCAAAATGGGATTTTCCTGTGGATCTTTTCAGAGTGACTCAGTTTGCCCATAGTGCGAATTTCAGCTGGGAATCCCAATTCCTCTGACTTTTTGGAATTATATTTTTGAGGATTCTTACCATTGTCTTGTTGGAAGACTCAACCAACCCATTTCCTTGGGGATAGTAAGTGGTGGAATGGCCAAATATTATGTTATATTTTTGATAGAATACATTAAAATTCGCAGACTTAAAATCACGGGCGTTATCCATCACAATATTCACAGGGCAACCAAACCGGGCCAGAATATTCGCCTCCAGAAATTTAATAACCATATTGTGAGTTGCATTTTATGTTGGGACTGCTTCTACCCATTTGGTGAAGTAGTTTGTGGTGGTGAGGATCCACTTGTGTTGGCCACTGTAAGGAGGATGCATTTCCCCGATGAAGTCTAGTTTCCATTGTATGAAGGGTTCTATAATAACAGGGATCAAAGGGAGTGGAGATGATTTTTTCTTTTCAGAAAATACTTGACACTATTGACAGGCCCTAACATAAGAATCGACATGTCCAAATAGGATGGGCCAATAGAACCCTACTTTAAGTATCTTATGCGCAGTGGTCTTCCAGCTGTAGTGCCCCGCACAAACGTGATTGTGGAACTTAGCCATCACCCTTTGCGTTTCCGTTTCAACTAAACACAGTAGAAACACTTCCACTGGGTATTTACGACACAGTTGCCCATTAGATATAATGAAATTTAGGGCTTGATCCCTCAATGCTCTGTACTTGGATCTCTCCACCTTTATTGGGCATCTCAGAAATAGTAAATAGTGGATGATATTTTGATACCAGGCCGAAGTTTCATATTTGATATGAATCTTTTGGACTGCAGTCTAGATCATGGGTTGTGTCCCCTCTTCACCCTCTTCTTCTAATAAATTTATCCCCAATGCCTGACAATTTGACTCTAATAGGATTTTAGCTAGTCCTCCTCTAATGAGCTTTGTGGGTCTCACTTCCATGTCATACTCCTAGATTCTTTCAATCCACTTACCCCTTTTACCCTCATTGTCTCCTTGTACTAGGATGTCCTTCACCGCTGTTGTTGGGACATAAGCCACGATGCTCGAATGTAACACATAGAATCTGAAAGCCTTCAAAGCTTTGACTAGAGCATATGCTTAGTTTTCCAATATATTATATTTTAATTCAGCATCTCGCAACACTTGACTGAAAAAAAATATGGGTTGCTCATGGCCTTCCTTATTTTTATAAAGTAATACAATGATGATAGTATGGGGAGAGGCAAAAGAAAAGATATAAAATGGCCTCCAACAGTCTGATTTGACTAGCACCGGAGCTTTTGCAAAATATATTTTTATTCTAAAGAAGGATTCTTGGGAATCTCGGCCCCACTTTACTTCATTCTCCTTTTTCAACATTTTAGTAATGCCTTTTACCAATTCTATGTAGTTAGGCGCAAACCTTCTCAAGAAGTTAATCCTCCCCAAGAGGATTTGGACCTCCTTGTTATTCCTAGCTAGTGAAATATGCATGCGTTGACACGGCGAATCTTCGCTATGCCAACAAGGGGAACTTACCCGATCGCAAGGCCCAATTAGATCTGCTTTCGTTTGGAGTGGCTAGTTCCAATGGGTTTTAAAGGGTCCCGTAAACTGTTATAGGTGTTGAAAAAACAAACCTATATATATATATATATATATATATATATATATATATATATACATATAATCCTATCTATGCCAATTCTAACTACTTATGCTAGTCCTAAATATTCTAATCTATCTTGCAGGAGCATAACAGAAGAGATTAAACATCATGCATAGATTACAAGTCCAAATGAATCAATTACTGAGTTCACAGATGAACAAGGCTGTATCAAAGCTTAATTTCAATTTGATTGCTCACATAGGAATGCACATTCATATTCCTACAAATAAACTTGCAACTGATGTTTAACATAGTTTCAAATCAGGGACTGCTCATGAGTTAAATTTGATAAAGAATTACATTCAAATAACCAAGGCTAATCATAAGTTGTATCATTATCAATATGCACAAAAAAAAACACATTTATATTTATGCCAGCAACAACACCCTGATTCCAAACACATAAAAAAAAAAGGCTCCTTCTTGACCCAAACAGTCTTCTTTATTCACACAATAAAACAAAAGTTGTTCTGCCAAAAAAAAAAGGTCGTCCTCACATCTCTAGAGGAAATACTTATGCAGAAGGAACTAACCCTCGATATTCCCTTAACTTTTCACCTCCTTCCCTTTTCAATATACAAATCAAAATATACAAACATAGAACAGTCGGTGCAACCGCTGACACGTAGAGGGCATATCCGTTGGAGCGCTTCCTTATTTTCTAGGGGAAATGAAAGGATGTCGATTAGGAGAGCATGGTTGTGTGTCATCTCTCTATACCTATATGGAGTGGATTTTATTCCCACATCTGGCTTGCTGTAAGGTGTATCTAGAGGCAATAACATCTTGATGGATCAACGCTATCCTGAGTGCTTCCGCTGAACATAGAGAGTGCCTCCATTATGCCCAATGGTAGTTTGTATCCCTTTCTGGTAGAATATGTCTTTACAATATCGACACCGACGGTGCAAAGGTGTCATATTGATATAAATTGCATTTATCTGCTACCGGGTCCACTCGAACTCACCTGCAGAAATAGTTCATATTAGCTATGATTATGAGAAATATGATAGACATGCTCACAAACAAACCTTGCATTCATCCACAATTTCTATTTAATCTTGCAACGAAAAACCACTGAACCTGCTGTAACATGTATTCTCATTGTCCATAATATTCATTTTTATTCAAGGATTGCTTTGACAATGCTTCGAAAGCAGACCATTCACTCTATCGGATTTTCCTTTGAAAACACGGACCACAACACTTTATCGAAATACATGGGAATACATGGGAAAACCCATGGCCGAACAATAAGGTGGACTTAAAATAATATATCCTCAGATCTATAATCATTGTCGGGTCTGCTAATCACATCGCGCCTTAGGTTTAAGCATTGGGCTCCGTCGATTGCGATTTGTGATAGGCCAGACCTAAAATATATATGTGCCACAATTAATAATGTCAGCAGGTCTGCCATATCGCATCGCTCTTTATATATAAATGCTAAACTCTGCCGATTGCAATTCAAATTGGGGAGGCAAACCCAAAATATATCTGTGCTGCAGTTAATAGTTCCGGCGGGTCCGCCATATGGGATATTCCTTTGAAAACCCAGACCACAACATTTTATCAAAATACATAGGTAAACAAGGGAAAAGCCGCGTCTGACCATAAGGCCGGACTTCAAACATTATGCAGTAGGGTCTATAGTTGTCATCGGGTCCACCCATCGCCCCTTCACATATCGCATGTCATTTTACTGTCGCCGATTGTCGATTGCAATTTTTGATAGGGGGAAGCGGACCCAAAAAATATATATGTTGTGCTTAATGGTCCCGGCAGGTCTGCCATATCGTAGAGCGTCTTATGTACATGCCATGGACTCTGTCGATTGAGATATGCGATGGGCTCCAGACCTGAAATAATATGTGTTATGGTTAATAATGTTGGTGGGTCCGGTGTATTGTGGTGCGCATTGTGTATCAGTGTTGATTACGATAAGCAAAAAGGGTAAGTTATGCATGTTGTACATTATTTCTATTATCAAAGAATTGATATAGAAATAAGGACGTGATGGGAGGTTTTGAGGGTTGAGTCCATATGCACCCATAGCAAAGAGTGGGGGTGGTTATATGTGTGGGCATAGGGCACCATGGAGGTTATGAATGAAGGGCTAGATTGGGTTATGAATGAATCATGCATCATAGATTTATTCAAGGGGGGTCTTGACCATTAAGAATTGAAGATTTGACTTGGCACAGAGTTAAAATCCCTGAGATAAAATAGATCATTCGGATAAGTGAAAGATCAAACTTTTAGGGGACCCATTCAAATTTGCTACTAGAGCATGTTTTAATAGGGTGGTGGTTGTGGCCACAACAAATGGCGAACCACTGGGTGAACCAATTATCTCTGTTTCCAAATAAACCTTGGATCAATAGAACATTAGGTGCTAAGATAAACTTGAAATGCGAACTGCATAGATGGACAGGCATGGGTTCCACTTCAACATTAATTGCTTCAGGCGGGATAAAGACAAATAGCTTCTACTTACTGATATGGTTTTGACAGGCATTCTCCAATGGTAGTATTATGGGATTTTTTGACCCTCCTTTACCTATTTTCTACTTCAATGGTCTGTCAATTCCTATTTAGGTGTGTACCTCAGCTCTTTATCGCTCATCAAACTTGATGTAAATATGTTTATCTGCACTTTATGTAAGAAATTCAGTGCTATATTTTCGTATGATTGAATGGGGCGCAGTCATGGATCATGCCATATTTTTAAACTGCTTAAGCAAGGTTGGGCTTGCTATGTCAACCAGTACTCTGAGCCCAATAAAGTCCCTACTCCAACCAGCTTCCCAAATAACATGTCCTTCCAGATTGGCACAAGGACTCGAAATTTCATTTTCTTTTAAATAAGTCCTTACAGTTTCAGGCACAAGGACTAGAGCACAATTAGATTTGCCACAGGGTATATGACAGTGAGCTTAGCCCATGAAAGGAGGTTTACTCGTAGAGGACAGGTATTGGAAAACTTAGTGTGGTGGATGGGACCGATGGAGAATAATTGCAAACCTTACAAGCAAGTATAGGCTAGGTCTGAGTGGGATTTTAAAAATGCAACGTTCTGCCATGCCAGTCTAGATGTGGTTACACATTTTTTCGTTTTATAAAGATGCCCCTACATGCTCCAGGTATCCAGGTTATCAAAATATCCTACCTAGTTCCCAACAAATTCTAATGAGTGGCTTCTATTTGAATTCCACTGCTAATTTTTCAGTTCTCATAAGCTCATTGAAAGTTTGTTCAATTTGCAAGGTAACGATGAATTTAGGATCGACAAACTCATCAACAGGTTAATGAGGGAGGAAAACGTTGAAGGTGGAAAATGAGGGCAATATGAAGAGTGTTATAAAAGGTGAAAACGATACTGGAGGATTGAAATCAGTTGGCTGAAAAGGACTAAAATTCAAAACAGAAGGGAAAAAAAAATTTGCGGAAAACACAAGAACGGAAGGGACTAAACTATAACTAAGCTAACAACAAAATAAAAATAATTCTAACATACTCAGGAGGTAACCACCATGTGGTGGCTACTGGAAGTATCTCTTAAGATGTTGGCCATTAATAGGGAGTTTTTCAGTTTCTCCCTGTAAAGTTTTCAATCTATAAGTTCCCTGACCAATTTTTTCCTCAACTTGGAATGGGCCCAGCCATAAGTGTTGGAATTTCATGTGTTTACCTTTTGGCTCATTCAACTTGTCCCATTTCATGACTAGCTCTCCGACTTGGTAATCTTTATCTCCTTCTAGATGGTGATCAAACCATCTCTTCACAATCATTTGGTCTTTGCTAAATTTATTTTTGGCTTTATCTCTCAATTCCTCCAACCTCACCAGTTGGTTGATCCTTTCTTGAAGTAAGGCTGAAGGGGTCCCTCTTGAAGCTTGGGAGAGCTGTAAAGAGGGAAAGGTAATGTTGGGAGGCAGAATGGCTTCCTATCCATAGACAAGGAAGTATGGAGAGTTTCCTAATGCTACTTTTGGGGTGACCCTATCGGCCCAAAGGGCGTTTGTTAGAGCGTTGTGCCAATTCCTCTGGTTGTCGGCAATAGATTTACGGATTATGTGGATGAGGTTTTTATTTGAGGGCTCTACAACTGCATTTCCCTGGGGGTAATAGTTTGATGCATACCTTATGTGAATTGATTTATCAATAGAAAATTCAGTCAATTTCAGTGATGAAAAGTAAGAAGAATTGTCAAATATGAGAGCATCAAGGGTGCCAAACCTATAAATAATAAATTTCTCAATAAATGATATTACCTCGTCTTTGTTTTCCTTCCGAAGCGGGTTGGCTTTGGTCCATCTGGTGAAGTAGTCGGTCGTTGTGAGTATATACTTATGCTGCTGTGAGGAGTTTGGAGTGATCTCGCCTATGACATCTAGGTCCCATTGCTAGAATGGGCGATAAATCATAACGGGACTAAGGGGAACGACTGGCTTTATTTCTCGTCCCGCGGCAGTTTGACATATCTTGAATTTCTTAGTGTAGGCATGCGAGTCTCTGAACACTGTGGGCCAATAATATCCAGCTCTCAATATTTTGTGAGAAGTGGTCTCTCCGCCATAGTGACCACTTGTTGGGCTGTCGTGCATTTCTTTCAAGACATGATCAGCATCATCCTTTTCCAAACACCTCAGCCAGATTCCATCATAATTTTTTTTGTATAATGTGTCATTGGCCAAGTGATACTGATTAGATTTCAATCTGAGCACTCTCCTTCGTGATGCATCCATGTGTTCAGGACATGATCCCCGTGTTAGATAGAAGCAAATGTTGTAATACCACGACTCAGGTTCCAAAAGGGATTTCGATGTTTCGCGCTCACACATCAGCGTCTCATTAATCCATAGGGGCTCCTCCCTTAATTCTGCTTGTGCATTTTGCATGCTCTATGCTTCTGGTTCTTTGGATGCCCCTTATTTCTCCTCTAAGGCTTCTGATGCTAGCCTACACAATCCTTTCCCTTGAACTATCTTCGCTGACTTAATCTCGAGGTCGAATTCTTGAAGTGCGGTTATCCAATTCCCTCTCCATTCACCAATTTCTTTCTGCACGAAGAGGGCTCTTACAACAGGATGGGGAACGATTACTTTAGTCCTGGTCTTTAATAAATAAGGGCGGAAGTGTTTTATGGCTTTAAAAACTGCAAAGCCTTGTTCCTCCACATCTGGGTAGTTGAGTTCTCCTCCCTGAAGATTAGAGCTCATATAAGAAATAGGGACTTCGTCACCATCATCGTTTTTTTGAGTGAGGATTGCGGTATATGAAACATCAGAAGCAAAATTGTACAAGAAGAATTCCTTATCGAAATTGGGGCTAACCAACACAGGAGCTTTTGCGATGGCCTCCTTAATTCGCTGAAATGATTTCTTAGCTTCATCGCTCCACTTATACACAACGTCTTTCTTCATCATTAGCTGCATGGGACGCACTATTTCTGCGAAACCTGAGACAAATTTCCTAATGAAATTAATCTTCCCAAAGAAAGATTGCATTGCCTTTTTATTTGCAGGGGTTGTATTCTCATGATGGTCTCTATTCTTTCAGAATCAATAGAAATCCCTTCTTTAGAGAGGATATGACCCAGTAGTTTCCCTTTTGTGACTGCGAAGACGCTCTTCTTGGGATTCAACGATATTCCGTATCTTCAGCATCTTTCGAAAATCTGTTTCAGGTGATAAATATGATCCCTTTTGCAATATGAATACACAGTAATGTCATCCATGTACACCACTACTGATTTTTTAATCAATCATCGGAAAGCTATGTTCATAGCTCTCTGGAATGTGATCTGTTAATCAATCCTCGGAAAGCTATGTCCATAGCTCTCTAGAATGTGGCGCCCGCATTAATAAGTCCAAAAGGCATTTTACGATATGCGTAAGTGCCCCATTTAGTGTTGAAGGTTGTCTTAAGCTGATCCCCATTAGATACCAACACTTGATTATATCCTGAAAACCCATCTAATAGGGACAACATTTCAGACCCAGAAACGCACTGAAGAATGTGTTCCATAGAAGGGATAGGATAGTTATATTTCTGTGATGCTTTGTTCAGGTTTCTAAAATCGATACATAGCCTGATGTCTCCATTTTTCTTTCTTACTAGCACGAGATTGGCTACCTAGCGGGTGTGTCTGACTGAAAAAATGATTTTAGCATCCAGGATTTTGTTTTATTCTTTCTTCACCAACGGTTCTAGGCTAGGATGCATCTTACGAAGTTTTTGTTGGTAGGGCTTAGCCTCCTTTTTGTTATAGACATTTTTGTGCCTCGCAGCATGGAGCATGAAATGTCAATAATTACAGGGATCCTCAGTCCCTAAACATGTTGTTCTTACCCCTAGAGGAACAAGGTCAGCGAACCACATCACTTCCTATCAGTTCTCCACCTGAAAACACTCAAAAACAGGCTATTTTTGGATCATGTCAGCTGCTCCACTGAGCATCTGCGCTGAATGTCAACTGCTCCTCCTTGTACCTGCGCTGAAAGTCAAAACCAATGAAGGCTACCTGTGCTGGGCGAGATTGGCCAAGTGGCACAGTCATTCTGCAAGGTGTCAACTGCCCAGGAAGCTTCCAAACTGACACTTGGTTCAAGGAATTTGCCCTATGATGAGTAAGAGGTACTTGATCTCCATGTGGAAGCAAGGATCTCCAAGTGGACTCAAGAACTGAAGTTTAACTGAAGAGGGAGAGGACACAAGGCAGCTTTAGGTCAGTCTCAAGCTGACTCATCCTTTCTCCAAATCTCCTATATATAGAGCTCTTCTATGAGGTCTAGAGAGGCTGGAATTTTGTGCAAAGCAAGGAAGTGCTGTTGGTTTACAGTTAGAGCTATTGGGTGATTGCTTTTATAGAGGGGAAGAGGAGATTTCTTGCTGCTGGGGAGGTGCTGCTGGATTGGAGCCATTTATGGTTGTAACCTTCTCAGAACCTTTTTCGTCTATCAATAAAGCTTTGATGTTCTCCTATATACTTGTATTGCAATGATGTATTTTTTTTATCTGTATATTTGATTCATTCTAATCCATGCATCAGTTATGAGTACATGTTTCTTGTAGTTTCCCTCTCTTGTTTTTGCAGGATCTTTGTGTAGCTGGGCCGGCAAAGGGAGCAAGGAGCTGGGAACAAGAGGCAAAGAGAGAAGAAAGGATCGACAAAAGCGAAAGACATCGGTTGGTCAATCTTTTCTTCCTTCTCTGTACTTTCATAAAGGAAAAATATCAAAGCTTTACTTTCAGTTGTTGCTAAGGAACTATCACCCTTAGAGTAGGGATAGGGTCATTCCGAGTCGGATACTTTTCCCCACAACACTTTTCCAAAGGAATTGCATGCTGCATAACGCTGGTATCAAAGGTTTTTAAGTCGCCATATGTCCATGCAAAGACATCCTTGTAATCTTTAAACAGCTTAACAAATGCAGCCTTTTCTTGTGGAGAGCACCCCAAGCCCAAATTAATAGTTTTTGGGTCTTCTTTGGTTCCAAGGTTGACTGACTCATACTTCATGGATG
This sequence comes from Pinus tabuliformis, assembly GCA_031772625.1. Classification (NCBI taxonomy): domain Eukaryota; kingdom Viridiplantae; phylum Streptophyta; class Pinopsida; order Pinales; family Pinaceae; genus Pinus; species Pinus tabuliformis. The sequence goes on along the minus strand of CM062806.1, from coordinate 506,832,438 downwards.
AGCTATACGTTTTGCAGTTAGTCGGTTTCTTAAATTTATCATGCAAGTCATACAAGTGCTCCATCTTGACAACCGACTTGGGAATAATATTGCGCTGCTCCTTTTCCTCATCTTTACTCCCATCCATATGCTTGTCATGCTCCTTTTCATCAATGACTACATTTTTGAATGTCCTTTCGCAATGCAGGAACTCCAGGATTTGTTCATCACCTTCGAACACCTGCCAATTCGAGATGTTATCAGGAACGGATGGTCTAAAAATCAATTCAACATAATATTTATTCTTGTTTAATCTAATATTAGGCAAAAGTTTTGCAGCCATACTAGCCATCAGATCAGCGTCTCGGTTTTGCCCTCGAGGTATGTATGTGATATTGAAAGAATCAGAATTATCAATTAAGCTCAATACCTCATGTTGGTACCTTACCAGGTGTGGTGAATTGCAGTGTATCCTTTTCCTTACCTCGTCCACAATTATCTACGAGTCACCAAAAACTTTAAGATTTTTTACCTTCATATCAATGGCTTTTTTTAGGCCCTATAGCAAGCTTTCGTATTATGTTGTGTTGTTGGTGCACGTGAACTCCAACCGGCTGACCATCAGATGTTGGTTCCCTTGCGGGTCAATGAGAACGCTCCCAACACCTGCACCTTCAAAGCAGTTACAACCATCAAAGTAGAGTGTCCAAAATATAGAATCTAATGTTATATCAATTAAACTGCTTTCTATGAAATTAGTCCTATCATCTACTATAATATAGGATAATTCATCAGTTGGATTATGGGGGAGAGCTTCCAACTGTGTGTTTGTCATAGTTTCTTCAACTATCTTTGCATGGAATTCTCCAAAAAAGTTTCGATGGCACAAATGTCGAAACTACAATTCCCAAGGATAGAGTTGGTAAACATTACAGGTTCATTGGGGCCATTTAGTTCCGTCACCACATACTTCATGTATCTTTCTCGATCAACTCTCAACATATCACCTTTTCCCTTCTGAGGCAGCAAGAGATGGGACTAATCAGTTGAGAAATATCCATTAAGTTTTGCTGACCAGTCTCTACTACGTAGCATTCCATAAGCCTTAGGTATATTGACTACAACTATGTCAATGACTTGTGTGTATTGTGGTTTAGTAGCCATCCTAATCAACACATCTTTCAATTCCCCAATTACTTTCACATTTGTCCTGTCCAATTTCATAATTCGAGTTCCAGTTTTCTCGGGTATCACTTGAAGTCTTTTAGCAACCGCGTAAGGCATCACAGTGGATGAGGCGCCTGAGTCTACCAAGCAATTGTGTACGTTCACAACAATGTAAACTTTGAAACGGGAACTGTTAACTCAAAATGAGAACTCTAGCCAAAAAACCCCTTAAAAACATAAAAAACAGTGCTAAATACAAAAAGTGTTGATGCTGGAATAACACTTTTTTTTTTCTAGGGTAAATTTTGAACATATTTTAAAAATGGCGGTGAAAACCAATTTTTTATGCAAAAATTGTTCCAAAAACACCCTCAAAACAAAAAGTGTTAACGTTGGGATAACACTTTTTTTTTTTTCGTTTTTTTTTCAAGGGTAATATTTCAACATTTCGAAATAATAGCGTAAAATATTTTATCATGACCTTGCAAAAGATTAAAATTTCAAATAAATAATGAAGACATAAAATAAAATTAAAACAATGAAAAACACAAAAAGTTTAAAAACTAACAAAACATAAATCAAAGCATATACTAAAAAAAAAAAATCAATCATAAAAATGTCAAAAAAAAACTAAATTAAAAAACTAAAAAACACTTAAAAATTATAAACAAATAAATAGTTAAAAAACATATTTAGAAAAATGGAAAAAAAAAATATCTTGTAAACAATAAAAAAAATTGTCAAAAAAAGAGAATATATATATATATATATATATATATATATATATATATATATGGAAAAGAAAAAAAAAAATAAACAAACTATAAAATTTAGGTAAAAATAGAAAAATTTAAAAAACATTAAAAAAAAAAAAAAAATTAAAAACAAAAAAAATTTAATAAAAACATAGAAAATTAACAAAAAAAAATAATTTTAAAAACTACGAAAATTAAGATTAAAATGTTAATTACTTAAAAATATATATATTAAAAAATATATATATTAAAAAGACCAAAAAAAAATAAAATTATCTCATAAACCATAAAAAAATTAGGAAAAAAAAAACAAAACACAAAATTAAAAATATATATATCTATATAATTAAGTAAAGAAAAATAGAAATAAAAACATTAAAAAAACCTAGGAAAAAAAATAAAAACAAACCAGATTTAAAAAAGAAAAAAAAAAGAAAAAAAAAAAGAACATAGAAAATCCACAAAAATAAAAATAAAAAACTAGTAAAATTAACATCAAAAACATTTTAAAAAAACTAAAAAAATAAAAATAAACTGAAATTAAAAAAAAAAAAAAAAAAAACCAAAAAATTTAAAAATATGTCTTTTGAAATTCAAAAAGAACACCAAAAAATTTAAATTTTTTACAAAAACATTTATTTATCTATTTAAAAAAAAAAAAATTAATTTTTTTTAATACATATCTTTTTTTATTTAGAAAAATATATATTAAAATTTTTTAAGTTAATTGATAAGCAAATTTGTTTTTTTTTATTATTTAAAAAAAATAACTATTAAATAAATTATTTATTTTTTAAACAACGTTTTGCATTTTTTTTTTTTAATTATTTAAAAAAAAAATTATTAAAAAGTTTATTTATTTATTTATTTTTTTTTTAAATTTAAAATTAAAATTTTTAAATATTTTATATTTAAACAATGGCCTTTTTTTTTATTTAAAATAAAAAATTTTATTTAAAAAAAAAATTAAAATCAAAATTTTTATTGAAAAAAAAATTATATTTTTTTTTTGAGCCCGCGTGCAGGCCTCCACCCCGGGCCGAGCCACCGTGGGCCGCCCAGAGGGCGGAGGGGCGATTCCCGGAATCGCCCCTCCGCCCTCTGTGCGGCCCAATTTTTTTATTTTTTTAATAATTTTTTTTTTAATTTTTATTTTTTTTAAATAAAAAATAAAAAAAACATTGTTTAAAAAAATAACAAAAAAAAATTAATAATTGGTTTTTTATTTAATAATAAAATTAAAAACAAAAAATGTTGTTAAAAAAGAAAAAAAAATTTAATAAATTAAATAATAAAAAAAAAACAAATATTTTTATGAATATCAAATTTGTGTAAAATTTTTTTATATTTTTTTGTTTGGTGTTTTAAATTAAAAAATGTAAGTTTAAAAAATTTATTTATTTATTTTTAATCAATTTTGTTTTTTATTTTTTAAATTGAAAATACATGATTCTTGAAAAATTTAATTTTTAATTTTAAACACATGTTTTTAATTTTTATTTCTTTTTTAAACATATATTTCTAAAATTTCTATATTTTTATGGTTTTTTTCTTGTAAATTTCAATGTATTTTTGTTTTTTTAGTTTTTTTTAAATGTTTTTAATGTAATTTTACTATTTTTTTTTTTTTTTAATCTAGTTTGTTTTCATTTATTTTTTATTTTTTTCTTCTTGTTTTTGTTAATGTTTTTTTAATTTTTGTATTTTGACTTACTTAGTTATATATATATATATATATATATATATATATTTGTTTTTTTTTTTTAAATTATGTTTTTATTTTTTTTCCAAATTCTTTTATAGTTTATGAGATAATTTTTTTTTATTAACATTTTTTTTGTTTTATTTAATATATTTTTTTATATGACTTTCTTGAAGTAATCAACATTTAAAAAAATAAAAATAAAACAACTTAAAAATTCTTTAAGTAATCATAATTTAAAAAAAAAAAATGAACATAATAAGTTTTAAAGTGTGAAAAATAAGTCCTCTAAAAAAAAGGTATGATGTATAATGCATTGCATCAGCATGTTTCAAAATCACCATAAAAATCACTAACATTTAAAAACGAATATTTATATTTGATACATGAGAATATTTAAATTTGTTGAGGAATCTTCGATGAAAATCACATAGAAAAACTTTTGTCGACGCATTTCGAACTAGCCAGTGTGGTTCATCGTCAGGAAAAGTTGAATGAGCAGATCTCACTGGCTGGTTCGAAACGCGTCGACAAAAGTTTTGCTATGTGATTTTCACCAAAGATTCCTCAACAAATTGATATGGATCATAGAAGTCTCAATTCAATAATATTTAAATTGTCAAAAATATGCTCCAAAAAATAATTATTGTATTCTGCATCACCACTTTTCAAAATCGGGTCATGTTTTTATTACCTCTATGAAACGGGTAATCGTATCGGTTATTTAAAGTGCCAAAAACTATGTTCTAAAAAAATTATGTGTATTCTTCATCGCCCCTTTTCAAAATCGGGTCAATTTTTTGCTATCTCTATGAAATGGGTAACAGTATCAGTTCTCGTTTCAAAGTTTATATTGTTTCACATTGAATATTTCAAATGTGATAAGGAAAGGTGGAGTCATAGATTTTTATTTCCTTCCTATCATGGCCGTACTGACATCTTGGGGGGTTCGATTCATTCTTGACAGAGTGGCTTCCATAGTTGATGGTGTTTGGGCTATACTGGGGGTACTAACAGGTCTGGACATTGACTTCTTGCTTTGGCTGCTCGGGATGGTGGGAGTTTTGCAATTCCGCTCATTCATAGCTTTCAAGAGCAGATCTCTTTGCTATGTTAATTTTAGCAAATCGAAGTATGTGATATTAGCCCAAGATTTCTTAAGATCATCTACAATGTTGTAATCAATGTTATAAATAGGGTAGGATAGAGTAAACATACCATTGTTTCCATTCTTAGGTGGGGGTTTACCATTTTGAGTCACCTTCATTGCAGTAAGAGATGTATTATCTTTCTCTGGATAGTTTGCAACTAGATTACTCTTGGAATCACCACTAGATCTACCCTTCTCGACAGGAACCTTGAGAGCGGATGCCTTCAAAAGGCGAACATCTTTCTTTGCCTGGTCTACAGGCTTCACCACACCCGCAAGTGGCCCTTTACTTCATGTGTGGATTTCATTAGTGTGGATTTCTGTTGTACTATCTCCTTCATTGTCATCATTCTCATTTGTATAGAAATCCCACAGTACATTGATTTGAGATTCCTCGTCCATGGGCTCTTCTACTTGGTATTCTTCCTCATTTTCTTGTTTTGGCTCTAGCTCCACTATAGGTTCTTCTTTGGTAAGGAGCGATCCGATAAGAGCCAACTCTTTCATATTTAAACTCCCTTCATTGGGTGGAGCAGGCAATGCAAGTTGACCATGACCACCTTTTGTCTTCTTATGATAGAAAGGTTTGAAGGGTTTTTTGTTGTTATACTCTCCTCCACTCTCTCTAGAATTCCTTTTCATATCGATAACTGTGTTTGTCAATTTCTTAATGATCCGATGCAAACCTTCCACATCTGTGGTGTCCTTTTCTTTGATCTTAGTCACTTTGTTATCACTCCCATTATTCTTCTTGGATGACTGAGATGCTTTCTTTCCTTCGGTCGTATGATGACATGTTGTGAGACTAATCATTTCATTCTTGACTTTTACTGCTTCCTCAATAGCACCTTGCAAGGTTTGTGTGTTACTCCTCTTGACCCACGTCGCCATACGGACAGGGAGAGCAGTGATGTAGAATTCCATGAGCACCTCATTAGTAGGTCTTGTTAGAGCCTAGATTTGCCTCAGGTTGAAAAGACAAGGTTCTAGGTCCACATCAAACCACTCTCAGCCTCGTAGCTAGCCCTACGAGGATAGGAGAGGGCTCTCTCCGGGTCAATCTCAGCTAAAGATAATCAAATGGGGCTTGAGATGATTGATTTTGCAACTAATTTTAGGCTAGGTATTAAGTACAGGGATTTGATTTATTTTTTTAAGGGTTTTGTTGAAAAAATGGGAAAGGCAAATTGGGCTCGAGGATGAGGCACAGTTTCTGCAGAGTTCTGATTGGGGCAAGGAAGGCAATTGTTTTGATGCTTTAAAGTGAGTGAATGGATAGATCAGACTGGTGAGGAGCTAAGGAGAGAAGAGAGTCTCAAGAATTCTCCTTAAACAGATGAAAACATGGAAATTTAAACAAATTCAAAGGCAAAGCATAGCAGTGAATGGATTCTACCTTAATCACTCATTTGTTAAAATTCAGAAGAAGAGACAGGAAAATGATACACATAACACTAATGAACTTACAATTACTCAAAGAAGAACACCATCAAAACATAAAGCGACATGGATCCCAAACAGTGCTGCAAAACCCTGGTCTTTCCTTTACCAAAAATGCAGAAGTGAATGTACAATAGAGTGCCAAACTTTTCCCAAGAGTCCAACCCTGAAAATGACTTAGAAATTACATGATATAGACTAGCCCAACCCATTACATTGCCTCTAGGGGTCGAGCTCATCATTCTAGGAGCTGTTTCAACCAATTCTAAACAAAGCACTAAAATCTAGGCAATCAAAACAACTTGCCTCTATAAGGTAGGAAACTGATTCATTCATTAAATTTTCACTTTTTAGTGAATGAATCCTCTAGAACAAGTAAATAAGTGCCAAAATTACATCATGTTTATCCAATTACATCAAGATAGATCAAAAATTACATCAAAAAGCAAAACTAGTCAAACTGGCCGAATTTCTGAGCTGGAAGGTGAAAAATTGAGCAAAAATCCTCTATGCGTCGCGCCAAATCCTCTATGCATCGCGCCACTTTGGAGCTGATTTTGAGGCACTTCTTGAAGTCAAAACTGAGCCCAAGATAGCTTGTTGGAAAGCCCTGCCTGTCTACTTTCCAACCCCAGTGGAATTGCTGAATTTGGTGCCCATTTCCCCTCCAAAAATTCAATCTCCCAAGACTACTTCCTGTGTGTCAAAATAGGGGCAGTGAGGTCATTTTTTGAGTGTTTTTGACCTCCTGAGGACTCAAAACTTGCCCAAACTTATTGGCCATGCACCAGAAGTCATGATTTTTCATGAAAAATCTAAAAAAGTAAACTTTTTTTGATTTGGAGCTCCCTAGAAAAAGAGAGCGCCACGTGGCGCGGCGCATAGGGAGAAAAACCCTGTGTTAAAAATTTCTGTGCGTAGCACCTTTTTGCAGACCAGTTTTGAGGACCTTCCTGGTGTCAAAATTGGGCGAAGGATGGCTTGTTGGAAATTTCTTTGAGTCTGATTTCCAAAACAACTTTAATTTTTCAGTTTGGAGTTCATTTTCCCTATCAAAAGTCAAATCTCCCAAGACTAGTCAAAATGTGCCAAATGAGGCCGCCTCAGGGCAGAGTGCTGTTGCAATCAACTTTTGAAGGGCTTCCTCAACTCCAAATTGAGCTCATGATAGATAATTAGAAATATATTTGTGTCTAGTTATCATTTGACTCATCAAGCAAGTCATTTGGCCAACCACGCTAGGAGAAAACTTGATTTTCCCAAGGTCACTTCAGAGGTGCATCAATTCTCCCGAGGCAACTGTATTTTTGACATTTCTCTAAAACCATAATAGCTGTGTAAAAACTGAAAGAGGCTTTTCTTCTTGGGTCATTTAAGGACAAAAACCTCTCTCACCTTTTCCAAATTCATCCTTTCTAGCTCAGAAACACAATTTGAAGAAAAACCATCCCTTTTGTGTGATGAACGGCTTACTCCTTGGAATGACTTCTTCGACAAATGATGGAGATCTGATGTCTGATGATATGCAATGACATCATACCTTCTGATATCCCTTACACCTCCTCTACTCAGATATCTTTAATCCCATAGCCAACCCTAGCTTAGTGGGAGAGGAAATTAGGGTTTGGGGATTTATGGTTAGGATTCTGGGGTTTTACATTGGGAAATTTTGTGAAAGGGAATTTGGGATATGGGATGGGGTTTTAGTAATTTTAGGGGGGTAGGGAACAATGAAATTAGGGACAAAAGGAATAAGGGAGACAAGAGAATGATTGAAAGAGCAAACTTGGTGGCAAATAGTTGATAAAACCCTAGGCAACCATTTTTATATGAGAACATTGACATGGTAGGGTTTAGACCATCACCATTGATAAATCACCATATCATAGGACAAATTTGAATGAAATGCAATGATTGAGGCTCTACCTGGAAAATCCGTGCGAATTATTGGAAATTTGGAGGAATTTTGAGCAGTTTCGGGCCTTTAAGTGTACGTGCCACGTAGGACGCCCAATGCGCCGCGCCTCCCCAGTGCGCCGCGCCAGTGTTGTTTTACACTACGAAATGCGGCCCAATGCGCCGTGCCTGGTGGGTGCGCCGCGCCTCCTGCCCAGTGCGCCGCGCCACTGAATTGGAGTGATTTTCACCCAATAACCTCACTTGCTTACCAAAATTGCTCTATGTTGCTTCTCCATGTTTACACTTTAGCTATTTGATGCATTTAGTATGCAAATGAACTATTGGAACACAAAAATGATATATATGCCAAGGATTTAACTCTTGACTTCAAAAACCAATTTGTCATGTTGCAAACTTTGACACTTCACTCTGAAACTCTATTTTTTGCTTCCTTTATGATTTTTTGAGCTGAATGATGAACCTCTTGTCTTTTTTTGTAGGGATGATTGGCATGTAATTTCGGCAAAGGATGACTAGGGCTGTGCCTAAAGCATCTCATGACTAAAAAACTTTAAAAATTACATATCTATTACAAACCATAAATTTGATGATTTCTTTCTCAAAACAGAGTTTTGAAGTAGAATCATGATCAAACACATGGACGATGAAATTTTGCAATGAAAAATGATTTTGAACCTCCCTCATGTGCCTGTGGACATTATTAGACCTTTTGAAGACGAAACCTTATACCTAATGACTAAAATGACCCTTTTTCTGACTAAGAGACCAAATAGGATTGTGAATGACTTTAAAATTGATTTTGATGTATAGACATAGAGCAGCAGATACATGACATGAGGGAGATGAGTGACAAGACCGTTCCGTCAAAAAATCGATGCTCCTAATGGAATGCAAATGACTGGACTGAATGAGACACCTAAAAATGAAATGTAACAAAAGAGATTTTGATCACTAACGGAGGGCTGAACAGACCGACTCTAACAAGTCTAGCATTAGCCGGGATTCTATTGAACAAAGTATTGAACCGGATGTTGAAATCCTTAACCTTCTCTTTGGTGTCCATTTTCAAACGAGATAGTTCTAAAACTAACGCATCAGGTGTTTTGTCATCGCTAAACTTTTCTAAAAAGGCTTGTTGAAAGGCACCCCATGAGGTGATCGATCCTATTCTCAAGCTAAAGTACCATGTGGAGGCTGCACAAATCAAAGTAAAAGGGACTAAACGACATACTACATGTTCAGCGGCTATCCCCAACATGTGCACGACTAGGAAGAAAGAGTGAGTATGGTTATCAGCAGTGTCTCCCAGCTCAGGGTCAAATTTAGGCAATACTCTTTCTGCATTCTTGGGTAAGGCATGCTGTTGTCAAGGTACCGCTACGACATCCTATGCAATCCAGGGAGGGAGTGCTCCCGGAGGTGGTGGAGGTTGATTCCCACCTGGAGGGGGTGGTAGAGGTAGATTCATACCTCAAGGGGGAACGTTAGCCATATTATGGATAGGGAGGTTGTGGTTGAAGGTTTCTTCGAGGCGTTCTTTGTTAGGATTTCCCAAATCAAACCAGGGATTACCTTAAGAGGGGGAACCCTCAGGAATTTCTTCCCAAAGAGTGTCGATACTTTTCAAAGAGTCTAGCACAATATCTTCAAGCGAAGGGGCTGCAGATGTCTCTTCGCTTATGGGAAGGATCCTTGGCTTTATTTTAGCTGTCAGAGGTAAGGAATGAAAGATGGGAAGCTGAGATAGGGAGCGAGCGTAGGTGCGAGTAAGCAATATGACTGGTTGTTCCTAAGTGACAAAATACTCCCATAGTCTCTCTTCTTTAGGTGACCCAGATACAGGACTAAGAGGGATCTCTGTTTCTTCGAAATGAGGATCTTCCAAATAGGCGGAATAATCTTTTCAACCTTTACGATCCATCATTACTCTGTTTGAATCCATGCGCGGAATTTATAGATGAATCCTGAAAAGTTGTGGACAGTGGTTCAGGCCCTCCTTCTAGCGTCAATTTGTTGACACGGTGAATGTTCGCTATGTCAACAAGGGGAACTAACCCAATCACAAGCACCAATTGGATCTGCTTTCGTTTGGAGTGGCTAGTTCCAATGGGTTTTAAAGGGTCTCGTAAACTGTTATAGGTGTTGAAAGATTACTTATTGAAGGAAGACTTCAGTTAAATCAACAAAAGAAACAACTAACCTATATATATAAAATGCTATCTATGCTAATTCTAATTACTTATGCTAGTCCTAACTATTCTAATCTATCCTATAGGAGCATAACAAAAGAGATTAAAAATCATGCATAGATTCCAAGTCCAAATGAATCAATTACTGAGTTCACGGATGAACAAGGTTGTATTAAAGCTTAATTGCAATCTCATTGCTCACATAGGAATGCACATTCCTATTCCTACAAATAAACTTGCAACTGATGTTTAACATAGTTTCGAATCAGGGACTGCTCATGAGTTAACTATGATAAAGAATTACATTCAAATAACCAAGGCTAATCATAAGATGTGTCGTTATCAATATGCACAAAACAAAACACATTTATATTTATGCCAGCAACAAGACCCTGATTCCAAACACATAAAAAAAAGGCTCCTTCTTGACCCAAACAGTCTTCATTATTCACACAATAAAACAAAAGTTGTTCTACCCAAAAAAAGTCCTCCTCACATCTTTGGAGGAAATACTTATGCAGAAGGAACTAACCCTCAGTCTTCCCTTAACTTTTCACCTGCCTTCCTTTTTCAATATACAAACATAGAGAAATCGGTGCAACCGCTGACACATAGAGGGCATATCCGCTGGAGCGGTTCCTTATTTTTTGGGGGAAATGAAAGGATGTCGATTAGGAGAGCGTGGTTGCGTGTCATCTCTCTATACCTGTATGGAGCGGACATTATTTCCACATCTGGCTTGTTGTAAGGTGTATCTGGAGGCAATAACATCTTGATGGATCAACACTGTCATGAGTGCTTCCACTGAACATAGAGAGTGCCTCCATTATGCCCTATGGTGGTTTGTATCCCTTTCTGGCAGAATATGTCTTTGCAATATCGACACCGGTGGTGCAGAGGTGTCATCTTGATATAAATCACATTTATCCGCTACCGGGTCCACTCGAACTTGCCTGCAGAAATAATTCATATTAGCTATGATTATGAGAAATATGACATACATGCTCACAAAAAAACCTTGCATTCGTCCATAGTTTCTATTTAATATTGCAACGCAAAACCACTGAATCCGTTGTAACATGTATTCTCATTGCCCATAATATTCATTTTTATTCAAGGATTTCTTTGACAACGCTTCAAAAGCAGACCATTCACTCTATCATATTTTCCTTTGACAACCTGAACCATAACACTTTATCGAAATACATGGGAAAAAACGCAAAAACCTACGGCTGAACCATAAGGTCAGACTTCAAATAATATACCCCCGGATCTATAATCATTGTTGGGTTTGCTAATCACATTGCACCTTAGGTTTAAGCCTTGGGCTCCGCCGATTGCGATTTGTGATAGGCTGGACCCGAAATATATATGTGCTGCGGTTAATAATGCCGGCAAGTCCACCATATCACATCGCTCTTTATATATAAATGCTGAACTCTGCCAATTGCGATTCGCAATTGTAGAGGCAGACCCAGAATATCTATGTGCTACAGTGAATAGTTTTGCTGGGTCTGCCATATGGGATTTTCCTTTGAAAACCCAGACCACAACATTTTATCGAAATACATAGGAAAACACGGGAAAACCCGCAGTCAACCATAAGGCCAGATTTCAAACACTATGCACCTAGGTCTATAGTTATCATCGGGTCCACCCATCGCCCCTTCGCATATCGCATGTCGCTTTACTGTCGCCGATTTTCGATTGCAATTTCCAATTGGGGGAAGCGGACCCGAAAATATATATGTTGTGCTTAATGGTCTTGGTGGGTCCGCCATATCGCAGAGCGTCTTATGTACATGCCATGGACACTGTCGATTGCGATATGCGATGGGCTCCGGACTCGAAATAAATATGTGTTATGGTTAACAATGCCGGCGGGTCTGCTGTATTGTGGTGTGCATTGTGTATCAGTGTTGATTGTGATAAGCGAAAAGGGTAAGTTATGCATGTTGTATAGTATTTCTATTATCAAAGCATTGATATAGAAATAAGAACGCGATGGGAGGTTTTGAGGATTGAGTCCATATGCACCCATAGTAAAGAGTGGGGGTGGTTATATGTGTGGGAATAGGGCACCATGGAGGTTATGAATGAAGGGCTAGACTAGTTATGAATGAATCATGCAACATATATTTATTCAAGGGGGGTCTTGACCATTAAGAATTAAATATTTGACTTGGCACAGATTTAAAATCACTGAGATAAAACAGATCATTCGGATAAGTGAAAGATCAAACTTCTAGGGGACCCATTCAAATTTGCTACCAGAGCATGTTTTAATAGGGTGGTGGTTGTGGCCACAATATAATGATAGAATCCACCTGCTTAGGATCAATCTTGACCCCTTTCTGCATTACAATGTGCCCCAATAGCTTGCCTTCGCTCAAAGGGAATTGAGATTTCTTGGAATTTAGGGATAGCCCAAACTTTCTACACTTTTCAAAGGTAAGATTTAGGTGTTCAATTTGTTCTTCAATTGTTTTGGAGAAAACAATGATGTCATCCAGATAAACCACCACAAACTTACCTTTCTCTCCTAGAGACGCTATGTACATTTCCCTATGGAATGTTGCTCCTACGTTTCTTAAGCCGAATGGCATCCTAGCATACATGAAAGTTCCTCAAGGAGTCGTGAATGTAGTTTTCTTTTGATCTTCAGGTTGCACTGCCACTTGGTTATATCCAGAAAAGCCATCCATCATTGACATCCTAGCAGAGCCAACTACCTTTTGTAAAATGTGGTCCATTTTAGGCAATGGGAAATTGTCCTTCAAAGAAGCTTTGTTCAAGTTCTTGAAGTATACGCACAGTCTGATTTCTCTACTATTCTTCCTAACAATAGCTAGATTTACAACCCATTCTAAGTACCTCAGGGGTAAAATGATCTTAGTGTGAAGCAACTTCTTCACTTCCTTCTCGATGGATGGGAGGAGAAGTGGATTGATCTGTCTGAGTTTTTTCTTACAAGGCTTCACAACATTCTTTAGGGGAATCTTATGTTGTATAATATTTACATCAAATGTTTTCAAATGATCATAAGACCAAGGAAAAACTTCTTTATAAGATTTTAGGAGATTTAAGTACCTTTGTTTATAGTGTTAGGGGATCTTGGTCGATAAATTGATCAAGCGGGGTTCCCCCTCAGAGCCTATGTTGCATTTCTCTAAGTTTTCCTTAGCTCCCTATTCTGCAGGCTTAGAAGCCATGCCATTTGGTTTGAATATCTTCTCCAAAGGAACTAGACCCCATGGAATAATATTTCCCTTCATTTGCAGAACTTTATGTCTTATGATGCTCTCCTCCCATGTAGATGGTTACTCTTATGTTATTTCTTCCTCTTCTCGATCAATCATAGAGTTTGAGAATTCCCCAGTGACCTCCATGAAATGATTTATTTGCTCATCATCCTCAAATACTTGCTAGTGTTTCACATTGTTTGGCACTGAGGGTCCATACTTGACTTCAATTTCATACTTGAGCAGAGGATTCTATGGTGGCTTGAAGTTTCTAGCAGAAATGGCTAAAGAATCGGTCATTCGATTTCCTTCTCTTGCTACGAATTGTACGTTAAAAATGAGAAGGAGTTGTCGATCAAGTCTGAAACAACATTTCTGTAGGCCCTCAGCTAGGGGTGTTTGGTTTGGCATTGGTCTTTGATCTGCTTGACTACCAGTTCAAAATCTCTAAATACTATCAGGCAGTCAATGTTTAGATTCTTTGCTGCTTACAGGCCGAGTAGTAGTGCCTCATATTCTACCACATTGTTGGTGACCTCAAAATCCAATTTGAAAGATAGAAGAATTAAGTTACCATATGGATATATTAGTAATACTCCTTCCCCATTTCCTTCCTTGTAATTTTCCCCATCAAAATACAGTTTCCACACCTTGCTACCTTCTTTGAGCAGCCTGTCCAATTGGATTGCGGGTTGTATCTATGTTTCTTCTAGGGATGTCTCTTTCTGTTGTATACACAGGAGCATTGTCTAAACAATCAACTCTGGTGACTATTTTGTTGAATCTAGATTCCCTGTAAATCCTCCTTTCCTCTCCTCCAAAGATAGGAATGGTAGTGTAAGTCATATCTAGCTTGATGAACCCTCCAATATTAGATCCCCAAGACCTGGACAAAAGCATGCCAAACCTTGCTGGGATGTCAACAACTACAATATCCATTACCACACGTTTTTATGGAATCTGGGCCAAATTAACCACCATGTCCTTGATCATCCCCAAGCACTTGACCCTCTTAGATTCAAAGAAATAAAGGTCCTTGTAGGGCATGGTTATCTCTAGACGCAGCTGCTCCATTATAGATAATGGCCTCAAATTGTGAGAAAATATGGAGTCTAACATGCAATTGTGCAGCATGAGGTTGTGCACTACTAGAGTGACATAGAAAGGTGAGGTGGAAGGGTCTTGCTTCTCAACATGAGGTCCAAAAATTACCATGGGCCTTTCTTCCTGCAGGTTTAGGCTATCAAGGGGCTGAACTGAACTGGAAGGAAATAGAAACTGAGAGACTTGGGCCTTGTAAGTGGGTTGTTGCAAGAGCTCAGACAATGGGACTGGGATCTTGACTTTTTCAAGCTCTTTATGGAGGTTAAAGAGTGTATGACCTTTTTCTCTAGTGCTAGTTTCTACAAACTCTTTTTCTTTTTCATGAATAGGTTTAGTGGGGGGAGGTGACTTACCTCTTTTAATGACTTCAGGCTGATGGTTGTTCTGTTTGGAGGACTCTTTCTTCCTTGAGATAATTGGTTCTACAGGTCCCTTCCCCTTATCAATATACTTAGGGGCCTCCTAGGAGGGAGTACCTTCATTCTGATCTTGTGCTCTTGATCTCTTTCTAGATGATCGAAGATCATACTTCCTATGTAGTTGAGATTGCATGAAGTCAATGAAATTTTTATAGTAGCCATCGATCTCATCATCATTTAGTGTGGTCTATAAATCCTCCTCATATTCATATGTCTTGGGTTCTTGCTATTCTCTGAGAAAGAGGAGTACAAGTTCCCCTGAAAATTACTTGATTCTGGTGACAGTTCCTCCGGATCATCTACTATATACAATGGAGGATGAATATGGTCCTATTACTCTTTCCTCTCCCTTTTCATCAGCTGTAGGGGAGGTCTTCTTTATTGGGGATTGTAACCATGATTGGCAGCTGGGAAGTTCTGCCTCTGAAGGATTTTGTTCTCCAGCTCCATTTTTATCAGTTTACTGGATAAGATTTTTATCAATTTATCCATTTCTTCTATCTTCTGATCTTGAAAGTCTCTTCCACTTGTGGACACTAACTCCTCTTTTCCCTTTTTCTTCTCTTCGAAGTGAGTTCTTCTTCTCAACTTCCCTTTAGAGGTATAGTTTGTATCTACTTCAAGGGCATCAGTTTGGATCGGTTTGGATCTGATATAAGGTTGGAGACCTTCTTTCTCTAAGAGTAAAATTGAAATCTGAATCAAAGGCCCCAGCAAAGACCACTCGGGCAGCGTCTGGTGGAGGTTTTATTTTAGCAGGAAAATTATTGTACAAATTATTAAATCTTTTAACGAAACTTGAGACATTATCACCAGATTTCTTCTTGATAGCGTTGAACTTAGTGAGGATGTACCCATGGTCTCTCTTCTCACCCCATCTCTACAAAAAGGAATTCTCCATTTCTTCCCAAGTGTTGATGGAAGCATTTGGTAGGGATTTGAACCATTTCCTGATCTCCTCGTCTAGAGATTGGATGAAAAGCCTCAACACTACATCCTGATGTTCAACATTTTGATTCTCTACAAAGGCACAAAAAATTTCTATGTGTCTTTGTGTTGTTACATCAGATTCCTCATTATACCTGGGCAGGAGCTTGAGGTAGTCTTGGGGCATGGAATGTGGAGGTTGAGGTAGGTTTAAGGGAGCATACTTGTTTAGCAAGAAGCCTGGGACAACCATTTGGATCAGGGGTGCTTGAATTCCTGGAGGAGCTTGAGGTATTACCAATGGTATGACAACTGACTGACAATGGAATAAGGGACTGTTCACACTATGGGTAGGGTTGCCTTGGGGTTTATTTTTTATCTCCTCAACTTCTTCTTTGTCCTCTAGGGAGGCTGTATTGAGGGGTGGACCACTCTCGGGAGGATATACTAGCACTCTCGGAAGAGATGTGGAACAAATAATTGCAACCTTCTGTGAATTGGATAAGGATTTTTTTTTAGAGTGGCTTTCATGGGTATGGGGCCTTTTAGGAGCCAAAATGAAAAATAAAAATACAGATAGTGGAGTCACCAAGGTGAGAACTTTTCAACCCAAATTTCCCTCGCTCACCTAACAAGGGGAATGTTATGATTTGTCATAACAAGGGGAATGTTATGATTTGACAATCGCGCCAGGAAGATGTTGTGGCCAATTCTAGCACCTGTAGCAGCAATGCTTCAGGGGATAAGAAAAACCTTCTAGAGACAGCCTCTGGGTTAATTAGACCAGTGCTTAGGACATCTTAAGAAGTTCTAGCATATTTACCTTGAGAGCAAGAAAAACTAATAGTTTTTTTTTTGTCACAAATAGTTTGAAAAGGGTTGATTAAGAACTACTCTTGAAAGCACAGTGTAAAAAATAACATGTGTGTAGAATTCCACAGGGAGTAATTTTCAAACAATGGTGTCCAAACAAGATTGAAACTCACAACAAATCAATTGTTAATGGAGATGGAACAGTAGAAGATGATAGAGATAAAATCCATTGAAACAGGGCTTAGAATTTAAGAATTATGTATCTCTGGATTTAGAGGAAAATGAGAGCAATGAAAGGCTTATGATATGTTGAGATGCATGGAGAACCTTTTAAAGACCTTATCACCATATCAAAATAGGAATGATTTATCAAAGACTTTACTGAAATGAATCTTCATATAATGGAAATATATCTAGCTGCTACTTACATGCGATTTGGGGAGAATGTCAAACACATATGGAAATACTAGGAGAGAAAAACACACTGGAAATCAAGGAGTTGGAATCACCACCATTCTTTCATTAAGTTCTCTGATGGAGTGCACACATCAAGTCCATAAAATTCCTTTGTCAAACGAGAAAAGGAACCCCTCAGGAATTTCTTTCCAAAAATTCAGAACCTCTATTAAGTGTTGCTTTCCTCTATTTATTTGGAGAGGGGATATTTGAACAATGGTTACAAAAAATATCTCACTCGAGCCTCTGTTGTCATATCGACTAGTTGTCTCAGCCTAGGATGGCTCTGTGGCACAAAAATGACTACAAAAGATTTAATTACTTCATTAAATTGTAACAAGGTACATAGAGACAATACATGTCAACAATTAGATGAAAACTCCAACAAAATATCTCCACGCCCATCCCTGGGATTGCCTTTGCTTAGGTGAATGCTTGGTCATGATCTTCCTCGTTTAGTACTCGACTGGTTCCTGTCGCTTCTTCCTTTACTACTTAAATCACTTGTTCTCCAGAGTTCGGAGTGATTAAGCTATAAGTTTCATGCTTCAGTACAAAAACAAAGGTCATCTGGGAAGTACTTCATCTTCCCTTTGCATGGAGCTCCATGTGGAATCATTAAGTATTCTCAAGATCCTATACATTCATTTACTCATCGTAGGCCCAGGCGTGGTACAGTCAAGTTCATTTACCCTATCTATGTTGACCCTAATTTTCTTGTCACAAGGCAATTTACAAGGTCAGCCCATGCCCATTTCTGAATGCTCCATGTCCTTCTTAAATTTTTCAGTTTTTGACCCACTGTGTCTTTAAAGCCTTGTATTCCATCATCGGGGAGTTATTAACTCGAGACTTTTGTATTAAAAGACCTCACCAAAAGGCGTTTTTTGATCCATCTTAGTCCCATGTACGTTGAGCACCTTCCCCCTTTTTCATGATATGACTGGGGGCTATGACTAGGCGCTTAGTCCTCGGGTACTACAGCCTTTGGACACATGTCCAGGAGACATTCCTTTGTTAAAAGAAATCCCACAAATTGGAAAAATCATCAACCTTTACACTAGACCACCTTTGAAACATTGCGAGCGTCGATCACCGATTGGACCCACATGGAATATCGCAATTGGCACATTGGCAATTTTTGATCCGCGCCATTGGTGTGACCTCCATAACTTGTGATCATCAATCACCCTCAATTCTTATCCCCTGGTTCTTTGCCCCTTTGTGTGACTGTGGGCCAACCCCTATATCAAAGGTTTGCTATCGATGAATTCTAGTTTGATGCATAATGCGTTGCTACCCTTGATTGTCGATCTCTGAATGGTGACTTCATCAGTGCCACGTGTCACTTCCTAAGAGGTGACACATGTTACTTGGATATGCCCCCATAGGACCCCTGAAAGTGCCAAATCATCTTGCCATGTGTCCTCCATATTGCCATGTCATGGTGATGTTAGCGCCATTGTGTCTTTATTGGATCCAATAGAATTCTGCCACATGGTCCCCCTTGAGGAGAGAGAAAGGGCCCACCTGATCCTAGTTATTTCGCTAATTTCCTTTATTAATTTGTTTTTGGGTTCCTTGACGATTTTACGTTGTCATCCCATTTTTTTTGACATTTTCTTTGTAATGGCCATTTTTAGACTACAGGGACCTCCGATTGCCAATTTGTGATATTGGCGATTGTTGATTGTTTATACACCTTACCCAACTATTGACCCTCTTCTGATTGCGATCGCCTATATGAGGGATCACTGGAACCCCAATAGGTACTTGTAACATACCTCCTGAGCCTACTCAAGGAATTAACTACTAGGATATCATTTTGTTATTTTACCTCGGTTAAGGTTAAAATTCAACAATATTCATAAGTATAATTATTCCCATTTTACATGAAAAATTATTATTTCTGCAACTATCTCCCTAATCTTAGGCATAAACTACATCAAGAATAACCCTTCAACATTTTTATGCGTATACATTACAACTCAGAGACAATAACAAATCATGGGAATTCACATGATGAGATTCACTATTCAAAATGTCAGTACTTTGATGGCCTCATAGAAGCATTAATGAAATCATTAACATAAATACACTGCAATTATCATTGTCCAATTCCTATGGCGTAATCAGAAGAATACTGACATATATCTTATGCACAACAAGCCTTAGTAGATGAAAATCACTTCATATTGTAAAATGCATAGCATAGATAGTTTGAACCTTAGGCTATATAATTTCAAGTGTTAGAACACACACACACACACACACACACACACACACACACACACACACACACACATATATACTATCTCATGCATAGTTGTTCATCATCTTAAGAATCGAGATAACTCATAAGTTTAAAGATGTGACAACATATCAATTATTGCATCAACTCACATGTTATGTCCCTTTACTGATGTGCCATAATTGTCACGTGCACCCATAAAATCATCTCATAAACACCATTAACACAGATAAATCTACTCATGTATAATGACCACATGCAATTCATTCAAACATTCTCATAGCGAGGAAAACTCAATCAAATTCTCTCATATGCTAAAGGAATTTACAATAGAGAGGGTAAGAAACCAACATACAGAACATCCCATGCAAGTGAATCCAACTAGATCAGAAGAGAGAACACACTTGGAAAATGGAGCACCACCACCCAACCTAGCACTGACTCTTCTAGTTCACTCCCGAGCAGAGGTTCTTGCCATTGATCAACTGCCTTTGTTGATCTTTGCAATGGGTATTTAATTACCCTCTTGCATGATATGGTTTCCATTAGCGGCGTCCCGTTTTTATGGATCTTTTTTATCCATTTTCCTAGGCTTATATCATAAAAGCTTGCCTTTCTCTCCCATAAGGCTTTTCCTCATAAAATCTTGCCTTTATCTCCCGCAAATATTTTATGTTTTTTCTCAAAGGATATTTATCTCCAATCCATCCATCTTATCCAGAATTAAATCTAGAAGCTTTATCATGAAAGAATTATCCCTTCCCATTCACCTTTGGGATTTGGCAAGAATCTCATCTCTTGGTGTGTCACTTTTCCAAGTGATTAATTAATTAATTAATTTCATAAAGTATTTAATTTTCATGTTACACATTAGACCTAACTTTTCTCAACTTAGGTTAGTAAAGTTTTACATACAAGGGAGGGGTGTTACATACTCCCCCCCCTTAAATTTACACCGTCCTTGGTGTATTACTGCATTTTACAATATTATTTCCTCATTCGCAAGTAGTTTTTTTTTAATCCACAGGCTCCCATGGTCTTGCCATCGAGGAAAATCTTCCGATACCTATATCAGTTACAAGGAGAACATCTCCTCCCCTCGCTACCTGTAACATTTGTTTCAATCAATTTTGTGAGATATTTGAGATGCAACAAATCAACTATATTTACCACAGTTAATATCATATTTTGATATATAGTACTACTATTTGAATGACTATAGATTAGGTTGCTCGTCATTTATTTTATTTTAAGAAATGCATGTCCTTCCCCTACATTCTTCCAAGCCTTTATGTTCTTGCTGAACACTTGCTTCCTGCAATTTCTCTGCATACAACAAGTCAACTAGCACATTTTCCAAATCAATGTGTATAAAATATCTTATCTGATTATCTCACACATAACCATCCAAATAATTTATACCCATCAATTACAGATCACCTTTAATCCTCATTGGTCAGAATTATATGCATACAAAACTGAAATAAAACACTGATACTTATCCTTGAATCACTTATTAGCTTCCTTCCTCTGTATGCATTCCCGGTTTGTTTCCATACCAAACAGTCACCCAGTGTGTTCATGCGTACCTACACATAGTGTATATTTCTCATCACAGCTAAACATTTCATATATTAGTATGCAATACATGTATTCATACTGGTACCATATGTACCGCTTGTACATAGTACCGTCTGTAACACCGGTACACCATACCAATGTCCATAGCATCACCTGCACAACATATACTTCATCCACATGTTTCTAACCATGTTAGTATTATGCCAAAAATTCCTTCATTTATTTATATTACCTTTAGGTAAGTGGAACAAACCGTGCTTGGTTTATTACTAGGAGAATATAAAATTTCCTAGAACTATTCATCTTTTGCAACCAATGAAAATATTTATGTCAAAGTATTCAAGTGATTTTGTTTAGAAATTCATTTTTCCTGTGTCATGTGGTTGCAGTATAACGTTACAAAAATAGTATCGTAAGAGTAATCATGCATACTATAACTTTATCATATCCATAACTTTGAGTTTTGGGATTAAATCTATCACCTGGACAAGGTTTTAACAATAATGGAAGATGACTTCTGCTTAATCCTAAAGTAGGCTATTGGGTATGATACTTAACTTTATCTTTAACCAAGAAAATGATCATTTGGTGCTTAAAAGTACTCCATACTTAACTAACCATGTCATATGCTATTTCACACCTCTTCCAACATCTTCTTGGCCATGAATAATTCAAAGTAGGTATAACCTCCTTTCACCTTCATGAGTTATATATAAAAGTTAAATATTTTCATTCTACTCCCTTTAAGTTTTCCTAGACATTATGTCTACCCGGGGTGTGATTTCAGGGTATTTACATGTTAACACCTCATTTTAACATTAAATCACCCTTAAACAAAGAGATCAGTTATCAAATTTATTAACATGAATTACCGCGTGGTTTATGCCACAATTCTTATGTTGTCCTATTCAACCCAGACACATTATCAATTCAATCTGTCAGGAAAACCTCCCAATATTGCTTGATAGGAAATAATGATACAAATTATGTATTTCAATTTGTATGATTGTTAAATCTAATTGAATAGATTGTTGGATAGCATTTTATCGAACCAATCATATACACAATCTTGATTACCAGTATCATTTAGCCATCAATATAGTGAAATGATCTGTTGCATAGCTTGTTATCCCTTCTCTTATCTTATTTGATGCATGTGTTATTTACGACTAACATAAGATCCTTAGATCATCATAAGCTGTAATTATGCGAAACATTTTTGGTTTACCAAGCATTTTCTTATTAATTTGGATCATCATGTTCCAAAACTAGTATACCATTCTTATTATTCATTAGGTTGCTCTGAATTTCTCTAATGCATCAACACCATCATATCTACTCTGTAAGTATACTTTTCTTAGCTAAGTAGAAACCCACGGATCATTATTCCCTCATCACTTTCCTCGAAAAGTATACTAGTAATATTTTCTATCCTTCTATTCAAGCATATTTCTTAATGATTCTTCTTGGTGAGATATTCACTAAACTTCATTTATATCTAGATGGATATGCCCATTAAAGTTGTGGAGTTTGAGGTTGCCCATTTTCAGTCATATTAGAAATTTGAGTGATATTTTAAGAATGTGCTCATAAGCTTAATATTGTGTTTCTACTATCAACCAAAAAGCATGAGGAGTTGGTGTTACCTCTCATTACGTATTTACACTAGAGGTACTTTTGGTGCCAATCCCGTTGACCTTCTTATCATACCATTATTAATGCATGATGTCTTTTTTAATATGTATACAGTATGTTGTATTACATTTATGCACACACTTCACAATCTCATCCCTAGTTTAGGATAGATTGATACATACTTTATGCCTCTTGCATATCTAAGTTACAATATTGCTTTACTCAATTGGAATCCCATAGGTTCTAACCTATGCATGTTGAATTAACTATGCATAATATTCTGATAAGGTTTTATTCCCTCAATTAAAGTGTATTTGGATCATTTTCTTATTAAAATGATTCCTCCATTGACAAACCATACCCAAAGTGAATTACATTCTTGATTGCATGTGCACTGATCAACACAATAATATTAAATTGAAAGACAATTTTTAGATACCTAGTTTCATCGACTTTCTTATGAAGGTCATAAAATTTGTAATGTATGATGCCTTCATGCATACAATAATTTGTATTTTGTGTGTGTCTATTCTTCACACTTTGACCCTAGTTCGGTCCATATTTGAACATACATTTTGTGCTTCTTATTAATTACCATTGTTTATACATTGTTATGCTCAAAGACACTTGTAGATCCAACTAAAGATGCATATGTCATGGTATATAATAACCTAATAAGGTTAGGTTCCCTTTAATAACAATTTTCTCTAACCAAAGAACAAATCCCATTCCAAAATGAATTGTGTCATTACATATAGACGCATTAATCAAGGATTAAATTGAAAGACATTTTGCACAATTACATAGTCTTATACTATAACATGTCTTTTACAATCTTAACACTATTTCATGGAAATCTTTATCATTAAATATCATTCCATAGAACCTTAGAAATTATTCTAGGGTGGAAACTACTTAATTAACCATCAACTTCTGATGAGGTATATAATTTCCCTTTTATATAGTTTTACTTTTGATTTTTACTCATGCGGTCAATGATCTATGAAAGGAAACAATTGATATTTTATCTCTTTTTGCTTGTGAGTTACCTTACCCGAGTTTAACATTTCCTCTTTTATCTACTCATCCTTTCTTAGGATTTCTATACTTTATTCCACTAAGTTATGTCCTTGAGTGGACTATTCCTTTAGGTATTAGTTGGAATTTTACTAAGCCATGCCCTTGCATAGCAATCGTACCATTCATAATTTTCTTTTATTATAAGTAAAATAACATGATGACCATCTCATCAAACTTTTAATCCAATAAACATATTTTAAAATTACTTATTTACCGCTATAAATTTCATGATATATATATATATATATATATATATATATATCCTTCTTTCAGAAATCCTGCATGTGATGTAATTGAATATCTCATTAATATTATGGGTATGAAACCATACTTTACCAGTATTACCAAATTGTCCCACTCTGCTATGCATATTTGCAAGTATCACTTTTCAATCATCATATAAATTTGTTGTGTCCTCATAAGAGAGTTTAACCATAACTTAAATTTTGAAAGCTTTCACAATATATAATAAATAAAAATTTTAAGCTCCTCATCTATAGGAGGACACAATAAAAGTAACTTATTAACGTTATTAAACATGTTAATTGTTGGTTATATTTTTGTATTATTCTTCACTTTAGCACTGTTCTATGCATGCAACATACCAAAGAAACTCCTTGTAACCACCCAATTAAGCCCTACATGCATGTCATATCTATATGTAAGTATGTAATCATCTCCCAAGCATTCCATTTGAAGATAATTCTTCATATTTCTCTATTTTATGCATGGAACAAAATAACTTATATACGAGTACGCACTCTTATGTTGCAGTTTTCTTTCACACAAAGTGTCCTCATGTCATTTAGTCTTATACTGTTTGCTTAATTATGCATAATAATTCAAAACAATATCCTTATTGTTATGAAAAATGTGGTGTATATGTAGACATGACTATACATTGACAAACTAAAACGTGTGCATCCTCCTCGCTCCTTCTCAGATTCCTCTAATAGGTTGAGACACAAACTCCCACCTTATAACCGAATATGTTATTGAAAATGACTATTACTATTCGCTTACTGCAAAGGTTCTAAACTGTGAATGAAAATGAGAGAGGAAGGGATGGATTTATTTTGATACCATTCCTCCAGAAGCAGATGTAGATTCACCCGCAAGATTTCAAAATCATGCAAGTTGAGAAACCCATAATGTAAACTAGGGTGTCAAGGAGTGAGCGCGTTGGATCTATTAGTTGTGCTAACTAGAGTGTGCACAAAGTAAGACTTGGGTTCATTCTGACAGCGTGGACTCCAAATGAAAGTTCAAGTCATCCTCAAACAAAAACTATTCATACATATATGCCACCAGTATATATCCATCAACCCATAAATGTTTGGACCACTGCACATATTAAAACATGCAACTATAAACCTGGTCAAAGCCTAATAAAATCATTAGAAACAAAAAAAAATACACATGCCATCTTCAAAACATAACGAATCCATAAAACTTTACTGCAAGAAAAGGTTAGAATATTCTATTCTCTCAAACCCCTTGCTCCTTTAACACGGTCGCCTGTCGGGTTTGAACCCCTGCCTAGTTATGCACGGATGATCTTCACCCCACCCTCTTACTCCTTGGAAATTGAACTCAATAAAAAAAATTGGCACATACAAGGGAATGCGCCCAGTGATTTAATGATTTCCTGAGAGCATCATCATGACCATAGCCAACTGCTGCACTGAGCTTTACATCATGTACCTCCCAGTTGTATCATATAGCACCTCCCATCACTCATCATTATAGCACTACTGACTATAGCACCTTGAAATCATTGAGATCTTACAACACTGAGACCTTATTCAAATTGCCTCTTCAACTAGCACAACTGCTTATTGAGATCTTTATTCAAACTATACTACAATGATATGTTCATCCATATTATAGTGAGTATGTGCCATGACTGTGAGGAAGACATCAATGCAATGTCACTAGTCTGCATTGTGATCAATGTGGTAACCGAGATCCTTACTGTCTGAACCATCTGAAAGCTTTAGAGAGATTTGAATCCTAATCTCTGTCACCCATTCGAAATCTCAATCTTTCTCTGTTGTACCCATTCGAAGTGTAGCAGAGATTGTACCCATCCGAAATTGCAGGGACTCTATCCATCCGATATTGCAGAGATTGTATGCATCCAAAATTGTAGAGACTTGTTGTAGCGGCTACAACCACCCTCCAAAATTTTTCCTTAGCTTTGTTTTGGAGCCTCCCTACCAACCTTCACAGCAGCATGTCTTGCTTCATCAAGTACACAAGCTCCAGTGGTTTTCTTGCAGAGAGACAGCCTATCGATCAAACCTTGATGCATGCCCCTGACAGGTTATTCATCCAAACTTGGTCCAGCAACAAGCTGAGTAGATCCTTTAAGAATTTGCGCAAATCTGGAGGGAAACCATCCTTCCCTCCAAAAATTGTGCAATCCTGGCTGGCAGCCTGCTGGGCCCCAAAATTGCGCAATTCTACTGAGAAAGCTTCACTGAGAAAATTGCGCAATCCTTCCAGCTGGGCTGCTCAACCCAAAATTTGCGCAAATCTACGTAGCATTCAAATGCTCTGCCGAGAAATTGCGCAAATCTTCTGAGCAACCAACCCAACTCCCAACCAGAAATGTGCATTTTCTCCCAGCAGTTGAGCAACCTCTTGCATGTGCAGCTGAGTTAACTGGTCCCCCCCGGGATAGAGAAAAACAGACTTGCATGCATGGGCTGCTTCTCCCAAGGCAGCATGCAAAGGAATCCCTTGTTTCAGGGATCTATTTTTGGCGGTTGGAGGTTACATGCAAGGATCATTTCAGAAACCTCCCACCAAGTGCACTTTCCCTAGATTTGTGGCATGCCTGTCACAACCTAGATTTATCAAAACTCATCAACTGGACATTGCAGAGTTCATTCCTCACATCAACCTTGCAACTATGACATCCCACATCACATCTAGGAGCTATTGGTACATTCAACTTAGCTGTTTTGGGGTAAGCCCACTTTCCATGTCTTGTGTTTCATTTTTGGTGATTTTTGTGTTTCACTTTGTATGAACACTATCTGTCTGATTTCAGTGAGAGCTTGATGTTGTCATGATACATACTAGCTTGTAATACCACCATCTCAATTTTAGTTAACATCTCACTGTTGTCGCATCCATGAAACTACTTTTCACGAATGGTTGCTGATTCGGTGACTTGCCTCACCCACATGCATGTTGTTCCATTTTCTGAATGTGGCATTCACCATTTTCATGCACGATCATTCACCTATGCTTATACTCAGTATCGCCATTCATTCGCATTTACATTTGCTTTCAGTTGCCTGTCGGCGAGTCTGGGCAGCCTTGGTCGGGACTTTGCCTCACCAAGACAACATTGTGCAATCCTAAGAGGGAAGGCTATGTCTTCCTCTCAGGAAATGCACATTTATGCCCCGTGTCTGTCCTCTAGTCTTACATTGCACAATTCTGAGGGACAGTGAGCGTTGGCCTAGAAAATCGCGCAATATAGTCATCGAGCTTGCAACCATTGCTAGTTGAGATTGCACATTTCACAATCCCAGAAGTCAGTAGCTAGACTGGAATGTGAATTGCATACTTCTAGCAGTCAGTTAGCCTCCCAGTAGCCCAAACTATTCCTTACACAGTCTTGGCAGTCAGTCTCCCGACCTCCCAGCGGAAATTACGCAACCTTCATGATCAGTCAGACAGGTATGTTGCAAGTGAGTTCTAAAGTTCATTTTGGTTTTCGACAGACAGATTTATTTCCATGAGTGTTTCCATGTCTATAGGTATCGCAGGTGTTCATTTGCCTCTTAGCAGTATAGGTACAATGGTTTCCAGGAGAGCAGAGATGAAGACAACGTTCAAAGCACACTTGGGGATGCAGTTGATCAAGTGTTTATGAACTTGCCTACCCATGAAGACATCAAGTTGTTCGTAGACAAGGACATCAAGATATGACGGCAGCAGCATCGCAACGAGTAGCATCATGAACAACAACTGAAGGTAGCATATCAAATGCAATGAATGCAAGAGGAAGGTTGTTGAAAACATAGAGGCAGAACAAAGTTGCAATCTCAAGCATATCCACTGGTGATAAAAGAAACTTTGGAGACTCAGGATATGAGGTGACGGCATGACATGAAGATCGCGTGAAGACAAAGAATGGAACAAAAAAGGAGTTGAATGTGCTGAAGTAGAAACTCAAGGAAGGAAATGAGTTGCACAGACTAGCAAATGAGTTGCAACATGAACAAGAATAGTAGGGGGCGCAATATGCACTCACAAATGAAACTGCGCTTGTACAAGTTATAGATTCATCCTAGCAGCTTGCATGGAGCAGAGATAGTGAGTGGTGGTGTTGAACAAATGCAAGGTAATTCCATAATATGATTGTCATTGTGCACGCAAATGCGATCTAACCCATTTGGCACACTCACCGAGGCAAAGACAAGAAGCAAGTCCAACTGGAGCTGAACATGTAGTTGACAATTGATGCACATGATCACCAACACACACTAGATGTTAGGTCCCTATAATACTATTGATTCCCCCATTACTATTGTCATTGTATCCCTTATTTTTATTATTGTGCCCCTATTGTCCCCATATTGTTATTAGTGTGCCCCATAGAAACCCACTATTGTTATTGTTGTGCCCTTATGTTATTACTGTTATGTCGGCTTGCTTATATTGTGACCCCTTAGACTCCTATATATAGAAGGGAGGTTTAGTCATTTGTATCATCCAAGAATTGTTCATTTGTGTAATGTAAAGGAGGTTGCCCCCTTGAAGAGTCTGAATTCTAAGGCGTTGATCTATCTTTTCTATCTTTTTGTGAGCTGATTTGCCAACATTTGGTATCAGAGCTTTCGATTCTAGGGTTTTGCTACTCCAAACAGGTCATCGTGGAATTTTCGCTATAACTTTTTTTTTCTGCGATGTTTCATAAGCTAAAAAAAAACTAATTTGAGCCGAAAGCATTTTGAACTTTGGGTCTGAATTTCAGAGATTTTCTCACTAGATTTTCAGAGATATGATCTGCGTAAGTTAGGGTTTTTGCAGACTCCCGAATTACATTCCAAACATGTGACCTGGGGAAAATCATCATAACGTTTGTTCTGAGCATCATATTGAAATTTTGTAAGAAGTTTCAGAAAGAGGATGGCCTGTAGTTTTCTATATATCAGTTTCAGGTACTAAGGTTGAAACAGTGACACGTGGTGCTTCGTACAAGTTCTCTTTATTGAACTAGTCTATAATCAGGTCACCGTGGGAGATTTGGCATAACTCTTCCTTGAAGAACCCAATCTTGATCAGACTTGCAGGGTTAGAAAGAGTACTCAAAGGGCTACAACAGATTCAATATCAAGCTCTTACAAAAAGAAAAAAAAAGGTGTATATTTTTTTTTAAATTTTGCATAAGATTGGTTTGAAAAATTAGTTTGAAGGAATTCAAAAGGACTAGCGAAGAATTATTAGCATTACTTGATGCCTCGAAGAAAGAAAATGGAAACACCTAGTAAGCAACCTGAAAGCTCTAGCATGACTTGTGAAGAAGAGGAATAAATGCAACATGATATATCAAAATTACAAGACCAAGTACAACAAATTTCACTCTCACAAAATGTAACTGAAGCCAAGATGAATGGCGTGGAAGCCAATATGAATGGCATGCAAGCTAAGATGGATGGCGTGGAAGCTAAAATTAATAGAATGGACACTAAAATGAATGACATGGACGCTAAGATGGAAAAATTGAAGATAAATTTGAATATGTTGCTACAAGAAATGGTTATTGTTAGCCTTGTTGGCAAATATGCCCCAAAGTCTCCAAATTTTCTTAAAATCATGCCAATGGATCCATATATTCTATTGAAGTCTTCAAATGCTGCTTAAGATCATCCAAAGATTGAAATAAGTGCAAGAGGAGAGCCCTTGGAAGGGCGGAAATACACTATCAGGAGGCTAAAACACTAAAAAAACAGTGAAAAAACCACATATCGGAGGCTTAAACAGTCAAAGCATAGTAGCCCTCAGATCTAGCCAATCAATGATCCAGATCTGATTGGTGGGTCACATTGACACAGGCAATCGGCGGAAAGCGGCGCTATCACAGAGGAGGACTTCGGAGGACATCCTCGATCAACGATCTTCGATGATCGGATAGGAGGGTCGCAATCGGCGGGGACATACGCAATGTTATATGAAAGACTTCTAGCAGGAGCGATACGCGATTGCGACAAGTTGCATCGCTATATCGCATCGGCGATCACAAAGGGATGGGGCCTTTACACATCCATATGTGCGATGTGATGAAATCCGGACTCGATGGGTTTTGGAGTTAAAATATATATCTTTTCAGTTCTGCCAAAGCCCAATTTTTAATGTTTTTTGTGTATTTTCACTGTTTAAATGAAATACAAAGGAAGTCTTGGGGCGGTGCTATAGTGATGAAACCTGGACTCGATGGGTTTCAGAGTTAAAATATATACCATTTCAGGTCTGCCAAAGCCGATTTCACATGTTTTTCAGTGTTTTCGCGGATTTCCAAATATAAAGGAAACCTTGGGAACAGGCCTAATGCGACTTGCGATAGCGATAAAACCCGGACCCAAAAGGGTTTCGGAAGAAAAATACATATATTTTGAAGTCTGCCAAGGCCCATTTTCATGCATTTTCAGTGTTTTTCGTGTATTTCATAATACAAGGAAAATACACAGGAACATGCTTTTTTGTGACTTGCAATGGTGACAAGGCTGGACCTGATGGATGAATAAACCATACTTGAGGACTTTTGAAGTCTGAAAGAAGCAGAAAGAAGCACGATTTCTCTTGTTGCGGTGTTTTCTATGTGAAACAGAAAATAGTCATGTATCAACAGAAAGGGGCCATTTAAAGGGATTGTAAGGGCCCAAAGACCCATTCCACCATATAACAGAGCCCGGGAGACATATTTCCAGGAAACAGGGACGAAAAGGGAAAGAGAAGGGCCACAACATGCAGCTCGCCCGAAATAGAAATATCATGGGCATCAACAACACAGCTCATCCGAAGACAACAGAACCGATTGTGGGGCATCTCTAGCATGGGAGAGCTCCCTGCCAGCACAACCAAAATACCAGAATGTGGTTATTCCTCTGTCAGAAGAAGAAAACCCCTGAGCCATGCTTTCCCATTCAGGGAATCAAATAGTTAACAAGACAGAGAGGATAGATTAAGACACTCTGAGCCTTTGAGAGCTCAGGAGCATTGTAAAGGCCTATAAATGGCTGAAAGAAAGATGTAAAAGGGTTCAACTTCTGGAGACCATTGGGACCTTTCTACTCAAGCTTCTCATCTTCATTCTAAGAAATATAAGCTTCGTTTGCTGTTATATGTTCAATATCCATCTTCTCTTCTGTTCTAAGCTTGCTCTTAAACAGGTTGTTCATGTTTCTTCTGTGTTTAATGCCAGATAACTATAATCTTATCTCTGTGTTGATAAATTAGATTGCAAGCTTCTTTTACTTCCTGTAGCTAGCCATTCATATGTGTTTATATATTCACCTAATGGTACAATCAGTATTCTCCATTTATTCATTAAATATACAAACTATTGAGCATTAGTGGTCTAAAGCCTTGTAAAGCTGAGGGTGTTCATGCATGTCTTGAGTAAAAACAGCGTTGAAATGGTTATCTAGATTGATCCAAACCATCTTTTATTCCAATAGTTCAGAGAACAATATTTAAGATTATATGTTACCAGGCATCTCTGAGTTGCAACCTAGGAGAGTTTCTTGGAGTGATCACAAAATTGGCACCTTTGTCGAGGAGAGGAAACTGAAGCTCAACTTCCCTGGGAAATGTTACAGATCTAGCTTTGATGATAGACAAAGTCTGGGCACTTTTTTGGTTGTAATAATCTATCTGGCGACTCTACTGGAGGACAAACCTCTTGGCAACTCCACTTGATAGTTCTAGCTCAGTTTGTGAGGCATACTAGGACAAATCCTCAAAAATCACAAGCTGACCCATTACTTGACCCTAAAAAAATATTTTTAGATAGAGGAGGAATGACCTGAAAAAATCATCAAAGAAAGAAATATATTGTAAAAAGGAGCATCAATTTCAGGTAAACCTAAACAATATTTCATATCTCTTCAAGAAAATCCTGCAATAGAAAAGATATATGTTGAGAGTATAACTTCTAATACTAGCAGTGAAGAAAAACTCTCAGAGATTCATAAAGCTCCTTATTCTTTGGGTTCTCCTTTTGTTGTAAGCCCAAAGGAAACCTCACCTCCTATCCATCATACTCCTCTAGTCTTGTCAGTCACTCCTCAGCCCTCTATCATTCAGACTGCTAGTACACTTGTAGCCACCACAGCTATGGCAAGTCCACATGCACCTACCAAAATGGAAAGAATCATAGCTGCTAGGTATGGGCCTCTAATACTGCCCACTCCTTTGAATGCCATGCCTACTGGAGAATATTAGAAGTATGGGCCTAAGTTCACTAGGACTGAAGGTGTTACAACTGAAGAACACCTTGAATGGAGAGGTTAGAAAATGGTTCAGAGAACTAACCCCAAGATATTTAGCAGATATTGAGGCTTTAGATAATGCATTCTTAAAGCATTGGGGGGATAAGAAAGATCTACTCTACTACCACACCGAGTTTGGGAACTTAAGGATGGAAAATGGTGAGTTGTTGTTTGATTTTTAATAAGAGGTTTAACAGTATGTACAACAAGATTCCAGCTGAAGTAAAACCCACCACTACCTCTGCTAAACTCACCTATGCCAGTGCTTTTGATTCTGACTTCTTCATACTGTTGAGGGAAAGGTGATGTGCTACTTTGGCTAATATGCAGGATGCAACCTTGGAAGTAGAATCAAACATCATGGCTGCAGAAAATCTCAAAGGTAATGTTGATAGAAGGAGATAGAGGGGCGAGTCTTCATCATCTTCAAACCCTAATATAGATAAAATGACCAAAATGATAGAGTCATTAGCCTCTGAAATCTCCAAATTAAAGGTTGAGCAGCACCTTGGGAAAGGAAGAGTTCCTAATACCTTTGCTCCTAGAAATCCAAATCCATATAGAAGAACTAATGAGCAGTTGCAGATTTTGCAAAGAAGTAAAGATTTCAATGAAGCCCAAAGGGTGAAGACCCCTTTCCAGAATGTGGTCATGGAAGGAGAGCAGTTTGAAGAAGATGATGAGATCCATTTTTTGGAAGACAAAGGAAGTGCATCCTTTTTTACCTTAGCTGCCTATGAAAAGTCATTATCCAATGACCAGATCAATCAAGAATGGGATGGTGAAGCTGTTTTACAAACTGAAGATCAGCACAGATATAACCTGAGGTCAAATTTGAATAATTCCAAGGAAACTCCTGTTCAAAGAGTTGTTGTCCTTGCAATACAACAAGAAAATAAGCAGAAGCGACCAGTAGTTGATCACACCATCCTTAAAGCTCCAGCTCACGAGGTAAAAGGCCTTGACAAGTCTTCTTCCCCTTTCCGCTTTCAATCAGAAATTCAGAAGCTAAGAATACCTATCCCTTTGATTGAACAAGTGAAGAATGAGTCCTTCAAAAGATCCATCCTTGAGGCCCTTGAGCCTAAAGCCATCCAAGCCTACATTGACTATGTAAATCTGCAAGATGACAAACCAGTTGTTATTCTCAGCCCGATGATTGAAAATTGTGAAGACAATTCCCCATCATTCTATGTCTCACTGACTATTCATGACAAAATCCTTCATAACTACCTTTTGAACACAGGATCTAGCCATAATATAATGCCCAAGGTTGTCATGGATGAGTTGGGTCTTTACATTACCAAGCCTTATCATGACCTGTTTTCTTTTGACTCTAAAAAAGTGAAATGTCTGGGATTAATCAAGGACTTAGCCATCACTTTGTCTCAGCTGCCCATGAAGAGCATGATGATGGATATTGTGGTAGTAGATGTACCCCCCAAGTTTGGTATGTTGCTTTCCAAAGGTTGGATCAAGAGATTAGGTGGAACATTGCAAAATTATCTGTCCTATGCTACTGTCCCAGTGTTTGGAGGTGAGAGTAAGAGATTGTACAAGGAAGCTCAGTTGTCTTTTATCATCAATGAAGAAAAGAATCCCACTAATCATCCCATCTATGCTGTTGACACTGATTTTGGAGCTTGTATTATTCAGATTGAAGAATTCTAGTTGGCCTCCACGTAGCTTAAGAAACTGTTGATGCCTCTAAAATCGCTGCATCAACATCGGGGAAAACCACCCAATTCAGACCTTAAAGAAGTTCCTTTTCCGTTTGGTGTGGTGGCTCCGACTGGATGTAATGGAACCAGTTTCCCAGTGATATATGGGTGAATGGTTTGTAATATATAACAGGAATGATAAGTGATCTATTCTAAAATGCAAAAATATACAAAAGTGTCTAATCTATCCTAGGAATCCTTTATCTTAGTGCGATTCTTGATTGTTCCTATTGACAAGTAAACATGAAGATGACATACTCATAAATAAAAGGATGCATTTATATGATAATTAATTTGTTCAATTAATTGAACAAATTAATAATTAAAAAAATTTCGCACTAACCATAATATATCACTGACATATATATATATATATATATATGGAAGATGACAATTCCAGAAACATTCAATAGTGAAAGATTAAAGAATTGTTGTAGAAACATATACACATCAATAATAGCAAAATTGATAAATGCTTAATTCACACAGAAACATAAAGCAACAACATAGATAGTAGTACCGTATGCATTTGGATCTCCTATGATGTGAATCACATTCAAATTCTGTCTTCCGATTTGAGAATACTTTTCATAGGAAGCAAAAGTGCATATCTCATAAAAAGCCTTCTTTGTCAAAATTCAAAATTCAGGTCTAGTCTCTTATAAAAATAAATATATCAGAAGCATAGTAGTGCAGCTCTCGACTTAAGTCTTAGTAAAAAAAATGAGGACCCTTTTTAAAAACATGAAAGGGTCTATAAATACTACAAAAATAACAAACTGTGAAAGAAAAATGTTATGTGCTGGTATAATCAAAACATAAAAATGTGGAGATCATCTTGAAATAGCAGTGCTGCAGTCGGTTGAAGGGATTCATTGAATTGGCTGATCTTCTTGTGATCAGAGCTGACAAATGGCAAGCATTGGTTGAACCTCTAGTCGCTGACTCATACGAGAGTGTAACTGAGCTGCAATTGTGGCATCGGCAAGTTCGGGGATCATATGATTGATCGCATCTATGAGACACTTCATGGCCATTCACTGGCTATGTGGTTTCACAAGGGAAAACTAAAACGTTTCCCATGCTAAGCTATGAATGCCTCCGATCAGTTTTTCCCTATGTGTTAGCTCCTATTTCCACTGTTGTTCTAATGCTTTCACCTATGGGAGTTTTCCTTGAGAGAATTCTATTATTAGATTACTTAAATAAAGACTGTTATTGATTAATTCAATCAAATTATTTGTCGTTGATCTGCATCTAGATGTTTCTCTCTCAGCTTTCATTAACTAAGACTCCCATTCGGAGAATATAATTTCTTTATGTGATTCCTGTATCTTTGGTAGGTTGGCAGCTTTTCCTTCATTTGAATCTTGCCAAGATAGAAACTTAGTTAAGCTTTCATCTGCCTTTTCTAGCCCAAGCCTTGCATCTACTGATTTATCAATCATAGCTGATGTAATATCACATAAAGGAATAGCCAACGAGATATTATAACACAGGAGGTCCAACTGTTGAGATAGATCCTTTGTCATCTCCAGGGCTTCAGCTCTGAATTCTTCTACCTTGGGATATTCTTTGAATTGCTCTATTTGATCCTTCATTTGAGTTATTTGCTCTTCTTTTGATTTATTCACTTATTCGTTCAATAGCTGCAGTTTGCTCAATGCTTGGGATAACTCTTGCTGCTTAAGGATGGCATGTTCATCAATTCTCTGCTTTTCATTAATTAACTGCTCATTCAACTGCTCATTAAGCTGTCTCTGTTCCACCAACTACTGTTTAAGCTGTTCTATTTTTTGTTGCCACTCTACCAATTGTGCTTCTAGCTGAGTGATCTCCTGATCTTTTTTCTTCAATAAATGATTAACCTCTGAAACCCTATCTATTTTTGCCGCTGTATATGCTCCAGCATACTAAGAAAGTTTGGTTAAATCTTTGGAGGGATTTACTTCCTCTCTCCATACCACATTCATCATTTCCATATGAGGAGTCAAAAGAGGAGAGTTATCAATTTTCCTTTTTTTCCTCTGTCTTTTAACTATAGCCCTATGCTTAGGGCCGTAGAAGACATTTAATGGTGGTATCTCTTCTACATGCAAAACAATTTCATCAGTGGGGTTTTCAGGGATGATCTCAATTTCTTTATGGAACTTGGGTGGGCCGCTTGTTCCAATCAGAACTGTGTCGACTATCGATTTCTATGTTGTAGACACCTCTGGTGTAGTGAACCCTTGGGTATTCTCTGGATTAATGATGATAGAATTGAATTGTTCCCATTCCTTGATCAACTTAGGGTCAATATTAATGTGTGTATCAAGGGGTTCACTAATTGTTACCTGCTTCTGCTCTGGTTCTGGTGTCTTCTTCTTCTCAGGAACCTTCTCCATTTCAGGAGCATTCTTAGTGATTTTCTGTTCATTGTGGCCTTGTGGTTGAACCATTGAGGTTGTGGCTAATAAATCTAAAGGCAGGGCTTCCAATCTTTGGGCCCTGAGCCTATTGAATTTTTCTAATCCTCTTGGTCCCAATTTAGTCTTAGCCAATCCTTTGACCTGGAAAAATAGTTCTGCTGAAGAAAACAGGTTGTCAAAGCTATCCTCTTCATGATCAAATCTGGTGATTTTAGCCTGTGAGGTAACATTATAGGCAACCTTTTTAGGGTCATACTGCCTGTTTGGAATAGTCGCAAGATTTAATAACTTGATTTTCTCGGCCTCTTTCTCTGCATGTTTATAATCATGCAGAGTAAAGACACCACACCGAAGGGGAAATGTAGGCCACATGTGTTTCTTGGAATCCCTAAGGGTCTTTGGCGTTCCTGCAACTGTTATCTGATATGCTAATTCCCGGGCCAATAATTTATTGGGGACGTACAGAGGAAGAACATGAGGATTAGTGAGACTACCGAAAAGCCTTATATAGGTGAATTTCTCTTCTCCAAACCAACTACCCACTGCTGTTAGGTCAATTGCTGCTTCCTGGGATATCCTAGGGGCAAGCTTATCGAATAAGGAGTAATGTACAGGAAGAATAAAACCATTACAAATTCTATACAGATGGTTCTTATAATGGGCCTTCCATAGCTCTTTGTGATAGATGTGAATGGGATTGGGATCTTGGGGAGTCCATTTCCATTCGAGAACGGGTATTCGGAATTAAAACAGATGGTGTCCATAATATAGGCATTGAAGTAAAAAGGAGGTATCACCTGGGAAACCACAGACCTCTTTCTCCTATATTCAAGTATCTCAGTGGCCATTTTGTCGGATAGAATACTTGCCCAATCCATAATATAACCATGAACTGCAAATTCCATTAAAGGAACCATATCTATAGAGAACTTAGTAGAATTATGGACTCCCTAGAGTCTGCATATTAATGCGCCAGTATAACAATAAGGAGAGGCTAAGGAATCTACAGAGTACATACCCGAAGACTCATGCTTGTGTTTGCTCGGGAAGTGTCTCTATTTCCGGATAGGATCTGATTCAATGTCGTTTTCCTTTTCAAAAGCTTCGAAGAATGATTTGTTATAATACTTCTCTGGCTTGGGTAAATGATACATTTGTCTAAGATCCTCCGCTCTAAACGACTAGAACAATTTTCCATCGGCTGTACTAAACGTCCTATCTATAGTTGCAATACTTTTGACAATC
Organism: Pinus tabuliformis; assembly: GCA_031772625.1. Taxonomy (NCBI): domain Eukaryota; kingdom Viridiplantae; phylum Streptophyta; class Pinopsida; order Pinales; family Pinaceae; genus Pinus; species Pinus tabuliformis. The sequence goes on along the minus strand of CM062806.1, from coordinate 506,794,738 downwards.
CATCTGACCATGTCATTATATGGCAAAACCTTAGCTCGCGTTGCTATCCTGTGTAGGAATGAGCAAGCCAACTCTTTTAATGTATTTTCTAATTTGCTTGTAGAATATGAAGTAGCTTATTCCTCGAGTTCTTCAGGTTCTTCCACTTCTAGTAAATTGTAGACGCTCTCCCAGCTTGCTTTTCCTAAACCGAGGCAAGTCGTATTTGATATCAATCCTTTCTTATTCAGCTCTGGTTGGCTTGGTTCTTTAACAACAACAGGGGCCTTGGCTTTCTTCACCTTCTTTCCCATCTTTTCCAGATTCATAAGCTTAGAGTATCTCTACATAGAGAATGGAAAACGTAATAGAGAAATATTTGTGCTGAAAGCTAAAATAGAATGAAAACAGTTAAGGCAATTCGTATATCATAAACCCAATGTAATTAAGAATCACCACGGGTGAAATCCTCGAAGGATTTATCCTTAACTGTGAAATTAATAACCATCATATCGACTAATCGTAGTAAATAAATATCATAATTACTCGTCGCATCGGCCATATGCTTAATGATCCTTTCAAGTGTGTCTTTAGATTTCCCCGATCAGCGATCAGCGATAAATCGCGGATCACAATCGGGAGATTCAGTGGGTCGGGCTTAGCGCTTCAGATCAAAAGCTCCGATTGCAATAAAGGAATATAATAAGGCAAGATATGTTCAACGAATGATTTGGTTTATTACTTTTAAACTTTATATTCGAAACCAATACCTTTTAACGAGGTTTTCTTTTGAAATGAGTGCCTTATTTATAATATCACAATCGAGGAATTTTAAGTCTTTCTCGCTATGTGTTGTGTGATACCTCTGATTGCTGATTGTGATTACGTTAGTGGATCAGAGGTTTTAAAGAGGTCCTTTTTTAAGTGCATCCTTTTATCATTGTGATATGCGATCTTCGATCACTTTATCGCATTGGAGAGTTTCTTATGATGCCTTTTCAAAAAGATATTTCACATTTTATCAAAAGCTTTTAAGATAGGAGTTTTATTGTGTCGGGCCTTTTGATAAGGGATTTTATGTGTTATATGGTTAATGCCATGCAAGCGATTTTATTGAATCATTAATTTACTAAGTTTATTAAAAGGGACCCATTTCTAATTAAAGTTTTTGTGTAAAAATTTAAGAAATGGGGGGGTTGTTGTACAGCACAACAATTGGCGATTCACTGGAAGAAACAGTTATCTCTGAGAAAGTAATGCAATATTCTAACTTTCTTTATTTGAAAACCTTTGAGTAAAGAGAAAATCTAAGGACAACTAGATAACCATGGACTCTGAATATAATGAAAAAAATGTTTCTGCAATCTTTTTCTTGATCTTGAAAATAAAAACATTCTAAGTTTATTTAAGCCTTGATTGGTTAATAAAGATAAAACAAGAAGATTTCTCCAACTTAGCTTATATAATGACTCCATTGTCATAGGTAGAGCCTCTGCTGCCAGCAAACGTTTATAGTCTCGACAGGGTTACCTTTTAACAATTCCTCATCCATTGTCCCATCCATTTCAGAGTATAATTTCTAAGAGTAAATCGAAAAATATATGTTTTCACATATTTTTTTAATTGTATTTTCCATATTTTTTTTATTTTAAAAGATAAAAAGCCATTGTCCTGGTTTGGTGGCCAGCTATTGACAATGCCATTCACTGGTTGTAACTGAACTGAACAAGCTGGCTCGTGATGAGACCCCTTGTCTTATAATTATAAGCCATTAACCTGTTTTGATATGCAGTATTGGTAATGTCATTTTAATTAGTTCCCTATGATCATGGTAAGCAGGCTCATAATGAGACCTCTTATATTTGATATCAAACATATTTTAGAATTACACTTTGAAAAATAACAATCTTTGTGGATGGGGTGAATGAGTTACTCCTTAAGAGAATATGGATGACAATGTAAGAGTCGAAGATGCTAAATTTGTATAGGCCTTTGCATTTTTATAGATAACCTCATTCGGGCTTTAACAACTTAGAATGATTTACAGTATTTTTTAGATTTGAAAAGATCTTACAAAAATTAAAGAGATTTTCAGAGTTTATCTGTTATCCAATTCCCTTGTACTTCCTTTCCTTCAAGGCTTCCATTTATCAAAATTAAATATTAACACTATTTCCTTTAAGCAAGTTTCAAAAACAGTAAAGGCTAATAGAAGGCTATTTCGAACCTTATTTTCTAGTAAACAAACAAAACTGCAAATCCATACAAATTCACACAAATCGAATATTTACAAATAAGAAGGGGTTACCTTCTTAAGTAAAGAATTTTTTCAAGATAAGTCCATTGACAGGAAGAGAATCTCTCTTTCCTGATAGTTCTTACAATATAAATGTTGATGGGCCTATCTTTTCGATGATTTGAAACGGTCCTAGACACATTTTCTAAAATTTAGTGTGTTTACATTTATCTTTGTGGGTTTTGTCCCATTTCAAAACAAGATCACCAATCTATAAAACTTTTGGGTCGGTGGAAGTTGTATCAAAAGAGGACTTAATAACCTATTGATGCTTTGCATGTGTAGTTTTGGATTTTTCCCTTTCTTCTTCTAATTTAATGATTCAATTATGTCTTAATTGAATAGAAGATGAGGGATTTTCTTCAATAAACTGGACTAGGGCTAGTGATGGGAGTGCTAAGTTGGCTGGCATGATAGTGTCCTTTCCATACACTAAATTGAATGGAGAAGTGCCTATTGAGGCATTCTGCGTTATGCAATCTGCCCATAGTGCGAATACTAAAGATTTGTGCCAATTCTTTTGACTTTGATCAACAGTTCTCTTAATGATTTTGATAAGATTTTTATTGGTTGATTCTGCTAAACCATTACCCTAAGGGTAGTAGTTTGTAGAGTATTTCAATTTAAACGCTCTTTTAATAGAAAATTCAAGTATGGTGTTTCCAGAGAAATAAGATGCATTATCGAAAATGATAGCTTTAAGTACTCCAAACCTGGTAATGATGAACTGATCTATGAAGTTGATAATTGCCTCAGAATTGGCTACCTTCAAAGGAATTGCTTCTACCCACTTTGTAAAGTAATCCGTGGCTGTAAGGATATATCTGTGCTGTTTGGATGAATGTGGAATAATTTCTTCGATGATATCTAGTCCCCATTGTTCAAAAGGTTGTTCGATGTTGACTGGTTGCAAAGGAAAGGCTGGTTTCTTTTGTCTTCCACTAGCAGTCTGACACATTCTGCATTTCCTTACATATTCATGGGAATCTTTAAACAAGGTGGGCCAATAATAACTAGCATGTATAATTTTGTGAGCTATTGTATCACCTCCAAATGTTCTCTTGCTGGACCATCATGTAATTCCTGCAAGACCTTTTGTGACTCAATTTTTTCAAGGAATCTTAACAAAATTGAATCATAATTCCTTCTAAATAACACATCATCAATAATCTCGAAGTTTTTAGCTTTCAGTCTTATGGCACGTTTATTTTTATAGGAAAGATTAGAAGGAGCATATCCATTTTTCAAATAAAATATCAAATCTGCATATTGAGATTCAGGATTGATGGTACTTACCTCATTGATTTCTTTAATTTTGTTAGAACCTTCATGTTCTTGAATATTAGAAGCTCCTGCCAACAACCTGCAAAAACCTTGACCTTTGACAATCTTTGCTGGTTTAATGTCCAAATCATATTCTTGTAATGTCGTGACCCAGTTTGCCCTCTTCTCTCCCAATTCCCTTTGGACTAGTAATTGTCTTACCACTGAAAAAGGGACTATTACTTTTGTATGAGTCTTTAAGAGGAAGGGCCTAAAGTGTTTAATGGATTTAAACATAGCGAAGGCTTGACTTTCTACATCGGAATAATTAAGCTCAGCACCTTGAATATTTGAACTAAAAAATGATATGGGTGCTTCCATGTTTTGATCATTGATTTCTGTCAACATAGCTGCATAAGAAGTATCAGATGCCATAGTATATAAAATGAAATGATTTGAAAAATTGGGAGTGTTTAATGCAAGAGAATTTATGATTGCCTATTTGATTGAATCAAAAGCTTCATTTTCTTTATGCCTCCATTTGAACACTGCGTTTTTCTTGATCACAGTCTGTAATGGTAAAACAATCTGTGAAAAATCTAGTAAAAAGCTTTTTACAAAATTTATTTGACCTAAAAATGATTGCATCGATTTTTTATTATGTGCAAGTGGAATTTCAGAAATCTCCTTGATCCTTTCCGGATTGATATAAATACCGTCTTTTGAGACAATAAACCCCAAGAGTTTACCTTGGTCAAGAGAAAAAAATGATTTCTTAGGATTCAATGAAATCCCGTACCTTTTACAGCGTTCAAAGATTTGTTTTAAATCATGTAAATGATTTTCCCTTTTCTTGGAGAAGACAGTAATGTCATCTAAATAGACAACAACCGACTTATTAATTAAACCTTTGAATGCTATATCCATTGCTCTCTGGAATGTAACCCCAGCATTAATCAATCCGAAAGGCATTTTTTGGTAGGCATATGTTCCCCACTTAGTCCTGAAAGTAGTCTTGAGTCTGTCATTTGGATGCACCAATATTTGGTTATATCCAGAAAAACCATCTAAAAAAGACATTAATTCAGAACCAGCTACTGAATGAAGAGTTTGTTCCATTGTTGGTAGTGGGAAGTTATCCTTTTGACAAGCTTTATTAAGATTTCTGAAATCAATGCAAATTCTAATGTCACCATTCTTCTTCCTAACAGGCACTAAGTTAGAAACCTACTTTGAATGTCTAACAGGAAAAATTATCTTAGCCTTCAAGAGTTTGTTTAACTCTACTTTAATCTAAATTTTTAGGTTCGGATGAATTTTCCTCAATTTTTGCTGTACTGGTTTCTCTTCGGATATCATTGGAATTGTATGTTGTATGATAGAAGTATCATATGTTTTTAAGTCATCATAATTCCAAGCAAAAACATTTTTGTATCTACTCAAAAGCATTATAAAAGCAATTCTTTCTTCTGAAGTAAGTCCTAATCCCAGATTAATATTTTGTGGTTTGGCCTCAGTGCCAAGATTTATTAATTCAAATCTCAAAGTAGAACTTTGAAGTTTTGAATTAGTAACTTGTTTAAACCTATCCTTGATATCATATAGATCCTCAAGCCTGACTACTGATTTAGGTATAGAATTTTCCTCAAGTCTTTGCTTCATTTGAAGATCATGCTCACTTTCATCAATAATCTGGTCATCATAGGATTTATCAGAAGTTAAGAAATTTAAAATGTCATCGTCATGATTGAATACCCGCTAGTTAGTGACATTGTCTGGAACCAATGGTCTAAAAATTAATTCTACTGAAAATCTATCAGCTCTGTAATCTTCTGATGGTAGGAGCTTAGAAGCTACATTGGCTAGTAAATCAACTGCTGCATTCTGAGATATAGGAATGGGAGAAATATTAAATGCTAGAAAATGAGATAAAAGGTCTTGAACCAAGGACTGATAATGTTTAAGATGACTAGAAAGGCAATGTATAGTATTTCTTACTTGTTTAATAACAGTTTCAAAGTCACCGAATACTTTAAGATATTGCACTTTCAGGCCTATTGCTTTATAAAGTCCTTGAATCAACGCCTCATATTGAGCAGTATTGTTTGTACACTCAAATTCTAGCCTACAGGATAACATAGTTTTTTCTCCTTCAGGACTAACTAAAATACATCTTGCTCCTGCACCATCATTAGATTTTGACCCATCAAAATATAAAGACCAAAATACAGGTTTATCTACAGTTTTATTTACAATTTCCTTAGCAATATTAACACACCTTGATGTATCTGTATGGGAAAAATTTTCTATTTGAGATGTGAAACTATTAACTGAGAATGGTGATGATTGAGCATTAAAATTACCAAAGAATGATTCAGATGAGTAGTTTCCAAGGATGTTATTGTTGAATGCTATGGGCTGGTTTTCTTGCTCAAATTCTATTACAGTATGAGTCATATGTTTCTCCTGATCAATCTTAATCTGATTTGGCTTCCCTTTGTAAGGAAGCCACATATGAGACCAATCGGTAGAAATGTAACCATGGAGTTTCTCAGACCAATCCCTGCTTAGGATTAAACCATAAAACTCAGGGATGTCAGCAATCAATATATCAATTCTCTGGACTACTCTTGGATCAACTGATAACCTAATGGTAATTGAATTGATTTCCCCCAATACTTGGACCTTAGTTCTATCCAACTGAACAATATGCACTGCATATTTTTTAGGCTCAATATTCAATTTGGAACAGACTGAAGCTGGCATTATATTCAATGAAGCCCCTGAATCTATCAAGCAATTATGCAAGTTTCTATTCTAGATTTCATAGGTTAAGATAAAAGGAGGGGTATGAGAATTAGATCTGTCTCCAATCAACATAGCATCAGTAGCTTCTACTCTATCGGATGGTGGCTTACCTGTTCCATTAGCTGCCTTGGACAGTA